>CM028379.1:142530467-142603020 GCA_013146195.2 Codonopsis lanceolata | reverse complement strand
CCTATTCCCACATATCAAACGGCCATGATGCAATAACAGGAGTCTGCTCGGTAGATGGCAATCTTGGAATATCTGCATAACGCTGACACTTGTCACAACGACGAACATACACCTCGGCATCTCGCCGCAAAGTTATCCAATAAAATCCCGCCGCTAACACTTTCTCGCCTAGCGATCGCTGTCGGGGTGACCTCGGGTGATTTGTTCTCATGCACTTCGCCCAATATTCCTCCGTCATCTCTGGACGAACACATCTCAACAAAGGCCGTGTATAAGATCTTCGATACAAAACGTTGTCTAAGATGATGTAGCGGCATGACCGTTTTTGAATGGTTCTAGCTTCCTTTTTGTCTTCAGGCAACACCCCGCTCTCGATGTAAGCTCGAAGATCATCTATCCAACATTTGGCAGCCGGCTCTATGTCCATAACCACCTCTTTCTCGATGACAGGAAACTCTAAATACTCGATCATGACTCCAGGATGTAGAGATTGGATTTCATCCTCAGCCATCTTCGAGGCATCCGCCGCATATTGTCCTCCCGAGCAATTCTAACCAACTCCCCAAGAATCGAAATTTAAAATTTCCTCACCATCGCACAATAACGAACCAAGATCGATGATGTACCGGTCGCCTCGACTTGGTTCACCACCAACCTGTGAGTCGCAATATACCACCACCGCCTCGACTCCAATGTCTTGCGCGAGCTCAAGACCAAAGAATTAAAGCTTCATACTCGCCCGGTTGTTTGAAGCCGAATTTGAATCGTAATGCTTTTTCAAACTCTACGCCTTGCTCTGGGTGGTACTAACACTCAGCCCAAAGACCACTCCCAAATCGACTAGCCGAACCGCTTCCACATGAAGTTCCCAACAATATTCGGTCTTGGCTTTGATTTGCACCGGCTGCTGCCGTTGCTTTTACTCACTACTTCCTCACAGTAATCCTCAAGCTTGTCTCGCCTACAAGTTCCGTATAGCTTGCGCCTTGATTGCTCGCCGTGGTCGATAATCGATATCAAACTCGGTTAACTCAATTGACCAAGTGAGTAACCGACAGGCGAGGTATCGGCGCTTGTGCAAAATCTTTGCAAAGGTGAATCCGTGTATACAACAATTGAATGAGCAGAAAAATAAGCTCTAAGTTTCCGAGCAAGAAGAACAACAAACAAATGTCGAGTAAGCCAATTTCTCTCCGCATTAAAATATCTTCCTCTACATCACTGAGGGCTTTGGATACATAATAAAATGTGCTTTTGTACATTGCCTTCTTCCCTAATCAAAAACCACCGCCCCGCCCGCCAGTAGCTGCCAGATACACATACAATTTTTCCCATAGACCGGCTACTTAACAAAGGCGGACTTCCCAAATATTTTACCAATTCTTCAAAAGCTTTCTGGCACTCAGAGTCCATTCAAACCCTTTATTACCCCGCAACACCTTGAAGAAAGGCAAACATCGCTCTGCCGACCTCGAGATGAACCTTCCTAATGCGATCACCCTACCATTCAACCTCTCGCATCCTTAACACAAATGAGGAAGCTTCATAGTCACCAATGCCTCTATCTTTTCAGATTGGCCTCAATTCCCCTTTCGCCACCATGAACCCAAGGAACTTGCCTCGCTTACCCCAAACACGCATTTGCTCTGATTCAACTTCATGTTGTTCCTCCCGAGATTAGCAAAGTTTCCCCTGTGTCCTCTCAGATGCTCGCGCCTTAGTCTTAACCACCATATCATCAATATAGGCCTCCACATTTCTCCGAGCGAGCTAAACACCTTGTTGACCATCCTTTGATACGTGGCCCCAAAGATTCTTCAATCCGAAAGGCATCATCTTATAACAATACACAGCCCCCGCTCTGAAGTCGTTAGAGCCTTGTCGAACCGCCATCTTAACTTGATGATACCCAGAGTAAGCATCTATAAAACTAAGGAGCTCGAACCCCGCAATAGCGCCGACCAACTTGTCGATTCTCAGAGGATAACAATCTTTCTGCAAGCCTTGTTCAAACCGTGAAGTCGACACACATCCGCCACTTGCCATTTGATTTCTTTACCATAACCACATTAGCCAACCAGGTTGGATAATGGATCTCCTCGATAATATCAGCCTTGAGCAATTTCTCGACTTCCTCCTTGATTGCCTGATCCTTTTCTACCGAATAAACCCGTGGTCGCCTGGATTGGTCGGAAGTTAATCAACATTCAATTGATGCAAGGCCACATCCTCGCTCACCCCTTGCATGTCCTCTGGTCGCCAAGCAAAGATATCCAGACTGTCCTGCAACTGCTTGATTAGGTTTGCCCTTGCCTCTGCTGTCAAAGCCCTGCCAATCTTGATCTTCTGCTCAGGGTATTCTGGATTAATGACTATCTCTTCCAAACTCCAATTGAGTCAGAACTCGGTTCATCCCGCATTTGGAGCGTGTCACACTCCACTTTTTCATCTTTCTCAGCTCGATCCTCAACCTTATCGAGCTGATCGGTCTCCATAGCCTCAACAGGTTCCTCAGACATAACTGCTGGCAAAAATTCTTCGGCAAGGTCTACGGCCTCAACTGGCTCCTCTGATCCCCCCGACGTCAATGTCGGCAAAGGACTGCTAATATTTTGCTCGGCAACCTCTGCTCGCTCAACTCCCTCTGCTTGCTCAGATCTTTCCGATACATGCACTGACGGCCAAGATTGAACCTCAACCTCTGTTCGGGCATTGACCAATGCTGCATCCGCTTCATTTTGACTGTTCTCCCCCGACTTCAATGTCGGCATGGAGCTAGCTTCCATCTCCAAATCCCCCTGTACCATCGCGACCACCGATGGTCCTACAGTCACCTGAGAAGTTTCCTTGGTACTGATGGTAACCTTCTGCTCGCCATCTTCCAAAGTCAACTTCTGCTTTTTCCTTTGAGTATCCCGAACATACTCAAGCACTGCTCGCGGTTGACTCCGCAATACTCCCACTCCTTGATCTGTATAAAATTTAGCTCTCTGATGCGGGATTGATGCCACCATCTGAAACTTGGCCATGCTCGGTACGCCCAAGATGATGTTATACGGGGATTTCAAATCGATTACCATAAAGGAAATCTTTTCAACCCGAGTTCTGAGTCCCTCGCCGATGAATACCTCCAGATCAACGGTACCCTTCACTGGGACCTTATGATTTGTGAATCCCTCTAAAGCCCCAGCATATGGCTTCAGGCGATCATCACTCAACTCCAACCCTTGAAAGCAAGAATAATACATCACATCCCGGCATGCTCCCGTATCCACCAAGATTCTGTGCACAACCCATCCATCGACCAATGCTGAAACTATCAAGGATTGCTCGCCTGCAACATTACTCGCCAACTCACTGCGAGTAAACTGTATGGCCTGTTCGCCCTCTTGCAAAGTCGTTGGTCGATCTACCACTTTTGACAAGGAGTAGATTTGCTTGCCGAGCTGTGTCGGGGTGAGTTCCTCGTCCATTATGACATTAATAACCCCCCTAATTGGTGGAGCCTCTCGCCTGGAGCATTCCTCTCTGCTTTCCTCGCATCTCGTTTGAAGCGGTCCAACCGCCCCTCATTAATCAACTTCTGGATGGCCTTCTTCAATGGCCAACATTCTTCTGTGGTATGCCCATAATCATCATGGTAGGCACACCTCTTCGTCTGGTCCCTTTCCCCGGCTGTATTTGGATTCATACGAGGTGGATTGGGAAGCTCGTTTCTGACCTCGTACATAATATCCTCGCGCAAGGTATTGAGCGGGTCAAATCCGACTCTCGAAGAAACTCTTTTGGCCGATCATACCGAGACTTACTTTTGTTGTAACCACCACTTCCAACTGGCCGCTTCTTTAGCCTCAGCGGCTTCACCGCTTTTTTTCTTCTTCTTGCCTCACCACAGCACCACTTGTGCTCGCATGAGCATCTCCGCTGTCTTCGCTCACGATACTCAACTCGGATCGCAAACCACCTTCACCTCTCGAGCAAGCCGTCTCGAAACACAATGTCACCTCTTGCTCGGTTAGTCCAGGAACTTGCTCGAGAACCTTGGTAAACCTCTCGAGATAGCTCGCTGTTGATTCATGTGCACCTTGCTTGACTTTAGACAAGTCGGCCCTTGTCTTAGCTAATGAACCAGCAGTCCCGAAATCGGCCAAAAACTTTGTTCGCAAATCCGCCCAATTGTTGATCGAGCGTCGCGGCAATGCTCCCATCCAGGCCAAAGCCTTACCCTGCAAGGCCCCCACAAAAGCTCTAATCTTCAATGCTTCGTCTGAGGTTACCAAACCGATCTGGGACTCAAATGACATCAACCAGTCTCTAGCTTTAGTCTTGCCAGTATATTCCTTGATATTTGGAAAAATCAAACCCTGGGCTGGTGGAGCATTCTCGATCCAAGGTGCTAACTGCCAGCGTGATGTGCCCAAAATTTCCATCTAGAGCCTTGCCTTGTTCCCAGGCTTCCATTCGACGCTTCAACTCCTCAAAATCATGCATGTTAATGGTTGCAGGCAAACCACCCCCGAGCTGAGGTTGTACCACAGGCAAAGGAGGGGCCTGTGGGGGTCCCATAGCCGTAATGGCTTGTGGAGCCCCCACGGCCTGCGCCACCTGTCCCTGAGGTGCCCCAGCGAGCTGTGCAATAGGTGCAGCTGATTGATGAGACCGCCTGGGAGAAGGAGTCCTCTGTCTCCGAGCATAAGAACCCCTGGGTGATCGTGAGCGGCGGCTATATGCACGAGAACGCCGCGGTGAGGGCGAACGACGTCTACGAGCATGCGACCTCTGCGGTGTTGGTGAACGCGACGACGTGATTGAGCTGAATCCTCACCAACTCGAGGGCCCAACCTTGAATGAACACTAGGGACAACCCTACGACTGGCCTTACTTCCCTCGGGTTGCCCAAGATGCTTAGAACCATCATGCCCGCGTGGTTGTGAATGAACTACCATAGGATTCATCTGATTCCCCCCAGTGCGCGAAATTCCCGCTGCCAGACTCGGTGCCGACAAAGCTGGCAATGGATCCAACTCGATGGGCAATGGTGGTTTGCCCATAGCAATCAACTGTAAGTTGAGTTGATGCATCTGACCGAGATAAATGGCCCTCTGACGTAAGGCCTCCTCACGAAATTCATGTGCCAACCCAACCGCTGCTTCAGCACTTCTAGCCATTGAGTCAACCCCACGCCTTTGATTCAACTGATGACGTGCGTCATGGGGTGAAGGGACATTATTCCCAGCAGCCTGACTGAGGCTGTGATGTACCTCCTCTCTGCGGCTGCCACTACCTCCATTAACTCCATTCTCCGCCATGAATAGAATTTTGAAAACAAAGAATATCTCACTAAACTCTTAATGCCGTAAAAACACTCGTTCCCGGCAATGGAACCAACTGATGCGTCCAAAATAATATGGACCCACTGAAACAGCCCAATCCAAGCACCTGGCTTTCAACGTGCTTACAAGTCCTCTGAGCCCAACTCTGCAATGAGAAAGAAGAAACGTAAATCGGGGGCACTCCCCGCAAAGCCTCCTGTGTGAATCAGTACAATAAGTTCACAATTTGACAGAGTTTAGGCTAGGGAAATAAGATTGCGCATACCTTTCATCACACTCTGTTTTACTTTTATATCCGTCGGAAGGCATAATTGTCAATAACGGCTATTAACTGCCCATGAATGCTGTTAACTGCCCATGATCTTCATGGCCCTTAATGATAAGTATAATAACTGACCCAATAATGAGCGCATATTGGGTGGAGGGTTTCTCGGACATAACCGTCCTCAGCTTTTAGCTATCGGCCTTGCCTGAATGCAAATGACCACAACTAATGCCTGCTCGTTCCCGGACGAGCATATTAAATCATGCTCGCTCCTCAACCTTGCTCGCTAATTAGGCCCCCACTGTGAGGGTACTTTAACACAGCCCAAGCGCTTGCTCGCTTACTCGGGTGTCATTGACTTATCTTGCATGCGATTCTTCAACTCTGGCCTATTGGGCCTGTTGGGCCAGTAAGCTCAACTTTTTTTGTTACATTGATAAAATATTGGCTAAAGATTTATATAAATTTATTTTTCTTTGCAAAATTCTTTAAATAGTTATTTAAAATGTTATTAATATTGTATTAATGATTGAAACTCCATTACTTAAGACATGATAAATATACTAGGGATTTAGGTTTTTTTTTTTTCAAATTGACTTTTTATCTGTAGAAAGTAAAACTATTTTCTTAGAAGTGAGAGCATAATATATTGATAATTTTCATATACTGTTATGAGTCACCTTTTCAAAACATCTTTTTTTTTCTTTTCGTTTTAAGTTGCAACTAGTTTTACACCCGTGCGTTAAACGCACGAGCATATATCTTTCTTAATTAAATTATACACAAATAAAATGAAGATAATAAAAAAATAAAGAAAAAACATGATAAATGGAACAAATTATATCGATATCATTTAATCCAATATTTTCTGAATTGTTTAAGTCATTTTCTCGTTCTTAATTTTATAGAGTTTAATAATTAATATTTTTTATTATTAAAATTTAGGATCTTAAATAGTATAAATAGTAATTCAGATATATTATTCACTATATAACATAAAGACTTATTAAATATTTAAAGTTTGTGGTTGGTATCTACAACTATGATTTAATCGTATATATTCCTATGATTTACCAATAAGTTATAATTAATTACGGTTATTTGTAAAAATAAATTTTGTTTTAATATTATAATTTTGGATATGATGAAAGAGAGACAAAAATTTCAAATACAGACAAGTCATATATGAAGATTTTCATAGCACACTTTTTATAATTAATTGTGGTTATATTTTATTTTGTAATTACATGTATTCAATGAAAATGTTTTTTATAGCACATTTGTTCTTATTCCAGTGTTATTTGCTCATTTTAATTAATCAGTAAATTAAGTATGCACCAAAATAGATTTGTATTTGCAAATTTTCACATGGGTGGCTATTCCTATTAAATACTACTACATAGAAACTCGGTATTTTCTCAACATGTGCATATTTGCATATTTTCAATAAATTTTGAGAGTTGTGTAATCAATTAATCAGATTTGTGTTTCTAATGCATGCTATCTACTATATAATAATACTCAAATATGACTTTCTTTTTTTAACAAGTGCATTTTAACGAGATTTTACCTCTTTTAGACTACCTAGCTTATTTATATATATATATATATATATATATATATATATATATATATATATATATATATATATATATATATATATATATATATATATATATATTTCTAATCCTCAAAAGCTAAGTAGTTCAATCCAATCACGTGTCAAGTAGACAAATAGTTGTCGATCTCCCCCCATAAGCAATGTTCTAGGCAAACTCTAGTAAGGGTTCGTTTGTTGTGACTGATGACATATAACGTATAGCTGATAATTTAAGTTGGTGGCCTATGGCTGATTACATGATAAACTGTTTGTTACAGCTGTTGAAAAGATACTTATGAGTTGTTAAAATTATTTTTTAAAAAAAAACTTGAAAATTAGTATTCATATTTTTATGTATATTTCATAAAAAGATGAAATGAGGATAATCAAATATTTATTAATGAATAGTTGTCTTCATATTGTCTTCATGTTAAAAAAAAAAACCAAAAAAACTTAAAATTTTGGCTTTTTAATGCATAAAGGATGTTATACCTTGTTGGCTTTTAGCTTATAAGTTAAAACAAACACTCTAAATATGATTTTTTAAAAACCAAAAGCCAAAAGCTACTTCAAATAAGCTGCAACAAACGAGTACTAACATATCACTATATTAAGACATAATTACTTTGTTCTTTTAATAGCCTAATTAACGAGCATTAAATATTCAAATATACTAGCAGTATATATAATCAAATAATTTAAAAATAATGAGCAAATCAAAATACTAATTTTAGAAATAAAATAAGCTATTCATTATTATTCCAAAGTTCAAAACAATAGCAATGATTGTCAATAACTCAACACACCATAAATTCATTTTACAAATTTACAGTGAATTTAATTTTGATATATTTGCCGAGTAAATATTATATTTATACACGCTTCAAAAAACACCGATACATAATAAATGAAACATGTAAAAATTTGTTCGATTCATGTCAATTCATGATATTAATCGACATTCTAACCTTTTTTTTTTTTAGGTATAATCAATTATATATTTTTTAGGTATAATCAATTATATATTTCTTAAAAGTTGCATTGCAATCATCCAATCAAATATGTCTTTATATAAAAAAAACTAGTTCATTATCGTGCCTATGGCACGGTACTAGTATATATGATTTTATCAATTGAAATGACAGTACTTAAATAAAAGATGCGATTTAAAAAAATGTTATAGTTGAGGGATACATCGCTTCAAGTGATAGCTGAGGGATTGATGTTTTATAAGGGGTGACTGTTCAGAAGATTAATCGCAGAGTGTGACTTTGTAATGTGAAGATAAAACATAGGGAGAAGAAAAACGGGTAACTGCTCACATAATATTAATTGTAGGGAGTGACTTGTAATAGGGAAAGAATAAATAGGAAGTTAAAAATGAATAACTACTTACACATGTGAATGTGAGGATGAATCCCAACCGTTAAATTTTTTAAGATAATTTAATCTCAACCACTGAATAGCTCTAGTCAACTACCTAGCTGTTTTATAATATAGATAGTTATTTTAATGCCAAAAATTGAAATTTGTGTTCACAAAATTTAATGTGTAGTTAATTTGTGTTAAAACAATTCATATGATTGTATTTTAGAAAAAACAAATCTTATACGGGGCATCAATTTGAATCGAGATATACAAAATTGGATTTGCGCAGAAAATTCTGATTCACAAATTAGATTTGCGATGCATTATTTTTTTATAAGTAATTAGATTCAATTTGTGCATTGTGATGTTGGATGATACTTTGCACGTTCATGTTCGATTCGTTAAGAGTATTGTAATCTTTTTACCCCTAAAAATGTTTCTCCAATTATAAATAAGTATAGAATACTAGAGCGATTGAAAATTATTGAAAAAGAGTGGCCCCGAATTTCATCCCAATAGATATCTTGACGAACCAAAAATTTGAAAGTTCATCCATCCTCGATCCCTTATAAGTTGGATTATCTTGTTGGAGCATTTATATGTTGGATTTTCTAGTTGGTGCATTACCAAAGCATTAACAGTTTGTAAGAACAATAGTAGCTAAGATTCACAAAACTGTTAATGCAATTCTCAATGTAGCTCGTTACTATAGCTACAATAGAAGGTATATTGGACAGAAAAATTAAAAACAACGGAAGACTTTAATAGTAAAGCATGAATTTAAGCACAAAGGTTTACCAAACAATCTACAAGCCTATATTTGTAGATCTAGTCTCATGATCAAAAAGATTTCATTAAAAAGATGAATTATTTTACAAAAACTATGTGAAATCATTAAACCAAACACTCTCACAAGACAACAAGTCTTAGAAAGCAAAAACCCACAGAAAAATAGATAAAGAAAACGTGAAAAGAAAAGAATCAGCTTCATAGAACAGCTAGGAAGACAAACATCTCCAGTACTCCAATGTAGTTCCGAATGTTATAACATTCGAAGTTACATTCACCTTCTGCACAAACTGGAAATCTGAATCTCTCTCTATGATCTGAATTTTCTGCTCTACTAAGATCTGTATTCTCTCTCTGCGTGTCTTTAGCCTCTGCCCAAGTCCTATATATATACCACAAAGGAGACCTAGACATCAAAAAGGAAACAAACTCCAATATGGAAAATGATTAGAATTAGTAATTAAATCAACTTCCTTATTTACTAGATTATCTTACCAAATAGACAAGGACTTCAAGGCACGACATTAGAAATGATTTTTGCATAGATTTTGTTTCCAAAATAACTCCTAAGATTTAGGATAAAGAAACCTAAAATATAATGAATATTTTGTTTCCAAAAATTACACCTAAACTTTAGGACCAAGAAACCAAAAATCTTTAGGAATATTTTATTTCCAAAAATACATAAACTTAATGACCAAGCAAGGAGAAACAAAACCAAGATAGGACATACATATTTTACCCTTACACAATTAATGCTTGGGTGTATTTAGATACGTGGCTTTGAGTGTGTTTTTATCTTTTTCTTTATTTTTAATCTTTACCATCTTTTTTTCCCTCTATCTTTCTTAACTCTACCTTAACTGTGTCGGAGAGAAAAAAATAGAAATAGATTATTAAAATCTTGTAAATGATTACTAAAATTTTAGGAATCACAATCCGACCAGAGGAGGTGGGATTTGGATTCCTAATAATTGGAATTCATATAAAATAACAATTATATATCATTCTATTACGTTAGGTATCCGCTTTGCATAGAAGTATAAAATAGTAATTATTTTATCTACGTAGTACCACATATATTTCTCGAATAATTTCAAATGTTTAAGTTCTTTTTATTTGAACTAGTTTCACTATAACATTAGCTTCTTTTTATTTAAGTTTAATGTTATTAATTTTTCCTGCTTTATTAATGTTAGATGATTTTAAAAATTACTAGAATTGAAAAAAAATGAACAGCTTGTTTTTTTATGGAGCATTAACTACGTTAATTTCTAGCTTTTATCATGAAAGTTATTTACAAGTACTTGTCTACTTTTGGGTATGTTGTCAATTGTTTTAATTTTGTCATTTGATTCCAATTTGTTTTGTTTTTTACAAAACAATATCATATTTTTTTTAATATATTAATAATCACATTCATTATATTACTAAATACATTTTAGGAATCACCTTCGTGAAATCTCATTACTAATAATTGGTTTTATTTTGGTATACCAATCAAAGCCTAAAAGTAATGTAATGCAAAGTGAACTAGATGGCCTGCTGTAAACCTTTTGTATTATATGACGTGAAATGGCTTTATAACGTATAGGCCCAATTCGGATTTCATAGTTTTAGTTTTACTAGTATAATAGCCGTGCGATGCACGGGGGAAAATTAAATTTGAAAAACAAATTAAAAATAAATAACTTTGATGCTAACAAATTACACAAATTATTGAATTTCATACAAAATATAAGTTTCAGAGAAATAAAGAAGTAATAAATACAAAAATAACCTTAAGCAAAATAAAACTACCGATGAACAATTATTTAAATAAAAATACTTATCATACATTTTGGAAGATTTCTTTAAATACAACATTTGATAAATCAATATATGTTTGAATTTTGTAAGGGCCGGATTAATATACACTGCAAAAAAAATATTGACTGCAAATAATATGACTCAATATGTATCAAAAAAAGAAGAGTGTAGGCTGCTCCTAATTATCAACCATGGGTACCAAAGAAATTACTCAAGTAAACTAAAAAATAAAGCAATCTTATTGACAAATACAAAGTGAATCAATCGAGCACTTATTGTCTGGCCTTTTCGTGCTCTTACATGTATGTGTTCTTCCTTCATATCCGACGCTTCCTTCATATCTGACGCCCGAGATCCATGTTTACCATGCTTTCCTTCTGTTGAATTTCAGTGCTACTTTTTGAAATTTCACCGGGTGGTTGGGTTGCCTTGAATTCATTAAACTCATTATCCTGTCATTTGAGAACAAAAATAAGAATCATATCAAAATCTTATTGGAAATATTTTTTCTATCAAAAATGGTGTAAATTTTAAATGATATCTAATTTCTTTCACATCCACATTAATATTGGTGATACTCTTAAATACGAATATGATCAAACATGTATGACTACTAACATTATCACTATCACTATTACATATCAAACATCAAAACCCTTTTAGAATTGGAAACTTTGAACAAAGTGACAAACAAATAAAAATGGATTCTTTTTTAAAGGAGCCGTGCATTTACTATGCCAAGAATAAGAATATAACAAAAAAAATGTGATTTTTGATTTGAGTTCCAAACAATCTAAGTGTATCTTCTTGTTCATTATGACACTTAAACAAAAGGGTTAAGGTAAACTTCATAATTCGTTATATCAATAATCATTGACGCACTTGGGCTGTAATTGACAAAAATCAGGGTAAATGATAGTTTCATGTAATCCGTAAGAAGTATATTTTGTAAATATATATACAAATAAAAACAAATAAATGAAAACTACTTTTAAAAGAATAGAATATATCATCCTCATTTCCCTTGCCTACATTATTCTCATCAAATTCATAGATTATACATCAACATGTACTCTCACTGTAATAGTTTCCATCATTACTACAATTGTATTAATTCAATTTGAGGCATAGAATGAGACTTTTCCATGGCTTTCTAACTTTACTTCCTACAAAAACATAAACTCATAATTAATTGATTTTGTATCAAAATTAGATTACAGGTAGACCTAAATCTCCATACTAACTTCAAAATGTTGGCCAATGTCATCCATTTGTCCATATGTATACCTTGACCATGCATGAGCTTTGGCGGATAAGATGCCTTCAATCCAATCATATTGTTAACATCATGATCAAACAAAACCGCACACCTCCTATGCCATCCCCAAGTAAAACTTCCACTCGATACCTACTAACATCAACAAATAGAACATTCTTTAGACAATCGTATCACAACAAAAAAAAATTACAAAGTTAAAATACAAACATGTATCTTGGAAAAGCCTAGGATTACAATACTCAATACCATCCTGTAAAAACAACGATTGATAAACAATTGAATTTGTATTTCGCTAAAAGTACGAAGGAAGATGTATAACATTTCAGGATTGAAAATAAATTAATGTCATCATAAAGATATAAAAATTGCAATACCAAAAGCAAAGGAAAAAGTCATTAATTAACATAGACACCAAATTTTGAAGTTTTAAACCCTTGCATTTGGCAGTAGTTCAATAAAAATAAACTGATCCATGTATTCTATGACCCAATAAAGAGATGATTCTACATTCAATCAAACTTCATGCCAAATGTTCATACAACTAATCACTGTGGCGGAAACTATGCAACTTGCCCTTTTTCTTTGACTAAATACAAAAGACGACCCATACTACTAATTTATAAAAATCAACTCATTCCAAGAAACATGTTTCATAAACTTAATTGTGTAGTAAGGTATAGATACCATTTAACAAAAAAAGAGGGCAAAAACTAAGGGCCTTGGATGATGGATTTTGCTTAAAACATGGAAGGACTATTAAAACAACATAACCTTACTAAGAGATATAAAAATTGAAAACAACCATATCCTAATTTTCGCCTATATTCAGTAACGGAACCAATCATTCATAAAAAACACTTGAAAACCCTAATGAATTCAACCCCATTTTACTCAAATATGTAAAGCCAAAGCGTACAATGAAAAATAAGCAATTATAAGTGTAAATGAACATATATATCGAATAGAATTAGAAGATTGATGATTAACTAAACAATTAAATAAAAGTCAAAGCAGGGAAATTTGTTAAAAGAGAGGAAACAGTAGAGGGGAGAAAAGATTCAAACAAATGTATTTACCCTCCACACTCCACAGCCTAGGGACGCATTGAACTGTAAATCTAAATCTTTAAATTTTACTGCTTTCTAACATCAAAAAAAATATTTAAGAAAACCATACTTTTCATTTGCACTTTCTTATACGGAATTAATATGATCATGTTACTTTTTCACCATAATAGTATCATATTTTAATGGGCATTAAAAAGAGATCAAATTTTAAAAAAAAATTGAAGGATGAAAGAAAAGATTGAAACAAATGATTTTACTCTCAACAACAATTGTCACACTTTCATTGCCATAAAGAACAGGGCCTCGAAGAAAATCCTTGGCATGATAAGCTTTGTCGGGGTGCTTGAAGTAGACAAATGAGTATCTCCGTGACAGATACGAAGTGATGCTCAAACAAACCATGCAACATATTTTTTGTTGTAATTAATATTTTGATGGATAAGGCTATCAAAGAAATAGAAGAGTTATTGATGGAGTTCATAGACATTTTCTTGGCAAAGTAGTTTCAAAGAATGTTACCAACTTTGAGATCTCGAGAATCCTTAACTTATATACTTTGTGTGTAGGTCGTGGCTCCTTTTGGGAGTATGTTCAGTTTCAGCATTACTACTTATCGAAGGGGATAACAAAGAATACTCCGTACAATGATATACTTGTGTTTGGTGGATATGCCCACATTGTCACCTCAATGCAGAAAAGGAAGAAAATGAACAATGGTTCTGTATTATATCACCAATGAGACACAAATCCTTCAAAAACAATGAGAGGAGTTGACTTGTATGACAAATTTGAACAGTTTAATGTTGTTTAGGAATACAAATTAATACTAAGAAATACTTTAGTACAGTCCCGTCTTCCTCGCCAGCAAAAGAGAAAATTTTAAATCTAGCCCCTTTCGTCTGAAAAAACGAACTTCAATGTAATGAGATAAAAAAAACTTTATTCATTAAACTCTTCCCACCCCTTCCCCACCCACCCCCACCATACCAATACAACCAAAATCCACTATGAGTCCTTTTACAACATTCTACTCTATTCAAATCATATACAACCACAACTTATCATACCCTTGAAAGAATTCCATTCTTAAAGATTGAGAGTTCTTTGAAAGTTTTCGAGCTGTTGAAACAAAGACATAAAAAAAAGGGGTTGCGGATGGAAAGAAGTGTTTCAGGTATCTTGTTTTAAAAAGTTTCCGTTTCAATGAAAAAACACAGAAAAATGGTTGTGCTAGGCTTAGGTGAAATAGTTTGTCTTTTCATCAAAACCTATGAAAAATGTGAATTATTCGACTGCTCTTTATCTAAAGTTTCTCCTAAACCAAACAAATCCTGCTTAACGCTCACTCATAGTCTCATATGATCCCAATCTCGTAACTTTGAAACACCAATAACCTCTCAATTTACTAAATTGGCAATCCAAATACTCATATAAACCACCAAATTAACCTATGTACAACTCCAAACGACACTTTAAAATGCAATTCTAGTATAACTTATATAGTAATAAAATGCAATTCTAGTATAATACAATTTCTTATTTGCATTTTAATTTACTGTTGTGATGAAAAAATGAAAAAGAAAAGAAACCTATAAAACATGAATCCAAATAGAAAATCGAAAGCTAAATCGAAATCTATGGAGGAGATAAAAGTACCTAAATATTCGTGGTTGTTTCCCAGCCCAAGGAAAACTTCCAAATATAGAATCGAAACCTGCCAATCCAAAAGATGAGACACGTGATTCATGGTGGTTAAATTAATGGTACAAAAAATTCTTGAAATCAAATACCCATAATTTATATATATATATATATATATATATATATATATATATATATATATATATATATATATGATAACAAAAGCTATAATACCAAACACACGAACACATGCCCATATTAAAATCAAGAAATTTGCATGTTCTGTAATAATATCAACTACCCTAGTGAAGGCTATTGTTGCTATTAGTGCCATAATTGCTGGAGGACGCTTGGTAAATTCTTTACATTTTCAATTTTAGACATCTAACCAAATGTTCCTAACAGTGCATTAGTTTCTCAAGTTCTCACTTATTTTGTCTGTTAGAACTCCGAGTAAAGCTACTCTAATAGACGTGCTTTACTTTTCCTATTATTTCGTATGTCTGACTTGTTAGATAGAATTGTTTTATAGCTTTCTAAAGTACAAATATTGAGGGTTTCTTTGAGCATTTGTCAGCTTATTTACCGCATTTGAATACCAAGTCCCAATCAAAATTTCATAAATAAACAAATGAATAATGACAGCAACAAACACATTTTATACATTTGGTTTAGTACTTGAAAAATATTATATTGAATGATATAGTACATCAGTTAAGAAAGATAAATAAGAAAAATAAGCAACAAAAACAGTTAAAATTTTGACCCATTTACTGATAAATTGTTGGTTTAGTGAAATACTCTGCTATCTTGGTTTAGTCAATCGGCTTGATTCCAAACAGATGGAATATTGCACCTTTAATCAGATATCAGATGGGAAAAAAAGAAGAAGAAAAAATCTGAATCTCAGTCATGCTCATATGACTCAACATGATTATAAAAACCGAATTGCAATATCGAATTCAAAGACTTAAACAATCAAGAAAGAAAAAGAAAAGTTTGACGCAGAAGGTGAACCTAAAACTGCTGTTGATTTTGGGAATTGGGTTGTGGTGTAGAAAAAGATGGGCAACGGGCCTTGTCTTCGGCTTGAGCCAGAACCCCATTTCGGTGCAGTAATTTTTGGTCGGTGACTTGCTTAAACAGAGATGAGCGGCAGCAAGGCTGAGAAAGGAGATGAGTGACGGTGGGTTTCTTGATTTGGTGATAAGTGGACTGGTGGGTGGTTCTGATTGGTTGCAGAGTAGACATTGAGGGTATTAGCTAGCTTTGGGGACTGTCGTCTTTGGAGTAGGCCGCCGGCGTTGGTGGTGGTACACCCATTTCGCGAGAATCAGGTACCGGATAGATATGGCTTTCTCCTCG
This sequence comes from Codonopsis lanceolata, assembly GCA_013146195.2. NCBI lineage: Eukaryota > Viridiplantae > Streptophyta > Magnoliopsida > Asterales > Campanulaceae > Codonopsis > Codonopsis lanceolata. The sequence goes on along the minus strand of CM028379.1, from coordinate 142,586,504 downwards.
GACTGAAAATAGGGAAAATAGATAGAATTAATTGGAGAGAGAGGGGGGACTAATTGGAGGTATTTATGGGATGATACCGGCTTGCAGAGCAAGACTCTCATCAAACAAAACAGTGGGTTACCCACAGTTTTCTTTAAAAACTGTTGGATAATTCAGTGTTATTACCAAATTATCCTTATAAAACAACAATATTTACATTCTACTTTTAGTGGATGGTTTTTGGCTGGAACTTACTATTTTTAGTATACTTTTTTGCTTTTATATATATATAGATTTTGGAAAAATTATAGGCCGGTCCACTTTTTAAAGTTTTTAGGTAAAATTGCGGGAAGCTCTACTTTTCAAATTTTTAATTTCCTCTAGTATCTTTTTTTTTTTTTGTAATCGGAAAAAGTCATTTTTAGTGACAAAATGACTACTATACCTTTAATAAACCGTGGACGCGCAGCGGATGTCATTGTTTTTGCACTACGGTGCATCAATTTTATTGCTTTATTTTGTGCACCACGGTTCAATAGTATTGCACCGCGATTCATCGATTATATTGCATTAATTTTGCATCACGGTTCAATAGTTTAACTATATAGGCTAATTGCACCGCGGTTCATTAATTTATTACATTAATTTTTACACAGCGATTAAATAGTTTAATTGTGTAGTTTAATTGTACCGCGATTCATCAATGTTTGTACCGCGATTCATCAATTTCATTACATTGTTTTTTGCACCGCGATTCAATAGTTTAATTGACTAGTTTATTTAAAAAGAAAACAATAGGTCTGATATTTCTCTCTCTAGGAAAACTCTCCCTGCCGCTTTGCCTCTCTAAGCTGCATGGCTTCGGCCACCATGGAGGCTAACCCTCCAGCGCCTCCATCTCCTTCCCATCAAAAATCATTTGCTTCTCTTTTTGCCGGGACAGCCTCTCCTTCATTAAATGAACCCCTTTCGTTCATTCCCCCTTCCACGAATAAGGGGGAGCCTGCTCTTCGCCTTTCCCCAGCCCAAGTTTCAGCGTTTGCAAAGCCGTTCCAACTGACTTTGGTGGGTAAGTTTTCTCATGGCCGTCCGTCCATGGAAATCATGCGTAAAGAATTTTTAACCTTTGATCTTAAATGCGGAGTCACCTTGGGTCACGTGGACTCCAAACATGTTTTGATTCAAACCAACCATGAAGCCGATTTCCAGCGATTATGGATTAAAGATCATTGGTTTGTTGGTTCCTTCTCTATGCGTGTTTTTAAATGGTCACCAGATTTTCGCGCCGATATGGAAAGTCCCATTGGTCCTGTATGGTTTTCTCTTCCAAGCCTGCCTATTCACCTCTTCAATAAACAAGCTCTTTTTTCTATCGGCAACATGATTGGTACCCCGTTGATCATTGACTCACCTACGGCCAATCTTACACGACCAAGTGTTGCTAGAATTTGTGTCGAGGTTGATCTGACAAAGCCTATCCCTTGCCGTATGTGGATTGATAGCGGGGCAGCGTCTGGCTTCTGGCAGGTCATTGAGGCTGAACGGCTTCCTTTGTATTGTGTTTGCTGCCATCGCCAAGGTCACGATATTTCAACCTGTAAGATTAATCACGCTGCTAAGGATCAAGGTAAGCCTAACAATCAGCCTTCTGAACATTCTGACCCCCAACCCTCAAAGGATAATCCCTCCAATAAGGAGAGAGGGAAAGCCAAAGTTAACGAGAATATTAATAACCCTACTATGAAAGAAAAACCTGTTGTTTGGAAAGCCAAAAACCCCATCAACCCTCAACAGGAAGGGAATCCCATACACGTTCAGTCTCCCATGCAGGATGCGCTTAATAATGATCAGGAGAGAGCCTCTACTAAACCCTCCAGTTCAAACTTGAATACTCTCCCACAGCCAGATTTACAAGCCCCAACAGTTGGCTCTTCTCCCTCTCCTATTTGTATCGACGAAGATCCCAAAGATGATTCTCCTAACAGCAACTCCAAGGTGGACGGAGTTCCCCTTGAGCAGATTATTCATGATGCTACTTCTAAGGATTCTGCCTGCCCGGTGAATAATGCTCCAGTTCTTGATAATCTGCTATCAGACCTTAATAATTTGGGTGACCAGGTTGATGAGATTATATCCCCTAATAAATTTGCAGTCTTACAATCTGTTGATGACGAAGGTCCTCACCAATCCTCTTCCATGGATGCTCTTAACCTGGATCCAGTCTTCACAAAGAAAAAGAATAGAAAACCCCCTACTGTGCCAGCAACAAATAGGACAACCCGATCAACCTAACTGACGAAAATGACTCTTGGTGACCAAAGTGTGATGTAGCCAAATACAATGAATAAATTGAAAAAATTATTGTATAGTTACTTTATTGCAAAAAGTGTGAAAGTAGGCTGACAAAATTATGATTTAAGCCAAATTTAGTAACAAAAGATTATTCGATAAAATATATACACGTTAATAGACCTGAAGTGACATATCTGTGAAATTACATGTTAAAAAATTTGATCGTGATGCACAAGAAGTATTTTTCGAAACAAAAAAGTACATGTTTGAGATGATAATAATATTTTTTTTGACTGACACATGTTCAATCTATATAAATTTCGATACGAATACTAATGAAAAGAGAAATTTTTTTAACCGCTAAAAAGAACTTTCATAAAATATTCCGGAAATGCCCAGTCGACCATGAAACTGGAAATCTCAATTGTTGGGGGTATAGCTGTCAAAATTTGGCCCGATCCAATGGGCCGACACAGCCCATCTGATATTATATGGAATGGGCTTTAGGTTCTATAGACCGGCTTGGTGGCCTCTGTCGTGGCCAACAAAATATGTGAAAATAAGAAAAATTGGCACGCCCAAATGGGTAGGCCCATGGGCTACTCCAGTCGACCCAAAGAAATTTCAGGTTGACCCGAGTTTGATGTTGAACCGATGGGCTTGGTGTGGGCCCGACCCATTGACATCTGTGGTTGGGGGCAACAAAACAGAGATGCATATAATGAAGCCAGTTTGAATCGCGATGTATTGATTTAGATTAGCGATGCATGAATTTGGAATAATGATGCATCGCTATGAAATTAAAATTAACCAGTTTGAATCGCGATGCATCGATTTGGGATCGTGATGCACATTATAAAATGAAAATGATAGTTACACAATTTGAAATCATGAATCGCGATCCAAAATCATATATCGCGATGCCCAAATCATAATTAAATACATATTAATAAAGATCTAAAAATTTTAAAAAAAGGTACATATCTCTAATGTTTAGTTTTGTATTTATCATGTCAAGGGTCTCATTGACATTGTTTATCATTTTTAAGTAAAATGAAAAAAATTATAGGTCTAAATCTATGACCACCGTCTCACCATAGCTCTCAACACGGGAGCGGTTAAAAGTTTCACAATAAGTATTGGCCAACAATTTTTCCAATTTCCAACCATTATGCACTCCGATTTTTTTTTTGAAACCGAAAAAAAAACATGATGTACAAAATTATGCAATGCAGTGCACAAAATAATGTATCACGATGCTTTTTTCAGTTTCGAAAAAATATGGATATATAAATCGGTTGAAAACTTTCAAGAGTGGACTGATTTCTAATTTTTTCATAATAATATTTGTAGTCTATAACTAATTAGTTAGAATGATTCTGATGAAGTCAATTAAGAACGGTAGGACATGTAGAAATTAGTGTGTGATTTTATGTATTTTTTTAAGTGTTTGTTTTATGTAATTGAGTTGTCATATATTAATTATGCAATTTATGTCTTTTTGTGTTTTTATAATGAATAGTCATATGAAATATATGTTGCAGAAAATGTTGGTTCCCAACATTTAAGTCTTGGAGGTTATGTTCAAAGAGTGTTATACGCTACTTTAATTCCTCCTTTATTTGATATAACAAACTGTATGATATTCGACGACTTAGTAAAATAATTGTACTTATTTATTTTTATGTGTATATATTTTCAAAAACCAACATTTTTTAAGATTGGACCATATTGAGTATAACTAATCATATTGGGGTGCATTAGTAATAAAGAAGAATAATTCCGATGAAATCAATTGATAACTTTGAGCCATGTGAAAATTAGAGTGTTATTAATTGAGTATAACTAATCATATTTGCGATGCATTATTCAACTTTGTTTAAGTATGTAATTTTCAAACAATATATCCTTACAACGCACGGGTGAGTTACTAGTAAATCTAATTAGATAAGATAAAATTCCTAAAACTAATTTGATAAGATAAAACAGATTTAAGATATAGTTTTACGAGCAAATTTATGATAGAAATTTAAGATTTTTTTTCAAATATCATTTAATTAAACTATATTTTATCCTATGTAATTTATACAAGTTTAATTTGATTAAAAACTCTTCAATTTCCATCTCTTTTTCATTTTCATAATTTTTAATTCATACAAATTATCCACCGGATGATTATATATTATTTATTCTTCTACAAATCTATATTTATTAATTATTAATTACTAATCTATTAATTATCGATTACATATTATTAAAACAAAAGTTGTTGCTGTTACATAACGATTTTCTATTGAACGCTTGAAGTTTTAAAGGAATTTTGTGCTTCCACGTGTCACATTCTTGTGAAGTTATAATTTTTTTTTATTTTTTTACTGCAAAAAAATTAAAAATTGATAGATTTTAAAACTGGTACCTCATTTATACATGGTAAAAGATTTTTTAAATTATTTTTTGGTACCAAAATTGGTTTGTACAAGATAGATTTTATCACATTTGATTTAAACACATTTTACTTGATTATGACTCTAAATTTTTATAGTAAAAGTTTTTTTGGCACATAGATTTTACCCGTGCTCAAAGATTTTAATATTTCAATTACATATTCATACGATCAATTTAGAATATTTACCTTATTTTTAATTTTTTTTTCAAATTATTCTAATTAATTTTTTAACTATTTATTACAAGTTTTAAAAATCATCTTATTATTAAAACCATGCATATTGTACTTTTTTTTTCTACCAAAAATTAAAACCGGTTATATTTAAAACCAGTGTTTCCTTTATACATGGTAAAAAAAATTACTATTTTTTGCTGACAAAATCGATTAATACCGGATATATTCTATAACATTTGATTTAAACGTTTCACTTGATTAGGACTCCAAATTTTTATGGTAATTTTTTTGTGTGGATGGATTTTATCAATTCTTATATTTTTTAATCTTTCAATTACATGACTATATGATCAATTTTGAATATTTACCTTTTTTTCATTTTTTTAATTATTCTAATGACAAAATTTAATTATTTATTACAAGTTTAGAAAATCATCTTATTATAAACAATTTTTGAAAAAAAAAATTATTAAAATCATACATATGGTACTAAATATATCTATATAATTTTTTTTTTCTGCCAAAAATTAAAATCGGACAGATTTTGAAACCGGTGCCTCCATTACACATGGTAAAAATCTTTTTTACCATTTTTTGTTGTCAAAATTGGTTAATACCATATAGATTTTATCACCTTTTATTTTAACGAGTTTCACGTGATTAGTACTCCAATTTTTCTTGGTATTTTTTTTATGGACATATTTTATCACATTTGATTTAGATGTGTTTCAATTTATTAAAACTCCTCAATTCTCATGGTAAAAGTTTTTTTATTTTTTATTTACCATTTTTTCTAACAAAATCGGTTTGTACCAGATATATTTTTATCACATTTGATTTAGACAAGTTTCATTTGATTAAGACTCCTCAATTCTCATGGTAGAAGTTTTTTAATTTTTATTATTTTACCAAAACTCGGTCAATTTAAAATAGATTTTATCTAATTTGATTAAATGTGTTCTACTAACATCAAAAACAACCACTACGAAATAGCTTATAGATTATATCTACAAAATTCGCATGAATTTTCGGTTTGATGATTCAGTGTGATCTCACGTTTTTTTTTAAATCATTAATTATGTGGACATCTTACTGTTGTTGATTCATTCAAATAGCTTATACATTCTATCTACAAAATTAAGTTTCAGAAACAATACTAAGTTAACGTGCATCGCACGGGTAATAACCTAGTAACTATTACTAAAACAGAAGCCGCTATTATCACGTCGCGGCTTTCTGTGAAAAGCTAAAAAAATTTAAAGAAATTCGGTGTTGTCACGTGTCGTCTTCGAAATGGTAAGTTTTTTTCTTTTCAAAATTGATTAGTTTAAGATAAAAATTATAAATTTAATTAGATAAGATAAAAACCCTAAAACTAATTTGATAAGATAGATTTAGGATATAGTTTTACGAGTAAATTTATGATAGAGATTTATGATTTTTTTTTTTTTCAAATATCGCTTAATTAAACTAGATTTTATCTTATGCAATTTATATAAGTTTAACTAGTGATGCACTCGTGCGTTGCACGGATTGTACATGTGTATAAAATTATATACTAAATTAAAGTTGAATAGTATGTAATTAATTTTTTTAATATTAGCAAAATAAACAAAAATAATAAACAGTAAAATTAAATATAGAAAATCCTATAAATTTGAAAAAAATAATATAAATTTTGGAATACTTGTTAGATACAATAATTTTCGTTCAACATGTATGACTATTGCAACTATAAATATCACATAGGAACTCTAGACAAAGCTACATACAACTTATGATAAGCAAAAACATGTTTTCAAATCGAGTCTTATATTAGACAATGACTTACCATGATTTTTATTCATAGACATTGCATAATACATAATCAACAAAAAATATTTTATCTGGAATTTGAAAGAAATTATAGGATCAAATAATATCGGTGACATTCTTGAAATCAAAAGAGTACCACCAGAATTACCCTTTGAAAGAACTCAACCTTCTAAAACATGGTTTTTCAGCCTTATAACAATTAATCTTGTATCATTGCATAACTCAAGTGAATAGACTATGTTACAAAACAACATTATTTGAGTTCTAACCTTCAAATTTAACTCACAGTTTGAGATTTCAAAATATGTAATTCAATTGAAATATTCATGATTATGTATCGTTCAAATTGAACTTAATGTTTGAGATTTTAGAATATGTATTGTTCATTGATGTGATGTAATTAAAAAAAATACACCTTAATTTTTATATGACTATTTAATTGAAACCACAAAAAAAAAACATGTATCTCTTTCAACAACAAAACTTATATACATTACATTTCAATTTTCAATTACATAAATAATTAACAAAAAAAGAAGAGAAAATGTCACTCTATTTTGAACATGACATAAAGTTCTCGATATTCTTACTTATTTGTAATGGACCATCATAAAATGTATTTTTTTTGTTTAGTTTATTGAGTTTTGTCTTATTTTCAATTGTGTAGTATGCATTCATCTAATATTTACAAAATCCCAAGCATATATCAATTCATTCACATACTGTCCGCTTCATACATTGAATAAGTTCCATACTAACACCGTGCCATAAGCACTGACACAAAATCTAGTGATAATTTAAAATAAGACGGACCAAACTAAAAAATCAAACAAAGTCAGGCCCATGAGTATTTTTTATTTGTTTTTTTTAATATTATAGAACTGTATTTCAAGATCTATTAAAAACAATCTTAAGTATTTTTATTTACCTATTTTTTATTTATAATAATACTAAGCTATTCAATATTTTTGAATAAATACCATTTTTATGAATTATTTTTATATATTGGTTTTGTTTGTAATTAGTTGCATGCACATAGACTCTGTCTGACTTATGAATAACTTGTCTAAAAATTTGATTTATACTTTTATTTTTGTGTAATATTTAATAGTTATATGACTTTGGTATGTAATTAGTTATATGTCATTTATATGTCATTTTCGAATGTAATTCTCCAAATAAAAAAAGTAAACTCAATTGAAATAGTTTCTGTCAACATCATTAAATGACATTTCTCAAATTTAATTAAAAAATAAAAAATTGGCATAAACAGAACTTAAGTGATTCCATTTTTGAAAAGTGATTTTTGGCGGGAAATTTCTAAAAATTATGCACTTATGTTTTTATATATACTACGACACAACCGTGTAATTCACGGTTCAATATTGATATAAATAAAACAATATAAGTTTTTAATGATAACCATATAACCGAATAATTATATGAAAAATCACGAGTTCAATATGCATATAAAACAAATTATAGAAAACTATGTTAATAAAAATAATAACTTTTTTTAACATATCTTTAAATTGATATCGAAGTGACATGTCCTTTACCAAAACAATTTATTTTGTACAATAAAAATTGAAGTTAATCATATAAAATTATAATCAAAGCACTCGTGCGATGCACGAAACTTATATTAATATCAATACAATAGTTAAAACTTTAGTGCTAATAAAATACACAAATGATTGTAACATAAAGATTATGAGTTCGATGTGTAGAATTGAATATCATAATTTTGTAACATTAAAATTAAGATTATTTTGTTTGGCTCTCATGTAGAGTTCAATTAAAAATCTAAACGTATAAGCAAATTAATAGAATTTTTTTTAATGAAAATCAATAGTCTTTAGGTTAAAAAATGTTTTACCTTTGGAGAAAAAAAATCAATTTATAGAATAAAAATATTAAGAATTTCAGTTCAATTCAAATTATAATATTTTTTATGGATATAAACAATAAAATTTACATTGAAGCCCACAATTCCAATTCTAAACAATGGAATTGAGGTTCACTTTCTCTCATTCTCTACTATGGAGTCTCAACAAAATTTAAATTCACTTATGTGTTTTCCGTATTAAAAAATCATAATAAAATATATACAATAAATATATATAAATAAAAGTTACATTAATGTTAAAAAAATTGATAACCCATATAATATCAGACAAAGGGCAAATTATTTGTGATATACTAACATGTTTTGTCATAAAAACCTTAAAAACTACACTTTTTAAAATTGGTAATTTTTACAAAATAATTCAAGTATTATAGTTCAATTTAAAACTCATACATAAAGAAAAAATAATTAAAATTTTATATAACCAAGGAAAATAAATGTAGGAGATAGGTCAAGGAAAATGAACCAAAAATTCAAACGATCGATGGATAGACATCGGAAAATTTGGTTTAAATCGTGCTATGGATAACTTTTGGACCGTGACCCAGTAAACACTTATAAAAACACGTTGTTTTAGTTGATGTATATAAACGAAACGAAAACACTTTTACCCTAATTTCACCACATATTACAAAATAAAAATTTACGCATTTTTTGCAGCGATGACGAACCTCAAGGTTACCACCTAAAGAAAGTCCGACAATGGAAGCTATGACCACCGACTTACCAGAAACTTGTTGGTATGTTCATATTTCCAAAAATATTTCAAAAACTATGTTTAAATTCAAAACTCGTTTATTAATTTTAATTCGTGATTTAGTTCAACTAACAAACAAATTCGATTTGAATGTTGATTAATTTTATTATCAGCATTTTTTTTAATATCTGAATTTTTTAACATGTATAAGTAACTAAAAAATCAGAAATTATCGGGTTTCCATTTTTTTTACATGTAGCTAGCTGTCTCAAAAAATTGGTCTTATCTCGATTTATAGATTTTTTTTACAATAATAACTTTGGTTATGATGAAATAGAGAAAAAATCGTCTGATCTTGGTTTTATTATTAATTGATTGTCTATGAATTAGTTTTACTTCAAAGTGTGTGTATATGAATTAGTTTTATTTCATTTTTTTTCTAGCCTGGATATTGATGCAAAGAAATTGATAAAAAAAACTTGGTTTTGTTATCTCTCATGTTTCTACTATGCATATTTTTCTTAATATACTAAATAAGAATGTGAAGAGGTTTTGGAATCATTTTCCAATCAACCATAATAATGACATTTTATATTTTCAATTTACAATGTAAAAAAGGGCTTATATATAAATTAGAAATATTTCTAAATATGGAAAGTCACTTTTGACGGGAACTTTCCAAATCTTGCTCCTCTCCTTTTATATATGTATAGATTTGACTGAAACTCTTCAATTTTCATCTCTTTTCATTTTCCTACTATTTAATTTATACAATTTTTCAACGAGACAATTTTATATTATTTGTTCTTCTACTAATTTATATTTATTAATCATTAATTAATAATCTATTATTTATCCATTAACTATTAGTGAAAGAAATTATGCAACTTGAGGCACGGATTTCTTTACGTGTCATTTATTTGTTGGCAAATGTAATTGTTCAATTGTGTTTTATTCGGTGAGAGCATCAAAATGATATATTTATTTGTGCAAATCGAGTTTTTGATGAATAAGATACCAATACTTAAAGTATGATGTTAGAAGTGATTCATTAGAGTGAAGTACTCACCAATGCCATATAATTCTCCCTCCATCTATAAATTATCATCCTAGTTGATCCGACACACGGATTACGAAAAAACAATTGACTTGATTATTTATATTGATTTAATATGTAGTTTCCTTTAAACCTCATGTGTATGTGACCTATAATTAATGTAGGCTGAAAAAGTAAGGGTAAAGTAGTAAAAGCGATGTTCTAAAAAGGTAAGTTTCAAACCGAACAATTATTTGGGGACATAGGAAAAATGAAAGGAGGACGATAATTTAGGAACCAGGGGAATAATATTATCTCACATTGGTTAATAAATGATGTTGGTAGTAAAAGTTTCTTCTATATAAGATTTCCACTATTATTAACAATAGAAGTTATTAATATTAAATAATTAATATCACAATATCATATTAACTATTATTAATTATTATTTTTAGCTAATGACTAAAAAATAAAAAGTTTCAAATCAAGTGATGTGAGGGCTTAAGGATTCAATAATATCCAAAGTTGAGTGATGTGTATTGTTAAAGTTGTCTTCACCAACTCTAATATACCATAATATAGATTTGTTTGTTTTGTCAATTCACTTTGATGTACTAATGAAAAAATTGTTCATATTTTTAATGCCTAAATTAATGGTTTGATAATACAAATATTTTCTAATTCCCAATATTCACTTAGTACATCATTTAATTTTAGAGTAGTAAATAAGGGTCTTTTGTGGAAGAATATAGGCAACGACACTTATTTTGGGATAAATTTTTTTTATTAATACGACACTTATTTTGAGACGGAGGGAGTTTGTCTTCCATTAGAATCATACACAAAAGCTGCCTTAATTTTAAGAAAAGAAAAGGATATGAAAAAGACCTCTAAGATGTTTTAGTGCTTGTTTGATGGAATGTTTTGATTAAAATATTGGTAAAAAATGCAGTGTTTTCTCTTTTAAAGTATTTTAATGCAACGTTTTAAAAATGTGTTGCATTTAGAAACACTTAAATTTGAAGTGTTTTATAAATATGTTGTGTTTACGATTATCATGTTTATGAAAATAACATTTTAAAATAGTTTCTCAAACGTGTTTATAAGAAGAAAAAAACTACATTTTAAAAATATTATGTTTTAAAAACGTCGTACTCAAACGAGACTTTAATTGATTTGTGCAAACATAAAAAAGATAAAGAACGCTATTGGAAAAAGACCTCTAAGATGTCCTTGCGAAATTCATGTTGCAACAAATACGCTACTACTATATGTCCACAAGGAATCAATATTTTATCACAATAATAGTTTTGAAAGAAAATTAAATCAACTTTGCCAGGTTTCTGTTTAATTATCACAACAATCTAATGTTAATGTATATATGCTCAAATTTTTATTTAGAAGTAGATTTCTTGTAAGACTGTTTACAAATATAATTTATTGGATGGAGTCGAACTTTTTAACAGCACAAAGCAAGTCCAATGACAAGGGTCAAAACAAAATTTTGATACCTATGTAAAAATATTAGATTCTGATCATATATTTATGTCATGATATGTGTTAGTAAATTATTATTTATTGAGTATTTTAATTTTATTTTTATGTCATTATATGTGTTGAATATAATTTTTTCAAAATTATTTGAGATAGACTGCAAGTTGTTCAAATTTTTGGTCATCCAAGTTCTCTACTCCATAGTACTCTTCTCTCTCTTCTTGAAAAATAAAAAGAATTAAAAAAGATGAAAAGAAAAAAAATTTGAGGAAGCAAAAGAAATTAAAGAGAGAGAGAGAGAGAGAGAGAGAGAGAGAGAGAGAAAGCAAGAAAAAAAGAGAGACCAAACAAAAGAGAATTATAGATTTTTCTTGGGTGCATATATTGATATTTGAGCAGTGTTTTCGTTATTAATATATATATTTGTGAGTAAAATGATTCCTATAATTGCTTTAATTTCATTAGCCTAAAATTCTTTTTTATCATACCTTGCCTTAGCCCCCATTACAACCCGGTTTAATCCTCGATTTTTGTGTATCTTGATTTATTAATTGGTAGTAGGGACGTGATATAATTGCAAGCTTGTGGTTAAAAATCTTTAGTACATTGACTGGAGAGCTCATTCATACATATACTATATACACTTTTGAGCGTAATGAGTGAATGTATGTGAGGTTGTTGAGACCTATATGTTTTCCGTTCAATTTAATTGTTGCTAATGGTTGTTTATTGGTTTTGGTTTGGAAATTGAAATCTAAAAATCGTGTTAGTGTTGTGTGAAAGATATTTTGGATTAGCAAATGGGAAAGCAAGGAGAATTTGAGGGTGGAGCAGCCCAGCTCATGAGCTCGTACAGTCCGTAGTGCTCGTCTATGTTCGACCCATAGTGCATGTGTCCATGGGTTCAACTTTTAATGCCCGCCTAATCCCGACCCGACCCATCTTGTTTTATAAGTTTATATTATATATTTATATTTGTATTATATATATGCATTATGCAAATTGGACCGTCGGTCGTTGATATTCCAGATATTTTTTGTAAGGCGAATCATCTTTACTCAACCCACTGTGTGTTGATGAGTTGAGTTGTGAGAGAGTGATGCTTCGTCTTACAAATTAAAATTTGTAAGATTGTTTTACAAGAGACTTGCTCAAAATATAATAGTGGTATGTTGAATTTTGATTTAACATATTTTAATATTGACTTTTAAATATAAAAATTAAAGATGAACTCTTTAGATATAACGAAAAGAGTAGTAAGCTAATGTGACAAGTATGCAACACTAAGATCATCACATATGTAATCGTGTATTTGATATTATGTGGCATTGAATAATTAAAATCCTCAATTATGTATCTTTTTTTTCTTCCTTCACATTTAGTTAAAACATAAATGTTGATTTGATCTTATGTGACATGCGTCTCACCACTAAATGAAATTTGATAAAATAAAATTTAAAAAGAAAAAAAATTGAACAACCAATAGAAAAAGTTTTTAAAAATAAAAATGATTAGTATGGTGTATTCACACTTTCAAGTATAATGAGAAAAATTGACACTTTTAATCATAATGTGAAAAATTTGATTGACACGTCATATCCACAACTGCATTGAAAAGTTATTTTTTTTTCTTCAAAAAATGTATAAATTCTAGGTGTCAGCTAATACAACACCTATAAAATACTTAATACAACACTTTTTGATTTTTTACCAATTTACCCTTTGTTTAATTTATAATTAAATGAAAAAACAAGATTAGTGGTAGAGGTGGGCGGGAGGTGGTGGGGCTGAGTGGGAGTTGATTTTTAATTAAATGAAAAGAAAACTTTATTTTTCTGGGCGGAGATGGTGGCGGACGCTGGGTGGGAGGTGGTGGAGGCAGGGTGGGTTGGAGGAGGGGCAAGAGGTTGGGTTGGGTGTGGGAGGGACTCAGGGAGGGCCATCAGGTGTAGGAGGGTGGGGGAAGGGACTCGGGAGGCCCAAGTGGGAGGGAGGGATTGGGTGAGGCGACGGGTGGTGGGGGACCGGGGGTATGGGAGGGTTGGGAGAGGTGGTGGGGTTGAACAGGCGGTCGGTGGTGGTCCGGTGGCGGTGTTCAATTTTTATTTATTTTTTGTTAAGGATAATATAATATTTTTATAATAAAAAGTGTTATATTAAGTATTTTATATATGCTGTATTAAGTATTGGCCACTTACACATTAACATCGGTGATGATGCTTTAAGTTAACAATATATAGTTTATGCAATCGATGGACAAAAAATAAGATGGAAATATATTTGATAAAATAAACGAAGAACAAAGTTGAATTGCAATTATTATTACAAAACATAAAATTAGTTGTGGATATGACGTTATGCAGTCGAAGGACAAAAAAAAAAAAATGGAAATATATTTGACAAAATAAACGAAGAAGAAAGTAGAATTGGAATTGCTATTACAAAATATAAAATTAAATTCAATGAAGGGCTCAACCGGGTTCGAACCGGTGACCTATTGATCTGCAGTCAATTGCTCTACCACTGAGCTATGAACCCTTGATGTCTTCTGACCTTAATCAAAATATAATAACTTATAGTCATTTTATATTCTTTAGTCCGCCGTCGCTCGTCTATCCTTCCCGCCCTCCTCTTCTCTCTCTGTTGGTTTCTAAAGGCAAAAACCAGAACCGTAAAGAAAGACCAGCGCCGCCGTTGCCGCTAACATGGTGTCACAGCACGGCATCAAGCTCGCCGTTCACCTGATCTCTTCCTACTTCGGTCCTACCGTCTCTGTAAAACTTCTCTCCCTCTTTCCCTTTACATAGGCCCCCGCCTCCGCCACCCTAATTTGTGCACACTTATTATTTGCAGAAAGTATGCGAGCATCTTTTACGAAGAGGAACCCTAGCGCTAGCACAGATAATTCGGTTCACAGAGCTCAGTAGACAGAATGTGATCAATAGTTTACTCGTATTAATCCAACACAATTGCGTTCAAGCCTTCGCCATCCAGCAAAACGGTTATTTACACTATCATTGTTCATTCAATTCTCAATTATATTTTTAATTTCATGAATATCTTATAATTCATAGCTTAACAGTTTTTGCATTGATCCTGTTAACGCACGTGTTTGTCATTCTCTAGAAAGTGAAATTCAGAGTTGAGTAATTTGATAACTGGTAATTGGCTGCAATAGCTTAGGATAAACGAATAAGTTATTTCTTTCTCAAAGTAGTAGCTATTGGTTGTTTCCAAGCTTATTTTTTCGATGAGAGGTAACCATAACAGTACTTGCCTTTGAATTTGCTAACTTATCATTTTCAACATGAGTCTTGCAGAACAGCAGAAGTGAAGCATCTAGGTGATGGCATTTATAAATAGCATCTGATGAAGAGTCCAATTGATAGTTTCTTTGTTTTGTTTTGTTTGTTTCCAGCCATATGGAAAAAGGATAATCATAATGATGATTGTTAATGCTTATGGATGCAGGTGGATTTGGGGAAGCGCCAAAGGTTTTAACTCAGTACATGGTTTTGTTTGACAACATAATACACCATATGAGGTTTCCCAAATTTATGGTGATTGTGACTGGGGAACTTGGTAAAGGAGTGAGTTACTTTGATTCTAGTCTTTTGCTCTTTTTTTTATCGGTTAAATAAGATTTTTCTTGAGGTTTAGTAACACAGTTCTCTTGGTTGGTTTTTGGCAGTGCGAAGAGATTTTTGAAGGACTGCTTCAGCATGGTAGACTATCATTAAATCAAATTGTTGACAGGCACAAGGACACTCTAAATCAAGGTGGAGGTAAGTCTCTTCTATCTGTTTCCACTTGTTTCATTGTAGATATTTTTTTCTGTAATGTCTATGACTACTGTGACTTTATCCTCTTTCTCCTTTTGTTATCCCTCTTACCACTGTTTTAAAAGATCAAAGAAATAGAAAACTTTAGTACAGTGAGCTTAGTGTGAAAGTAGGGTGACCAAATTGCTATTTAAGCCTATAAATTATAAACAATGAAGGTGTTCCTGTTTTTTTTTTTTTTTTAAGTGTGGGGGAACATATATTTCTTGAGTACCATTATTAGTATAATGAATTCTGCTCCAATAGTTTGCTGTATTTCTACGGAACTGATTGCCAAAAGTTGGAGCTAGTAGCCATTAGGCCTTATCTATTTTAGACATTGACTGTTTAGTAGCTTGATCCTCCAAGTTTTTAGAAAATGAAACTAAGATTAAACTTGAACTGCAAGTTGTCATTGTTTGATTTAGAATCCTCAAGACTCTAGTAATTGCTTGCACCATGGTTCAGAATGTGAGTTGTAAGTTCACTTAAGAGAACCTTTTTTATTTCATATTGTTGTTCATTGCCTGCCTCAGTGAAGTTCAACTATCTGCCTCATTGAAAGTGCAACTATTTGTAAGGGAGGAGGGACATCTAGTAGAGTGTTCCTTTTCATGGTCAGAATGAAATTCATTGCAAAATAACCCTGTTTGAGATATCTTTTCCAGCTATCACAATGTTTCTTTTATGGTTGTGAAAGGACCTACTTTCTTCGTACGTTGGCTTAAAAATGCATACAGAGAGACTCTTAGAAGATAGCTATTTGTCATTTTTCTTTCTATTTAAACTCACATCTTTCCCATGCGACCCAAGGAAAATGAATTATGGTGATGTGGAAGATGCTTTTATTTGCTTCTCAAGTAACTCAAATTTCTCATATAAAAACCTAAACAACGATTTCTGTGCAGTGAATTCCACATCTCTTGATGCTTTACATGAAAATTTCGGTAAACTTGTGAAGGCCCGATTTATTGAACGGTGCCCAGCTCATGAACCATTTCTTGCACCATCTGAAGAAGAGACTCCTGCAAAGAAACGAGGTGCGAAGTCTGCAAAGGTAGGAGATTGTTTTATTATACTCCTCCGTTCCTAAATAATTGTCCTCCTTTCCTTCTTTGACAGTTCCAAAATAATTGTCCTCTTTCAAAACTTTCCTTTTTAGAAAAGCACTTTTACCACTTTACCCTTACTTTTTCTACCTACTTTAATTATTGCCACAAGCACAAGAACATTAAAGGAAACAACAAATTACACCAATATTTATAATACAGTCAATTACTTTTTCCTAATTGGTGTGCCGGGTCAAAGAGGACGATTATTTAGGAACGGAAGGAGTACTAATTATTGCTGAACTGGTCGCTCTAGCCTCTATAAGAGGAAGAGGAAAAGCATTGTCTGGTATGCTGCTCAGCCTTGCTCTGTTAGCTGTTTGATACTGTAGAAAAGAGAAGGACTTGGCCCGACAGTCTATATAGTATATACTTTTGGTGTAGTGAACCCGCCTTGCTGGGGTCAATTCGCTTGTAGAGTTTGTGGATAGCATAGCTGTGGTTTAGCACTTTTTGTGCTCATACACTCTTTTTGTACATAGGAGTATAGAATGCGTCACCTATTTTGATGCTCGTTTATATTATTATTACCTATAAACAAAATAAAATTATTGTGTACTAGTGTATGATTATTGTTTTGTGAAGTATAAGTGAAATCTGTAACTTACCTCAAGTAGCTGGCACAAGTCTTAGTTGTGTTAGGCAGCACAATTTATATTACAAATATACATTAGAAGCAGCATTAATTTGCAGATTCACGTGAAAGAAACTGCACCTACACAAAGTAATAATGTCTCCCGTTACCAAAATCCACTTATACATTATTGAGTGAGAATGAGCTTACAATTTTGATTTCATCAGGGCCGGTGATAAAGCTTTTTAGATTAGTTGGGGTTGCTGCTTTGAGACAAGATTTTCCAAGTTGATGAGAGTGATAATATAATATTTTTGCTAATATCAGTTCCTTTAGACTTCATAGCTTAATTGAATGCCTCTCTTGCGGATGACTTTTCAACTTCAATCTGATTTCATGCATGAAAAAATACAGCTCACTGAAGAATCAACCTTAGAGGCACGTGCTTTAGCAGCTGCAGCTCCTATGGAGTCGATAAGATTTTTAGTTGAATCAGATACATTGAATGATGTTCCTGGAGAAGATAGCATTGAAAACTCCACTAGTGTGGTACTTGAAGAAAAGGTTTGTTTAACAATTTTATTAAAAGTTGCCCAAGTGAAACAAACATTGATATTTGCATTCTCTTTTATAGCGCAAGCATGATTTGGAGTCAGATGAAGATGTATGGGCCACAAATAACAAGAAAGAAGTTCTTTGGCGTGCCAATTTTGAGGAATTTGTACGACGCCTTAGACATAAGGTTTGTCACTCAAATACTTTTTAGAACTCAATGGTCTGTTTTGAGATATTTCATTCTGCATGTTGTTCCGTATTTAAGGTACTTATCCTCTCATCATTCTATTGAACTGTGAACCTGTTTCGTCAACTTACATATAATATGAGATCTCGGTGTGATGTAATCCCTTTCTCTCTCTCTCTCCCCACTCAATCTCACTCACTCTCAGATAAAGGAAAATCTGCTTTCTGGATGGTTCTAATTTAACTTCGCTCAAACAGCCTCTGCTAAAAGGCAGAGCATTTCTTGGTTGGAATCCTTGTGCATCTGACCATCTTTTTCAATCTTTTCGTTTTTTAATATGATAAATCTTACCTGGCTCTGCTGTATAGTTATGTATTGCTAATGTGAGAGCACGGTTTGATGATGGAGCTGGCACCGTTTTAAGTGCAATTCTGGAGGCAACTAGAAGTGCAGAGACTAAGGTGAAAACTGAAAAGACAGGTAAATCTTTGCATGTCTGTTTGTTTATTTGAAGAGGTTTTATTCAACTTCTTTTAGCTCCATTATGGTCATAGAAGAAGTTCAATTTGAATGACATAGCATGATATCAAGTTCATACAGTAGAATATGAAAGAAATAAGATTGATGTTGAACATGACTGATTATCCACTGGGCTATGTTTATCACTACGAAATTAATGAGGTGGATTCGTGTTCTCATAGGTGGAAAGTTGAGAGTAAGCTTGGATATTACGATGAAAAGTAATTGAATTTTTGAATGTTTAATTTTTAATTGCACTTTAGGGTGTTACATATAGAACCAATGTAATATGGAGAAGGGTTAGTGGATAAAAAAATAAAAATAATAGAATAATATGAAATAGAGAAGGGTTAGGGTTCTGTATACAGGATCAAATGATAAGTGCCATAGAAAAGTGGGCTTTGTGAGAGATATTTCATGTCCATTCAAAGATTTGAAGAGGCAAAGAAAAAGATAGCACACTGATTATTCTTCATTGATAGTGCACTGTGGCTTTTAGCCTCATGTGACAATTTTCTGATGAGCCTTACTAGAAGTTTGTTTACATTACTGTTTTATTTAACTTTCAGGCTTTAGAATAACTATTTGCCTGAATGGGCACCTACTAGATAGATGATAATTTAAAATAAAACATTTGAGTCTGTTGTAACTCAAGCTTACAAAGTATGACATTTCAAACAACACTATGAACTAGAAGATGTATGAAGCTGAACAAGAAGTGTTAACGTTAGAAAATTCAGAAACCATATAACTAAATCTTAATTATGAAAGAGTCTGTACTGGCTCTGTGGCTGCACTACGATCATAAGTGTTTGATGCAGTGAGCTCTGATATTGTTTCTGTTTTCTTTTTTCTTTTTCCTTCCGAAAGAAGAACTTTAGTGAAGTTTCATGATTGAGCTACTCTATACGGTGTAATTGGAGGAAACAAATCTATCTGAAACAAATTATTTGAGTGGAAAATGAAGAATTTAAATTTTCTTATAATTATTTTTCTAGTGTAAAACTGTATGTTACTAGAACCCAAGTCAGAGGATTAGTGATGGGCCAAATTATCCTAGTGATAGTATGTTATGTTTGGTCCAATAAGACTCTGAAAAGATACTCCCAAAGAATTAAGATGGACCTATTACATCTGGGATCACACTTTGTAAAGCAAGCACATAAAGAAGACTGCCATTTGGATTCCCTTTGACCAATAAATGGTTACTACGATTAAATGAAATCAAAAGAGCATATTTCTTCATGGAAGCTTTCCATGCAAGGGCCTCTTACATTCAGGAGAACTCTTTAAGTTTCCATTTAGTATTGAGACTATAAGACATCTTCTCTCTAACTATCTACTGAAAATCTGCGGTTAACTTAAGTCTTCAAAGTCTTATCTTTTTCTGTTGGGGAAACTTTAACCTCAAGCTTAAGTGTTAAAATTTGGAATAATTCTTGGAATGTAAATTTTTACCTTAGCTTGAGACCAGGATATTTGGAACAATGGTCATCTTTTTCCCCTATACTTGGATTTGCAAGGAAGCGTTTGTGCTTTTGATTCGGTATCTTGCAAGTTGCTTTAATTTTGTGTCAACATTGCTATAATACAACTTCTTGCCTTCAGTATCACTGCTCACTATATATTGATCCCTATCTCCCTTCATGGCCATTTCTTGTGGCCTAAAAATCATGTTTTTGGAGGTTATTAACATTGTTTATGGAAAATTTAAAAGGTTGCTCAATTTTGTATGCTTTTGTTTTTCACTTTTTCTCACCCCTTTAAACATTTACATAGGAGCTTCTAATATTACTGATTAACTTTTGAATTTGCAGCTCCCCTGTCAGTGGATACTATCTTTGATGAGGTGATAAAGAGTGAAGAAGGTCGTAGCATGAACGTAGATCGCGTTAGAGCAACCCTTGGGCAATTGGGTTGTGATAACCCAACAATAGGACTAGATGAAACTTATAGTATTGGTACCAGATTACCTTTCATCCTCCCCAGTTTTGCTGTTTCTCATTCATTCTCTCCTATAATTTTATGATTATGATTTGTTTATTTTTACAGATTTGAAGTATATTATTGAATTGGCTCAAAATCATGAGGTCTGTCCTGTTTAATATCATTGGTGTACAAAGAAAAGATTCATTTTACATTAGGTAAGTTTCTCTATTGATTCAGGTGGAATCCATTGTTCTGAAAAAATATGGGAGAGAGGCTTATAGGATTTTCAGGTTACTGTCAGCAAGTGGTCGCCTACTTGAGACTGATAAGGTAAGGCATATTATTAATAAATCTTCTGTTCTTGACTACAAAGAATCTAAAATAGTAAAGGAATGCAATGCTGGTTGCTTGGCATGATGCATTCATTCATGAAGTCTTGTTATTATAAAATAGCAATAATACTACTAATAATAATTAATAATAATTCCTTTCTTGTGTCAAATTTGTTATTTATTATTAAATTGGCTACATCAAGTTTGCATCCGCTTTGGATCTGAAACCACTGCTAATGTAGCCGCTGGTCTCACTTCGGCAGCTGCCATAAAAAAGTAATTTCACTTTTTTTACTGCAAATATTGACCCATTGTTTCATCTGTGACCAATCAACTAGAAAATATGGTTACAATTTAAGAATGATAATGTATGCTGGAACAGCTTTTTTTTTAAGTTCCTTCGTTAGACTTTATATTTTGGTACATTGGTTTATGATGTTAAATATACTAATGATGTCTAAACTGCGGATTGCCACAAGCTTGCATTTTTATTTTCTTATTTTTGGTTTTCATGCATTTTATTCTCCTTAAAAATGTTGCCTGAATAGAAAAAGAATCAAAGAAATGGAAAGAATGAAGAAAATGAAAACAACTATTGATCATTTATCAGTCTGCACTACGCAGAAACTTTCTACAGTTGGACATTGTGATTGTGACCAACTCACTCTATGTACGGCACCAAGAGTTACGGTTCTTCGTTTTGTGTGTGTATAAATTGCTAGGCTAGATCTGATCGCTGTTTACAGTTCTCAATTCAACTTAGTATAGCTCTCTTTTCTTTTTTTGACTCCTCAAAGAGACCAAGTTTTTAGCATTTTCTTCTTGTTTTACTATCTTATTTTAAGCACATAGGCTTTCTTAACCTGCTTATGTACTTGGAATCTGTCATGCTAAGAATTCAAAGTGTTTGTATCTTTCATACGTCAATCTAATCTGAATTTATTTCATGTGGAAACTTGATGGTGATTTATTCTGCCCCTGCTCTAATGAGTTTCACTTTGGAACTTTTGCAAGGAAATGACAGAATTCAACTTTTTCCTAGGAAAATAAGTATGAATGAGTTTAGCCTAAAAGTGACACTCATTAAGGGATGAAAATAATTGGGAAAGTCGTTTACGAAGAAAGATGTTAATACAAATGAAGTGGAACTCGCATTGCTTCTATGTAGGAAGTCTTCTGGCTACTTACTACTCCCTCGTCCCAAAATTATTATTCTGCTTTCCTTTTTCGTCCATCCCAAAAAATTGTCTTGTTTGTAACTTTCCTTTTTAGGACAACACTTTCACCCTTATTTTTTCTTCTTACTTTAATGATGGGTCACATGTAGCTTTAAAAGAAACCACACATTATACCAATATTAATACCGAAGTCAATTGTATTTTCTTAATCTATGTGTCGGGTCAAACAAGACAACAATTTTTGGACGGATGGAGTATTACATACACACAAGATACTTTGCTTCATATTTTTTATACATATTTTCTCCTTTTTGCTGTAGAAGTCTGAGATTCCCGCGACCTTCTTGTGTCGCGTTATTAGTTTGCCATTGACGCTCCTATGGATGTAACACGGACCGGAAGAAGAGCTAAAAGTCAAAGGGTTTCAAGAAAGTTGGATTAAAACAGGATAGGCAGAATGCAGCTTCAGCGATAGGTTAGATGGCCAAAGTATACCACAAAACACTCAATCACGCCTTTTGAAATCAATTATCTATACTATAAAACAACTAGGTAATTGATTAGGGCTATTCAAAGGTTGAGATTAAATTATTTTAAAAAATTTAACGGTTGAGATTCATCCTCACATTCACATATGGGAGTAGTTATCCATTTTTAACTCCCTATTTTTTCTTTCCCTACTACAAGTAATATTATGAGCAGTCACCCATTTTTCTTCTCCCTATGTTTTATCTTCATATTACAAAATCACACCCTGCGATTAATTTTCTGAACAATCACCCCTTATAAAACATCAATCCCTCAACTATCACTTGAAGCAATATACTCCTTAACTATAACATGTTTTTAAATCGCCATTCTATTTAGGCACTGTCATTTGAATTGACGAAATTGGCATGAAGATCTATTTATTTATTAATCAAGATTAAGAGATAGGTGACAATGTCATTCATGCTAAAATCATGTTAAATAAGTAGAGAAGTGTGTCTATAGTGTTATGTGATAGGTGCATATCAGTTAAGTTGAAAAGGAAATAAGCATGGTTTTAGATAGGGGTGTTAGCATGAACCACCGAATTACAAAATCGAATTGATTGAATCAAATTGGCCAGTTTGGTTTGGTTTTGAGTTAGGAAGGTTCGCTTTAGGTTTGAAAAAATTATAAATCGATCGATTCGGTTTGATTTGTGATTTTTTGTGCCGAATCGAATTGGATTGAACCACCATTTTAATATATATATATATATATATATATATATATATATATATATATATATATATATACATATTTGTATTTTATACTCCCTTTCTCCCACTCAAAGAGTCTACGTTTGAAAAGTCTAATTATTAAGGAGATATATTAATGCCATTGATGTTGGTCATAATTACAAAAATACTTATATATATATATACATACATACATATTTGTATTTTATACTCCTCTTCCACTCAAAGAGTCCACGTTTGAAAAGTCTAATTATTAAGGAGATATATTAATGCCATTGTAGTTGGTCATAATTACAAAAATACTTAAGCACAAGCAATGCGTTTACAAGACAAGTGAATGATAAAGATGAAATTTTATAGAAATTGTAAGCATTATTTTTTAAAGTGGGCTCTTCAAGTGAAACATCTCAAAATAGTATGATGGACTCTTTACGTGGAACAGACGGACTATGTATTTATATTATACACATATATAGATACATATTATAATTCTTTAGTAATTCTAATTTCTAGTATTCTACATTTTCCAAAGCAGTACCAAAGACCAAAGTAACCAAACATAATTCACATTCACACTTTACACTTGGTCACGCACACACCTCTCTCTCTCTCACTTTTGGCTGCAATGGGCTCCATCTTCCAGCTTAGTAACCATCGCTCCTTCATCTTTAACTTAGTAGCCGTCGTTCTGTCTCATCTCACACCTCATCTTCATCACCTGACCGCCTTATCTCTCATCTCACCAGTCAGCCATGGTAAACTCTCCCCCCCCTCTCTCTCTCGTTCTGTTTCTCCCCCGTCTCTCTCGATCTATTTCTCCCCTCTCTCAAATCTATTTCGTAGTATATGTAACCTCATACTATTATTTATCTGAACCACAAAATCGAACTAAATCAAACCAAAACTTACACTCCCAGTTTTAGATATTGACTGTTACTTATCATGTCTCTTATCCAACAACCAAATTAGGGGATGAGCAAAATTAACATGGTCCACTATAATAAAGAAGGATATGCTACGGTGTGGCTTGTATTATGATGTTTTTTTAAAGATGATCAATAGTGGTTCCCCACTAACTACCATGGTGACTCGAACCCACAACCTATTAGGTGTAGGTGAAGTGTCTTTACCACTCAAGCCGCACTTTGTTGTTGATGATCTTGCATTGGACTCAATGGAAGGGTGAAATAGAATTCATGTAGCCCACCTCAAGTAATTGGGTCAAAGGCCGAGTCAGATTTAGTTATTGCTTGTCAATATTTTATTGCTTTTACATAAGGATGTTTCCTTGAGGTTAACCAGTTGTTGAACCTTGAACCCGCTGATTCGGTTTTCCAAAACTTTTGATGTCTCTTCTAACTTTTTTTTAAAAAGTTATTTGACTGCGTTACTTCCTGCTTTACTATAGGGAATATTCATCAAATTGTTCTTCCTATTTTAATTTTCGTTCCTTGTGGGTGTTTTTGTATGTGTGAATCATTATACACATTCAAGGGCAAGCAGTCATGTAATGGTTAGGTTGATCCATTGTGACGGGATGTCCTGGGGTTTGAACCACGGAGGATAACCTCTCCTTTTGTGCTCTAAAGTTGCGATGAATAGATCCTTTGAAACCTTAAAGTAGCATAAGCCATGTGCACTAGACCATCCTGTGTTTCAGTATAACAAATATGTGCATAAAATTGTCAAATCTCAGGCTGGTCTGTCTCAGGGTTTCCAGTGCTATTTCTGTTTTGAAATGTAAATGATGTTATTATCGGGATATGTGAGAGTATTTGCTTCCAGGACCATATGTTGATTAATCATGAAAAGATGTTTTTTTTTGAAACGTATATGTGAAGGAGACTTCAATTTGCCAGTTATTTAATCTATTGTTACATGTTTTCTTGTAGATATCTAGTACTACATTTGTGGAAAAGAAAGATACACTCAAGCTTCTTTATCAGTTATGGAAAGATGATTATGTGCATATGGAGGTATTAAAATTTCCTCCTACTGGTATCATTTTTCTTGTAGATGCATTATTATGTTTTCTAGGAATTCGTTGGCAATGAGAATGTGGCCCAAAGTACTTAGCACTTGAAATTCATGCAGTTAATCTGCAGTCTTTTCCCAGCGACAGGCAAGCCTTGGGTTCCTCAAAAATTGCACACATCACTTGTTAAACTCTCTTACTTAGAAGCCTGTAAGGAGCAGTGAGAGCATCTCACTGCCTGATGATACATCTCAGAAATATCATGCATCAGGTCTCATGGCCATCTGATCTGCTACATATCGTTACTTAGTAGTGTTCCTTGATCTTAGAGGGCCCCAAGCTTTTCAAATATTTTAGCCGAAGTATGAAGAAGGATTTTCGAAGAATTGAGCAAGTATAGAAAACAATCTTTGTGAGAAAGCACCAAGGATGTTAAGTGGTAGAGAGGAACGCAAAAGATTTTTAGGCCATATGCTAGGCCCACAAACAATTGGCTTGCCTGGTTAGCTGTAAAATCCTTTTAGTCAGTTCTGATTTCAGCCATAGCACAGCATCAACTTAAAGTTGGGTAAGAAACACCCATGAATTTGATTTATTGCCTAATCAGGGACTTGAGCCCCTACTTTATCCGTACTCTAAGCAGCCTTAATTAAAATTTAATGTTTGACATTTCAGTAGATTCCCCATCATTGATCAGCCAGAATAGGGACTGCTCTAACATTAATCTGTGTCGAAAGTACAAAACCTGTACTGTAGTACCGTACCTCCATAGACTTATCCTACATCATCACTTATTGAGCAATGAATTTAATTACCGCCACTGACAGTAGAAGTGACGGATGAGATCAGAACTGGACGGCTTCAAGAACCTCTCCCTGACTTTGAGGGAAAATTCTTTTCAAAATCTCACATATCTTAGGAAATTAATTGGCTGCTGGATATTGCCAATGCCCGAAAGAAAGCCTTTAGCTCCTTGGTCCGGCGGTATTATTTGAATTGAACACAGAAAAAACAGTAGGCATTGCACTTATAATCCTTTAAACTTCTCAAACCTCTCAGCTAAAGCATTCCCTAGTATATTTAAGGCCATGAGCTCAGTCACATACTATATTCTCTTCAATCCCCATGCTAACAAGGGGTCACACCTATCAAAAAAATAAAATAAAAAAAATTCTCTTTAACGAGTTCATTGTAATCTAATGCTCATTTCTGTTTTCCCATATTAGAAGGAAAAAACATATGGTTAGGTCGAGCTTGGGCATTTGTAATGACAGGATCTTTGAGTTGCCGTGTGTGATATTCGTGCAGAGAATAAGCTGTGCACCCGGAGTGAAGCGGTCAGAATTGTTATTGTGGAAAATAAATAAGAGTTCTCTTTGGGAACATGCCCTGGATGACATGTATCATGCTGCCTTAAACTTAAGACTGCGCACGGCTTATGAGCTAGAAAAAGAAAAAGAGGTTAGTAAACCCTGCACCACAATTTCAACCTTTTCTATTGATTAATGCTTATTGGTTATTTTTTATTTGTGTGGTTTTATTCTTAAATTATACTTTATTCCTCGAGGATTTAGCATGTACTGATACATTTGAATTGCAACTTTTCCAGCTTCTTCTGATACCTATAGATAAGTCTAAGGGAGAGTTAGGAGAAAGATCCAATCGCATCAGAAAAGTCAAGATTGTTCTAGAATCTTCTTTGATGAAGCTGGACGATGCTCTTATGCTCTTTCATGACTTTTAAATGTTGATGGTTGCGCAACTCTTTTTCATTCATTTTTTATGCTCTAGTTAATTAGCTGATAAATGCTTTATTGTTCGTTCTTGCTCTTAACAGTCAAAATAATGGATGTTTTGGTTCTATTTATATCCTAAGGAGCCCTTTTTCAATCGATACGTCAGAAATTAGTAAAGCAAGGAAGTAATATTTGAGTTCTCTTGGCATCTGAATCTTGTATATGTAGACTGTGAAAACTTTGCATCTTCCCTCGCAGTTGGAGCAGCAAACTTGCTTGAGCAAAGCCGAACAGTTAAATCTTCAAGCTTTGGTTTTGTCGACTTTGAAAAGTGTTAAAGCTTGGCTTGATTAGTTTTCAAGTTTTAAATGAGCTTTTAATTGAGTTGAGTTTGAGTAGTCTATAGAAATAGCTTCAACACTACTGGAAGTCTGGAATAAGACCTACAAAACGGATGGGTGCAGAAGGCACATGCACACGCACCTGCACCTGTATAACAAGTGCTTAATTTTTTATTTTGTTATTTTTTTCTTTTTTGAGGTATTCTCAGGCTTCAAGGCTTACAAGTTACAACTAATCCTTTAGAAGCTGTCACACGGCACGCATAAAGCGGGTATCTCTCCCAAATCTATCATATATATTTTTTTCATACATAAGATTCAAAATTGAGACCTATTTCTTAAACGTTAAGAGCTCTTCCAATCAAGTCAACCCGACAATTCCTATTGGTAGTGCTTAAGGTATGCTCAAGCTCCTAACAGACGAAAAACGAAAGAGAAAAACTGAAAAAGTGTTTAGGGTAATTTTGTTTTTGTTTTTTAATGTTTCAACTTTCAAGGTATCTGATTCTTCGGGCTTGAAGGCCCAAAACTAATTTATTGAGATGTTGGGTGTTAAAAGCAAAGACCTCCTCAAGATTCGAAGGTGAAACCTCTTACTTAAGCGATCCGAGCTCTTCTAGTTAAGTCAACTTCGATTGGTAGTGTTTAAGGTATGTACAAACCTCAACGGGCCCATAAGGGAAAGGATATAAGAAATAAAAAAAAGGTGTAAGAATGTAGTTTTACTATGCAAGTTTAGTAAACGTAAATGAGAGTTGAAAACTCAGCTCTTAGCCTCTTAGAAATATTCATGTACTACATGGAATAGTATGTACACTTACAGAAAGGTCAGACAACGGATTGAATTATGAACTGATTTGTTCTATTCTGATTTGATCTACTGATCTGCAAATCATTGATCCACAACACTCTCAATCATATTGATCGGTGATACGAGTGAAAAGATATGCTCAAAATATCGTTAAGGTAGCTAGTAAATTGACACATGCTAACGGCCGGTGACGCTTGCAGTTAATGGCGATTGGCGGGTGTCACTTTGCTCGTCACCCCAACGGATTTTACCATTTTAGGGCGTGTAACGTCTCGCACGTTCACCTAATCAACGTGATTCAAAGTGTAACTTAAGGATGATCTA
Source organism: Codonopsis lanceolata (assembly GCA_013146195.2). Lineage (NCBI taxonomy): Eukaryota > Viridiplantae > Streptophyta > Magnoliopsida > Asterales > Campanulaceae > Codonopsis > Codonopsis lanceolata. Next base: position 142,558,045 of record CM028379.1, on the reverse strand, counting down.
CAAATAGAGTATAACTTGTGAGACATATGTAATGTTCACTCCTACTTTATTTTGTCTTCAATTAGCTACTATAGGGGTACATGTTGTCTTGATAAAACCTTTTAGCAAGTGTTGTAATAAGTACATTAGTTTTTTTGATAAGCCAGATCAACAAAAAAGAAATTTTAATTAGTATTTTATTTAAACTAGATCTTCATGTCCGTACCTATGGCACGGTGTCGGTATATCTAATTTTGCCAATTGAAATGCCAACGTCTAAATAGAAAGTGCGATTTTAAAAAATGTTACAGTTGAGGGGTACATTACTTCAAGTGGTAGTTGAGGGGCGCTATTCGAACTCGACCTATAGTTGAAGAGGGTTATTTGTAAGGAGTTATATGTAACTAATCAACCCCCATGGCCAATAGTCTTAGTCAATTAATTGAGCTCTATTGTGAGATTATATTAATGTAAGGTTGATGTTTTGTAAGGGGAATGATTTAAAATATTAATCTCAGAGTGTGACTGTTCATAATATTAATTGTAGGGGGTGACTTTGTAACATGGTGAGGAAAATTAGAAAATAGATAGTTAAAAGAGGATAACTACTATCGCACATGTGAATGTGAGAGTGAATCCCAACCATTAAATTTTTTAAGATTATTTAATCTTAACCTTTAAATAGCTTTAGTCAATTGCACATGTGTGAGAATGAGCTCTATTGTAATATAGATAAATTAATAATCAGGATTAGATTTGATTTGCAAATTTTTTTAAAAAATTTAGATCAAGATCTGATTCATTTAATAAGTGAATTTAAGCTTATCCATTAAGTTAGTAGATCGTATTGGATCAGATTAGGATCCAATCCGATCTGCTCCATTGTTAGGCCTCTTTGGTGTCCCTCTGTCACATGCGCAATGCAACATGATCATCTATCAGACTGGTAATATAAGTTTGAGCATTTTAAAATGTGGTCGCATCCCTATTTCCGGCACTCGGCCATCCTGTCTTCACCACCACAATGTCCACTACTGCACCTCCTTCCACCTTCTCCAGTGCTGAGTAAGTTGCATCAACCATAGCATCGAAAAGGTTGTTATAAGAAGAAGATCCATCACTAAATCATTGAGCCGTGTCCTTAAAAAGTGCATAATACAGTTTCACGTTTGCGGGGTCACTGTTGTATGCAAAGTAAGGGTACACATTGACAAGAGGAAGTCTTTGTTTGGCCTCCAAAAATTGGACGATCAGTGTAATGATACTTAACACATTGTCAGCAAACACGCCTTTGGAAGGCGGATATGATGATCCTAGTACTTGTAATGAAACCACAGTGCTTACTGGTACGAGTAGATTGGCTGATTTTAATGCAGAGTCTAGGTTTTGCATGGCACCGAGAACATAGGTATCTAGTGGCCCCGGGAATGACTTCGTTACCGGCTGTAACGTAGGTGAACCTAACAGAAGAAGCATGGGGAACGAATTGTTGCTAACCCAAGTTTGTGCAAAGACTGCATCATTTGCGAGTTGTTGTAGGTCTTGGTTACGGACTCCAAGGACAACCTCAATCCCAGAATCGTGTAGAGCATTAAGGACACTGGGATTTGGGTCGAAGATTCGAATTTTGTTGATGTTTCTGGATTTCAAGAGCGGTATAACCTGGTCAGGTGGTGGTAGATTGTCACCGAGTAGCCCGTAATTCACACGGATTCCTAGGACACCTGAATTTCAAGAGAAGAAACCGATTAGTTAAAAGGATAGGCGATGCTCCTATATTCTAAAGAAGAGGGAGTACAACTTTGACTGTGAGCGCACAAGCTGTGCTTTTCAAAGGCACAACATTAAGTACCTGAATGGAGGTTGAAGAGGCATGCAAGAGCAAATAGTAGAAAGTACAGTTGGTCCATAGTTTAAGGAATAATCTTCATGGTACGGAAACAAAGGAAACTACAGGTGGACTTGTTGTGTGTAGCAGCATTTGATTTGATATTCTTATTTATAGAATTTTGATTAAAAGCAAAAATCTTGTAATAAAGGAAGACTATAAAGGCCAAAGATACCATGATATTGGTACATGGTTAGTATTTATCAACATTTTCATGCTTATTGTTGTAAAAAAGATTCCGATTTAGTTAATATATATAGTACTCGTTTCGTTCTTAAATTATTGTCTTTTTTTGATTTTTTGAATCAAATCAAATGATAATTTGATGTAATTTTTTTTATTTTTCTCGAAATCATAAAACACGTCAAATTTTTAAATAAAAAACACTTAATTTGACTCAATATATTGTATTTCTATATATTACACAAAAACTAGGGTTATGTTAACTATACTTTTGAACAGAGTCTTGAAACAAAACAAGTTTGAAGTCCAAGCGGTGAGTAAGCAATGACAATCGCTAGCTTGCTTGTAGAGCCCATGACTAACCGACGCTTAGGGGCATATGGTGATTGAATGGCCCAATGGCTAGCAGTTGCTAAAGGTTAGTGCCTAAGCATCCCAAGATTATGGATAAAATTTTGGATAAATTACAAGCCAGTACATATTTTAAAACATATTTTCAAATGAACCAAACTATTTTTTGGACATATCTTTTAAGTATAATTTTAGGACGAAAGTACATCACTGCCCTTTCCTTCCCACCTTCATCTGCTGCCTCCGTTTTCTTTTAATTCTCTCAGTTCTCCGCCTCCTTTTGAAAGTTTCTAAGGTTGTTGATGGTAGCTCGGGATCATCAAGATTAGCTTATGATCAAAGAAAATTACAGTCGAGAGAAATCTTGAAAGATGAGAATGACATTCAAAGCCGATCTTTCAAATGCGGACCCAATGATTTAGCGCTCCAGAAAGATTTGTCTCCCCGGAATCTCATTAGGTTTCTGTTAGCTCCGGTTTTAGGAACATCGTTTGGAAAGCTTTTTCTAGAGGATAGACATGTTGTAACTAGGGCCCATATCAGACGGAAGCATGAAACCATTGAAAAGTTAACAGTGAAGGTGAAGAAACAAAGTAAAGAGAAGTTCAACTTCAAGGAAAAAGTTTCGAGCTTCAAATATAGTTTTATTCTTAGGGGGAGGCTTTTTGGTAGAAAGAAACATTCAGCTGTTGAATCATGTAGCAATGAATGCGACTTCGTGAAAGATATAATAAGTTGAACAACAACATGATGCCTGAGTTTGACATCAGTAACCTGATGCCTGTTCTTGGCATCAATATTATTTGAATTTTTTTGTCTTGAAAAAACTGTGTTAACAGTTCTGATGGCTAGCATTGACATCAGCATTATTAGATTTTTTTGGTCTTCATTAATGATATTTTTGTCATTTGACAATTAATTTGTAGTTATATGAAATGTCTAAAAAATTGATGGACATAGATGAAAACATGTTTCTAAAATTGTACCTACTTAAAATTTGCCCTAAATTTTGGCCGGTTCATTTTTCAAAATTTCTAACCCCAAAAATCCATAGTTCTTTTTTCAACCGCAAAAAAAAAACCACTTTTTGAAATATTGTTCCAAAAATGTTATCGTTTCCTTCAACAGTTTCGGCAACACACTTTAAATTCGAAAATCACGATTGTGCATAACGAAATGGATGAAGAAGGTGGATGACATGATTTGGTTCATTACGTTTTTGTATCGCGGTACAAAAATGGATTAGATGATATTTTATGTATAGTGGTTCAAAAATTGATTAATCGCGGTACATAAAAGTTGATACCGCGGTGCAATTTGGATTGTGTATATATATCGCGGTTCAAAAATTAATTCATTGCGGTACATAAAAGTTGGTACCGTGGTACAATTAGACTATGCAATTAAACTATTGAACCGCGGTGCAGAAATTAATGCAATAAAATTGATGAATCGCGATGCAATTAGACTAGGCAAATTAAACTATTAAACCGCGATGCAAAAATTAATGAATCGCGGTACAATTAGACTAGACAATTAAACTATTGAAGCACGGTGCAAAAATTAATGCAATAAAATTGATGAATCGCTGTTCAATAGTTAATGCCATGTGATTCATTTCTATAGCGCGCTTCATGCTCATTAAGGGTATCGTTGCCTTTTCGCGTCCAAAAGTGTCTTTTTTCGGTTGAAAAAAACACGGTACTAGAGCGAATTAAAACTTTGGAAAGTGGACCGACCTGCAATTCTTCCAAGTTTCTAACCCAAAAGTCAATCGTTCTTATTTTCAACCGCAAAAGACCACTTTCGAAATATTATTCCGAAAATGTCATCGTCTCCTTTAACAGCTCTGACAACACACTTTGGATTCAAAAATCACGTTAGGATTTATCAGTAGAGACGAAGGTGGAGGAAGAAAAAGACTTACGGCGCATGAGATAGAAGAAGAAGATGGATGACGTAATCTGGTTCTTTATAATTTTATATAGCGGTGCAAAAATATCAGATTAATGTATCGCGTTAGAAACATTGATTTATCGCGGTTCAAACATTGATGTATAGTGGTTCAAACATTGATGTATCGTGATGCAAAAATAGATTAGACAATTAAACTGATGAATCACTGTGCAAAATTAATGCACTAAAATTAATGCATCACGGTTCAATAATCAATGCATTTAATTAAACTAATGAATCACGTTTCAAATATTAATGTATCGTAATATAAAAATAAAGTAGATAATTAAGCTGATAAATCGCAGTGCAAAAATTAATGTAATAAAATTGATGCAATGCGATTCATTTTATAGTGCACCTCATGCTTTTTAAGAGTATTGTAGTTTTTTTACCATCCAAAGTATTATTTTCTGATTTAAAAAAAACATGAATAAAATTTTGAAAAATGAACCTGCCTGTAATTTTTTTCCCAAGAATAGTCTGGCGCCTACACAGACACCGAGACACCCACTACATCTTGAATAAAATGCACTCATTGCGCAAACTCATATACTTGCATCATTTGCACTAATGAAAAGGTGACCTGCAAATACACGAAAATAACTTCAAATAGCAACCAAGCCAAATAAAAAAAAAAAAAATATTATTGTATATGTTTAGTAATATTCACCAAATGAAATATTTAGCGCATGCCCCGGTAGTGTGGTATGAAATTTGCCAACCCTGGGGGCTGGGGCTGGGTTAATTACTTCTCTACACTTAACTCATGGCAAAGGCGAAATGAGTCCTTGGTCACTCCATAATATACTGGTGGCCTCCTGTTTACGAATGTAATGAAGTTCCAAGCAGAAACTGATGCACCCACGATATAGGTTCCTTCAAGTCGAAGATCATCGTCCTCTTTTATTCCTGAACTGATAGGATCTGATGATACTTTCTTATCTGCTGATTTCTCCTGTTGTGGCTTCTTTTTCTGCGGCCCATCCAAGTGTGCTGAACCCTCAGGCTTCTGTGGTTGGCGTCCCTCGATTTGCATATGTTTGTAAAGATCCATCACAAGCATCATCCCTTGAGGGTAGATGTGAATGAGTACATATATATGTATTTGACAAAAATGAGGAAGCTCTCTAAGGAAAAAATGAAATTAGCATAGGGGTTTCAACTTTCAAGACATGAAAAAGTTGTATTGAATACACTCACTTTTTCGAATTTCATGAGCTGCTTGGCAACTTCGAAAATCAGGTGTGCGAAGAACCTACATAGGCAATCAATGGCATATTGTATATATCATCTCAATTCTCAACAACACTTGAAACATTAATTAATATGTCAAACATGTAATTAAGACATGTGGAGAAAATAATTTAACCCCTTTGGCAACAAATTACTAATAAACCCTAATTTTACTTTGAGATTGGTAATACAAATTACACACATTCTGAAGCATATTAAAATACCTATAGGGTTTAGATGACAATTAAGTTGCTCTAAAAATCCCCAAGGTTGAGATCAGAATGAGGAATAACAAAATAGATGCATCAACAAAATTACTCCCTAGCTCATCTTCTTATCATCAAGATGGAAATTATACTTTGACTCCAACAAACTAAATCTAGCATTAACACCCAATAACAAACATATTTTTTTTATTAATGGCACCTCCATAAATTGGGGACGAAGTTGTCCAACAATGGCGCATATCTTGAAGTAGGCAGAATTCCTCAAATCAACATCACTTGCCTTCCTTTTCTTGCTCTTACATTGAAAATTCATTGATTTTCTGGTGGGAGGAACCGGAACCAAATCGGTTTCTTATTCCATTCCCCTAAATATTCTTCTAATTGACAATGTGTTTGTTTGTATTCAGCGGCAGCGCAGACGGAATAGAAATAGGGGATTCAATTAATATTGACACTAAAATCTCAATTTTAGTTTTATTTTTATTTTTAGTCCCTGATGTTTGAGCGATTCCACTGGCGGTCCCTATTTTGAAACTTGTACATTATTTATCTTAACTCTTAGCTCCGGCACAGATCTTTCTTAATACCCTCTCAGTCTCCAGTCATATCCCCCACACATCCTACCAAATCCCATCTCCGACAAACTTTCCTCCCAGCTCTGCCATCTCAAGACCCACCGTCTTGTTTCATCTCTCTCTCACTCGCCTCACTGCATGTCCGAGTCCCATCCATCTTCAAGCTCGAGTCAAGCGCGCTACACCATCGCTCCAATTTCTCCGTTCTCCGATCAAGCACTTGTGGTCTCCAGCCGAGTTTGCAAGCTCCAGCCATATGTCTGCCTTCTCTGACCAAGCTACCATCAGTGCTAGATTGTAATACCCGATAATTTTAATTTAAAAAATATTAATTCGTGTTAATTAAAACTATAATTGTTTTGGACCTATCTATTAATTAATTGATTTGGGTCGGGTTAGGCTCATTTTTTACTAAGACTTTAATATTAATTTTTTTTATTAATATTTACTTAATTATTTTTGATTCAGTTAACTTGAAGATTTATGGGTTTAGGTTAGAAATCTAGTAGGATTTTATATAAATAAGGTTGAGATGGGAAGAAAACGAGAATTATAATTAAGAAAAGACAACACTGCAACGGCAGTCGAGAGAGAGAAAGAATCGAAAGAGGAAGCAGTAGCTGGGGTAAGAGCATCTCCATTGTAGTATTTTTATCTTCTTAAGTTGGTCTTCTTATTAAGAAGAGAAACCGATACAATAGGAACACACTTAAGAAGATCCATGTAGGAGAGAGAGAGGGAGTAAACTTCTTAAATTGGAAGAAACAAAAAGAGTCTTCATATGTACCATGTGTGTGAGGGGGGTAAAATGTAATATTTTTTATTGAGATGCGTTAAATTTAATATTTTTTTTTTTAAGAAAATGTGTAAGAAGATTATACAATAAGAATATATATTTTTAAGTGAGTAAAAAAATAAAACTATGTAGATGACAGTGAGACCCGACTAATAAAATGTATAGAAAGATTACACAATAGAGATACTCTAAGCCATATAACTTTACTAATTAACAGCACTATAATTCGATATGTAGACAGTAGACACAATTGAAATCTACTGATAGCTTTAATGATGAAAAACAAAATACAAAGTGTGTATGTGTTTGACTGTGTGTGTGTCGGTGGATACTATTATCATATTATAATATAAATGAGATATGTATTGTATGTGTGTTTGTTGTGTGAGCGTGTGTTCATAAAATAATTAGGTACGAAAAAGTGAGAATTTGATTCAAAAGTGGAACAAATTAATCTATTCTATTTTAAAAAGGAAATTTTAAAAAGTCCTCACAAAGAGTCTATATTATAATTATTTGTAATTATAAATAATAAATAACTATTAGTGGAATATGAGTCAACAATAATTAGTAATCGTGTTTATTATTGAATCTAGATTTTGGTAAAAGAGCTTAGGGTGATCATACTAAGCATATCGAGGTAAGTGATTATGTTTCTTTAAAGTCTTTTAAACAAGTATTAAATGCTTTTAATGTTAGGCTTCCATTGATTTTTGAATTTTATGTTTTTTTCATTGTTACTTTTGGCTCCGTCGTGTGCCTTTGTTGTATATTTTCGTTATGATTTTGTTTCGTAATTTCATGTATTAACTTGTTTTACATGAAATACCCTTTTAATATCGAAAAGCTTCTTCGTGTTTGTAAACTTTATCAACATACTTATTTGTATTGAAAATAACTATTTGTAATACAAGTTATGTTTTGATAGTGGTACATTTATAATACTATATATGCTTTGAAAATATTTATGATAAGTATGAATAACCTGTCATGAAGATTATGTGGCAAACAATGAAATACATGAAATTTGCACCACTTCGCCCGTGAGTGCGGTAATCCGGATATACCATAATAATGTACCCTTCGGGGGATTAGCGTACCCTTCGGAGGATTTGGTTCTTCGTCAATAGACCCCTTACGTGATCTTAATAAATGTATTTGATCATCTGTTGTTATTAGCCGGTATGGGACAATCGACAACAACAACTTATTTGATCCTCATTTTGTTTGTTTTGAACTCTCCATTTAAAAAATGTTTTAATCGTTCGATATATACCTTTTTGATTTGCAAGTTAACAAATGTTTTGTTATGATATTTTTTTCAAATGTCTTAACTTTGTTTACATACAGTTTGATTATTCATTGACTTACCCCTCCTTAGAAACCGGAGGGACGACGTATGATCTTATTGAGCTTTGTTTGCTCACCCTTCACATCACTTTTCTTCTAGGTTGGAATTAAGGACCAAGGTTGATGTAGATGATATAAGTGAAGATATCAAGATTTCAGGGCGTACCTTTAAGATTTGAATTTTAGTAGAGAAGTAGTTAGATTCGTAGACTTTTACTTCGCAATTTATTTTGGATGATTTATTTTGAATTGGAGACTTTTGTAATTCAAGTTGGATGATGTTTCAACTTAGTTTTTATTTAAGTTTGAATTTGTAGTGACGTGACGAGATGTGGGTCCGAAATGGTCGGACCCGAGTTTGGGGTGTTACAGAGATAAGAGAAGAAGTGGTACTGTTGGCCACGTTGGGTGAGGGTTGAGACCTTGAGTCACGGTGGTGGTGGTGGTGAGCCTTATGTGAAGAGAGGGCTACTTGATAATTTAATGTATTTGCCCATGGTGGGAATGATGTATTTGCCCATGGGCAAGTCTCACGTGGAAAGCACATGATAAATTAACGGCACACACTTGACGGCATCCAGTACCGGTAGGGACTTGTAGCGTATAAAAATAAAAGAGTTAGGATGAGTAATATACAAAGTTAAAGAAGGGACTACCAATGTAATTGCTCAAACTACAGGGACTAATGGTGAACTTAACTCAACTCTATTTTATTTAATTTTTGGGTAGCGCTATATAGCCCCCAATGCTATAAGTTGACCCCCCAAAAACCAAAAATTCATAAATTACCCTCCCCCATCACAGTATACTACTTCCATCACCACCAACCCAATACTTAGCTCACACCTCCAAGCACCTCCCTTCTTCCATATCTTTTCCTCTCTTTAAAAAAAAAATCAATTCAAGGGTTGTTCGGCCCTGGTCGACAGAATTAACCCTCATCTGTTCGGCCATAGGGGACCGAACAACACAAGGTTGTTCGATCGACCAGGGCCGAACAACCCTTGAATTGCATTTAAAAAAAAAAAGGAAGAGACATGGAAGAAGGGAGGTGCTTGAAAGTGTGAGCTAGGTATAGGGTTGGTGGTGTTGGAAAAAAAAGAAAAAGAAAAATAAGAGTTTTGTTTGAATGGAGGAAGGGAAGAGGAAGAAGGAAAGACAATGGGAGTAAGAGATGGAGGACAATAGCAAGGAGGAGGTGGTGGATGGTGGGTGAAAGGAGGAGGCGATGAGTGGGGGAGAGGATTTGATTCAAAGCTGAGGTTTTTTTTTTTTGGGGGGGGGGGATCAACTTAGGAAGGGGATGGCAAATTAAGAAGTTAAGATTTTTTAGGGATCAACTATAGGTTAGAGGGCTATATAGCGCAGCTTTGATTTTTTAGTAAGTGGCTAATTAAGTCCTTATAGTTTCAGTAAGTTGTACGTTTAGTCCCGTAACTAACTTAAAGAGTAATCTCCGATATGTCCCAACATGCATATTGTTAAGAAAGAAAAACAATGGTTGCGTCAACAATCTTCATTCATCCATTTGAAAATGTGGCAATCATGCAAAAGTGTTTCTTTCATTAAAGTTAATTTCGAGGGTAACCATAGATTATATATATAATATGGTTTGGCTCGCCGACCAGAAGCTCGAGAGTGGAGAGTGGAGAGCAAGGGCACCCAAATTATATAGGAGTACTTGCATGTATTATCCTTATAAGATAGTTGAGCCGAAACAAAGGGCACCCAAATTATATAGGAGTGCATACTAGTAATTAGTAAATTAAGCTCTGCAGCATTGCAATTTGTAATGCACGCTCTTCACCCAAAAAAAGTAAAATATGGTAATAAAAAGCTTTTAGTGTTTTTCTTGTTTTATTCGGCAAGTCTTTAGGCAGAACCGAAGCGGCTAATAAGTAATAATAATCACATGACTATCCTACCCTTTGCTGTTTCCACTTGAAAAATGTGTTTCGATCATTGTAACTATCGCAATTTACATTGCATCTACGTACGTACTCACTAGAATTAAAATACTTTGTCACAACTCACAACTCACACACGACATGTATATATGTTTACTGTTTCTTCATCTAGCTTGCATGTTTTCTTTTTTATCTTTGCATTGTGTTAATTCCTTGGTTGTCAAGATAGTTGTTGAACATCACGAAAACTTCGTCATTGCGATGTTGAATATATGGCATGATCTAGCTTGTAGAACGACTTTCATGGTAAATATGTCATGTTTAGCTCTTTCTTGATGGACTCGCGTTCTCGAACATGTTAATTGCCCAAGTTGTTGAAGTTAGAGAGAGATTGTACTGAAGAACAGATGTACGTACTATTGAATACAGCAACAACATCAGAGTATTGAAGTTTTGACATGCTTGTAGAGCAAAATTTATAACTTGGTGTTTTTGATTGTTTATTTACGTTTTTATTCAGGTGTTTTACTTGAGTTTGTAGTGGATGTTGTAACATTTAGATTCTTTTTGGTTTATTGATTGAGTTTCTATCTACAAAAGTTTCAGACTCCATTTTAATTAGCCATGGTAGAGATTATAGAAAAGTTGTTGAAAACTCTCAATTCAGCAACTGAGAAGATATGTTGTTTCTTAAATCACATTCAATATTTGTTATTGTCTTATTGACACTATATCTTTCTAGCCCGTCCATGTAATTGTTGTGTGATTGCACCACACTAAACGTCCGAACAGTTCCGTACAAAAACGGATTAACCAGATTAATTACAGACCTAGAAATAAATATACGGATAACAATAGTTATTACAAAATAACCAAATAACCACACCATTGATTACAAACCGGGGTGGGGATAACGTTTAAACTCTGGGGTCTAAACAGTAAATAAACTGAATAATTTGGAAACACGGTCACCGGTATTTCACCAACTGTTATGGAAGAACAAAGAAATACATGGTGAAAAAGAACTAGAGTTGTCAAAACTGGCAAACGGGTCGGGTTTACCTGCGGGCCTGAAAAGCCCGCCACCGAACGGGGCGGGGCGGGAAAGCGCGCAATCTTGATGGTCCTTGAATCTCTTGGCCCAATCCGCCCTGCGTTGGGCTGCGGGCAAAACGGGCAAAGCCCGCAAATATTACATTTATTTATTAAATATTTAAATATACCAATTATATATCAATATACCAATTAATAATTATATATCAATATTAAATATACCATTACACAATACATAGAGCTCAAACAAAACAGGTGAAGACTCAAAATTCTACATAGCCATTGACTGGCCGGGAGGAGCGAGGGATCGGAAGGCCTTGGAAAGGGATGGATGGGAGAGAGAGAGAGCGTGAGATCTGAGATGAAATTAGAGAGGAAGACTAAAGAGACCAAACCGGTGGCGGCGAAGCTGGAGGAGCAGAGACGGAGGAAAGAGGAAGACTGAAGATCGAAGAGACGGAGATGAAGTCGCTGCCACTGGAGATCGAGTTGCCGTCTGGGATCTGAGGTTAAAGAAAGGCACGAAGATTCGTTTTGAGACTAAGACGATGTCGGACCGGCGCCGGTGAGGTAAGAGATGACTATGAGCATGTGAGATGATTTAGACGATGGAGGAAAGGCTTAGAGGTGTCTTTAATTGTGAGACGATGTGGGAGAGCCGGAGAGTGAGAGTGGCGATGGGGAGACGGAGAGGATGAGAGAGAAACTGAGATGAACTCATGAAGACTTGTTGTGGAGTTGTGGTGTCTGTCGGTTGTGAGTGTTTTTGCTTTTAAAAAAGACATTAAAAATTGAGATAAGAAGAATAGATGATTAGATTTATAGGCAACCTTACAGTTATAGGCTTATAGCCTTATAGGATAGTAAAAGTCTAGGTTAATTAAAGGATAAAATAATTTTTTGTATAGTATACCAAGGTTTTGTTAAGAGGTTACCCAATATAAACTACTTATAATATTAATGGTTCTAAAAAAGAAAAAGGAATCTAAAAACCCAAACCAAAACCCACCGTAACTCCTTCCTTCCTTCTCCCAAGAAAATAGAAATTAATGATCAAGTGACAGATTCACTCAACAAGCGGTTAAAACAAATCAATCTCGCCATCGCCTGCCGCAACAATCCTCACAAAAGCCAGCGTCTCGTGCGGTGCGAGTGAGCCCCGGCTCTCGTCTAAGCGGGCATCTAATACATCAGCCCAACCCGCAGGTGGCGGGCTTTGGATAACATCTTTTTGCTGTGGCCTTTAGATTGATGGTGGTGTGCCATATTTGGCAGGCTCTAAAGAGAGCGAAGGAAATAACGAGTTGTAAAAGCAGAGAATGGTTAGTATAACGAGATAATGGAGTTGTAATGAAATAAATGGGTTTTGAGTTATGGGGGAAAATCAACAAAAATATGGGCATTTTTTTTAATTTTGAACCACTAACATTATTAAGATTTGGAATTTCATTAAAAATTGAGGCACAGCGGTACTTCAGATAGTATACCACGACTTCTACTTATACTATCTAAAAACCCAAACCAAAAGTAGAAAATAGAAATTAATGATCAAGTGATCGGTCGAAGACCTCAAACTAGCCCAACCCGCTCTCGTCGGCTCGGTAACGAAGGAAATAACAAAGTTTCAAAATGGTTAGTATAACCGGCCATATCCACCAATTAGTCTAAGGGAACCAACACACTGTTTAACCAATGTCAAAGCCTCACGACAAACAGGTTTGACCAACACTCCGACAACAATCTGACAACTAACACGAAGGGACAGCCGGAGAATATGCCTGGAATATACAGCTCACCCAGCCTAAACAACCGTGACCCCAAAACCCAGCTCACTCAAGCTCATGGCACGCTCATAAAGAAACAACAAGAATAGGTTAGGACCCTCACATGCAACACCCACTAGATTAGGTAACCCTCAGACTCACAATCTCATAGAGAAGAGAGAAAGGATGAAGGCGGCTACTGCTAGATACCCTCACTAATCACTCTATTCACTCACGCTTTCTCTGCTGCTGCTCATGACGAAGGAAAGGGGCATCAAAATATATATAGCCACAAAAAGGTAGGGCACACAAAGGGATAAGGGGGATAAGCTGTCAATCGTGATATTTTAAATCACAAACAAGGGGGCTTCTCAAGCAATGGACATGCTGCACAAGGAGTTGGGCGAAGGCCTAGAAGTGGGCATAGGGAGATAAGAAAGGCTGCCCCAAGACTGATTTTGGGCCTCCAAATTTCTAACAATCTCCACCTTGGAACAAGTGCCGGTTCACATAAATGGACTCTAAGGATATTTAACAGAAATGGTTCATCATCGCCTTATCCCTACGCTTGATCCAACACAAAGCAGGACCAAAACAGGAAAAAAAACAAAAAAATTAAGCAACCACAAAAGAAGAAGTAAATTTAAGAAACTGGGCTGATTCACAAACAGAAAAAACCAAGTTACCATGATTGCTCACAAAGAACGAACATGGATTTCCGGGGAAATCACAGAAAACGGGTCAACCTCAATTACTGGGATCGCCGGTGTCAAACATCAAAATTTTCAAGAAGATGAATTTTACTTGGCAGAGTTTTCTCAAAGTAAAGTTCTTCTAATTTTTCATAAAGACTTTTTGCATGTCTATGTTTACCACATTTCCGCATAACCGGAGCGGCCAAGTTCAAGATAAGCTATGAGTAGGCACTTTCGTCCATTTTGTGAATAGCTTCTTCAGACGTATCTTTTGAAAAATTATGTGTTATGGCTTTGAAAACTTTTTCTTTAATCAAAACACTTTTCATTTTTTGTTGCCAAATAGAAAAATCACTTTTGCCATTAAAGAGTTCCAAACCATAAGATGTAGCCATTTCAAAAGATTATCATATAAACAATCAGAACACCAAAAGAGTACAGAACAATAATAAAATATCTGAGGTTTTTGAAAAAAGAGATATTTTCAAAAAATAACAAGAAGCAAGCAATACTAAAACGGGAAAAAATATAACACCTATGAAGCAGGAATAAAATCACTCAAACAGTTTTGGAACAATAAACAGAGCAACAAACCCAAGCAACAAAATAACGAAAATATTTCAATCGATCTAATATTGATAAGTAAAAGAAAAGCAAGGGTAACCGAAGCTCGCCAAGAAACTATAGGAGAGAGTTTCTAAAATATTTTGGATTGAAGGGGACTCTATCGATTCACGATACGAGGACGTGAGAGGCTCTGATACCACTGTTATGTGATTGCACCACACTAAACACCCGGAACAGTCACGTACAGAAACGGATTAACCAGATTAATTACAGACCCATGAATAAATATACGGATAACAATAGTTATTACAAAATAACTAAATAACCACACTATCAATTACAAACCAGGGGTGGGGATAACATTTAAACTCTTGGGTCTAAACAGTAAATAAACTAAATAATCTGGAAACACAGTAACCGGTATTTCACCAACTGTTATGGAAGAGCAGAGAGTGAAATACACGATGAAAGAGAACGAATGAAATAACAGAGCTGTAAAACAGAGAATGGTTAGTATAACAGATAATGGCAATAGAAAATATGACATCAACGATCGAGAGCACACAATCGCCGTGTACCAAGACACGACTCGTCGTAATCGATCGAAGACCTCGGTTAGGCTCTCGTCGGCTCAATAATCCTTTCACCAGCCATATCCTCCAACGAGTCCAAAGGAACCAACACACTGTTTAACCAAGGTTAAAGCCTCACAACAAACAGGTTTGACCAACACTTCGGCAACAATCCGACAACTAACACGAAGGGACAGTCGGAGAAGATGCCTAGAATATACAGCTCACCCAGCCCAAACAACCGTGACCCCAAAACCCAGCTCACGGCACGCTCACAAAGAAACAGCAAGAACATGTTAGGTCCCTCACAGGTAACACCCACTAGATTAGGTAACCCTCAGACTCATAATCTCACAAAGGGAAGATGACGAAGAGGGGTGACTGAAGGGACCCGACCTGGGTCCTCCTACGTGGAAACGACCACGTGGATTCCAACTAGACTTGGGCAGAACCCACCAAGGCCAGCGACCATTAATGAGCCGACCATGATGGGCGACCATCAACCGGGCGACCATTATCCACCATAATGGTCGAGGATCGCGACCACGTGATTCCAATCGACGAGAACCCACCAAGGCCGGCCGGCGACCATTAATGAGCCGACCATGATCGGCGACCATGATGGACGACCATCAACTGGACGACCATTATCCACCATAATGGTCGAGGATCAAGCGACCACGTGGATTCCAATCAGACGGGCAGAACCCACCAAGGCCAGCGACCATTAATGAGCCGACCATGATGGACGACCATGATGGACGACCATCAACTGGACGACCATTATCCACCATAATGGTCGAGGATCAAACGACCACGTGGATTCCAATCAGACTTGGGCAGAACCCACCAAGGCCAGCGACCATTAATGAGCCGACCATGATCGACGACCATGATAGACGACCATCAACTGGACGACCATCAACTGGACGACCATTATCCACCATAATGGTCAAGGACCATTCCGAGGATCAAACCCGACCATCCACCACGACGAAGATCAAAGTCATGCTCGACCGACCAACCTTCCATGACAACGACAGGCCTGACTCATAGCCTGTACATAGCCTCCAGATGTCATCTCCACAAGAGGCGAGCAAGCCATGCAAGCCGGTGTAGCTTAGCGGCTCATCAACCGCCTACAATTAACACATCACACGCTATCTATCAACCACTCAGGAACTGCCAGCAAGCCGACCAGGGAACAAGTCCCACCATCAGGGACCCCCATTCCCATCATGATCTCAAAACCAAACTACTATAAAAAGAAGCCTTCCCTTTGAGAAAGGTAAGCTCACTTGATCAAAATACAAGCTATATATACTATCACCGGAAGCTTAAGGGAACGCCTAGCTCCGGCATACATAAAACTCCCTGATTACTGACTCTCACACCTGAGGGCTGTAGCTGGGAAACCCCCGGCACCCTAAAGGTATTCTTATTTCAGGTGAACAAAGATCAAGAACGAGCACAAAGCCCAGATATCCTATCAACTTCGGTACACCAAGTACCCTCCAACAACGACGTGGACGTTGGTCAAGGACACGTCAGCTCAGGTCCATTACGTGGATCACCAGCATAGTCACCCCATCTTTGTGGCGTGATCAAGTATCAAACCCGACCATCCACCACGACGAAGATCAAAGTCATGCTCGACCGACCAACCTTCCATGACAACGACAGCCCGACTCATGCCGTACATAGCCTCCGATGTCATCTCCACAAGAGGCGAGCAAGCCATGCAGTTGTAGCTTAGCGGCTCATCAACCGCCTACAATTAACACATCACACGCTATCTATCAACCACTCAGGAACTGCCAGCAAGCCGACCAGGGAACAAGTCCCACCATCATGGACCCCCATTCCCATCATGATCTCAAAACCAAACTACTATAAAAAGAAGCCTTCCCTTTGAGAAAGGTAAGCTCACTTGATCAAAATACAAGCTATATATACTATCACCGGAAGCTTAAGGGAACGCCTAGCTCCGGCATACATAAAACTCCCCGACATCGACTCTCACACCGAGGGTCAGTAGAAACCCCTAGACCCTAAAGGTATTCTTATTTCAGGTGAACAAAGATCAAGAACGAGCACAAAGCCCAGATATCCTATCAACTTCGGTACACCAAGTACCCTCCAACAACGACGTGGACGTTGGTCAAGGACACGTCAGCTCAGGTCCATTACGTGGATCACCAGCATAGTCACCCCATCTTTGTGGCGTGATCAAGTGGTTCCGTTGCCGGGAATCGTCATGCTCGTTCCCATCCTCGTACGGAGGTGGGACCAAAAAGCCTATCCTCGGCACGCGAGGAAGGATGCAAATGAAGAAACGAGCTAAGTGCTCGTTCCCATCCTCGTACGGAGGTGGGACCAAAAAGCCTATCCTCGGTACGCGAGGAAGGATGCAAATGAAGAAACGAGCTAAGTGCTCGTTCCCATCCTCGTACGGAGGTGGGACCAAAAAGCCTATCCTCGGCACGCGAGGAAGGATGCAAATGAAGAAACGAGCTAAGTGCTCGTTCCCATCCTCGTACGGAGGTGGGACCAAAAAGCCTATCCTCGGCACGCGAGGAAGGATGCAAATGAAGAAATGAGCTAAGTGCTCGTTCCCATCCTCGTACGGAGGTGGGACCAAAAAGCCTATCCTCGGTACGCGAGGAAGGATGCAAATGAAGAAACGAGCTAAGTGCTCGTTCCCATCCTCGTACGGAGGTGGGACCAAAGCCTATCCTCGGCACGCGAGGAAGGTTGCAAATGAAGAAATGAGCTAAGTGCTCGTTCCCATCCTCGTACGGAGGTGGGACCAAAAAGCCTAAGTGCTCGTTCCCATCCTCGTACGGAGGTGGGACCAAAAAGCCTATCCTCGGTACGCGAGGAAGGATGCAAATGAAGAAACGAGCTAAGTGCTCGTTCCCATCCTCGTACGGAGGTGGGACCAAAAAGCCTATCCTCGGCACGCGAGGAAGGATGCAAATGAAGAAATGAGCTAAGTGCTCGTTCCCATCCTCGTACGGAGGTGGGACCAAAAAGCCTATCCTCGGCACGCGAGGAAGGATGCAAATGAAGAAACGAGCTAAGTGCTCGTTCCCATCCTCGTACGGAGGTGGGACCAAAAAGCCTATCCTCGGTACGCGAGGAAGGATGCAAATGAAGAAACGACCCCATCCTCGTACGGAGGTGGGACCAAAAGCCTATCCTCGGCACGCGAGGAAGGATGCAAATGAAGAAACGAGCTAAGTGCTCGTTCCCATCCTCGTACGGAGGTGGGACCAAAAGCCTATCCTCGGTACGCGAGGAAGGATGCAAATGAAGAAATGAGTGCTCGTTCCCATCCTCGTACGGAGGTGGGACCAAAAAGCCTATCCTCGGCACGCGAGGAAGGATGCAAATGAAGAAATGAGCTAAGTGCTCGTTCCCATCCTCGTACGGAGGTGGGACCAAAAAGCCTTATTCCACTAATAACTCTGAAACTCATCCTCGGCCTCAAAGATCGAGCTCAACTAAAACAAGCAACAAACGGTTGATGACGATGAGGGACCACAATTCAGAACTCAAAAAACCAAGGAAGCAAAATCGATGATCAAAGATACTCGGTAGCTGAAAACAGAATTTAACTATACTTTCCAAGCTAAGGATAAATCCTCGCACTTGGAAACTCGGGGGCTATTGAAGGGACCCGACCTGGGTCCTCCTACGTGGAAACGACCACGTGGATTCCAACTAGACTTGGGCAGAACCCACCAAGGCCAGCGACCATTAATGAGCCGACCATGATGGACGACCATCAACTGGACGACCATTATCCACCATAATGGTCGAGGATCAAGCGACCACGTGGATTCCAATCAGACTTGGGCAGAACCCACCAAGGCCAGCGACCATTAATGAGCCGACCATGATCGACGACCATGATGGACGACCATCAACTGGACGACCATTATCCACCATAATGGTCGAGGATCAAGCGACCACGTGGATTCCAATCAGACGGGCAGAACCCACCAAGGCCAGCGACCATTAATGAGCCGACCATGATGGACGACCATGATGGACGACCATCAACTGGACGACCATTATCCACCATAATGGTCGAGGATCAAGCGACCACGTGGATTCCAATCAGACTTGGGCAGAACCCACCAAGGCCAGCGACCATTAATGAGCCGACCATGATCGACGACCATGATAGACGACCATCAACTGGACGACCATCAACTGGACGACCATTATCCACCATAATGGTCAAGGACCATTCCGAGGATCAAACCCGACCATCCACCACGACGAAGATCAAAGTCATGCTCGACCGACCAACCTTCCATGACAACGACATGCCTGACTCATAGCCTGTACATAGCCTCCAGATGTCATCTCCACAAGAGGCGAGCAAGCCATGCAAGCCGGTGTAGCTTAGCGGCTCATCAACCGCCTACAATTAACACATCACACGCTATCTATCAACCACTCGTGAATCAAAGAAGAAACAAGTCCCACCATCAGGGACCCCCATTCCCATCATGATCTCAAAACCAAACTACTATAAAAAGAAGCCTTCCCTTTGAGAAAGGTAAGCTCACTTGATCAAAATACAAGCTATATATACTATCACCGGAAGCTTAAGGGAACGCCTAGCTCCGGCATACATAAAACTCCCTGATTACTGACTCTCACACCTGAGGGCTGTAGCTGGGAAACCCCCGGCACCCTAAAGGTATTCTTATTTCAGGTGAACAAAGATCAAGAACGAGCACAAAGCCCAGATATCCTATCAACTTCGGTACACCAAGTACCCTCCAACAACGACGTGGACGTTGGTCAAGGACACGTCAGCTCAGGTCCATTACGTGGATCACCAGCATAGTCACCCCATCTTTGTGGCGTGATCAGTGACCAACCTAAATCTAAGGTGACAGAAAATGGACAGTGAAGAGATAAAGGATGAAGGCGGCCGCTGCTAGATACCCTCACTAATCACTCTGCTCACTCACGCTTTCTCTATTGTTGCTCATGACGAAGGAAAGGGGCAGCAAAATATATATACCCACAAAAAGGTAGGGCACACAAAGGGATAAGGGGGATGCGTTGTCAACCGTGATATTTTAAATCACAAACAAGGGGGCTTCTCAAGCAATGGACAGGTTGCGCAAGGAGTTGGGCCAAGGCCTAGAAGTGGGCTCAGAGAGATAAGAAAGGCTGCCCCAAGACTTATTTTGGGCCTCCAAATTTCTAACAGGAATAAATAAGAAATTACAAAACGTGGCCCTTTGCATTTCGAAAAGCACATTTTCCATACCACAAGGCTGCAAAAATAGACCAGTTTGTTATTCTAGAAGCATTTTTGGAAGCTGAATCCGGAAAAGGTAAAGAGTTCAAATGCCCAAATTTATACAAGCATGCATGCACATAAATGTTGGTTTGGGCAGTTTAAAGTAAGGAAAAAAGTAAAAAAGGAAAAAAGGTAAAACCTACTCTATACATGTCTAATCGCAACATGCCTTTTACTTTTTCTAATCAAAATGGTAACGTACAATAAATTTGGTCATGTGGCTTGTTACCATTACTAGTCCAACCATGGTAAAGTAAACTACTCTCTTTGGCCAAACAAATGACCAATGTTGAGATATTATTTTTATTTTGCCATTCTCTGTTATATAAATTGTCTTTTTCTTTTTTAAATTTGGGGAGGGGGTATGGACTACCATGTGCATGTGCAATATCTATTATAACGTGCGTGGAAAATAAAGGGGTAGTATTGAGATTACCAACATTATCATCCAACTTTGATCAATACCCATTCGTCTCGTTTATATTGACTACCCGAAAAAAAAATTGCCATAAATTTCTGATATATGCCGCAATTATCACTCTTTTATATTGGCTATTAGCAAAATGATACTGCTTTAAATTCACACTCCCTCCATTTCGGGCAAAGATTCTCTATTTGAAAGTCAAACTTTTTTAAAAAAATAACATTTTTAATAGTTCATTAGTAATAAAATGATATTTTTATTCATAAATTTTTTAAAGTAAACTTTTTAAGTGAAATATTTCAAAATAAAATAATAGACTCTGTCCAGAACGGAGGGAGTAATTAATAAATACCTCAACAACCACAATACTTAATACTATTTGTGCCCAAGAAAGAATGAAAGAATGAAAGTAAACCAAAAAAAGAATGAGATGGAGGGAGTAACATTTGTATACTTAATGAATATGCATTAAAATTTTGAGTGGTCAATAAATTTAAGACAACTAAAAAAAAATACAATAAAAATGACACAAAGAGAGTAACTACCAACCCCAAAATATAAATTTATCCTTAGGAGTTACCACTAAATGATCACTAAGACATCTCTCTTTCTTTTTTTAATCATTTTTTTATAAACTATGTAAAAATAAAATAAAAACTAACTACAAATTTACGACTAATGACCACCACCAACTTTTCCTTAAGTTGTAGTAGTTCAAACTTGAGAGCGAGTGAGTGAGTTTTTCTTTGCCCCTTTTGGTCGTCGTTGACAAACACGTAAATTACTCCCTCCCTTCCAAAATTAATTTCTTACTTTTCTTTCATCTATATCAAATATATATATATATATATATATATATATATATATATATATATATATATATATATATATATATAAAATATCACATGTAAGACCATCTTATGGATTTAATTTGTAAGACCGTCTTACGGATTTTAATTTGTAAGACCGTTTTACAGATTTTAATTCGTAAGACGAAGTCTCACTCTCTCACAACTCAACCCACTAACACACTGGGGTCGGGTGGTCCGTTTTAAATATTAGGTTTGTAACTGTACTTTTTAAGACAACACTTTTACTACCTTTACTTTTTTTTTTCCTACTTTAAAAGAATTTTTGCATAATATCAATGTTAATAATCTAGTCAATTGATTCTTCTTAATCCATTTACATACTCAAACAAGACAATAATCTTGGGAGTTATATTTTGATTGTCTCATGAGAGTAACACATACTCTTTCCGTTTCACTCAAAGAGTCTACGTTTGAAAAATCTAATAATTAATGAAGAAATATATTAATATCATTAGAGTTTATTATAATTACAAAACTACTTAAATACGACCAATTTGCTTACAAAACAAGCAAAAGGTAAAGATGAAGGTTACATAAATTATAAACATAATTTAGGAAAGTCAACGTTTCATATAAAATATCTAAAAATAGGGCTGATAAAAGTCCTGTTTTTCCCGACCTGTCTCGATACCGACTAATTTTTTTGAACACCAATCGATATCGACGGTATTTGGAATAATTATCAATCCCTTCGGGATTCCTGGATCCCGACATGTTTTTTTTTGTATAAATATTATGAGTGTTAAACAATGTCTATTTTGCATTTGCTAAAATTACTTAATGGTGCTTGTTAAATTTATTTTCACAATGTTGTGGTTTTTTTGTCTATTACGTTTTTGCACTTAGTGCGGCTCTTCTTCTGCAAGTCAGGAGTACATTTTATTCATAATGACAGATTCAACAATATCCACCATTAAGTAAATATTCAAGTATACTTGTAAATATACAATCTGAAATCTTAATCTTGATGAAGATATTTTAAAAATATTTTAGTGTTAAAAAATATTATTTATAAATATTATAATCGGTATTATGAAATCGGAACGAGATCTGAATGAAAGGTATTGGGATGGGCTCCATTCCAATTCCATCCCTATCTAAAAATTAGGGGTGACAAAAATTTATCCAACCCATTGGGTTATCTATTATATCTATTATAAAAGATTTATTGGGTATTATCCATTAACACCCAATTAAGTTAATGAGTGTTAATTGATATTATCCATTAACACCCATTAATAAAATGGATAATTTATGGATATTAACCGGTTATCCATTGTGTTTATCCATTAATGTCACCACAACCATTTGGTTTATCAACTTATGCCACCTCCACCACCCGCCTCCTCCCACCGCTGCCACTTCTCAACTTCGAAAACCACCACCAATAACCACCACCCACTGCCCACCGCCACCACCATCTGCCGCCCATCACCACCAATCTCCGACCACCACCGCTGCCAACCTCAGCCTTCGGTCACCACCTTCACCCACCGCCACCACCACTTGCTGCCCAAGTGTCCATCGCCGCCACCACCACTACTATATGTTCTTTACTTAAAAATTATAATAAATAGAAATGTAACTTGTTATTAACAAAATTCGAACTTTGATCAAGTTACTTTATACTAAAGCTTGTTACCACTAGGCTAGACCCTTTTTTGAAATTTATTTGAAAGTTTAATATAAATATAAACAAGTAATCATAAAAGTTGTTGATTATTATGAACTTATTTATTATTTTGTTTTGGATTATTTATAATTATAATGAATATAAGTATTTAAATTTAATTTTTTTGTATTTTGTAAAAATTGCACCTAAATTGCATCAACTTATTATACCGCACACTCTTCATTTACTTGTCAATTTCATTTTGTTAAATTAACAGTTGGCTCCATTTCATTTATTTAGCTTAATATTTATTGCTCCATTTCATTTGGTTTAAAAAATATTTAGCTAGAAATTAAAAGTTGGCAAGACAAAAAAGAAAACCAAGTCTACACAAGTTTAATATGCATTTAAAAAAAAAATCATGACCACAAATTATGACATTTTTTAACAAAAAAATATGCATTTTTTAATATTTGATGATCCATTTCATTAACTTTTAGTAGTCCATTAGTAATAAAATGACATTTTTATGCCTCAATTTTTGAAAGTTGATTGTTTAAGTGAAATATCTCGAAATGAAATAGTGAACTTTTTGCCCAGAACGAAGGGAGTATATTGGTCTGATAGTCGTGGGTGTGTTTGTTAGTATAGTCGGAATGAGTAGCTATTCACTGTTTGTTGTCTTTTTAATCTTTGCATATGTTACTTTTTTTTATTCTATTATAATTTCTCTAATTTATTTGGAAGAACAAAAATATTTTATAGCCATCATGTGCCGAGACAACTGAAGCATTTTGTGATATAAAGTTTCCTAGAAAGGTCCCCAAGCTATGGTTGTTTTGCTTACCAATTGTAATTAACACAAGTTATGGTTGTGTTATTCTTTGAGCAGGTGTTGTGTGAGTGCTCGCATATATATACTAGCACTCTTGCCTGTGTCGATGTCACGACGCCAGTATATTTCAAATATTTCAAATTACAAAACTTACAATTTTTTTAAAAATTTATTTGTATACAAAATTGTGTGCATAAAATTGGTGGGTTTGATGGAGGAAGGATTAGCGGCCACCAACCGTGAATAGTGGGGGGAGTTAGAGAGAGAGAGAGAGTGGTAGTTACTCAACCGCCGTTCACACATGTGAATTCGGGGAGTGATAATGACCGTAGGATTTCAGTAAAGGAATCAATCTCAGCCGCTCTTTATCACAAGTCAATTGCGAGCATGCGACTATGACCTCTATTGTAGTATATATATATTTATATATATATATATATATGTGTGTGTGTGTGTGTGTGTGTGTGTGTGTGTGTGTGTAGTTTTGTGCTTTTTTTATGTGTTATGATTAGTGAATAATAATATATCTAGAAAAGTAATACTCAAAAATAAATTAAAATATGATGTTACTTATTGGGTATTATCCGGATAATATCCATTTATTAATGGATGGATTTGAATATTATCTAATAACACTTATTAACTATATTAGATAGATAATGATTTTATCCAAATTATCCAATAACACCCTATTACCACCTCTACTAAAAATAATATGATACACTCTTTATTTTACATGGAACAAAGGGAGTAAGAGTTTCGGACCGAGTCACCGACCAGCATGGTTTGCAGTACGTAGAGTCGTAGACCACATACACTGATACACATAACACAGCCGCTATTTACTTTCTAACTATAACGGAGACTATATCATATTTATTTTCATTAAGTAATTAATGCGATAGTGATTGTTTCTTCTTTTCTTTTTTTCATAAAATTGTTATTTTTCATAAAGAATGAAAGAATGAAAGTAAACCAAAAAAAGAATGAGATGGAGGGAGTACCATTTGTATACTTAATGAATATGCATTAAAATTTTGAGTGGTCAAAAAGTTTAAGACAACTAAAAAAAATACAATAAAAATGACACAAAGAGAGAAACTATCAAACTACGAACCCCAAAATATAAATTTGTCCTTGGAGTTACGACTAAATGATCACTAAGGCATCTCTCTTTCTTTTTTTTAATCATTTTTTTTATAAACTATGTAAAAATAAAATAAAAACTAACTACAAATTTACGACTAATGACCACCACCAACTTTTCCTTAAGTTGTAGTAGTTCAAACTTGAGAGCGACTGAGTGAGTTTTTCTTTGCCCCTTTTGGTCGTCGTTGACAATTGACATACACGTAAATTACTCCCTCCCTTCCAAAATTAATTTCTTACTTTTCTTTCATCTATATCAAAAAAAAATATATATAAAATATCTCTTGTAAGACTATCTTATGGATTTAATTTGTAAAACCGTCTTACGGGTTTTAATTTGTAAGATCGTTTTACTGATTTTAATTCGTAAGACGAAGTCTCACTCTCTCACAACTCAACCCACTAACACACTGGGGTCGGGTGTTCCGTTTTGCATAAAATAATCATAAAACCGTATTTCCTAAATTTTTACGAAAAAAATATTAGGTTTGTAACTTTACTTTTTAAGACAACACTTTTACCACCTTTACTTTTTTCTTCATATTTTAAAAGAATGTATACATAATATCAATGTTAATAATCTAGTCAATTGATTCTTTTTAATCCGTTTACATACTCAAACAAGACAATAATCTTGGGAGTTATATTTTGATAGTCTCATGAGAGTAACACATAATCTTTCCGATCCACCGAAAGAGTTCACGTTTAATGAAGAAATATATTAATTTCATTAAAGTTTATTATAATTACAAAACTATTTAAATACGACTAATTTGCTTACAATACAAGCAAAAGGTAAAGATGAAGGTTACATAAATTATAAACATAATTTAGGAAAGTCAACGTTTCATGTAAAATATCTAAAAGGCTAGCAAAAGTCTTGTTTTCCCCTACCCGTCTCGATACCCAATCCGATCCCGACTAATTTTTTTAAACACCAATCGATATCGACGGTATTTGGGATAATTATCAATCCCTTCGGGATTCCTGAATCCCGACTAATTTTTTTTATATAAATATTATGAGTGTTAAACAATGTCTATTTTGTATTTGCTAAAATTGTTTAATGGTGCTTGTTAAATTTATTTGCACAATGTTGTTGTTGTTGTTTTTTTTTTTTGTATTTCGTTTCTGCACTTAGTGCGGCTCTTCTCCTGCAAGTCAGGAGTGCATTTTGTTCATAATGACAGATTTGATAATACACATCATTAAGTAAATATTCAAGTATATTTGTATATATACATTCTGAAATCTTAATTATGATGAAAATATTTTAAAAATATTTTAGTATTAAAAAATATTTTTTATAAATATTATAGTCGGGATTACGAGATCAAAACAGAATCCGGATGAAAGGTATTTGGATGAGCCCCATTCCAATTCCATCCCTATCTAAAAATAATATGATGCACTTTTACTTTACATGGAACAAAGGGAGTAAGAGTTACGGACCGAGTCACCGACCAGCATGGTTTGTAGTACGTAGACCACATACATAGATACACATAACACAGCCGCTATTTACTTTCTAACTACAATGGAGACTATATTATATATATTTATTTATTTATTTTCATTAAGTAATGCGATAGTGATTGTTTCTTCTTTTCATAAAATTGTATAGTAGCTAGTGTGTACACTGTACAAGCCTTAGCTGAATGAATCCCAATTTTAATTAGTTACGCCAGTCGGGGTCGGGGTCGGGGTCGGCGGGTTAGTTAATTTGTTTTAGATGGTTAATCTTACCAACTAATCAACTCTCGCGACTTGATCACTTAGCCAGATTTGGAATAGTACAGTGTACACACTAGCTATACACTATACACTCACAAAATAATCAATTGAGTCAAGCTTTTGGTATTCTGTCAACTCAAATAACTTGAATTAGTTTTTGTATTAGTGTGTTAAATGCACGTTAGATATTTCATTTAATTGAATTATAGATATGTAATAAGTAAAATAAAGAAGAAAAATAAAATTAAAATAATAAATTAAGGAAAATCGATCAAATAGAAATATGTTATTGTAAATTTGTACTAAACAGATTTCCATTACCCATTGCAGCTTACTTGAAATGATCCGTTTCACTTAGGGGTGTAAATCGAA
Source organism: Codonopsis lanceolata (assembly GCA_013146195.2). Lineage (NCBI taxonomy): Eukaryota > Viridiplantae > Streptophyta > Magnoliopsida > Asterales > Campanulaceae > Codonopsis > Codonopsis lanceolata. The sequence goes on along the minus strand of CM028379.1, from coordinate 142,530,620 downwards.
ACCATCGAACCACGGAACCGAATCGAACCAAACCAAACCAGTCGGTTTGGTTCGGTTTTGGTCGAAGACGGTTCGGTTTTGGTTTCAAAAATTGGAAAACCACGCGGTTCGGTTCGGTTCACGGTTTTTGGTATCGAACCAAACCAAACCGAA
>CM028379.1:142460467-142525467 GCA_013146195.2 Codonopsis lanceolata | reverse complement strand
TTCATTTTAAAAAAACTAAATTAAGATTTACTTTTGTTTTTCTAAAACACACTTAAAATTTCTAAATTTAGACATTGCATATTAACTGAATAATGATAAAAATCACCTATAAATTTTATTTTGCATAAATATTATCACTTAAATTAGCAACAGTGGCTGTCATTAACGTTCTCCAAGGCAATATTTTTTTTGCCAGACATAGGACGGTGACGGAGACAGAAACCCCAAACCAACCAAAACCAACCAAAACCCACCAACTACAACAACTCAAACAATGAGAATAACGCCACTGGGAAAGTTTTTTGCCGGACATACGGCGGCAGCAACAACCTGTTGAAACATACTATAATGATAAGATGCAGGTGAATATTCCCCTTCAGGAAGCCCTCCCATATACACATTATGAACCTACATTGTGGTCAAAATCGTGCACTAATAAAGATACAATATGTGTGCACTAATAACATGGAATGTACTAATCACAATCACAAATATCCATGACCATGTAAATCAGATATGAACCCCAAACCAACCCAAACCCACCAACTACAACAACTCAAACAATGAGAATAACGCAACTGGGAAATTTTTTGCCGGACATACGGCGGCGACGGCAATGATAGTAGGCGGTAGATCTTACACAGACAAACCAAAAGGCAAAAATCACAATTTATAAACAGCAAAAAAGTAAAAAAAATCCCATACAATAATAACGCAGGAATTCAAAAATTAAAACTCAAACAAAAAAAGCAATAAAATCCCAGACAATGAAATTGTGGAATTCAGAAATTAAAACTCAACTCAATCAATGAAATTGTGAAATTTGACAACTCAATTTTACACAGACAAATCAAACCCACCAACTACACGACTGGAGAGACAAATGAAGAGGCGGAAGAGACAATCGAGATCGGAAGAGACAACCGTGAAGACAACCGAAAGAGACAGATGAAGAACTTACACAGTGAGAGAGAGATGGCGAGGCTGGACAACCGAGAAGACAACCGAGATCGAGATGGAGAACTTACACAGTGAGAGAGAGATGGCGAGGCTTACAGAGAGAGAGAGAGAGAGGGAGAGAGAGATGGTGAGGATGGCGAGGCGGAAGTCGGGTAATAGAGGATAGAGATGGCGAGCGGAGAGGGATAGAGGCCGGGACAGAGGAGAGAGGGAGGAGGACGGAGAGAGATGGCGAGGATGAAGAACAGAGGAGAGAGGGAGGAGGACGGGCGGATGAACTGGGATGGCTCTATTATAAACTAATGCAGAGGGAGTAGGAACAGAAGATGGAGTAGGAGTAGAATAGGAATAGATGGCGAGGAAGAGAGAGAAACCACATCCAGCCGGTTAAAAAAACATGTAAAAAATGGTTTTAAATAAAATTAAATCCTGATCGGTGATTGTGTTTCGTAAAACAAAATCCTGGCCGGTAGATAGTTTTTTTAACCGCTCTGATCTGTTTTATATAATAGATAATAGATAATAGATAATAGATAATAGATAATAGATATATCCGTGACGCGGCTGCGGGCACTTCATATTGAGATCGATTACATAATTGTTTCTAGGAATTAATATTAAGATATTTTCAAGCAACTAATTTTGTTTTACTAAAAATAATTAATTATTTATCACCTTAACTATATATAGTCAATTTGTAGAAAATATCATTACCTTATCGGATGTACTATTATGTAGATATTTTACATGACCCACGTGTCATTACGAAGAAACACAGATTTTGTTAAGTATCAAGGATAATTCAAGAATACAAACAATTTGGATGTTTGAGTCTTTATATATATATACTAATACTCTTGTTCGTGTCAATGATACGGCGTCAATTTGAAAATTTATCAATAAATGAAGCAGATACTGTGGAAATGAACTACCAAAAATATTATTATCTTAAAAAAAATTGACTTTCAAACAAGGCCTCTTTGTTCAGAACGGTGGAATTAATTAATAGTTTGTATACGAAATTGCGGGCCGGGAAAAACGGGCCTAACAAAAATTAAATTGATTAAGTTAATTACGATAACTGTTAAAAAGAAAAACAAATATTTCAAAATACAAAACTTATGATTTTTTAAAATTTTTTAAATTTGTATACGAAATTACGGGTTGGAAAAAAATTAAATTGATTAAGTTAATTATGATAACAATTAAAAATTAAAAAATACAAATACAAATTTTCGCAACCATAAAACTGTAAAACTGTAAAACCGTAAAATATTAAATGTAAAACCATAATATCTCAGTAAAACGAAAAATGTAAAATAATAACTGTAAACCGTCTTGTAAACTTGGTAAACCTTTTTGTAAACGGTATTTCACATGTGAAGATAAGTTTTAATTATAACGGTATAATCTTGGTAAAGGTCTTTATCTTTTGTCAATTATAAGCGTGCCACATTGACGTCTATTATATTATAGATTATTATTATCTTGTTTTACTCGACACATCATTTAGAAAAAAAAAATAATTCACTTGATTATTAATATTTATTTAAAAATACCGATAGATTCACCGGCTTTTCATAAGATACAATTAATTTTTGATAAAAACCTTACAAAAACGATTTTACCGGGCATTTTATTTCGGACAGACTACTTAATAGTTTAAGTTATGAGAGGTTGGGTCCTTCTTTCAAATTAATAATCTGGAAAGCCATATTCTTATTTGCAGCTTCCCATTACAATAATACCCTAACCTCTCTGTAAACTCTAGCCGCGTTACCTCTTTCGCAGCACATCGTCTCAGAGTTGGGGCTTCTGAAAAAATTTAAAACCCAGAAATAACGAAAAAGCAGAAAAAAATTACTGATTTAAAGCGAAAAGTACGAACACCGGGTCTTGGATTAGACTACAACAGGGTTATCATTAATTGTCTTCACAGTTTCCTCCAATCGAGACATAAACGAAACAGTCATGGCTTGAATCTTGAAGGGACCCACTTTCCTTGGGCCATGGACGATGAATCTCGAATTAGGTCTTCTGTTGGAAAGAACTGGACAGTTGGAGAGATGAGAGAGAGTGTGAAAGCGAGGCTGATTGAAAACAGAGAGAGAAACGGGTGTAAACCCTTTTGTCAGTTGAGAAGTGCCCCCCATTGTCGTCTCCTCTGTACTTGTTGTATTCAAATTCTTTCCTTGCCTTCCTTCGCCAATCGCTTTACTGTTGCCTCTTTCTTGTTCCTCTTTTCCTTATTCATTTTTCGCTGTAATAAAAAATTTTCGAAAACCCAAAAATAAGAAAAATAAGAAACTCGGAGACAACTTATAAATTCCGGCAACGGCGAGAGAGAAATCGATAGAGAGAGAGAAACCGAGATAGATAAACCTAGCAGAAAGAAACCGAGATATATAAACTGAGAGTCGATGAGGAAGAAACCGATTGTGTGAAGAGGAAGAGGAAGAAAGATTATGCAGAAGAAAAGAGAGAGAGAGAGAGAGAGAGAGAGAGAGAGAGAATATGAAGAGGAATAGAACTGGGAAGAATAAGGAGAGAAAGGAGAGGAAGAGAGAGAAAGAGAGATAGAAAAGAAAAGAGAAAGTGACTTGAAGAGAGAGAAAGAGGAGATAAAATAGGGAGGTTTTCGTGAAAAATAATCGTTTCAAAGTAAATCACAAACCAGTAAACAACGGAAGAAGGGAATTGGTAACAACCTTCGCACATGTGAGAGCTGAAGGAAATACTGGCCGTTGTATCATCGTAAAACAGTAAATCCTAGCCAGTACTTATCCCAAGTCAATTACGGGCGTGCGACTATGACCTCTATCACTTTGGGTTTCTCTCACCTACTGTCGATCACAACCCATCCAGCTTGTCGTCCACTCCAGCTTGAGACTAAAGAACTCGGTAGGAGCTGGGTGAGAGAAGGTCAGATCTGGAGGTGGATTCGCCGGCGGCTATGAAGATGGATAAAGGTGGGAGGGAGGCCGCTGGGTGTGAAATGGGAGGGAGATCGAACTGGGGTTGGTGCAGCTTGAGATTGAAGAACTTGGTAGGAGCTGGGTGAGAGAAAGCTGGATCTGGAGGTGGCTTCACCGGCGGCTATGAAGATCGATAAAGGTGGGAGGGAGGCCGCTGGGTGTGAAGATCTGAAGCCCTTCGTACTCTCTGTCTTCTTTCTTCCCCAAGTTTTCACTCAGATTAAAGTCGATTATTTGAACTCTCCGTCTTCTCGCCGACCACCGTGGAAGCTGAGGATGAAGAAATCGATACCTAAAGAGAGATTCAGAACTGGGTTTGATTTTTGAGTTTGATCTGGGTTTGATAGATGAAGAAATCGAACTCTCAAGTGATGTTTAAATTTTTTTTAATTATAATTTGACCCATTCTCTTTATACAAATAGCAAATGTAATTTATTTTCATGCAGTTAGACCCCTTAAATTTCTAATATCAGACAAGAAATTGTATTTAGAAGGGTAAAATAGGTAATGACATAATTTAACGGCAAAATTTAACGGCCGTCCAAAAAATGGGCTCGCTTGCATCCTAACTAATGTATGGTGGCCTCATTGCAAGTTTTAAACTTTCGGTGGCTGCATTGCAAGTTTTTGAAAAGTTGGGTGGCCAAATGGAGGGTTTTGCCTAAAATTTATGTATTCCTCATGTCATCAACTCATCATATCACCCGTAAAATTTTAATTCTATTGAAAAGTAAAAAAAAAAAAAACAGTAAGAGAAAGAGAATGTGCAGACTGCAAACGAACATGACCGTCTAGGATGACAATTTCAATATGAACCGTTTATATCTGAATTGAAGGAAACCGAACTAAATGGTTATTAACTAGTTTAGTCGGATATAGGGTGGTAACTGATAATAACCAAAATGAAAAAAATAAGATAGTGTTTGGTAATTTTTCTATTTTTTTTTGTTTTATATGTTTTTGTTTTACTTTATTTCTATTTTTTTAATTTTAGACAAGAAACAAAAACAAGATTGATAGTCGTTTCTATTTCTATTATGAAAAATAAACAAAAGCTAATCATTTTTGACAAACATTTTTATTTCCTTTCACAAAGTTATATTCTTTTTCAAAAAAATTAACACATTACAACTTTGATAATAGTATATTATATCCAATTCGAATTGGTAGAATAATAATTCACATGATTTCATCTACTATTAAAAAAAAATGTGGATAAGCAACTTCTCATCTGTTGGGTTGGGTTGGAACGGGTGATGGATCGAAACTTATTAGAACCCGAATATCAAACTGATTTAAACGGGTGACGTGTTAAAACGGGACGGCTCGTCTTAATTCAGATTTTCTACCAAAATTTCATAATTTTATAGAGTAAAAGCTATCGGGTCAAAATGGGTAATGGATTCGACCCGCTTTAACCCGATCCGTTAATATTTTTTGGTCAAAACAGGTTACACGTGCAATCCAAAAATATTAACGGGTTCGGTTTGGTCGGGTGGATTAACGAGTTCATGGTTGTAATTGTCAAGCTTAATACACACACACACACACACACACGCACGCACACACACACACATATATATATATCAAAGTTCGAAGGCTAGACCTCATTTAAGTTGACCGACCTTAACTCTTTTAAGTTTCGAAAACGAATCATTTCTCTTAAAAAAGAAACGATTTTTTTTCATTTCTAAATTTTGGGGAATAATGAGAAACGTTTCTAGTTTATCAAAAATAGAAATGATTGTCAAACGTATTTTTATTTCTATTTTTCACAAAAAATTAGAAATAGAAACAAAAATATTAGAAATGAAATTAAATATTAATAGTCCCTATCTCATTCCCCAAATTGTTACCTAAACTAGTAGTAATATAAACTTTACCCTTATTACACAAGTATTTATCGTAGTATAAAACTTTTGACATTATTATCAACCGCGTGAATACACCGTTCAGTGTGTTTAGTCGCTCACTCTTCTTTATCACTTTAAAATTTGTATTATTTTTTGATCAATCAAACCTATCAATAGACAACAACACAATCGATCAACCTAACGCTATTAACATCTCAATATTGTTTGTTTCCTTCTCTCTCTCTCTTTCTCTCTCAATGTCGGTATATATTGACAAATATATATGTTTAAGGTAGGAATAGCATGGTTTGAAAAGTGTGTTTGCTTGAATAGATACTTGTTACATGTTATGAGTTTATTTCTCATTTATCATGAAAGGGCATACTCTAGCTAGTAATTGTCTTCTGTTTTAAAGTAGTAATCAAGTTTAGTTGAATTGATTGCATTTTATTTATGCAATTTCTTAATTAAGCACATATCTTTAAATTTATGTATGTCTAAAATAGTTTGCATTTGAAACCTGATTAGTGTTTCATGATTCTTCCTTAATTTATGAAATTTTTATATGTAATAGACATATTTACATTTTTTTTCTGCATCCAAGCATGCATATAGAACATCATCAACATTTATTTGAACTAAAAGTAAGTTTATATGTTATTTTAAAAGCTTAACAAAAAAAGTATATTCATTCGCATCAATGTTTAATATTACTTTTATATTTATTACAAAAATATGATCACATCCTTCAAACGAAGGTTTCTGATAATTAACTCTTATGCAATTTTCTGAACCATTAGTGATTTAATTTTTATATGTAATATTACATTACTAGTCTTTGTGCCCGTGCCTATGGCACGGCGCGAGTAGGGGAGAATGTCAGTACTAGAGGGTATCAATATTTAAATAAATCAATATATGTTTTAATCATGCTTCAAAAAAGTCTAAAATAACAAATTAAAAATGAAGACTACTTGATAATCAATTAAAACATTATGATCATTCAACAGTGGAGAAAAAAATTAAAACTTTTATTTGTAATTTTATTTAAGAAAACAGATGCGGTACCTTGTTAGATTTTATTTATTTGTAATTTTTTTAAAGGAAACAGAGGCGATACCTTTTTAGATTTTATTAATAGAAATAAAATTACAAATTTGAGGAGGACAACCAGCTTTGCCCTTATACAATTAATAATATTTCGTTAAAATATAAACTTTTTTTAACAAATACACCAAGGGTATTAATTTTTTTAACCTTTTTTTTAACCTCGTAACATGTTTTATATTATAGATTTACTGTGGAAGATAGACACTAAACAATTAATATCTCTTTTTTTATGTTGGTATAAAAAAGTGACTATGCGTTTAATGAAAAGTGTATTTTATATTTTATACATATTATTAACAATGTAAAAAATCGGAAGAATTTCAAATTAGTAATTATACATATTATTACTTATTCTATTTTTTTAAAAAAAAAACAGTTTATCTTTTAGAGTGGTCTTAATAACATAAAAATTGGAAGAATTCCCAATTAATGGTTATACATATTATTAGTTAAACCAAAAAAATTTCAAAAAAGTTAATACACATTTTAAAACCCAAACCACCCAAAGAAAAACTTAATAAATTGTGTTTTAGACATTTTTAAAAAATGGTTAAACAAAAAAATATGAATCCACCCTTCTTAACAACATTAAAAATCAGAAGAATGTTTTATACACTCAAATTAAATTATTATTAATATCACTTCTATTGATTTAAATTGACTATATTTCAATTTAAATTTTTTGTATTTTTCTTAATTTTGTAAATAAGACAACATAAAAAATAATTATTTTTATTCTTAAATAGGAATATAGGACAACAATTAAGAGTCATGAGCATCCAATTTAGTCGTTCAAAATTATTACAATAACTCAACGGTTATGATCTCATCAATTTGTTTCCACGTGGCCACCTTCGAGACATCAAAACTGTTGTCATTTCAAGTCCATAATAACAAATCCAATTAAATCAGCCAAATACAAATCCAATTAGAAAGAAAAAAAAAAGCTCATATAGGAGTACTAGATAATAGTTTTACAAATTACAAACATATAAAATAAAAAAAATTAATATTTTTTTGAACAAATGTTATTTTTAAGAGGTTTAATAAGATATTGGGGGCTTAAGATTCTAATAAATAAATCCTAACAAAAGAAAAATTGATTCGAAAAACCAAAGCAAATTAGAACTCATAGTCACATGATGAATCTTAAGCCTAATAAACCTCATCTAGAAAGATTTAGGCTTTTTTTTTTTTTTTTTTAAGGTTGGAGGGGACATTAGACCGTACCCCAACCCTTAAATTTTTTATTATTTTTTTAATGCCTTGAAAGGCTACAATTATATATGATGCCTTTGGTGTGGCTCGAACAAATGGTGCCTCTGGTGAGGCTTTTGAATACCAGGGTGCCTCTGGTAGGGCTTGAATACTCAACCTCTCCGTTAAGATAAGTGAGTAGTTAAATGAGGCTTTTGAATAAGGCTTTAACAACAACGATGCCTCTAAAGAGGCTTAGACACCCGACCTCTCTACTGAGAGTTGTAAAGTCTAGGGTGTCTCTAGTGGAACTCGAACACTCAACCTCTCCGTTAGGAGAAGTGAGCAGTACCAGTTATCACTAACACAATTGTTCTTCCATTAGAAAAAAAAAACCCAAAAAGTTGTTAAAAGCAGCTACATTAGCTGTTAAAACAACTTTCAAATATATAATTAGAGAATAAATGATTAATACTACAAATTACAGTTACAACTAAATTATCCAGAAAATAGATTCAACTTTCAAAATTAATCACACAACCCTTACTCGTCATAGCCCAGTCGGCCCTTTTCTTCTTCCCCGTTCACAACCGCAATCCCCCTTTCTTTCTCAAACCCGACACCATCTCCATCTCCCTCGCTCAAATCTGTTCAGTCCCAGCCGCCATCCCTTCATCTTCTCCGGCGATTTACCATGCCGCCCATCTCCTTCGTCTTCTCTGTTCTTTCGTCGGCCATTAAGTTCACCCCCTCCTACCAATTCAACCCCTTCATCCAACCACCACTACCCCCAGTTCAGGTAAGGATCAGCCCCACTCATTACCAGTTGGAGCGCCGAAATAACAGGCAATCGGCGGCTTCCAATTTCCAGCCTCAACTATGATGTTGCGATAACAATTAGCATCGTCTGCGGTCTCCAGTCTCCAGGCTCCAGCTCCAGTCCTGTCTAACTTTAAGACACAACAACCAGCACCCATTCAGTTTAAAAACCATGCATGCATTATGCATATATATTATTGTATAGTGCCTCTCTCTCTCTCTCTCTCTCTAGCTCTAGTTCTGCCAACCCCACTGTTCACACACACACACACGAATAACACACAAACAATCTATTTCTCCCTTCTGACAGCCTACTCCCTCCCTCCCCCCTCTCTCTTTTCTTTTCTGGTCCTCTCTTCTCTCTCTTAACTGTTCGTCTCTCCACCGTCCTCACTCTCTTTCTCTTTCCCTTTCCCTGTCCCCTTTTGTTTTTGTTTTATTCTCCAAATTGGAAATATAAGGTTTTATACAAACAATTACAAAGGGGAGTAATATTTACAGAGAAATGGAATATATAGATCAATTACCTCTGCCTTTAAAACCGGCTCCATCAATTCTTTCTTCCCTTCCCTCTAATAAAAGCCTTGAAGAACCGAGTGCCCAATATATATATTAACGGGATACTATGTGCTTTGTATATATAACGAAAGATTCATAAAATCAATAATACTAAAACTGATATAGGATAGACGTATAATGACTCTATTTATATATCACCATACATAAACATAGTTAATTAGGTCTCTTCTTGGGCTTGTAATTAATGTGAGTGGTGCGGTTAGGAATCTTTTTGACATTCCTGATTCAGGGGGATTTTAGAAAAACCGTAGGGAGTTGGAATCGTATAGGGAGAGGGGGACGCAGAGGGAGAAGAGTTGTGCGGGGACACGGCTAACTGTCGTTCACACATGTGCCAGGCGGAATAAATTACAGCTGTTTGATATAAGTAAAAATATTCAATCTCAGCCGCTCTGTATCCCAAGTCAATTGCGAGCGTACAAGACTGAGATCTATTGTATATTAGATTACTGTTACATGTATGGCTATCAATTATAACCCATTACACACTACCCATCCAACCCATTAATATTTTTTGGTTGAAGCGGGTAACCCGTTTCGACCCAATAACATTAATTGATTGTATCGGGTCGGGTTAAAGAAGGTCGAGTCCGTTACCTATTTCGACCCCATGACTTTTTTATGCTATAAATTTATGTTTTTTGGGGGGAAAGTTGGGTTGAAACGGGTCGACATGTTTTAACTCGTTACCCATTTCAACCTGATCTATTCTGACCCAATTCATTTCAACTCATTTGATATTTTGGTTCTAACGGGTTTCGACCCGTTTCAACCCATTACCCTTTCCAACCCAACTCACTCAATTGCCAGGCTTAGTTACATGTGATAAAGACTTGTATCCATACTTTTATATGTATTGAATAAATTTTAATATGAATCTTTTTTAGATATTAGATTTTTATCTATATTTTTATTATTGTAACTTAATAAAGCTTTTTGAAATATTTGGTGAATTTGTAGAGTGCATACTAACATAATTAGACTTTTAAAATATGATTATAATGAATTTTAAGTAAAAGTATTACTCCATCTGTTACGAAATAATCATCCTTTTTGACCTAACATACCATCGTTTAAGAAAAAGTAACCCACTATAGTATAAATATTGGTGTAAAGTGTTGTTTACTTTAATGCCAGTGTACATGTGGTCATAATTAAAATAAGTAAAAAAAAATTAAGAATAAAATGATAAAAATATGTTCCTAAAAAGAAAAGTTAACGGATAAAAAATAAAAGGAGGACAATTATTTAGAAACGAAGAAAGTATCATTTATCAAGTCTTGATTATATAGTTACTACTTGTTTTTTGAAATTTTTTCAAGTGTTTTTAAATCATTAAAGTGTTTTAAATTAAAGTGTTAACTTGACGAATTCTGAATTCCCCATAAATATTCTCCAAATTAACATATTGATACCGAAGAACAAATTTATGGGCAGAAATTGAAATGGGGAATGGGTTGGTACCTCTAGACTGTCCAATTGTCATTCATAACCACGTCCTCCCCAGTCCCCACCCCTCAAAAAAAAAAAAAAAAAAAGCCAAAACTTGTTCCGGCAACGAAATAGGAAGAGGTTGAGGTTTGAAGTTTGAAGTTTGAAGTTTGAAGTGGGTTGGGTAATTAATAAATTTGTTGTACGTAAAACAAAACAAACGTTTGAATTTTTTACCCAAAAGTAGGAAATTACAATATTCAAAGGAAAAGAAAATTAGGAATAAACATTTGACTTTTATTTGTTGATGTTTGATTTTTGACCAAAGACGGTTTGTAGGCTGTAGCCACGACTCAACATAAAACTGCTAATTAAGGATCAACTAATGTGGCCGGCCATGGAAACGCTAGGATTATTTATTATTTCTTTTTTAAGAAAGTAATGGACCAGTTGGTGTTTGTTTCCAAATCAAGCAAGGGTTACAATTCTTCTACCTCAACAAATGCTTCTTTTGAAAGTCAAATAAATTTATTCCAATTGCACCGCACGTGTATTACATACTTTATATTTTTGCATAAATGCATTTGTATTTTTCCCCAATTGCCAAACTTGCTCAGCTTCTTTTATGATTTGTCTCCTTTTCCTTTCAATCAAGTCTGTCTCCTTTGTATCACTATTCACTACCAAAGTTATTGTCCTCTTTTTTCTTCCTATTCTTTACCTTTTCCATTTAACACTCCTTTTACCCTCTCTTAGATTTTCTTTTCTTCAAAAAAAAAATTTTATTTGTTCCTCAAATGCATATTTATCCTTAGAATAATTTGTTGTCCGATATTTTGTATCAATAATCAAATTCGATACTTAATCATATCAAAAATCATGCTCAACCTTTTTCCACTCCTCGTAGTTTTTTAAAATATATTCAAGTTTATTCCAAACATCTGTTGGAGATCTCAAACTTAAATGCATTGCTTATTTTGAAATATGCCAAGCACAATACGATATATATATTTCAGATTCGGGATTCTCAGATTGCTCATATATATATACACTATATAATAAGCAAAAACTCTTAAAATAATTACTTATGTTAGTGACCCAAGAATCATAATTAAAGAGAAACAACTTGCGAAAACATATCTTTATAATTAAAAATAACATATTGATCTTTGATTGTAGTCTTTCTTCTTGCAAAAATCATGCTCCAACTATTTTTCACAAATGCTTAGTAAAATCCTAGTTAAACTAATGTACATCAATACTTTATTGACTCCTTAATAATCAACAGGTTTTAACAAGGGCGAAGCGCAAAAATGATCCCTCGACTATAAGTCTCTCACAGTTTTAGTTCTTTAATAATTTTTTGTCAAATCTGAGTCCTTTGAGTTTTAATTTTTTACAACAGCAATCCTTTTGATGGACGTCGTTTGTTCTAAACTGTTAAGTTGGTCATGTGTCTCCCACGTGCAATTGATAAGGACAAAAATGAAATTTATAGAATAAGGAGGACTCTATTCAACGTTGGAAAAAGAAGAAGCAAAAAGAACAAATCCCTCCATATCCCTCCGTCAGTTAATCTCTCCTTCTCTGAAGGCAAACTTCTTCTTCCCAGATCCCCCAACCTCCAGCCACCGTCCTCCGGTTTCTCCCTCCTCCAATGGAATAAAAATCAGGTTTTTTTATTTTTTTTCTCTTGTTCGAGCTTCGCTTGACATTGTTTGTCTGACGCCAATGAGTTTCACTCCAACTCTCAGTTCCTCCGACTACTGTCACTCTCTCCTCCTGTTCTACCGCTGACCAGGGCAGGCTCTGAGTTTCAAGAGGCCTATGGCCAAAAAGAAAGGGGGGGCCTTTTATAAAAATGAAATCATTTAAAGTATTGAGAAAAAAAAAGTAAAAAGTTTATAGCAAGAATTGAATCTAAAATCTATCATAATCTACCAAGTATGTTAACCATTGGATCATCTATTCCACACTAAATTAATCAACACGTTATAAATTATATACAGTTCACAGACTAAAAAAGTAACAAACTAAAATAAGTGGCATCCTAGGATTTCACTTCTCCCACCTCCAATGGAGAAAAAATCATGTTTTTTTTTTCTCTTGTTCGAGCTTCGCTTGACATTGTTTATCTGACGCCAATGAGTTTCACTCCAACTCTTAGTTCCTCCGACTACTGTCACTCTCTCCTCATGTTCTACCGCTGACCAGGGCCGACTCTGAGTTTCAAGAGGCCCATGGCCAAAAAGAAAGGGGGGCCTTTTATAAAAATGAAATCATTTAAAGTATTGAGAAAAAAAAAAAAGTAAAAACTTTATAGCAAGAATTGAACCTAAAATCTATCATAATCTACCAAGTATGTTAACCATTGGGTCATCTATTCCACACTAAATTAATCAACACGTTATAAATTTTATACAGTTCACAGACTAAAAAAGTAACAAACTAAAATAAGTGACATCCTAGGATTTGAAAATATGACCTCTACCTTAAATGATGTGCATCTTAACCACTGGGTGAAACTAATCAATTGTAAACATATTTGACACTATAATATATATACTAAATATAAGGTAGTACCCAAACATTTGGGGCCCTAAAAATTGGGGGCCTATGGCGGTAGCCCCTCTTGCCACCCCCAGGGCCGGCCCTGCTGCTGACGACCAAGTCTAATCACTCCTCGAGTTCAAAAAAGGTATCCTACTCCTCGACAAAGTGTTCGACTCATGGAAAATCCCCACCTCAGTCCCAGATCTGACCGTGTGTCCGACCTCCTTCCACACCGTCATAACACTTGGATCTGTCAGATAACCAGTTCTACGACCTGATTCCTATCAAGAGTAATGATCTCTGGGGTTTGAATTATCTCAATTTGTCCAAAAACAATTTCACTTGTGGGTATTTGAGTAGAATTCAGAATTTGCAACACATGAAAGTATTTGATGTACAATTGAACAAGCTTTGGGGGGATATCTCTATGCAGCAACAAGATGGAATCCAAAACGTGATTCTTCACAGTAAAGGATCTTCAAATATGGGGCTTGCTGTGGCTATGTTTCCCACACAAATCTGGGGGAGCCATGGATAGAGCTTAATTTTCTGATTTAAGGATTTAGGTCAGGAGATGGGGTATGGAACTGGAGATGGAGAGAAGGGCTCGATTGAGGTTTCTAATGATGTGGATTGAAGATGAAGGAGGGAGAAACCGGAGCGAGCAAAGACGGTGGCTGGAGGTTGGGGTATCTGGGAAGAAGAAGTTTGCGATGAGAGATAGAGAGATTGATTAACTAAGGGATTTGCTTTTTGCTCTTTTTTTTTCCCAACATTGAAAACAAACTCCTTCTTCTTCCAAAATTGTTATTTTAGCCCTTATCAATTGCACGTGGGAGACACATGACCGACTTAACGGTTTAGAACAAACGACGTCCATCAAAAGGATCGACGCTGTAAAAATTTAATACTCAAAAGACTCAGATTTGACAAAAAATTGTTAAGTGACTAAAATTGTGAGAGACATATAGTCAAAGGACCATTTCTACGCTTGGCCCTTTTAACAAACACTTTAAAGTCGCAACCTTGAAATATGATATTTTTAAATTCTCAACATTACAATCAGATTATGAAACTATGAAGTGAACAAAATTTCTACACCCTATTTTCTTGTTCATGATACATAAAGACGAGACAAATGGAGCGGGTAATTTGTATAAACCTTTGGCACTATCTCAAGGAAAGACAAATACCACATTGACACGTAGTACAAGTTTGTTTGTAAGCATGGGGAGAGACCTAAAATTAGGAATGACAACGGGGCAGTTCGGGACTGGTTATATATCATACCATCCACATTCCCCAATTTCAGTTTGATGTCCTATAACCGCCTCATTCACCAGTGGGTAATCAATTTGTCCTATCATATACATTCCCCACGAGTAACTGTTAATCGGGGATTACCCACGGGTAATTGGTCAAATTAACATCTTAAATAACCATGATCGAGCATTAAGCTATGATCATACCATATATAAGCATGCATCTTAAAATTAATTATTTGGTTACTAAGATATTAATATGAATATATAGGAATAGATAATCCGAACATCCAACAACCATGCACACTGTGGAATAAAAATGACTAATAATAAAATTATGGTAAAAACTTGTATAAGACGGTTTTATGGATCCTAAATCTGTAAGACATAGCCCTAAAAATGATAAAATAAAGGCTGATGAAGCGAGTATCCCATCAACAAAGACCACGGGTTATCCAGTAAGAAATCGGGTCAAAATGTAAGAGAAAATAGGCAAGCAATCTGACAAATTGGACTGAAACCCGCGGATCGACTCAGATCTGACAACACAGCACGCGGGTCGCCCAAAGGGAGGCGCACCACGTGTCAGATCGGTAGGGGTGCTAGCACATTAATGAGACCTTTCTTATTTTTCTCTAGTGCCCCTTTATTTTTAAAGTTTGTTGCCGAAATTTTTCTTTTTCCCAAGTCTTGTAATTTCATCCTTTGTTAGCTCCGTTAGACCTCCGTTAGCCTTATTTACCTTGGGATGTTTGATGGACCCTAACGAAATTTGATGAAACGCTAAATGACTCATTTTAAAGGCAAAAGTGACACATTTAATGCTAAAAAGTGACACCTTTTGGTGTCAAAAGTGACTCTTTTTATGTGAAAAAATGTATAATAATTTTTATTAAAATGTCAAGTGATACTCTTAATACTAAAAAACGACACTTTTATAATATTAAAAGGTGATACTTTAAAGCTAACAGTGACGATTTTAATTTATAAAAGTAAATTGACACTTTTAGGCCAAAAGTGACACATTCAATGCTATAAAGTGACATTTTCACCGTTTCACGCTAAAAAGTAATGGTTTTCATTTATAATGCAAAGTAGCACTTTCTAAAGCAAAAATGACACATTTAAGACCAAAAGTAACATATTTAAGGCTAAAAAGTACTCTCTTCATCCCAAAATATATGACATTTTAGATTTTTTTCACACGGACCAAAGAAACATATTTTAAAGACTAAAATGTCTCTATCCAAATATTAATGAGGTGTCTTGATGTTCTTGCCCAAAGAGTCAAATACGAGTTACAGAGTCAATAAATGTGTAGAATTGAAAGAAAAAAAAGAGAAAAAGTTCCTTGAAAATTGCAAAGTGTCATTTATTTTGGAACAAAAAAACTCTCCCAAAACATCATATATTTTGGGACGGAGGGAGTAACATATTTAAAGCTAAACAATAATATATTTTAAAAGGAAAAAAATGATAATTTTTATTAAAAATACAAAGTGACAGATTGTATGCTGAAAAGTGACACATTTTATACTGAAAAGTAATAGTTTTAATACTAAAAAGTGCACTCTTCATTTATACACATGAGGGGTGACGTTATAATTTTCAAAATTTGGAGGGGTTGCACTATGATTACTGAATCTTGACTCAGTTAACATGGATAGGTCCATCTTACGGATCTTAATCCGTAAGACGGAGTCTTACTCTTTTACGGCTCAATCCAATAACACATGATGAATCGGGTAAAAATGATCTGTTTTATAAAAATTACCCGTGACACCATCTTACCTAATTATTTGACTTTCATTAATTGGTAGATTTTATTAATTTTCTTTATGTATCCGTAAGAATGAATGTCAAGAGTCAGTTATGCAAATATCGTAAGCATCTTAAGAATAAATTTTATCAATATATTTACTTAATATGTATATAAAGTGAAAGAAGATTGGTTAAAGTGTTGACATTTGCAAAATAAATTAGTCTGAATGAAATAAATGTTAAGATGAGACAATTTTATCACAAAGGCAAGGCTTAATTGAACCAAGTAGCAACTGAATTACGAGTGTCCAATTTTCATAAATAACCAAAAAAAGATGACGTTTGCAATGATGACTAAGAGCACCTCCAATGGGAGGTTCAAAGCCACTTATAAAGCTTTTTGAAAAGCTTTATGCCTTTGGAGTGAATGAAGTGAATTGGGAAAGCTTCATGGTTTTGGACCGGTTAAAGGCTTGCTTGGTGAGCAAAATTGGCAGATTTTGTCGGCTATGCAACGGTTGTTTTGTAAAAAAAACAAAAAAAAAACTTTACAAGAGTAATAAAAAAACGGTAATAAAAAAATTCCTATAAATTGGTTTTCAAAAATTTTTTTTTACACAAATTCATCTACACTTTTTCATTTTTTACACAAATTCTTATTTACACTTCTTTTGTTATGGATAACAATTTTTTTACAAATTTATTGAACTCTAATGTCGAAGATTCTACGAATGCCGAAACTATTCCGAATTTTTCAGCTTCGTCGAATGTTCAAGGTCCGCCAAATATTCGAGCTCGCCGAATTTTCAAGTTCCACATTATTTTCACGTTCCGCCAAATTTTCAAGTTCCGTCAAATTTTATGAATAAAAATGTTTTTTTCAAAGATAAAATTTAAAAATATATAAATTATTTTTAAGACGTATTATATTTGTTCTATAAATATTTATGTTTTAAAACGATATATTTATTTTTGAAAATAAATGTATATTGGAAAAGAATAAAATATTTAGTTGTGGGTCCATGCTATAAAGCTTTTATGGGTTTATGTATAGTGGAGAATAGGTTTATAAAGAAAAGGTTTATAAGCTGATGACGTGGCAGTGAAAATAAACATTTTCATAGGTCTATGACTGCGGATGCTCTAATGTTGGTGATGACGTGTAGGCCGCTGATTGGTTACAGTCTACAGACCAACACAGACGGCTTCCACACATAAAATATGTTACTCGGTTTGAACCGAATTAATGAGGGTTATTAAATTTGCTGTCTTTGACAAGGACCGAGAAAAAGGGTCGTCAAAATTATATAACTCACCATGGCATGTATGCATAATATATTCAATATTCAATAATAATCAAAAGCAAACAGAATAATTTTAAACATTACAATAATAATAATCTAATTAAATTAAAAAAAAACAAAACATGTTCAAACCCAGTCCTGTTTTTACATGGGATGGCTGTTTTTATTCTTCTTGTCAACATTTGACGACGTTCTTTGTTGTGTTCCTAGTCCTGGCTACATGCATCGATATCTCTATAAATACCCATTCACTTCTTCTCAAACATGCACACACAAAAAAATTTATAGGCCAACAACAACTCAACAACCTCTTCAATTCATTTATTGAGATCGAGAGATGGAGAGTCTGCAGTTGTTTAGCTTTGCTATGGCTGCTTTTGTTTCTTTTTTGTTGTGGAGGGTGTTATATTCTTTGTGGGTTTTGCCCATTAGAGCATATCGAAAGCTTAGGAAGAATGGGTTTTCGGGTCCGGTTCCTAGTTTTCCTCTTGGAAATCTTCGTGATATTAGAAAGATCAAGAATGTTGAGGATGATTTAAACATCATCAGCCATGATATTCATTCAAAGGTTTTCCCCTACTTTTCTCAGTGGCATAAGTCTTATGGTAAGCCTTTAACAAATCTCAATCTTTATATTATCTATTTATATATATATATACGTCCATGCATCTCAATATATAGAGTTAGTGGCTTAATGGCCGAAATTAAATGAGGCTATGGTAAAATACTACTCTTAGCTTCGATCTCGCTCTAGAGGAGAATCCTTTCGAGCCATGTCTTTTTGAATCGAGTTATGCACGCGAGCTACATACGTTCCAGCTTTGGCAACGCGGAACTGATGGTCCATGTGGTGGTTTTAGTTTGAGTCTAGGTGAACTCCCGAGATTTAAAACAAGTTAATCCACAAGTTGGTGGCCGTCATGTGTCACATTTGAAAACCAATGCTCTAGATTTAATTTGTTATATTTAGCCACTGGAATAATTACCAAAAAAAAAGTGCACATGCGATTAAAATCCATTTTGTGGTCGGATTAATGTTTTGCTGATTGTTAGGTGCTGACTCAATTGTAGTCGTGGTCCAGACGTTATGAAATACGTGTGTGTGTAACTAAGTGCACCTATTTAATTAATTATAACTTTATGTTAATGTGTGTGTTATTGTTTTAATTAATTATAGGGAAGGTGTTTATGTATTGGTTGGGGACGGAACCGTTTTTGAATATAGCAGATCCAGAATTCTTGAAGGAAATGTCTGCGGGTGTGATGGGAAAGAGTTGGGGAAAGCCAACTGTGTTCAAAATTGACAGAGAGCCCATGTTTGGTGATGGCTTAAATATGGTTGAAGGAGAAACCTGGGTTCGCCATAGGCACATTATTAACCCTGCATTTTCTCCATCCAATTTGAAGGTAATATTTTTACTAGTACGTACTTTTTATGCTTGGTTAGTAATTCCCATTTGGTAGTTTCAATTTATTTGTCATTACTAAGAAACATGGGTATCCTTGAAAAATACACATTATCTATTTTCATTTTGAATCACCCCCCTAATTATAAGTGAACAATATTGCAATTTGTGATGCATAGGGTATGGCGAACTTAATGGTGGATTCAACGGAAAACATGCTAAACCGATGGAGCACGCAGATCAACTCCGGCAAGTCAGAAATAGATGTAGAGGGAGAAATGATAATGACGGCAGGGGAAATCATAGCAAGGACTAGTTTTGGATTGAGTTTTGAAAGTGGAAAGATTGTATTCGAGAAATTACGAGCAATGCAAGTTGCTCTTTACAAGTCCAATCGCTACGTTGGGGTACCCTTTACCAAGTTGTTTATGCTGAACCAAGATATGGAGGCAAAAAGGCTGGGGAAAGAGATTGATAAACATCTGTTAGATATTATTACTGAAAGAAAAAAATGTTTAAAGAGTGAACCCCAGCAGCAAAATTTGCTTAGTTTTTTGCTTGCTGAGAATGAGATTGATGGGGCTAAAGGGCAGAGACTAACAACAAAAGAACTTGTGGATGAGTGCAAGACTTTCTTTTTTGGGGGGCATGAGACAACTGCCTTAGCATTGGCTTGGACATTGCTATTGTTGGCCATGCACCCCAAGTGGCAAGATGAACTCCGAGAGGAAATTCAACAAGTGATTGGTGCTAAGGATATTGATGCCACCATGCTTTCTGGACTTAAGAAGGTAATCACATTGTCCTAGAGCTCTCTCTCTCTCTCTCTCATATATATGTGTATGTTTATGTAAGGGTCCCACAAATTAAAGAATCAGAAAAGTTTTCTAGGCTTATGATACTGTATTAAAAAGAATGTTTAGATGGGACATTTATTTGTTTAGACAGACAGACTTTAGCTGGCTAGTGGGAATTTCCATCTCTAGAGATCTAAGAGAAGAGACTCAAGTTATTGATTGTCCGTTGAATTTCCGTAAAGTCAGCGCACTAAGTGATTAGTATTTTTATTTAAATTAAACAAAGTTATCTTTGGAATTAAGTAATGACTAATGAGATAGAGTGATCATTTTTGTGATTGCAGATGGGATGGGTGATGAATGAGGTTTTACGATTATACCCCTCGGCGCCTAACATACAAAGGCAAGCAAGACAAGACATTAAAGTGGGGAATCAAGTAATTCCAAACGGTACGAATATGTGGATAGACATTGTGGGCATGCATCACGATGTTGATTTATGGGGGGAAGATGTGAATGAGTTTAAACCAGAGAGGTTCAAGGATGATGCACAAGGCGGATGCTACCACAAGATGGGTTATGTGCCTTTTGGATTTGGGGGCAGAATGTGTGTTGGTCGAAACTTGACAATGATGGAGTACAAAATCGTCTTATCCCTTATTTTGCCCAGGTTTTCCTTTTCCTTATCGCCCAACTATCTTCATTCTCCCATCACTTTGCTCTCCCTCCGGCCTAAGCAAGCCTTGCCTCTCATCGTCCAACTGATCGACTAGGCCGATTTATATAATGATTATGGAGGTAGTTTAGGACTTAGGCCTTGCCTTGGATGTCAAAATAACATGACTACCACCAAAGTTGTTGGTGAAATATGTATGTATATAAGCTATACAAATTAGCATTTCGATCTATCGCCCAACTTGAGGCAGTATTAGATGTATCTTTACCTTGTTTACATGCAGCTTCTGCTTAACAAGGATGGAGGTAAATTAAGCATCTTATATATTGGTCTTTATTGCAATGAAAATTATTGAGAATTAATGCTTTATACCATTTCATTTTTGTTCATTAATTGTTTATTTACTGTTGATATATAATACTCCCTTTGAATCCCTCTGTCCCCGACAAAGAGTCTCATTTGAAAGTCAATTTTTTTAAAAGAAATTGACACTTTTGATAATTTATTAGTAATAAAATAACATTTTTATGCTTTAATTTTTGAAAGTTGACTCTTTAAGTGAAATATCTTAAAATAGAATTGTAAATTCTTTGCTCGGAACAGAATGAGTGATATGATCCTGACCAGGAAGCAAAATTGGAACACTGTGGAGCTTGCGGCTGCAAGGTGGCCATAGACTTGCGACCGCAAGGTCTCCAGAAAAAGCTGCTGTTTTTTGGTTTTACTGTTTTTCTTTTCCTACAAAAATTAGGATTTATTTTCTAAGCCTATATAAAGGCATTATTAAACATTGTTTGGGGAGAATTTTTTATTAATAAAATTGAGTTGATTTTCTGGTTAGAAAATTGTGTTCTTATTTGAGTGTCCTGGATTGGAAGCTCGGATTATAAACTTCGTGGATTCGTTGTTTATAATTGAATTCGACTTATCAGTTGGAGAATCATCTCAATTGTGGCGTCATTCACAATTCCAAGGTTCGCGTCATCTCGAAGGCGTTGGGTCGCGGAGTCATTCATCCTTGAACCTTTCTAGGAGATCTTGGGTTCCTTCATCATTTGGTATCAGAGCAATCCTAGTTATGGTAATTCAATTCTATCTTAAATTTTGCGTATTATCGTTCTAGTTGTTAAACCCTAATTTCCGCTAGGGTTCGTGTTCTATATATAAAAAAAATTGTTATTGTGTTTTTTATTAATTCATCTAGTTGTCTTGAACTTGGATCATCAATCATTGTTTAATCGTGTTGTCTTTCAATTTTGAAATCCTAATTGTTCTAGGGTTTGTTATCTTGAGTGCATACACGTAAGGGAGAGAATCACCAACAATTACCATGACCGACGAAACTCCAGCTAAAGGGGTCCCTTTTGTTAATCCGACACAATTTATGGAGGCGATGCTTGCTCACGTGGAAGATGTTAAGGTTAAGTTTGCTCAAATAGATGAGAGATTTGATAGACTTGAGGAGGATAGGCGAAGGGAGGAACCTATGGAATGTAGAGCTCAAAGAGGTAACCAATTAGATGAAGAATTTAATGAGCTTGGTTTGGGAGAAAATCATGGTAGAGGAAGGCGAGAGATTCCAATGAGAGAGGAAAATAATTGTGGAACAATTAAGTAATGTTCTAAAACTCCCCGCCTAGCTCCGCCTAGACCCCGCCTAGGCGCTAGGCCCCTCTCTATCGCCGCGACTTTCTTAGTCGCCACCTAATCGACCACTCGCCGACCTTAATTTATTTTTGTAGCTTTGATTTTGTGGTATGCGGTGACCGGAAAAGGAAGAGGGGGCGAACTGGAGAAGGAAGGAGAAGTGGCAATGGTGAGGCAGAGAGGGAGGTAATGGGGTGCGAACTAGAGTAATATTTTTTTTGTTTTTAGTTATAAACTTGGGTTGTTTATTGCTTTTGGGTTGTTGAGAATTGAGATTAATGGTAGGTTTGTATATTTTTGTTAATTTTACAAATATAGACAAGTGTTTGATAAAATGACAAACATAAAAAAAAAAATTAAATTTGTATTCAATGTGTTTAATCTTTGATGTAAATTATCAAAAAATTGTAATTATGCATTAATTCTAGGCCCCGATTACGCCCCGACTAGTCCTCTAGGCGCTAGGCGCCAGTGTGCCGCCTAACGATTTTTAGAACCTTGAATTTATTAAGTTAAAGATTCATGTTTTTAAGGGGTCAAGTGATCCAGATGAGTATTTTGATTGGGAAAGAAAAATCGAGAAAATATTTGATTGTTATACCTACACTGAATTGCGGAAAGTCAAATTAGCTGCCGTCGAGTTCGTGGACTATGCTAGTATCTGGTGGGATCAAATGATAGCTGGTAGGAGAAGAATTTGGATACCTGCGGTTACTACATGGGAAGAAATGAAGCGTCTTGTGCGTCATCGGTTTGTTCCTAACCACTATTATAGGGGTGTTCTACATAAATTGCAGAAGTTGACACATGGTTCAAAAAATGTTAAAGACTGTCACAAGGAGATGGAGATGTTGACTGCTAGGGCCAATTTGGGTGAAGATGCCGAAGTAACAATGACAAGATTTCTTGCAGGTTTGAATCATAATATTGCAGATATTGTTGATTTACACCAATATGAGGACTTGGGTGAAATGGTGCACATGGCAGTCAAGATAGATCAACAACAAAAGAGGAGGAGTACCACTCGTCCAAGTAGTTCAACTCTGGTGCAACAACAAGATAAGATCGTAAGCAAGGTTGAGTCCGAAGCAAAAGTGGCTACGATTTCGCAAGTGTCCCAAGGGAAAGCTGAAAATCCCAGGTTGAAGTCTAAGAAAGTACAATGTTTCAAGTGCAAAGGGTGGGGACACTTGGCGCGTGAATGTGCCAATCAACGGGTTATGGTGGTACGTGGCAATTAGGTGGTAGAAGAAGAAGATGATGAACATGAAGACATTGAAACCGAGGGGGACTTTATAAATCTAGAGGCTTTGGTTTCTTGTCGCGTGTTGAATATGCAAGCTAAGGAAGAAGAATATGATCAACGTGATAACCTCTTTCACACACGGTGTCGCATCAAAGACAAGGTTTGTAGTGTGATTATTGATGGAGGTAGTTGTACTAACGCGCGTCGCTAGCACTCTCATGGTGGAAAAGTTGGGTTTGTCAACATCAAGGCATCCCCAATCTTACAAACTTCAATGATTGAATGATCGTGGAGAAGTGAAGGTGGAGAAACAAGTGCTTGTGACATTTCGTATAGGAGTCTACGAGGACGAAGTCTTATGTGATGTAGTTCATATGAATATGCAAGCCATTTATTACTTGGAAGGCCATGGCAATATGATCGTCAAGTGAAGCATGATGGATTCACCAACAAATATTCCTTCATGTTTAATCAGAAACCAATTACACTCATACCACTAACGCCAAGCAAAGTGCATGAAGACCAAAGGAGGATGCTAGTTGAGAGTAAGGGTAAGAAAGTTTTGTTAAGTGTTCAGAACGATGAGGTGTTTGATTCAGGGAAAAAGGGTTGAAATAATGGACCACGGTATGGGTCTCAAGTTCGAATCAAAGGGCACTTTAATGACCGACCAAGAGAGAATTTGAGGGCAAATCCTTTTAAAGAGGAGGAGTATGATATGATCCTGACCAGGAAGCAAAATTGGAACACTGTGGAGCTTACGACCGCAAGGTGGCCATAGGCTTGCGATCGCAAGGTCTCTAGAAAAAGCTGTCGTTTTTTGGTTTTACTGTTTGGATATTTTTAGGGTTTTAGTTTCCTTTTTATTTAGGTTTCTTGTTCCTAAAGTTTTGGTTTTAGAGTTTCCTTTTATTTAGTTTTTCTTTTCCTACAAGAATTATGATTTATTTTGTAAGTCTATATAAAGACATTATTAAACATTGTTTGGGGAGAATTTTTGATTAATAAAATTGAGTTGATTTTCTTATTAGAAAATTGTGTTCTTATTTGAGTGTCCTGGATTGGAAGCTCGGATTATAAATATCGTGGATTCGTTGTTTATAATTGAATTCGACTTATCAGTTGGAGAATCATCCTAATTGTGGCGTCATTCACAATTCCAAGGTTCACGTCATCTCGAAGGTGTTGGGTCGCGGAGTCATTCATCCTTAAACCTTTCTAGGAGATTTTAGGTTCCTTCATCAATGAGTATATTTTAATGGTTTTTCTATTGATTTGGAGTAGAAATTAATTTTTTTTTTTTAAAATCAATCAGATGGATCTGAACTTTGGTTAAATTTGACTTTATGCGATCCTTCTCAACAGTCAACAGGCACCAAAGTAATTTCAATAAAGATAATCAAAGTATAGATACCAAATTTGAAGAATTAATTTATGTAAGGGAAGTGTTCCAAGCTAAAGTGTAAAAATATATACACAAGTCCAACATTCATCACTCACTTTATCATATATATTGGAGGGGAGCAATGAGCATGCAGGACTACGAGTCTACGGTTACGGCCAAAATATCTTGTAAGTAGATTTAACTTTCAAATTAACTAATCAAATATATATATCACCCAACTTTTGATATTGTTGTATCCTCAAGGTTTCACATCACTTGACATGAGATTTTTCATTTTCTAGCCATTAGCTAAAAATTATAATTAACAGTTAGTTTACATCCGTGCGTTAAATGCACGTGTATATATCTCTTTTAATTAAATTATACTCAAATAAAATGAAGATTATAAACAAAATTTAAAAATAAAGAAAAGACATAATGAATGGAACAAATTATATCGGTATAATTAGGTCTGACAATTACAACCCAAAATTTGTTAACCCACCAAACCCGGCTTGAAATATTACCCGACTCAACCTGACCCGTTAATTTTTTTGGGTCAAAACCGGTTACTCATTTAGATCCAAAAAATTTAGCAGGTCGGGCCCGTTACCCATATTTTTGCTATATAAGTGTAAGTTTCTTTGCAGAAAATGTGGGCTATAACGTATCGATCCGTTTAATTTTGAATTATAATGGGACACGATTCGTTTCGACCTTACCCACCCAATCGTCAGCGTATAATTGATATCGTTTAATCCATTATTTTATGAAATTGTTTAAGTCATTTTCTCGTTCATAATTTTCTAAAGTTTAATAATTGATATTTTTTGTTATTAAAATGTAGAATCTTAAGTAGTATAAATAGTAATTCACGTGTATATTCTTTTCTATATAACATATAGATTTATTAAATATTTATAATTTGTGGTTGATATCTATTACTATGATTTAATTGTATATATTCATATGATTTACCAATAAGTTATAATTAATTGTGGTTATTTGCAAAAATAAATTTTGTTTTGATATTATAATTTCAGATACGATGAAAGAGACAGAAATGTTTCAAATACAAACAATTCATATATGAAGATTTTCATAGCAGACTTTTTATAATTAATTGTGGTTATGTTTTATTTTGTAATCACATGTATTCAATGAATATGATTTTTATAGCACATTCGTTCTTATTCCAATGTTATTTGCTCAATTTAATTAATCAGTAAATTAAGTGTGCACCAAAAGAGATTTATATTTACAGATTTTCAATGTGTGATTACTCATATTAAATATTATTACATAGAAACTCGGTATTTTCTAGCACATGTGCATATTTGTACATTTTCAATAAATCTTGAGAGTTGTGTAATCAATTAATCAGATGTGTGTTCTCAATGCATGCTAACTACTATATAATAATACTCAAAGATGACTTTCCTTTTTTAACAAGTGAGTATTTTACTTGATAGGCTAAAGTTGCACGCCTACAAATTAATTACCAAGACAAGACTCGGCTACAAAAACTGCAGCTAGGACAAGTCCAGGGTCGATCCACTGAAGAACGGTTATTCGGTTGCACAATTGTCACTTGACAAGATTGGGGGTTTAATTTTGATTTTATTAACTACCTAAAACGGGAATTAAGAACTAAGTTGTAAAAAATTAAAGGCAAGCACTTCAGATTTGTTTCTGTCCCCGTTTATCAATCCAATATCATCGGTATAATTTCTTTCTCTTCCTCCCTATTCACTTGATCCGAGATGTGTTTCAATCCATATTTCTTCCTTATTAATGGTTATAAGCAGTGACACACTCACCTATTCCCCTAATCAAAACCTAAACCTAACTGACACAGTCTAGATTCACAATAATGATTGATAAAGCTTTAAGAAATTAAGATCAAGGAATTCACTATTCTTTTGCAAATAGAACAAAATATAGTTTTACTCCCTCTTCAATTTACCATGACACATGCATAAATCTCAAAGATGCTACTTGTGAAAAATCCTAATCTGACACAGACTTAAGATTAAACTAGCATTTAAATCAATTACAAGGGAAAAGAGAGTGATCAAATCTCAAAACCCTAAAATCGATCTAGCAATTAAAACAAGTCAAACTATGAATAGGGATTAAGGAGTAAAGAAATAAAATACCTCAATTGAATTAAATAAACGGTTCAAGATTTAAATCTGAAGTAATGAAGTTAAGCTTCCATGAAAATTGAAGAAATCTCTAAGGAAGAAGACTAGTAGAAAAACGACCCCAAATTATGAAGTTAAAACAAGTATATATACTTGTTCCCAAAACCTAAACTATGCTCCGTATATATACTTGTTCCCAACACTAAAAAAAGGGCAAACGCAAGCCATCTAAGCTTAGAGGCCCAAATCTCGGGGACTAAGCTAAGCTATATCTCTAAATATGTCCCCACGCTATTCTCACACTACTACTCCCTCAAAATAAAGTCTATGCCCAAGCAAAGACTTACCTCGTGAATTACACCAACACCCCTTATATCACCAAAAAGAAAAACCGAGGATTTTCTAACCTCACGCCTCTAAACCAGACCTCCTACGCCAAAAATAAACAATCCTACCCTACGCTCCAATCCTCCCTTATGTCTCCAACTCCAGTGATATAAAAGATAGAAAGTAATTCACTCACTCACCTTTTTCCTAGGTGCCGTTTCGGTTTTCACCTAGACGGTTTTCCTAAGTGCCTCTTTCACTCTCATTTTTTTTTTTTTTTTTCACACCTCTCCTTTTGCCTAAGTGCCCTCTCGGGTTTTCACTTAGCCTCTCTTTCTTTTCTTTTTTTTTTCACACCTCTCCTTTTGCCTAAGTGCCTCTTTTTCACTTTTTTTAAAGAAATAAAATATATACAACAACAAACATGCACATGCACCCCACCCCCTCACTAAATCATGCATAGTCCCATATGCATCACAGAAGTATAATATAAGTAAGACAGGGGTAGGGATACCTCTCGAAACTACTTCTTGAGGCGGCTGAAATGATAGTCCCATGGACCTGAGGCTGCTCTCGGAAATGGCCACCTCGCCATCTCCGTCATCATCTTTGTGGTGCCATGCGCACCAAATAATCGTGGATCTGCTCCTGACGATCCATAGAAATAGCAAACTGCCTATCCATACGAGTAATCAACCGATCCACACCACTATCACCCAGACTCGCAGCCCCAGAACCAACATCCTCAGCCTCCTCCATATAATCATCATCATCTTCATCGTCATCCTCCTCTTCTTCAAATTCAACCTCGTCCTCAACCTGCTCCTCGACAATTCGAACATTCATCCCTCTTACCTCCCTCTTATTGCTTTCAAGGGAATCTCGAGAAATTGGCCTAATAATCTTCACTTTGTCGCCCCCAAAACTCCACTGAACCCCCGCAGCCTTGACTAAACCCGTAATCAGTGATGGGTACGGAAATCCATTCCGTTTACTTTCTCCCATATCTTGCATATGATCTGAAATGATATGCCCCAAAGAAATATATCCTCCGTTGATAATCAAATGAATCAATACTGCATGATTCCACGAAACTCTCAAATGCTGCGATGTCGGAATTATCCTCGAACACACAAATTTGTTAACCCCCTTCGCCACTAAATTAAACTGAGTCTCGATCACAAACTTGGGCGAACCATCCGGTTTGTTGGTCCATTGAAGTTGGTTACCCTCCAATGTCCTCACCACATCAGCAAAATACACCCGCCAATCCCCATTCATGGCTTGCACATACTCACATTCCTCTCGTGTCACTCTAGGAAGCCCGTAAAATTTATTAATGCTCTCACTCCTGAATTTTATCGTCTTTCCCCTCACATAGGAATGCCCTGGATTCGTTGGGATTTTATTCATATTCAAGTAAAATTCTTTCACAACCAAACTGTTTCCCTCCTCCATAGGCTCGTCACAAAAACGTTGCCATTTTCGAAACCCAAATTTAGCAGTAAGTCCAAATGATCCAATGTTAAACTTTCTCTCCGCAATTATGGCCCTATTCGTATGAAAATAAAAATAGTTTTGGGACTGATAATAATTGAACCTTGAGGAGTCATGGGGATCCTCACAACGGAGAAGGGTTCCGAGGGGAGGGGGACTAGATGTACTCTCATCAAGCCTTTGCTTTTTTCGGGATTCCTTGGATTTTCCTCCTCCCTTTTTCGATTGAGCATTTGTTTTTCCCATATTCAGTTCAAGCAACAATATAACTTCAAGACAATAATCAACTCCTTCAACACAAATTGAAACCACAAAGAATGGGTAGAGAGGCACCGAACCTTGATGAAAAATCTGGAAAAATATGGCCGGAAAGTTCGA
Source organism: Codonopsis lanceolata (assembly GCA_013146195.2). NCBI lineage: Eukaryota > Viridiplantae > Streptophyta > Magnoliopsida > Asterales > Campanulaceae > Codonopsis > Codonopsis lanceolata. The sequence continues at coordinate 142,496,157 of CM028379.1, read as the reverse complement.
ACCTCGCCGGAATCTGCAAAATCTCGCCGGAAACTTCAAAATCTCGCCGGAAAACTCAAGGGTTAAAGATGAAATCGCCCGGATATGAAGAATGATCGGTGAATCTTAAAGCTTAGGAGGAGGGGGATAACTTTTGTAGAGGGGGTTTTGTGAGAAATAGGGTGGAGAGGGGAAGGATTTCGTCGGAATCAATGGAAGCTTGCCGGTTTTTGAGAGAGAAAAGAGAGGGGAGAGAGAAATAGGAGAGTGCGTTTGTTTTGGGTATGAGGGTATCCGACCCCTAATTTCCTTAAATACTTGACCCACATCAACAACCAGTCCGACCCGAACTTGGTTTAACCCGTGTAGTTTCTTTCATGGACATCCGTTCGACATCGGGCGGCAAAACAGTTCGACATCGCCGTCAAGCAATGGCTATGCGTGATTTTTTTGAACAACTTGAGGCGGCCGCATGGCAAGGGTCGAGGCGTGCGCCTCGAATGCGGTAACTTGGGTGCCGTGTTTTGGACAACTTGAGGCGCATGATGGATCGAGGCGTGCGCCTCAAATTGGTGCCGTTTTGCAATTTACTCCTGGGCGGGCGCATCAAGATATTAGGGCGGGCGCCTCAACCTGGCACATTTTGGCCTCCCACACTGATATTGAGGCGGGCGCCTGGCTACTATTAGGGCGGCCGCCTGGTTTTCTGGCACATTTGCTCCTTCCTCCTTGCTTTTTCCTGCACAACACCATACACAAAAATACCTTAGTAGCACCAATTCCAAAAAATAAAAATAAATAAATAAATGAGCAAAAAGAAATAAAACAAAGATAAAAAAATAACGAAATTCCCGGGTTGCCTCCCGGTAAGCCGCCCTTCTTTACCGTCTTTAGCTAGACCAAATGCCGGGTAAGCCCCCGACAAAGCATATGAATCAATCATAATTAGGATCGTAGAGATCCATCATCTCCACATCCTCCACATTAACATCTCCACCATCAAAATAGGGCTTTAATCTTTGCCCATTTACCTTAAACTCTTGGTCTCCTGGAGACTTGAGATCACAACCGCACCATGCGGGAATACCTCCCTCACCAAATAGGGACCGGTCCACCGGGACCTCAATTTACCGGGAAACAAGCGCAAGCGGGAGTCAAATAGGAGGACTTTTTGACCAACTTTAAATTCTTTCCTTAAAATCATTTTATCGTGCCACGCTTTTGCTCGTTCCTTATAAGACAAATTATTTTCATAAGCCTCTCTCCGGATTTCATCTAGTTCATTCAATTGTAATTTTCTTTCCTCACCGGACCCGTCTAAGTTCATATTGAACTTTTTGATTGCCCAAAAGGCTTTGTGCTCTAATTCTACGGGCAAGTGACATGGCTTCCCAAACACCAATCGATATGGGGACATACCAATAGGTGTCTTGTAAGTCGTACGATAAGCCCACAAAGCATCCTCTAACCTAAGACTCCAATCTTTCCTATTCGGGTTTACGGTCTTTTCGAGGATGGACTTGATTTCCTATTGGAAACCTCTGGCCATTGGTTTGGGGATGATAGGCGGTAGAGACCTTATGAGTGATGTTATACTTTTTGACCAAGGCCTCCACCATCCTATTGCAAAAATGAGTCCCCCTATCACTGATCAAGGCCCTAGGCATCCCAAATCTAGACACAACATTGCTCTTGAGGAAACTCACCACTACCTTAGAATCATCGGTGCGTGTAGGGATCGCTTCGACCCATTTGGAAACGTAGTCCACTGCAAGTAAGATGTACACAAAACCAAAAGAAATAGGAAACGGACCCATAAAGTCAATTCCCCAAACATCAAAAACCTCGCAATTAATTACGATGTTTTGTGGCATCTCATTGCGGCGTCTATATTTCCAACACGTTGACACCGGTCATAAGACTTACAAAAGGCAAGGCATCCATAAACAATTTTGGCCAAAAGAAGCCACTGCCTAACACTTTCCTAGCGGTGTTTTTGGCACCAAAGTGACCACCACATGCATACTCATGACGTAACTTTAGGATAGAGGCCATCTCATTTTCCTGACACACACTACGAATGACTTGGTCGTATGAATGCTTCCACAAGTTTGGTTCGTCCCACACATAGTACTTAGCCTCTGCGGATTTTGTCTCTCTTTGATTTAGAAAAACTTGGGGAATTTTATTAGAGACCAAAAGTTTACCAAATCCGCATACCAAGGGAACACTTCCTTAATCGCCCGTACAAAGCCTCATCAGAAACTCGCCCCTAATAGGGCCTCGCTTATAAGGCTTGTCATCCTCTCTCACCAAACGACTCAAGTGGTCGGCCACCACATTTTCGGCCCCTTTCTTATCCTTGACTTCTATGTTAAACTCATTCAACAGAAGGATCCACCGAATGAGTCTCGGTTTTGCCTCTTTCTTAGACATCAAATACCTAAGAGCAAAGATGATCGGTGTACACAATGATTTTGGTCCCAAGCAAATAGGACCTAAACTTTTCTAATGCAAAAACCACCGCTAACATCTCTTTTTCTATAGTGGAATAGTTTCTTTGTGCCTCATTCAAAGTCATAGACGCATAATAAATCACATGAGAGGCACGATCCACTTTTTGACCCAAAACGCCCAAAGCATAATCACTGCATCACACATGATCTCAAAAGGGAGAGACCAATTGGGGCTTGAATAATAGGAGTAGATGTCAACCGACCCTTCAACTCATCAAACGCTTTCTTGCAAATATCATCAAATTTAAAATCTACCTCCTCTTTTGCAACAAGGTGCATAGAGGCGATGCAATTTTTGAAAAATCTTTTATGAAGCGAGAACCCCGCATGACCAAGGAACGACCGCACTTCACGCACATTTGTAGGGTAAGGAAGTGTGGAAATAACATCAATTTTTGCTTTGTCCACTTCAATACCCTTTTTCGAAACCACATGTCCCAACACAATGCCTTGCTCAACCATGAAGTGACATTTTTCAAAATTCAACACCAAATTTGTTTCAACACATCGGTCAAGAACTAAAGCAAGGTGAGCAAGACATTGGTCGAACGAGTCTCCATGGACGGTGAAATCATCCATGAAAACCTCCATAAAATTCTCCACAAAATCGGAGAAGATGCTCATCATACACCTTTGAAAAGTCGCAGTGCATTGGTATTTGAAAATACATAAAACAATAATACGCCAAAGGGCATCCTCATAGAAAGCACGCCATCCCTACCAACTCGCCTCCTGCAATTGGTATTTGAAAATACGAAAGCAAATGCCTTTCCAACATCCGATCAATAAAAGGCTCACCCACTCTTCTCAGTTACCTCATTCACCGACGAAGGTCAATACAGACACGCCATCCCGCTCACCAACTCGGTGGGTTCAACCTCCTCGCGGTGACGACGGTGATCCTTACCGCTTGGCTAGCACCCTCCTGAGTATCACCCACTCACCGATATGGCATATATGATCCCCATATCAAAACTTCCTTCTTCACCACCTCCATCATAGCAACCTTGATGCACCCTCCTCTAGCAAAATCCTAGCAATAGTCCCATCCCAATCGCTTCTTTCCGCCTCCCTGATCACATCAACTAATTTCTTCTCTTGCTCCTCCGCGAACACTAGAGATCACCACAGAAGTGTCTTCCCTTCACCCAAGAAAGCATATTTCAAATTCCTGAAGGGGCTTCAATTCAAGCACATGGCAATGCCTTTTCTCAACAGATGGCAATGGTTTCTCCTGGCACCTCCAACCGTAAATGACCAAACCCGGTGGTGAGACATACATAGCATCCTCGTAAAGGCTCATCACCGCCTTCTTCATCTCATCGGAAATGTCAAACTCTAACCCGGTATACCCCAACGCATTCTCCAATACGTACTTCATGTCATCATCTCCTCCGCACACATCAAACACCTCGGGCTATAGGCTCCACTACATCAATGAAGTTCACCGAGTGCACATCCTTAGGTACTTCATGGCATCAAAGATATTGAACTCCATTTGTTGCCCATCAAACTCCATAGTCATTGACCCATTACCCATTAGTAACATCCAACTTGGTACGAGCAATGACATGAAAGGTCTCCCTAATGTAATCGGGAGCCTTAGGATCCGTATCCATCTCCAAGACATAAAAATCAGAAAATGAAAATGAGCTTCCCAACCCGACTAGAACATCCTCAATCAACCCTTAGGTACGCATTAGATCTGCCGGCAAGTCAATAACCACCCGAGTATCCTAGTCAACTTTAGAGGTCCCAACTTTAGGGTCTCAAACAACGCATAGGGCATGACGCTGATTGAAGCCCCCAAGTCAAGTCAAGCATAGCCATATGCTCCGAATCTTCCCCTAGACTGACACCGACTATCACGAACATACCCGGATCTTTACCTTTTTCCGACTCCGCCTCTTCCGATTCCTCTTCATAGTGCACAACTCTTTCACTAATCTTTACCTTTTTCCGACTCCGCCCTTCCGATACCTTTCATAGTGCACAACTCTTTCAAGAACTTCGCATACCTTGGAACCGTTTACCTCAAGTAAGATCAAGAAACTGTGTTCACCTCAAGCCTAGCTTGAATGTGTCAAAATAGCCTTAAAAGCATACGGAAACGGGAGCTCATACACGTCATACACAGAAATACTGCGATTTCTCCTTTCGAGTCTTCGCCGTCGTGTAACTCTCTCAACCACTAACTCGGCTCCTCTTCGACAACCACTTCCTCTAGCTTTTTCCCATCACAAGAAAGTCATCGCACCGACATTAGACTTCTGATTCTGACCGACATTAGACTAGATGGTAACTTCCCGAATCTTTAGCCTCCATTCTCCCAACCGCTCCCATGCCACCGACTTTCTCCAACTTCCCGCGATCCGCCACCGACCCACATCCATTTCTCCAAATTGTCTCGATTTAGTCTGTTTCCATTCATGGCTCGAAGTTTCTCATTCATGCTAGACCATGCCAGGCTAGTGACCTGCATCGATTATATTGATTTCCTCGCCGACCTCGCCGCTGGCCCAACAGTGCTCAGATCGATTATATTGATTTCCATCCCTCGCAAACCTTATTGATGAACGGCCGCTCAAACCTTTGTTGTCCCCTGTGGTGGACCATACCTAAGGTTCCATGAACATTATTTGCATTGCATTGCTTGTAATTGAACTGGGTGGCCTCTCGACCCCGCTGATGAAACCTATCGGATTGACATTGAACCACCACCTTATCCGTCTTCAAGAGTAGGACAAGAATCACGGTGGGTCACATCAAGACATATACCGCAGGATGAGGTTGTTGACCCAAAACCAATGTCTTCAACAAACTCTTAACATCCGCCATTCGCCTTCAAATCACTGTATCATCTCGATCGATTGTTTTGTCTTGAGTCCTTCTCCCATGTGTCCTGTGCTTTTGGCTAGCTCTTCTATCAATCCTTCCGCATCCCCGGTAGTTTTGTTCGTAATACTACCTCCAAAGCGTAATCCACCCACCTCCACCCACCTTTGTCTTGCTCACCAATCCCCCATAGAAATAAACAATAAGCCTTCATCATCAAAGCCATGATACGACAACTTCGCAGAGCTTATAGTAGAACCGGTTGTGATAATCATATAGTGATTCATCTCATCTGCCTCCATGTTGCCGATATCCTCTTCATGACATTGATTTGATCTCGAGGGAAGAACTCATCAAGGAATACCTCCTTCAACTCTTGCCAAGAGGTAATGCCGTTGGGTGGCAGTGATAATACCACGATTCAAGTAGCCTTAAGAGTAAAGGAAAACGCCTCAAGAATAATCGCCAAGAGGCAATGCAGGCTTCATACTCTTGCAAATCTGCACAAACTGAGCTATATGCTGATTTGGATTCTCCCCTGGTATCCCATTAAAATGGGGCAACTGGTTCAACAACCCCGGCTTCAACTCAAAAGTAACCCCAAATCAGAAATAACACCGCTATGTTGCTCATTCCAGCCTGAGCAATCCTTTGCCTCAATGTCCGAGGTGGGGGGTTGTTATTGCCTCTTCCATTACCCCCATTGTTCACAACCTCCCACCATCATTGTTCTCACCGTTATTATTATTCATCCCGCTCCGCAAATTTCTCATGTACCTGAAATATCTGTCAATTTCTGGAACAAAAGGACTAACAACTTGATTAGCAGAACGAGTATGGACCATAAAAGGTTCCACACCACAAGACAACAATAATAATAAAGCACAAATACAGGAAACAAGAAAAAGAAAAAGAAGTAGATTGAGAAATAGAGTAAGAGTGCAAACAAATAAAACCGTTCCCCGGCAACGGCGCCAAAATTTGACAGGCTAAAGTCGCACGCCTACAAATTAATTACCAAGACAAGACTCGCTACAAAATGCAGCCTAGACAAGTCCAGTGGTCGATCCACTGAAGAACGGTTATTCGGTTGCACAATTGTCACTTGACAAGATTGGGGGTTTAAATTTGATTTTATTAACTTCCTAAAACGGGAATTAAAAACTAAGTTGTAAAACAATTAAAGGCAAGCACTTCAGATTTGTTTCCGTCCCCGTTTATCAATCCAATATCATCGGTATAATTTCTTTCTCTTCCTCCCTATTCACTTGATCCGAGATGTGTTTCAATCCCTATTTCTTCCTTATTAATGGTTATAGCGATGACACACTCACATATTCCCTAATCAATACCTAAACCTAAGCGACACCGGTAGGTTTGAAGGAGGGCGGGAGTGCAACCGCCTAGGGCCCCCAATTTTTAAGGGCCCCAAATATTTTATACACCTTTATATATATTAGGTATATATATTCCATATTTATTCCATTTTTCCTCTATTAAATATGTCAACATGGGGGAGACGGAAGAGGAAACGGCAAAGAAGGCGACAAAGACGCAGAGCAAATCTCGATTTCTTCACAAATCACGGCCGATCTCTTCAAAGCATCGGCTCGATTTCTTCACAATAGAAGCGGAAGAGGCGTAAATCAAGCGAAAAGAAATCGTTGCCAAATGCCAAACCAGTTCGATTGATTTCAAAGAAATTTCTAATCCTCAATCCTCATCTCTTCTTCGATCTTGGTCCTTCCCGAATTTCCCCTTTCTCGTTGGAGTTGTGGGAATTGCTTCAATTTCAAACCTCAATTTCGTGGATTCTCCGTCCGACGTCCGGCGTCCGTCAATTGTGGATTTTCTTGGTTAGTAAATTATCCTCTTCTCTCTCATTAATTCTCTCTCAAGATGTGTTAATAGCCCGATTTCGATGGAATCATTCCGGAAGATAACGCTTGAGCCTCCACAAATTTCTAGCAAGCGTAAGCGTAACATATCTAGCCGTAAGCTAGTGTTGTGGAATGATTCGGGACAATATTTGAGGCCGATGTCCGGTTCTGTGTAGTTTATTTTGCATTGTCTAGTTAGTAGTTAATTTGGTTGCCTACATTAACAATATGCTAGTTATGCTATGTGATGTGAGCTAAAAATATACATTAGTGTTGTGTCTTTGATTAAAAAAATTTTTGTTCATGCCTTAAAGGCCCCAATTTATTTTTTTCGCCCCAAGGCCCCCAAAAGTTCAGAACCGGCCCTGACTAACACAGTCTAGATTTACAATAACGATTGATGAAGCTTTAAGAAATTAAGATCAAGGAATTCTCTATTCTTTTGCAAATAGAACAAAATCTAGTTTTACCCCCTTTTCAATTTACCATGACGCATGCATAAATCTCAAAGATGCTACTTGTGAAAAATCCTAATCTGACACAGACTTAAGATTAAACTAGCATTAAATCAATTACAAGGGAAAAGAGGGTGATCAAATCTCAAAACCCTAAAATCGATCTAGCAATTAAAACAAGTAAAACTATGAATAGGGATTAAGGAGTAAAGAAATAAATACCTCAATTGAATTAAATAAACGGTTCAAGATTCAAATCCGAATCAACGAAATTAAGCTTCCATGAAAATTGATGAAATCTCTAAGGAAGAAAATTAGTAGAAAATGGCCCTAATTCTGAAGTTAAAACAAGTATAAATACTTGCTCCCCAAAACCTAACTAAAAAGGAAATCTCCAAAGAAAAGGAAAGAGAATATTTAATAATAACATCAAAATACTCCTTCCTTCCACTTCTCACACGTGCACAATCCAATTTTCAAATTCTTTTCTTTCACTTTGGTCCCTGAAATTCCAACCTTTCTCCTTCTGATCCTCGAACTCTGCTGCTTTGTAATTTGATCCTTGAACTTCAGCTTCTCGCAGTTTGGTCCCTGCACTTCTGATACTAGCAACTTTACCTTCCATATTAATAAACTTTTGCAGGAACAACACAAAATTACTCAAAATATGTCTCACAATTACAAAGATTTCCCACAAACTCACCAATTCATAGTCTACTCAAAATTACATCAAACTAATCTAAATTACATTAAAATAATGATAAAATGTCTAGAAAATTAGGGAATTACATATAATGAAATCCGCCACATCACTACATCATTAAGGTATTATTGATACTTATTCAACTCCGTTAAGTCTTAATTCTTCTTTTCATCTCTTAGGTCATTATTGACATAAACCGCCAAGTCCACCAAACCATGACTTAATCTATATTCTTAAACCACCAAGTCCACCAAACTATAACTTAATCGATATTCTTATGTCGATCATTATAAACCCAAACATCTCAAGTGCACACTACTACTATTGTGTTCATAACCCGAGACTAACCTATTAGTCTCAATTCATAAAGTGCCCAAGAGTACACTCATAACATTCTCAACCGATTCGATCATCTATTCACACTCCCCGATTTATCTTATTTCATACGGGTATCGTATCTTAGATTCTATAACAAGTCGATGCACTAACGTGCACTAAAGAGGACTCCAAATATTTCAGTACTCTCATTATCTTGTACTCTAACCATTGTAGAGTTCCGTATAAGGATTTTAGGCTTTACTAACACATTCATTGGGACTTAAATTTAAGTCCTAAAACAGCAAATATAACACAAAACCACAATTATCCCAAATGTCATAATCATAGGATTTCACCATTGAGACCAAACATTCTCCATACAACGTAGGATTTTATCGTGGGGTTCAATATACTCTATTAAACACATAGTTGATTTCATAAAGTCCAAAATACGACCTTTTAAATTATAGGTTAAAGGCAAATTCAGGATGAAACTTACATTCGGGTTTCTAGACCCAACAACGTATAATCTCATGTCAAAATACCAACATAAACACAGTAAACCGAACAAGATTCAATTACACATGTATACTAACCAAAACCCTAAATAAACTCATCATTTTGATAATAAATCGAGTTTTCTATTAGGGACTAATATGGTTCTATTGGGGACTAATATGGTTCTATTAAGGGGAAAATGGATAAAACACAATGAAAACTCAAAATCTGCAGAACTGACATCAGGGTGGCGCGAATGCGCCTAGCCAATTCTCCTGGGCTCCAGTTTGAATATCTCGATCAAAACATTTTTGCAACGTATTGAAACTAGTCTGTATTTACGGTACAAAGAACGAAACTACACATAACAAATGAATGATCGAAACAACGAATGAACACACATACACACTTGTTATAAATCATGCTAAAACTCTAATGAAGGGTATTAAACACATACTCATGGTTAAACCAAAACTAAACGCATCCCGAGTATGAAAGGCAATACGTTAACGAAACATGAATCGTGAAACCAAAATTACGAGGACGGATATCCTATGAACATTGTGATCACATGAAAACGTTATAAACATGATTATAAGGAAGGTAAATGCATCCAAGCAAGTACATGAAGACCTAGGATCCTCTAAAGGTCGCGAGCAAGAATTAAACAAGCAAACGCTCTACCGAGTCAAGTTTCCAACAATGACAAGTTACGCATTGTAACTCTAACAACTCTAGGGTATTGACTATAGTCCAATCTACCCAAAACACGTGAAGACTCCTACAAGAAGTCTCCCATTCAAGCAAGGCAAACACGCAAAGTTTCAGGGTCTTACAGGACTCTTTGCTCGGAACGGAGGGACCGAGGGAGTAGTTTTTTAACGCATTTGTACAACATTTGAGGAAATGTATTTCGTCAAGTATTTTGCCTCACAAATAGCCTTGTACATAAAGGTGTAAAAATGAACCAAAGAATGGATAAATGGAATCGAATCGGCCGGTTTGGTTCCGTTTTGAATTAAGATAGTTCAGGTTAGGTTTGGAAAATTTATAAATTGATCGGGTCGGTTCGTCTGGTGGATTTTTGTTGCCGAATCGAACCACCATTTTAATATATATATACTCCAATATTTATATTGTACACAAATATAGTTACATATTATAATTATTTAGTAATTCTAATTTCTAGTATTCTACATTTTACAAAGCAATACCAAAGACCAAAGTAACCAAACCCTCATTCAAACATTACACTTCACACTTAGTCATGGACACACCATGTTTGTTTGTTTGTTCTTTCAATCTTTCATTGTTTGTGTTTATTTGTAACTTGTGATCCAGTTTCTAATAGAAGTCTAGAGTGTAAACACTAAACAATTAAGATCTCTTTTGCGTGTTTGTATGTTGTTGTTGGAAAAGTGTGAGTGTGTGACTATGTTATTTTTTATGTTGTATAAGTTGATTACATTTTTGTATTTGAAACCATAAAACTGAACGAAATCGAGTGGTTCGGTTTGATTCTGCTTTGAATTTTTTTTTGGAATCGATATGAGCGGTTCGGTTTGCGATTTTAACCAAAACCAAATCGAATCAAGCCACTTACACTCCTCTTGTACATTCGGCTCTCTAATAATTAATATTCTAGTATAATTAATATACTCTATCAATGAATAATTCTATTACTTAATAATTAATATTTTTTGGAATAATTTAGTGATAGTACAAATTACTAGAGTAACAATAGTAACTATATATTTGAAATTCTCAACCCCCCTTAGCTCTAGCCTCTACCATACCCTAAGAGTTTATATTTGAAAAGTATAATAATTAAAGATATATAACTAGCATTATAGTTTGGTCATAAATGCAAAAAAAATGTTTGAACATAATCATTATGTTAATATCAAAGGTAAGGGTAAAACTGAAATATTATGGAGATTGTAGACATACTTTATAAAAGTTGGCTCCTTAAATGAAACATTCTAAAATAGTACTATAAGTCTGTAGTTCTAGATTCATTATCCTAAGTACGATTACATGCATAAAATTTTGTTTTGTATACTCCTAGATCTGAGTGTTGAAATGCTCATTCACCCCAACAAAGAAGATATTGCTCACACAATTGTATCAAATGAAGAGTTGTTTGGTGCGTAGAATAGTTAGTAGATGTAGTTGTAATGAAACTTGGCAAGGAGAGCTTTATGGATTTGGTTAATGAATGTGTAACACTTGGAAATTTTCGAAATTCAAATGATATAATCTTATATGTTATTGTGATAATTATGTGGTTGAGCAAAATGAATACTTAGATTATTTGTGTTTTGGTTGTTAGTCTTTAAGCTTGGTTGGCAGATCGACTTAGATTGGATTTTATTTTGGGAGTTTGCAGAAGAGGGGTTAACGCGGTCGCGCCCCCTGGACAAGGCGGTCGAGTGACTTGTTAAAGTGGTCGCGTCTTAGGGATCTTAATTTAGCAGCAGCACTGGAAAATGCGCGGTCGCGTTGAGGATTGTTAGGCTACCACGTTATTAGCGGACGTGCTCGCGTCATAGGCTCAAGGCGACCGCGTGGCTCCGGGTTTCATTGAACCCTTTTTTGGTATTTTCACAGATTAGTCAACAATATATATTAGATGTTGACCCAGCTTAGACAAATTCAACTCTTATTTCCCAAACATAAACTGGCGTAGCGAAAATAACAACATGAATTTTTGTCACGAGAAATTTCTAATAAACAAGCCTATGACGGCTTAGGGTTTTCAAGCACAAAGCAAGAAAATAAGGAAAGTCGATTTATTATCAAAACTATTGAAATAAACGTTTATGAGGGTATTTATATGCCCTAAAAAACCAAACCCTAAAAGGAAAAAATAAATAAAAATAGACGAAAAACCTTGAAAACTTCCAAGGCCCATAACAGTGCTTAAACAACACTTTTTGGGCTTAAAACAAACTCTTCATGTGTTACATTTTAAAAGGTCTTGTAGATCTCGTCGAGAGCTTCGATTTGATATGCGGCGGGCCCCGTAATTCATCGGACGTAAAAGTTATGTTTCGTTAAAGCTCTGCTGACCGTTAAATGATTTCTACTAGTGCATAACGGAAACTAACGGAAAACTCACCGAACCAACTTTCAGAAATTGTCGTTAGACCCCCTGAACTTTGAACGCTTCCCTAAAGCCTTGCTCAAATACATCTTGGCCACTTGTTCTACATCATAAACACTCACATTTACACCTATTGAAGGTGATATTTGAGAGGGCTGACCATTTCTTGGGTTCTAGCTTGATTTTGGAGCTCAATCCTTGCTCATTTGCCTAGTTGGTTGATCTTCACCAAAGTTGTTCCCCTCACTAAGGACTTCATGTTGATCCATTTTTCTCTCGCATGCATTGACATTTGAGGATTCATCACTTTTTGAGATAGAGAGATTCTTACTTATAGATGTCTCATTCATTATTATTATGCATATAAAGTACTATTTGTGGTTTATATGATAATTTATGATGAAAGTTATGTGTATGATACTTTGGTGTTGAGAGATGATTCATATGTGGATTCACTTGGCAATATTGTGTATTAAATGTGTGTTTGAATATTGAAATGTGGTATTATGTGACTTTACTTCACAGGTCATTGTATCCTACTTTGGGTTTTATGATTTTTTTTTGAAATAATCACAATTATGAGAATTATTGGGCCTTGTGAATAATCAGATCTTTGGCATTTGTGTTTGAGAACAATTATGTGATCTTGTGAGTAACACCTTGTGAAAATGTTGAGCGTTAAACGACCCTTTAATAGGAGCACGGGGCGGAGTTTAGTGTCGGTTAGCAGCGGAGTTTGATTGGGCCCAAGCCTTCAATCGCGACCATGACTGAGGTTTAAGGCTACCTTGTGGTTTTCGGGTAGTAACTTTGTAGATCACGATTGCCGGGGTTGTAGGGGCATGGCTTGTGTTCTAATCCCCAGGACATTGTGAGTAATCATCTATGATCGTGTTCAAGATAACAATTAGTGTTTGTGGTAGCGGTTGATTGGAGATGTATCTCAATCCGGTATACTACTTGATGTGCCCGGCCTAAACCCGGTCACGAGCAAAGCACGGGCGATTATCAAGTGCCAGTCACGAGCTCAACTATTATGGGACCTACCGACCTAGCGGGCATAGCTAGTGAGGTACCGAGCAGAGAACACTATAGCTCTCGTCTAAACCTGGTCGAGCACATGCCTTGCCTATTGATCGATGTATTTTATACTTCGATTTTGGGTACTTTTATGGCTTAAATTTAGCGATTCCACGAGGCTTTTGGCTACTGATGTGTGTTTTTCAATTGTTTTATGAGTTTCAGGGTTTTAGGTGAAATTATATGAATTATAAGGCTTTTTGGTGAATATTCCAAGAAGGAGCCAAAGTGTAAATTGAAAAAGAAATGGCAAAGGTGAAGTCTGGAGACCTTGCGGAGTATTTTTACCTCAAGGTAGGCGGTGAGTCCGCACATTGAGCCCGTAAATTGAAGACCCTGAAGACCCTTGGTAAAGACTTGCCGCAAGGTGGTCAGGACCGACTTTTGGAGGTTTTCAAGCCAGACTAAAATTCCCAAACCCCCTACAACTCCTTGGTATAAATAAAGGACGGTAGCCAGAGCTCAAGGACGTCCAAGAAGTAGTTTTTTATAGTTCTAGCATAGGATTTAGAGTGTATAACATAATTTAGTTATTGTAATTATAGTTTTGAAGATCGATCCATGTATTCAATCATCTCCATGTGCTGTTCATCTTCAAGGATGAACTAAACATCCATTAATCTAGGAGTTGGGAGGTAACTTGTATCGAATCTATGCTTTAATCTATTTTTATTCATTCAATTCTTGTTGATTGTAGTGATTATCAATCCCTCTATTATTTCACTTTGAACAAATGAATGTAATCGTGAATAATAAAGGTCTAGAGGTGCGGATAACTGCATGATCAATGTGCATATGTCGTACACTGGCTCACCACCATAATAAATTGAACCTATCGATGCACGAGAGTGATAAGTTAGAGTCAGGTTCCATATATGACCTAAGTGACAGTTAGGATCATATGTTCTTGTGCCTAGGATATAGAATGGACGAATTATTTGGAGATGGAGACTGAACGGTAATTCGACAGGCTATATCTATATTTTGTGAACGAACCCAAGAAATTGAATGATACTTTATCAAAATAAGCCATAGAAGAAGATACAAGTGAAACCCTAATCCTAGATTTTCCTCCATCATAAGATCTTCATAACTGTAATTGATGCTAAATTAGTTAACCCTAGAATAATAATTAGTTTAGGTTAAAATCAATATAAAACCCCCCTTAGTTTAATAATTTGCTACCGATAGTTGTGCTATTTGTGATATTCTTGTCTCTGTGGTTCGACCCTTGCTTCCCAAAACTATTCTACAATAGTCTTGTCCACTTGCAAGGAAATAATTAAAATAAGACATCGATCACCTATCTAACCAGGGGTTATGCCCAGGATCTACCCTTGTTTTCACTAGACCTGTATCATATAGCCGGGCAGAGCCTTGCTCACCCAGGAAAACATCGAGCAGGGAGCCTCAGAAACTTGCTCTCCAAGACAAGTTAAAGGTTTCCTTATCCGAGCAGGACACTTACCATATCTGTTCCTATATTCACGTGGCCAGCCGCTTGTCATGCCTACAATTTAGGGATTGCCTCCTAAATTGGCTAGGTAACTATGGAAACCGAATCCCACAAGGATTCTACGTCATTTAGGGGCCTATAAATACCCCTCCATAAACCACAAACAAGGTACACACTCTTTCTTGAGCCTCAAACTCTTGTCAAAATCTCTTTTAACATTACACTTATCTCACTCTTACGCCGGAGAGGATTCGCGAGGCCAAGCCTTGCATTCCTTGATAGGTGTTATTGTGTTCTTAGACAAGTTCAAGGAAGCAGATCAAGCCCAGATATCCTCTACATCAATCGGACGGCCCAAGACTGACTTTTTGCCACATCACTACTTGTGTGAATTCTTATCATCATGTGAACTCTAAAAGTGTTATATGAGTACTCTTGGTTAATTGTGATATTGTTATATGACTGGATGTATCGCTAATTCTCATGGCATGTTATTATTGTTGCATACATGCGTGACATATATAAGTATACCTCAACCTGTCGAGTTTCGACTCACCCTTTCCAATTTGTTTTCTTTAGATTAAAGCCAAGCCAAACGTTGAGTGCAACTTATCCACGGAGTGCTAGATTAAGTGGAGTCATTTACAGTAGCTTCCACGTCTATGAGTACCTCTTTTGTGCTATGTAGGAGTACATGTAGTCTTCATTAGTTTGAATTTATCTTTTGAAACACGTAATGTGTATGGGTTTACGATGCAAAACAATTTTAGATTTGTAACCCTTTTGAATTCATGTGTTTCAGTTGGGGATTTAGGTTGTGAACAATTTGAGTCTCGTATGACTTCGTTTTATTTCAGTAATGTATTTTTAGAAAAAAAATGTTGGTATTAAATCAATTTGGTTTTATTTATAGTTGGTTAGTTAGGCTCGCGTCCCCGAACTGGGGCCCAGTTAGGGCAGGTTTGAGGGCGTGACAAATAGAGCTGCTAAAATGGGTTGGGTCCATTGGGCTAGCTCGATCCGCCACCTAGAAGAGGTGGATTGGGAAAATATGAACTCACTAGGAGGTGGGTCAACCGGGTTGAGCCCGCGATGGGTTGTGGGTTGAGTCGGGTTGGCCCACTATATACTACTTGCAAAGAACACAAGCCACAAAATTTGAAACTATGAGTTTAAATCATTTCACTCAAAATGTGAGATTATTTTTTAGAAATATTTGTAAATGATTTTGAATTCGTTACAACAATAACAGATGTCAGAAAAAGGTAGATTAACCGCAATATTTACGAAAAAAAGATTAAAAGAACATACAAAAAGAGTAATGATAAAATAGTTTTCTATTTCTATTTTTTTCTTATTTTATACTATTAATATTAGAGAAAGTTGTAGAAAATATAAATTTTTAATGAATTGTGAGATTTTGTGTGTTAGTTATTATTATTTTGATAAAATGAAAAAAAAATTGGTGGACTGACCCGCCTAATCCACAATCCATGATGGGTTGGGTTGGGTTGAGTTAGTAATTTTCAGGCTCGCCACATTCGTGGACTGACTCGCCCTGCCCCCACCAAATGACAGGTTATAGTGGGTTGTCGGTTGGTCAGTCCGCTAACCCACCGTGATAGCTCTAGTGACATAATATTTCTATTTATTTCTACTATGAAATAAATATTTATTTTATTAAACAATAAATTACCAAGAAAAGTAAATTTGATCTCTATAAAGTAAAGAATGAACTACTGAATTGTGGTTTTTATTTGGGATAAAATTTGAGTAAGACGGTCTTACGAATATTTTTTGTTAGACGAATTTTACTAATCCGACTTGTCATGTGTTAATGAATTAAGTTGTAAGAAAGTAGAGCTTTTCGTAAAACGATTTTATAAAAGACTTATCCTTTACTCCCCATGTTCTGGGCAATATAATCTTCATTTGAAGTCAAAATTTTTTTTTAAAAAATAATTTTAGTAGCTCTTTAGTGATAAAATTACATTTTTATTTCTTAATTTTTAAAAATAAATTTTTTAAATAAAATATTTAAAAACAAAATAATTGAGTTATTGTTTGAAACCAAGGAAGTATAATGTTTGTAACTTTGTATTGACATTTGACAGGGTTGAAGCAGAAGAGTGGAGTAATTATTGACCAAGGCGAGTGAAGAGGTTGTGGGTCCCAAATTTTGAACCATGACCCCAGTTCCTAAACCCTATAAAATGACCCCCCAAAACTAAAACATAAACTTTCCCAATTCCAATGGAACAACAAATCTCACAGACCCCGGCTCCACCATCAACATCCACTCCACAGCCCACCGACCAACCACCGCCACCACCACCACCACAACCATCGCAACAACCACCGCCACCATCCACAATCACTTCCTCACTCCTCCCCCCTCCCCCAAACCCTAACCCTACACCTAAACCCCAACCCCCACAATCTCAGTCCCAAACCCAATCCTCCTCAATCCAACCCTCACAACTCAGACCACCTTTTAACAGACCTTGGCAACCACCATCTTCTTCCCCATTTTTCCCTACACATTCTCCTTCCCCTCCTCCTGTTCCTCCTTTTTCCTCTTCTTCTTCGTCTTCTTCTTCTTCCACTTCGGTCCCACCTGCACAAAGGGGTGGTATGGCCATTGGAGTCCCTGCTCACCACACCGGGACTCCTCCTCCTCCTTCATCGTTTTCTTCCCTGAACCCGCCTTCTTATGGCCAACAGTTCGGTGGCTTGGGTCGCAGTTCCGTTTCTGGCCCCGAATCGGTCCCCAGTCCTAGTACCTCCCAGGTGTGGTTTTTGAATAATGTTATGTATTGGTGATAAAATTTGTAGAATGTGGGATCAATTATGCGCATCAGTAGGGTTATATATCCAACTGTTAATTCCAGATTTCTGTTTTAACCTGTTGTGTCATTCATGTGATTGATGTCGGGTTGAAGGAGATTTTGTGAGCTAACAGTTAGGACATTAAAATCAAATAGGGTTTCGTTATTAGGTTCACCAGTCAGTATGCTTAAGTTTGACCTAGCTCTCTATTCATTTTGATTATGAGCCACTCTAGCTTGTTTAATATATTATGAGCTGAGCTTGAATTTTAGTTATAAAAAAAAAATAAAGAATTTTAAAGCTCATTTGCAGCTCTACCATGAGTTGGATCTGTAGCACTCTATATACATTATGTAATTCTGTTGGATATTTGTGGATTAAGTTGGGTTTCCAGATTTTAGTATGGCTTATGTTTGACTTTTTTTTGGCCTACGGCTTTTTGTAATGTCTAGATAAGACCATCCATGCAAGGAATGCAGGGAATGGGAATGATGGGATCACTTGGCTCGAGTTCCTCGCTTAGGCCAAGTGGGGTTCCTGCACACCTTCAACAGAGACCTGTTCAATCATCTCTTCGACCTCAGAGTACCCAAACTAACCAGTCTCCTGCTGCACAAGTCAGTATTATTTTCTGATATTACCTGCTTTCTTCATTTTTTATATTTCCTCTAAGATACTTCCTGATCATGAGAGTGCAATTGTCATGTGGCTGCAAGTTAATATTGTAGATAGATTGTAGATTTATTTATTTTGGTCTTGTATACTCCCTGTGTACAAGGACACGCCACCTCATTTGACGCAGTGTTAATATTACGATTACTTATAAAAAATACGCCCTCTTTCCCAACAATATAATTACCGTTTTCCTAATAGGTATGCCTCAAAAAGATAGTGCCATTTCTAAAAGAAGGATATATTTATAGGGCAGTTCAAAGAAGGTACAAACATGTAAAGCTACACCCTTAAAAAGTTTAACTTTGTCAATTAGGACCTTTTTTTGTTGGGACGGAGGGAGTAATAATGAATAACACCAAGTATATGAAATGCTACTTAAGCTTTAGAAGGAATATCTAAGGAAACCTAGTTAAGCTTAATGATCTAGTTATTCTAGAAAGTGGCAATTTCCTTTGTCTAGGGCGATGTTTATTGCGAGGGAGGGATTGGGCTGAAGGTGGTTGGATATAGTGGAAAAGTGCATTGAACGATCTTTGTCATCCATTTATACCCTTAAATTTGGTATGAAAGTTTTATAGTACAACTAGTGGTTGGACATGAATTATTGGCAATAGCAGATCCCAATTAATGGGGACAAAGGCTCACTTGAATCAGGTTGAGTTCTCTAAATATTTCTTCTGCAAAAAAGACGGCATACATGCTTCACAAAAAAAAAACATGTAATACATGTCTATTCAGCGTGTGCACACATCAGGGTGATGTTGTCATTCCTGTGTAGCCTTGCTCACTCCTTTTGGGCAAACCTTCTCCTCTCTAGTTATATATGTTTGCTTGAGATGTGCTTAACTCATGTCAAGAAATTTTAGTGTGATCATGCTTGGCTCATCAGTTACTCTAAGTAAGGTGCCAAAGGCTGAAAGTCATTCTTAGGTTATTCTCAAGCCACAACTCTTGCAGTTTCACACTCCATGTGCTTCACGATTAAAACATGGGATTCCTGTAATTAGTTTGCATGACCTAGCTGGTTGATATGACACTGTTGTTTGATGAGTGTAACTCGTTTTTATGAGAACATTTCTTTTAAAAGGTGCCTCTGAAAGTTACATCATTTGTCACTAATCTGTGCTAGAGTTCGCAGTATATTGAAGTACTATGCACATGTGATTAATCAAGAGTGCTTATTACTGTTCCATCCTGCAGAATTTCCAAGGGCATGGCCTTCTAAGAGGTCCTTCGGTGGGATCTTCCGGCTCACCATCGCCTAGTACATTGCAAAGTTTGCAGCCTCATAATCAACCATGGCTGTCTTCTGGACCACAAGGGAAGCCTCCTCTTCCACCCCCATCATTTAGACCACCAATGAACCCACCATCCTTGCAGCAAAGATCCCACATCGCACAGCAGCACTCTATGTCAACACCTGCACAGCAACAGCAAACATCCTCTTCCCCACAGCCACAACAGTCGTCATTGTCACATCTGCAGTCACAAGAGCATTATACGCTTCCACCATCAAGAGTCCCATCATCATTGCCCCATCAACAACAGATAACAAGAGGTCAAGGATTGGGAAACCACAAACCATCCTCCCAAGCATTTGGGCAACCTAGCACTGCCCAGCCAGCACCGTTTAACCGAACAGCTGCTAGTGCGGAAGCTGGTGAATCTTGTAACAGGATTCTAAGCAAGAGAACCATTCAAGAGCTAGTAACTCAGGTGAGGTTTTCAGCTCTCTTGATGTACATGCTCCTTTGTTGCACTTTCTTAAACCACTTAAAGCTTAATTTTTATCATCTTCTATGCTACATTATTGTAGAGTTTTCTTAGGGCACATTAAAAATTGGTGTCCTTTCTACAAGATTCTGGAGGCTTTTTTTTGACTTACTCTGACACTTATTGACTAGCTGCTTATTCTCAATTTTTTTTCCTAAAGATCGTCTCTGTGAGAGACTTTTACTACTGGATTTTGCTGAATTTTCTTTTTCCTGGAAACGACCTATTTGTTTATAAACAACTGTGGGTGTTTCTCACTTAAATTTCAAGTTCATCAACTATCTGAACATCTCTTTTGGCAAAACATCTAGCAACTTTTTCCTCCTTCCTGTTCAGGAGCGGTGCATTCACTTATGCACTTACGAGAAAAAATGATTACTTATGCACCATAGTCCATAGACACACAATGTTAATGAACTGGTAAACAAGAAAACCTCTGTATATTAAACCAGAAGCTTTTGGTTTTACTTCATGTCTATCTTTATCAGACATGTAAAATCACTGAATTCCATTCTTAACTGTAAGAACTTTACACACGTTGGAAGTATTGGTTTAGCTATATTATGAGGCTTTGCAATAATATAATGGCATCATTGAATTTTTCTGTTACAATTTATAATTTGAACTTCTAGGTAGCAGGAAATACTGTTAAATGGTGATGCTATCATGCTATGGTACCTTCCTCATATATATAGTCTTGCTGACAAATTTTATCACCCAATTCTGACACTCTCACCAAAATAAATAAATAAATCATAGGCCTACTAGCTATTTATTAGACATTAGCTATATACTGGAAATTACTATTGTCTATATTGAAGCAACATAGAAATAGTATTCCCTTCGTCTGAAAATGAGCGTCCTTAGTTTTTTTTTTTTGCACAAACTAAGGAAGTTGACTTCTAGGTTATTTCGTAGTACACATACATCAATCTCCTTTGGTGTCCACCCTATAGTATTGGAAGTGCACATTAATACATGATAGACAGCTAAGGTGAATTAAAAAATTTCATGGAAAAAGAGACTCATTTTGGGACAAATGTTTGCTAAAAGGAATATTCAATTTGGATGGAAGGAGTAAGAAAAAAAAGGGAAAAAGTAGGTCAAAGACTAAGGAAGTTGACTTTTAGGTTATTTCGTAGTACACATACATCAATTTCCCTTGGTGTCCACCCTATAGTATTGGAAGTCACATTAACACATGATAGACAGCTAAGGTGAATTAAAAAATTTCATGGAAAAAGACGCTCTCATTTTGGGACAAATGTTTGCTAAAAGGAATACTCAATTTGGGATGGAAGGAGTAAGAAAAAAAAGGGAAAAAGTTAGGTCAATATTTCTTAAATAGATTAAAACCAAATTTTATGGGTATTTTAAGAATGCTGGTACAAATGTTATTTTGGTACAAAAGTGTAAAATAAGAAATATTTGAGAATGTGGACTAGTATGAAAAAGTTTAGAAGAAAGTAGGATTTTTTTTTTTGTGAAAATCTATTAGGACTAAAGTAGGACTCGTTCATTAAGAATCTTGACTGTTGCAAGGATAAATCAATAAATTAGATGCTCCTCCTTCCTCCCCCCCCCCCTCAAAAAAAAAATAGTAGTCCCACTTTCCTCTTTGACATGTGCCCGCATGTTCCTCTCCAAAAGGTACCATTTCTAAAAAAAGGGACATTTATAGTGCAATCCAAAGTAGGTACAACAAATATACAAACTTAAAAAGTTTGACTTGTCAAATGGGACTATTTTATGGGACTGTGGGAGTATACATTAACCTGTCATACTCATTCGTTTTCATGCTTAAATAAGGTCAATTTGTATATTCTTATGGGCAGCTCAGACATGCATGATTATGTTACGATTGCACTGGATTGTCCATATCTTGCTAGAAAGGCCCCATCACCAACTATCTCTTCAACTATACTGGTTTATTGCATCATTTTTATATCCATGCCAAATTTCAGCGTTTTTAGTCATTCTTTTATTTCCGTTTCTCATACACAGATTGATCCATCGGAGAGGTTAGATCCTGAGGTGGAAGACATTCTCGTTGATATTGCAGATGAATTCGTGGAATCTGTGAGTTTTCTTCTTCAGACTTCAATTAAAAAAAATTAAATTAAAAGAAACACAAATTTGCAAGTTGATGAATTTGCAGTTGAGACTCATTTTTGTAAATTTGACCTTCCGGTAAACAAAGTAGGTATTTTGCCTCATTGTTTGTTTGATTTGTATATAGATGTACCTTTGTATACTTTATCACTTTAAAGCTTGAAGTCTTTTTCTGAAATCCACATTAGAGTAAGCTGGCCTATATGGAAAGAACCTTTGGGATCAGTTTATGGTTATTCTGGAGTCACTTTTAAACATATTTTCAATATGAAATCATTTTTGTACAATATCATCAATGTCGAAGCGGAACTTTGTCTTGCTGTCAAGGACATCGGTTTAAGATTCAGTCAAGACCAGGTGAGATGACAGTTTGGAACATAAAAGGATGGTTTGCATATGACCTTGAACATTGCACAAGGCTTTGACACTGGGGGAGACTGGGAAGCGTCTAAAGTACGCAGGTAACGCAGCTTACCCTTGCGAGCAGATATTGATATAGTTCAAACCTTGACTGGTGGGGCAACCTTAGCATTGAGTTAAGGTTTTTTTCCCTCAATCATGACTACTGAGTACTGAGTGCCTAAAAAATACATGAACACGCGCTGAAGGATTACACATAGGTTCTTGGCATCGTAATGTATATGTAGGACCTCAGAACGCCTGAAATTACGGTTTCCATATAAATATTTGGAAATTATCGAGTGTTCCAGGGACACTTGATTTTGTTCGTTCAAGCAGTAAATGTTGATTTTATTGAGGTGGTTGTATATTCTAGTTCCGACTTTGATTAATTTTAAACTCTAGAAACTCCATTGAGGTTGTACTTTTTCTTAAATGAAAATAAACTGTACATGAGTTTCGTATTTAATCTTTTAGTGAAGATGATCACCACCTTTAAGCATATGTGGTTTTAGGAGGCTAAATATGTTAGATTGGTTAATGCCAATCTCTGTTAGGTTTCTATTTACAGTTGTTCAAATGTTCACTGAATATGGTGCGGCTTGTGAGTAAGGTTATGGGATGTGCATTTGATACATCTTGTCAGGTTGGGCACACGAAGACTTTACCTTTGGTAATGAATGAATAATAAGAGCTCATATTTGACAGCAGATGGTTCTGTTTCATGCATGGACGAAAAAATAAATTCACTCTTTCTTAATTTCTCTTAGATTTATTACTTCCTTTAATATTAATTGCATCTCACATAAAGTAATTTCTCGTAGATTAAGTACTTCCTTGATTACTATCTGCATTCTACGTAAAAGACTTTTTTTTTGATAAGTAAATATGATATATAAATGAAAGCATCAAAACAGGTGATGCGTCCTATGTACACAGGCAATATACAACCAACCCTCGCTAGCCAACAAATATGTTATCCACAAACTCTACAAAAGGATTAGATCCCCGTGAAACCGCCTTATCGCACCAAAAATACATAGTCTGAATAATCTGTTTTTTGATCCCCTCCAAGCTCCTTTCCTCGTTCTCGAAAGCTCTAAGGTTTGTTTCTTTCCAAATATACCAACAGACCGTCAATGGAGAAGCATCCCAAAAACAGTATTTTCTTCTGCGCTTATACAAAGACTAGAACATAAGCAGCTCCTTGATCGAATTAGGCATCACCCAGGTTACCTGAAACAGACTCATCACAAAGCTCCAAATGTCCCTTGCAACTGGGCAATGAATCAGAAGATGATTCACACTTTCTCCGTTGCTCTTGCACATAAAACACCAATTAGTATAGATTTTTTTTCGCCTCCTCAAGTTTTCTCGTGTTAAGATGGCTTCGAGCGCGGCTTCCCACATAAAAAAACCCCACTCTTGATGGATCCCTTGATTTCCAAACACTCTTCCACATAAAAGACATCCATACTCCACTGTGAAATATCCGACTTTTGGACCCTAGCCCATGCAATATAACTATATAAGTCTAGAGTTTTAGGGAGATATGAAAACTGGGCATATATTCCCCCGAGTCCTTCTAATGTAGATGCAGATCCTAACATTCCTAGAACTTGTTTGGCTGAAGATAATGCTTATGATTTTGGTGGTTTAAGTGAAAACCAAGAAGTAGTTATTCCAATTAATTGTCACAAGGATTTCAAGAGTCATTTACCTGATTTTTTGAATTTTGAGTTCTGATCATTTTTTGTTTAGCAATAGGCATGTAAGTACTGCTAATTTGATACTACCTACATTGTGATCAATGAATTCACTTTTGAAAAGAATAATTAAGGGATATAATAATATCCTCGAAGTTGAACGAAACTACAAAAATGCTCTAACATGTCCAAGATGGTTATATGACAGTGGAGGGTAAAGTCGAAATGTTAGGGTGATTGTTGGCATAATTCTTAAAGTTGGACTCCTATAAGTGCAACATCTAGAAGTAGAATAGTGGGACTCTTTGATTGGGAGAGTGTTTCTTTTCTTGTTCATTATTTGTGCTTTGTATGACCTTTTTCCTTGCATGGAACAGATCACAACATTTGGTTGCTCTTTGGCAAAGCATCGGAAATCAAATACATTGGAAGCTAAAGACATTCTTTTACACCTTGGTTAGTTTTGAAGGAAGTACCTTTTTATTTTGTTGATTACCTAATAGATATGGAGTGCTTGACTTTCATCGAACCGGTTGTTTCAGAAAGAAACTGGAATATAACTCTTCCTGGGTTTAGTGGAGATGAAATTAAGAGTTACAAGAAGCCAGTAAGTATTTCAGTCAGACATTTCTTTCACATGAAGTGTCTATCTTCCCATTCCTGGGTAGCTCTCCTTTAATGTTCTTCGACCTATTATATATAGATATATATATATATACATACACTTTTCTAATGTGTTCTGGTATATGGTCCTTTGACAGTTCACAAATGAGATTCACAGGGAGCGACTTGCAGCGGTATGTTTGATTCAGATTATTTTTGTCTCAAGCGTACAAATTTTAAAACCATGTTAATCCATGATGGGTTCTTTTCTTATTAGATGAGAAGAAAACAGTGACTGTATATTTCTTTTGTTAATCTCTTCTTACTTGTCTGTTTTTTGTACATTCTGGCAGATAAGGAAATCAATTGGGGCTGCGGACACAGCAACTTCGAAGATCTCTGCTGGACAAGCTGGTGGAAGTGCCAAGGGTCATCCAGCAAAGGCACCTGCCAATATTATTGGCTCCCCAAATCCGTAGTCCGTAAATAATTGAAGCTGCATGAGTTGCTGATTAAGATCTTAATCTTTTAAACCCTAATCAAGTAAGTAGCTATACATTGAAAGTTCTATTTCACAGATTCTGCATATCAATGTGCATTAGAAAAATAAGGTACACATGTTCAAATCTGTAGCCTTTGTTTCACATATTTAATTTGATTGCAGAGTTGAGGTTTACTTTGGGAACATGTCGTTCTGCCTTGCGGGCAACAAGTTGGTCGAAACCTATGGAGAGACATGCTCTCATGTTTGTGCTTTTACAATGTAAAAGTTAATAGTTTAATCACTGTTGTCTCCTAAAAAGTGTCTGAAACGTCAGTAATGCATGGTTGCATCTTTGAGAAATAATGTTCCCTTTGTTCCACCCAAAGAGTATGTTTGAAAAATTAAATTATTTAGGGATATATAACTAGTATTAAAGTTGGTCATAATTACAAAAATGTGAGTATAATTAATATGTAATCATAGGGTAAAGTTGAAATGTTATAGAGATGATAAACATAATTTTTTGAAAGTGGACTCTTGGGGTGAGACATTTCAAAATAGTATAGCTACTCTTTGCTCAAGGATGGAGGGAGTGAGCGAAAACAGGCAAACTTTGCAGTACTTGTCCAATACATAACTTATCTAAGTACCACCACACTAGCATGATTTGTTTTTTGGAAAAGTTGGACATGGCAGACCTGGTACAATTTACACCATTTGTGTATGTGTTAGAATGGTTATTTAGTACTTTTTGGTTGTAGAGAACTGTAGGTCAAACACTGACGACATCCAAGTTTTTGCAATCGATGCCATAACTGACTATCATGATTCCGGGCCAAGAGGAAGGAGTATCCATGCATGAACCATCTCGTTTTGCAAGCTAGCTCAAGATCATAGACTTTCAGGAAAGACCTTCAGAGCCTTCATATGTTATTTGATCAGCGGCTCCACTGGGTGTTATCAATAACCGAAGGAAACTGTGAGCTGCATGATTGAGATTCCCAATGATGGCGAGACGTGGTTTTTTTGTTTATGGCTGTAAGAGGAAACATATTTTGCACATGAAATAATGTATAATATTTTAAGCACTGTTTAATATCAATTGAGATGTAAAGCAAAAAATTCGATTCGCTTTTTGTGGAAAATGTTTTCATGGAGCCAAGGAAGGATCTTGTATTATGTGCAAAGGAACTCGTAGAAACTCACGTACTTTGAATTTACTTAAAATCATTAAGTTAAAATCAGTTAGTTTAAATATTTGTCCAAAATCCTTAAATTTGGTTTTAAATATATATTTTGTAACAAGTCTAAATCCAATTGTCGAAACATTTGGATAAGATATCATTTGTTGCTTATATCAGATATTCTTTTGACTTTGTTTAACGGTCTATATTTTAGTGTCATTCTATCTGCTTAAAGCATAAGTCATCAAGCAAAAAAAAAATCTAAATATGTCAGCACTTGCTTATATTTTAATTTTTTACCTGTTGAAAACACTATAAGTCAGTTAAAAAAAATCTAATCTTCGCGCTTAGTATAAAATATTATTTTGGTAAAACTTTTTTAAACAAAAGAACTGTTCACATGCATATCATAGAAGATTTTTGTACATGTTTTAAATGTTCTTTGTATACTCATACCTAACTAATAATCTTTTTAATATTTTATACTAGAGAATATTCTTTGTCTCTTACAATCTTTCAGAATTTCTGGGTATTAAATGGATCATCATTTCATCAAGAAATTCAAGATTCAAGCTTGCTCTCTCAAACATTTATGGATATCTCTATAAAACGTTTGAATCAAAGATTGAAGAAGACACTTTTTGCAATATTACGTGCTCAAACTTTCATAAATCAAAATTTATCTACAACACTCAAAAGAGACATTAATTAAAGCTTACATTCAAATCAAGAATTTCAAATCTTTTCTTAAAGAGTTTCTTCTTCAAAACATTATTAGATAATTTCTTTCATAGTTATTCATTTATAGTTTATATTTTGAGTAATCTTTGATTCTCTGTTCCTTTATTCTTTTAAATTCTTAAAAGATTATAGATTGTTGCACGAGTTTGATTCTTATTAGATCAAACTTTTCAAACACTGATTTTTATTGTAAAATGAACCGTTAGTGATCACTTAGCACATATATAATCTTAGTGCACTTCAAAATCCAAGTTTGACCAATTTGATAATGGACGTAAAAGTTTTAACATTGTGAACCATTTCAAATATTGTGTTATGTCTACATGTTGTTTTTACTGTTTACAATACTTAAGTAGCTTTTATTTACTTAAGTGTTTAACAGTTACAGTCATGAGTTCTTTATATAATTGATTTTATATATTATTTTTAAATTCAGTCTTTATACTTAAATGATTAAAAGAAAAAAAAAACTGTTTACTTGCTGATGTTACATTAGTTGCCGAACACTTATCTTTTTCGAAGCATCTTTTGAAGGTTTTCAAAATAATCTTTAAATTTTTTAAAAGTTTATTCACTCTCTTTAGTCTTATTTCGTTGCTAACTGGACTTACGGAGCGCTCTCGTACAAAAAATCGCGTGCTTCCATAGATTGTTCTTACTTTTGCCATTTGAGTAGCCTACCAAGGAAGGCCGTCATGTCTTGTGCTATTCATGATCCAATTAACTCTCAATCCTCATGTGAAACACACGTACTGAAAGTCAAGAATATGTTTATTATAAGACGATCTTATGAATCTTAATTTATAAGATAGTGTTTTACTTTTTCACAACTCAATCTACTAATAAATAATGTGTCAAATTAGAGGAATCCATTTTAAAAAAAAATATTCGTAAGATCTTCTTACAAACTTTTTGTCAAAAGATCAAATGGAGAAACTATTCATATCTTGTGATTATTGTGGTGGCTTTAGACTTCTCTCTTTGGTTCCATAAATGTTTGCTATCTTAATTTTTTACTTTTCTTTAATCATTATAAACATAAGATTCAAAATCTAAAATCAATTTCTTAAATTACGAAGTCAAACACATCTACTGAAAATCTAAGAACAGTACTCTTCTATTCAATATACATATACACGCACGCACACACACATATATATCTACTATATAATAAAGCCCAGTGGAATAAAGAGTGGTTGTGATTGATTATTTTTACTTATATCAAATAGCTGTAATTTATTCTGTCTGGAACATGTGTCCCCCTGAATCAGGACCGTCAAGAATATTCCTAATCTAATCTAAACTGTTTTTATCTCATATATGAATCTCATCTAAACTGTTTTTATCTCAACCTAATCTAACCGTTTTCTATTCACGTTTTTCTTCTTAAATCTCATCTAAACTGTTTTTATCTTAATCTAATATAACTGTTTCCTATTCATGTTTTTCTTCCAACGTTTTTATTTCAATCGGCTTTCTTCCATCCTTTTCAGGCTTAGTTTTTTTTTTTGTTCTCTTTTTAAACTTTGTACTCATTCTTTGTTCTTTTTTCCTTCATGTAAAATGGACTATTAAATTTATTTGATGAAATAGTTATATTCTAGCTTTATATATATATATATATATATATATATATATATATATATATATATATATATATATATATATATAATTTATTATATTGATTTATTTGAATACTAACACCGTCCTATTCCGTCTGGCACATGTCCCCCTGAATCAGGACTGTAAAGAAGATTCCTAATCTAATCTAAACTGTTTTTATCTCATATATAAATCTCATCTAAACTGTTTTTATCTCAACCTAATCTAACCGTTTCATATTCACGTTTTTCTTTCTAAATCTCATCCAAACTTTTTTTATCTTAATCTAATCTAATTGTTTCCTATTCACTTTTTCTTCTTACGTTTTTATTTCAATCGGCTTTCTTCCATCCTTTTCAGGTTTAGTGTTTTTTTTTTTTGTTTTTTGTTCTATTTTTAAATTTTGTACTCCTTCTTTCTTCTTTTTTCCTTCATGTAAAATGGGCTATTAAATCTATTTGATGAAATAGTTATATTCTAGCTTTATATATGTATATATATACACACACAATATTTAATTATTTATATATATATATATATATTATTTATTATATTGATTTATTTGAATACTAACACCGTCCTATATTGACATCGTCCTATACTAGCGTCGTACCATAGGTACGGGCACAGAATCTAGTATATATATATATACACTCATTTTACAAGTTAAACTTTTTGAAAATATATCAATATTTGTACCTCTTTTTATGTCTTGTCATAAATGAAATTATTTTTTAAGGAAAACAAAAGTGAAATGAAATTTCAAGAGTAAAAGAAATCGAGAAATAAATGATTCAATATTTTCTTGGGAGGAAGGACGTAAGAGGTATGCCTCTCTTTCTTAGGAGTTATTTCCTTTTTATTTTCTTAGTTTCACTTGAATGATCTATATTTAAAGGTAAAAAACGAATATTTTTTGTAAGACGGAGTTATGAGAGAGTGAGACTCTATCTTACGAATTAAGATCCGTAAGACGATCTCACAGTGATCACGCCACGAAGACGGGGTGACTGAGCTGGCAGTCCACGTAATGGACCTCGAGCCGACATGTCCGCCCTCGTGGTCACGTTTGCACGTACGGAGGTACCGACTTGCCGAGGATATCCGGGCTTTGGTTGATGATCTTTGTTGGTGGGTACTGAAAGCAAGACTACCGTTAGGGTGTTGGGTTTCCTCGACCCCAGTGTGAGAGTCAAGAACAAGGTAGTATATGGTACGCCGGAGCTAGGCGCTCCCTTAACTTCCTGGTCGGTGTATGAGAGTAATCTCTTTGTGTGTATTGTCTATCACCAAAAAGTATAATAAGTTTGCAATCTTAAGTTATCTTACCTTTCTTGAAAGGAAAGGCTTCCTTTTATAGTAGCTTAGATTTGGAGTCATGATGGGTATGGGGGTCCCAACAGGTGGGACTTGTTCCCTGGTCGACTTGGCCGGCAGCCTCGAGTGGTCAACCGTGTTGCGTATGCGTATGGATTGTAGGCGGCTGAGTAAGCCGATAAGGTATGGCGGCTTGCATGGCTTGCTTAGCTCTTCATGGGGAAGGCACACGGATGCTTATGTGCAAAGCTGTGCTAAACCCTCGTCTTTATCCCCTGGAAGGCGCCGAAAGCATGTGATCCTCGATCGTATGGTCGGGTGTTGATTAATGATCGCTTGTTGTGCTTTGTGGTCGCCGTACCGATTAGTGAATGTCGATTATGACGACCGAAATGGTCTTCGCCCGGTGGGACCGCATCAAGTCTAGGTGGAATCCACGTGGTCGGTCCACGTAGGGGGACCCGTGCGGGTCCCATCAATAGCCCCCCGAAGTTTCCAAGTGCGGGATTTATCCTTAGCTTGGAAAGTCTAATTTGAATATTACGCTCGATTTGTTCGTTTTGATCTTCGCCAGCTTCGTTGATTCTCGCTTTGTTTTGTGTGGTCGCTAACTTTGATTTGCCCGCTTGTCGCCTTTTTTCGTAGTCGACCACTTTGCTTTGTCGAAGATGATGGAGTAATTAGTGGAATTTTCCCTGAAATTGGTCCCAGTATGCATTAAATGCACAAGATTCGAGGAGTCGTAGGTAATCATTTGTAATGTCTTTTCCCAAAATGTGACGGCCCATTCACCTAAACGTCCGTCTGCTTGTCGTATTTTTGTGCATAGTGCCCGCCACGTGTCGATCGAGGATGGTTTGGTGAGGATCCGCGTGTTTTTGGTCGGGTCGACCCTGCAAATCCAAGGGTTGATATAAAACCACGATTTTTCCCGGTTTTTTCATTCACTCTTCCTCTACACTCTTCCTTCTCTTCGAATTCCTCAAATAGCGAAAACCTGCTCGCTACTCTTTCCCGCTTTCGACACTTCCAACCGCTTTCTTTGCTCTAAAATCCTAGTGTCCGTGTTCGCCATCTCTTCCTCTTCCTTTTGATACGAATTTCGGGGTTTTTGACTTAGTTTTGAGCTCGGTTTTTGCGCTTTTCCCTGGCCATCTCTAGCTTCCCAGACATCGGAGTTTTTTCTTTGGCGTCAGATCTTTTCCCCGATCCTCGCTCAAACTCCCGCTTTTCTTTGCTCGCCCTCGACCTCACCCTTCAAGTGTATTTTCTTCTCTTTCTTTTACTCGCCTCGATTCTCGTTAGGGCCTCTAGGGTTAGTTTTTATGAGCCCCGTGGCTCCGCTTTTTTCTCTGTTTTTGCCCGAGCGAAACCTCTTCTTCATCCTCGCCCAACTCCTCGACTGCCTACTGAGAAATATGAGGACTAAACACGTTAGTCCGAGCCAACAGCCAGATGCCCGATCTCCCGCGACCAAAAAGGTTATACTCACAGACGGATGGCGCTGGTCGCCGATTCTACCGAGCTGCGGTGACACTGTGGTCAACGGTGGCTATAGCAGGAAGACTTACCCACTCTCTCCGATTTAGGATGTGCCTGCGAGGACATCCTGGCGCATATGTTGGTATGTTCGAGTACGACCTCGGCCCTTTCTATCTCTTTAATCATCTCTGAGGCGATCAGACATAGCTGAGGCGAACAAGGCCCCGGCCGAAAAACGAGGGAGAGCTCGTCATTGCCGGAATTTCGGGTGAGGCCGACGAAGTCCCTGCTCGAAGAACACTGAGGGAGTGGAGGAATAATATCTATCCTCCCGACGTAGACAACTGGGATGATCAATTCAATCATAGTCGGAAGATTTTCCGGGGATTCGCCCCCAATAATTTGGTTAGCATGGATGAGCCGAGAGCGATGACTCGATAAAGTAGGGTTTTACATTTCATTCTTTGATGCCGGTCTTCGCTTGCCACTCGATCCCCCCGTGCGACCTTTTAGAAGAAGCCGTTGCTCACCCCCTCGACCTCTCGCTAAACCTCGTCCGATACTTGATCTGCTTTTGCTGCTCGTGTCCGTATGCTCGATTGAGCCGACCCCCCTCTTCTTGACCTATTTTGCAAGGACTAAGTCGATGAAGCCGTCTTCACTCAGTAAACATCATAACGGGAATTAACCCTTCGCCAAGCCTCCCGGGAAAACCGGTCATTGGGACGAAGAAGGTCCGTTAGTAAAGGGTAGATATGGGTGGAATTTCCCAGTGCCTCGCCTTTCAAATGAAGGGGTCAAGTCCCTCTCCCTCATCGCAACTTTAGACGAGTATGAGGAGGTCGCTCGTAAGGCTATCGAGGATTTCCTTGGAGTAAGAGGAATGGGCCTCGCTCGAGTTTTTGACCATGGAATGCGATAAGTGTCGATTTAGAGTTTGTTGAGGTTGGTCGATGACGACCAAGAGGTTTAAGGGGCTGGATGTTCGATGTGAAGTTCCCGAGTACATCCAAGACTCCTGTGGTCGATGCGAGGGAAATAAATTCCATCGATCGGTTGCCTCGCCAAGAAAATACATTCTTCCTCAAGGCCGTGGAAGTACATATATCATTACTTCAGAGCTTTTACTTGAGTTTTCTTCTCGTAGCTTTTCTTTGATAACTTTTGGACTCGTCTTGACTGACTTTTCTGTTTGTTTCAGATATGATCGATATAGACGCCCTTACAAGCAAGTCAAGCAGGCGCGACCATGGGGTTACCCGTCGCCAGCCATTGAGGGACGCCAAGGCCGACCCAAAAAGGCCTATCCCTCGCCAACCCTACCACCGACGAACAAGGGGTCCTGGGTTCTGGCAGCCTGCGGCTCCTCAAGCTCCGGCTAGTGGCCAACCCCTGGAAGAAGAGCCTCCCGCCCGCCTGTAAAGTTCCCGAAGGTAGTTCCTCACCGTTGAGGTGCCCCAGCCCCTTCCCCAAAGAAAAAAGACAACCGATCGTGGACGCTGAGGAGGACTAACAGAGCGACAAGTCTATCTGCCTCTCCTGGGAAGAAATTGAAAGGCAAGGGCAAGCCGTGGCCTCCTCGACTAGCGAAGAGACACCCCCTCGTTGAGGGATGATTTTGTGGGGCCGACCACCCGAGCTGCAGGGACCCAACTCGCCAAGGATTTTGGGATATCCCTGCCCTCCAAAATTTTGACGCTTGTCATCGTGATTCCCCCATGGCCTACCGGCAAGTGGCTAGTTGTTCGAGCTCGTGGGGATATGGTCTGGATTGCTAACTCTCCGCCCGCCGAGGCAGGCATGGGACGAATTGGTTCATGCATGAGCGAGGTAATGTTCCTTGCCTCTTGTTTTTTGTTTTGTCGATCAGGTCCTTTCGCTAATATTCGCTTGTATTTTCTCAGATCTCGCTTCTTTATCTTCGCTGCCACTCGAGCCAACGCCTCGCTATCCAGTCGACAAGTTGAAAGCTCAAAGCCGAAGTTGACAAAGACGAGATTGAGCCAGGTCGTTGGCCTCCCGACAAGCGAGCACGCGGGCGGGAAACCCGCCTAAGAGTCTTCGCCAAGATAAACCGCCTAAATGAAGCCAAGGATTCTTCGCCCGTTTTGTTGCCGGTAGAAGAGTGCCAAAGATGCCGAGGGAGGATCGCTGGTCGAGCAGAGTCAAGCCGAGCCGAGGGTCGAGTTGCGCTTGTAGGGAGAGGTCGGAGGTGCAAAGGCCGCGACCTTAAGTCTTTCGAGGGGACCGATGCCTTTAATAACGAAATCGCCATCACTATGAACGAGCACTGCATATGTTTCGAGTAGTCCGCCTCTGGGATGAGAGTCCGCACCATACCGAACGGGTAGTGAAAATTTCGCCGGCGATGCCGCTCGGCAAGGGCATGATATGATCCCTTTTACCGAGAAGAGTCGGTGATGCCGCGCAACGGATGTTAAGTATAACATGGAGGAACGGGTGCCACCCACCCCAGTGGTCGCTGACGAATAGCCCTTACAAAGCAAGTTGAGAAGGCAGGAAGTGGACTTCGACCTGCACCTCAAACTTAGACAATTCACGGGCGAGGGCTTAACATTCCAACCGAAATGAAGTTCGAGGTTGATCCTACCGCTGAAAGAAGATGGTCTTCCTTCGCCTCCTCGTGAGACCGAGGTCACAATCTCCCCTCGAGTAGCATCTCATTTTACCTCGCCGCGCCGAGTAATCGAGCGAGTGTGCCTTTATTTCGAACAATCTTTATTTTGTTTGTAAACAATTTTTGTTCATGTCTTAGTTGCTTTAAAATTAGCTATATATGAATGAGTTTGACTTGTTTGTTTGTTTTTTTTTCTCGAGCTTTATTCCTCAATCTATGCTCGCGTGCCGAGGTAGTTAGAGCTTGCTGGTTCGAATGTCGCTTTTCCTTGTATCTTGATCCTCGGAACTCTCCTCCTCAGATGCGAGGATGGGAATAAATACTGACTTATTTATCATTTTTGTTGGCCTTCTCGCTTAGCGAGATAAGATCTTTCCACCTCGATGCGAGGTTGGGATGAGTAAACTCATTTGTCGTTTTTGTTGGCCTTCCTCGTATCACAGGGATAAGGTCTTTCCACCTCAGATGCGAGAATGGGTCCTATTGCATCTCCGTTAGAATGAAAATAGTGGTTACACTATCTTTCAGAGAAAATAAAAGCTTATCATTCACAGTCTTGCAAAAGGTTACATCAATGATAGGTTCCTCTTTTACAATGCTAGTTATTACGAATGGACCCTCCCGATTTGGAACAACTTATTTACGCCGCCTTTACACTTTTGTAGCTTCAATCTTTCTCATAACCAAATCTCAGACTAGAAGGCTCTCGATTTAACTTTTTTGTCGTGGTGGATCTTCGTAAGCTTCTTGTAGTTGATCATGCAGTCGGGCCTCTAGTCGCCTTTCTTGAGGTTATCCGGATCGTTGCTTTGGATAAATCATTTTGTTGTTGGTCGAATAAAGTAACCGAATGGTAGGAAGGGCTAGCTTCATTTGAGCCATTGCTTAGAGCCATATGTTAATGCTAGAGGGGTTTCACGGTAGATCCTCGTGCTTAGATGTTCTAATTCCCCCACAGCACGATTGGTAGCGTTTCTAACCAACTTCCACTTTTTTCGTCTAAATTTCGCTTCAACGCGTGCATGATCTTCTTATTTCCTGCCTCTGCGGCGTTGCCTGCGGATGAGCTACAGAAGACGATGCATTGTTTAGCGTTTGCCGATCGCGGCTTCTGTAAATTTTTTGGAGAATTCGTGCTTGGTGGTGGGAGCGATCATCAGGAAGTCGAAGCGACAAAAATCACGCTCATAGGTGCTTATTTGATCCTCGGTTATGCTAGCCGTGGCTTTCTTTATCCATTTAGTGTGAAGTAATCGACCCATTCTATCACATCTGCACCGATATTTTGCTTTGGGAAAAGGACGATAAGATCGATTCCC
>CM028379.1:142424831-142460367 GCA_013146195.2 Codonopsis lanceolata | reverse complement strand
ACTATTAGATGGCCCAGCCATCAACATTGGGCTCAACTGCGATCCTTCCCACTCTCCTTCACCCCTTTATTACGGGCCACCCAAATACCCCGTGGGCTTTACTTTGCCCGTTGGCCTTTATGCCCTTTCATCCCCTATTATCAATTCAGCCCAATATTTATATTTATTGGGTCTAGACTGCACTTGAGGATCAGCCCTACTATCAACGCCACCGTTTTAATTAGTAGATTTGAAAGTCAAATTTTACCCCACATGTTCCCCTTCCCCCAGCTTTTTGAACACATCCGACTTTACGATATCAGAAGACATACGATGACCAGGCTTCTTTGCTTCAACTACTGCGTGAACACTGCGTTCACCCCTCCTCTCGAACCCGTCTGAGTTCCTACCATTCTTTGCCGTCTGCCATGCAGCTGTAGAGGCGGGTAGAGCGCCGCAGATTCAACCCATATCGGGCGGAGAACACACTATCCCCCACCCTTAAGCGGACATGAGCCAGCAAATCCTCCCTAAATTGCACCAAGATACGTGCCCATCTCAGGTCCGACTTCTTCTCGGTAGCTTCATCCACTACCACAAAGCCCCTTTCGCTGCCCAATCATTTTGAAAGCTTCCTTACCCCCACAAGTGAAGAGGGAGGCCTAAAACCTAATCCCAAGTTTCACTCAGTTTCGATCATTACTGAAACAGCACCCAGTCGGACTCCATTTATCAAGGATGAGCGGAGCTTGGTAGAAACGACCAATCTCTCTTGTTTAATATAAGAGTCGCTTCTTCCCTGGAAGGGAATTCGAAAAGGAAGTAAGGCTCGCTCATCTCCTTCACTTTAACACCTCCTGGAGACTTCCATTTAGAGGTAACCCACCTTTGAGCTTCA
The DNA here is from genome assembly GCA_013146195.2 of Codonopsis lanceolata. Classification (NCBI taxonomy): domain Eukaryota; kingdom Viridiplantae; phylum Streptophyta; class Magnoliopsida; order Asterales; family Campanulaceae; genus Codonopsis; species Codonopsis lanceolata. The sequence continues at coordinate 142,459,490 of CM028379.1, read as the reverse complement.
TTACGAGATGGGATAGGCCTCTGCTGCTCACCCACCCAACCTACAAGGCTACAAGGCACCTATTCAGATATTCCAGATTAGCCCTGCATGATTCCTCGTCTATTTCGAAGTTGGCATTAGGACCCACAATTATGTTAGAGACATCCAAATCTAAATCCAACCAGGGGGAATTTATGCCGCTTCTTGGTACGGTTTTGTCTGCCTCGCTGGACTGAGCTTTGACAGCTCAAATATTCTAACCTTACCCGCTACCATGTCCCACCCTCCATCATTGACCACTGCCGGGACGAAAATCTTCGAAGGGCTACCAATCCCTTTGGCCGAGATGCATAAAAAGAAACCTCAATTATTACATTCCTTCGCCACCATCACCTCGCGCCGCTTCGCTGATCTTTTCTTCCAGAATACCTCTCTGATTGAAGAAGCCTTGACCATCCATTCACACACCCAAACAACTTCCATAACACCTAATTTTCTTTCTCATCGGTTCGTTTTATTCCAATTTATCTTCACACGTACACTCTCTTCTACATGTATTACCCCTTTTATTTTATTTTAAAATACTATTATCTTTTAAAACTTAATATCAGTTAATTTATATAGAATAACCTTGCTTCAAAAACAGTAACTACAAAAAATTAATAAATTTTAAAAAAGAATTACAGATAAAGGACGGCGTTAAAAATTGTATTTTGCAAAACATTACATATTAAAAAAAGGTTTCACAAACATAGGATATGGTTAAAGTCATTAAAAAAACAAAAAAACTTTATAGATTTAAGATAAGGTTATTTTAACTACAAAATTGCAAATAAGAACAAAAATATTTAAGGTATGCTCAAAAGTCATAATAATTAGAAAAAAAGCTATACATTAAAAAAAGATTTACAGATTTTGTAGACGGTTTTACAAAAATTCAGTGATTAAACAATAGGATTTAAGATATAAATAGAGTCAAGAAATTAATTTGAAAAAATAGTTTCAAAAATTCTTTTACAAATTCAAGATACGACTTTTCAGGTTTGCAAATAAAAGAGATTAAGGAAAGAGTGAAAGTGAAAATAGTATCTGTAGAAAGATAAGAGATACAAAAAGGTTTTACAAACTTGGGATATGGTTGAAGTCATGGCAGGAATTAGAAGAAAATTAAAAGTAAGAAAAAATTCTTATCAGATTTAAGATAAGGTTAACATAACTACAAAAGTTACAAAAAAAAAGGGATAAAGTTAGAGTGAAATTAGTATTTTAAGAAAAGATAGAGATACAAAAAGGTTATACAAACTTAGGATACAGTAAAAGTCAAGAAATTAATTTGAAAAAATAGTTATATCAAAAATTATTTTACAAACTTAGGATACGGTTAAAATCATAATAGGAATTAGAAAAAAATTAAAAGTAAGAAAATACAGTTATAGTGTAAATAGTATTTTGAGAAAACTTAGAGATACAAAAAGGTTTTACAAACTTAGGTTATGGTTAAAGTCAAAACAGGGGTTAGAAAAAAAAAATAAGAAAAAATAGTTTACAAATTAAAGATATGGTTAACTTAACTACAAAAAAAATTGGATACAATTAAGAGTCATAATCATAAAAATAATAAGAAAAAGGTCATAAATAAATAAAAATTACTGATGTAGTAGACAGTTTTACAAAAAGTTATTGATAACAAAATAAGAGTTAGGATATAAATAAGAATTCAAACAATAATTAGAGATAAGTTACATTTTAAAAAATACTTACAAATACAGGATACAATTTTCGAGATTTTCAAATAAGTTAATTTAACAGATTTAGGATACTGTTTTATAATTTAAAAATAAATATTTTTATTAACTGCCAAAACAGAATATTTGTAATAACTCAAAAAAGGGCATAAATGGAATGCAAAAAAGTGACCGATAACTTTATTAAAAAAAAAAAGAAGCATACAATTTATTATATAAAATTCACTACTTTCATGGGATAGTTTAATGTCAACTGAGAGCCGAGCATTAAGTTGAAAGGTACTAAACATTAAATAACAACCATCTCACAACCTTTAGCCTAATCAATACAAAAATTAGCCGTCCCAAATTCCTCCTCATTAAAAGACCTCGCCAACAACCTTCTATTCTCCTCTTCAATGAAACTCTAACCAATGCCCGAAATGATTTGGTTATGCCTAGCTTTGTAGCCGAACAAATCTGCTGTAAAGTAGTAAGTGAAATTCCAACCCAATCGCTCTAGCATGTACTTCTTAAAATCTAACTCAATTTTTAAAAGAGGCTTGTTTAGAAACTAGCTCGTTCACGAGACTACCTATCTATTTCCACAAAGTAAGATTCAGTATAACAAATTTATGCTTTCTCATTAAAGCAAAACCACTCTATCCTGAGAACCAAGAAATTCTGACACTGATCACTATTCATGGCCTCAAAATCCGATGGTAGAGTTGTGTTCTCAAAAGGAGGCTTACCCCATTTAAACAAACTAAGAGAGTAAGATCTAAGACAACAAGATATGGTCCGAGATGACTCTATCAAGCACATCTTGACTTAAACCACAAAACCACATCCCAATTCGTTGAAAACCAATAACCTATAGATACCCCAGGACACTTACCAGGTAAATGAAAACCACACCACTCAAGATCCTTTCTATCACACTCAATTAAAATTCACAAAACTTGCCCATACTAGAGGTGTGCCCACGCCCCCCCCTACCCAACCTCACGGTCATCAATCAAGTGCCCTAGGCATTAGAGACCTCAAGATCCTACATCTCATACCTACCCAACATTTCAAAATGGCTTTTCACCATATTTAAATCACCATCTAAACACCAACGGCCGCAAAAAGACCATGAAAGTCAACCAATTCAACCTAAAACAGCACCCCAAATGAGCCCGAGTGGAACAATAGACCAAGTTACAGCACTCAAGAACTTTTTTCTTGTTCTTTTTTGATAAGTAAAACATCAAATACAAATAAAACAACTATTGACAAATCCCATTCCATAAATTAGCAAATGAATTCCTACCGAATCGCTCTTGCATTTGACAACAAGACTTTATTATTAAACAAAATCACTATGCTAGAGGTGTGCCAACTTTTTTCTTTTTCTTTTTTAATAAGTAAAATATCATATACAAAAAGCGCCAAACAAGGTGATGTGTCCTTTGAATACTATTGGTAAACACGAAATTACATCTAACAAATAAAAAAAACTATTGGCAAATCCCATTCCATAAATTAGCAAATGAATTCCTACCGAATCCCTCTTGCATTTGACAACAAGACTTTTTTATTAAACAAAATCTCTGTGGTAGAGGTGCGCCCACCCCCTACCCAACCTCATGGTCATCAATCAAGTAACTTAAGCATTAGATACCCCAAGATCCTACGTCCCATATCTACCCAACACTTCCGAATCGCATCTCACCACATTTAAATCACCACCTAAACACCAACGACCGAAAAAAGACCATGAAAAACAACCAATTCAACCTAAAACAGCTCCCCATATGAGCCCGAGTGGAACAAAAGACCAAGTTACACCACTCAAGTTTTTTTCCTTTTTCTTTTTCTTTTTCTTTTTCTTTTTTGATTAGTAAAATATCATATACCAAAAGTGCCAAACAATATGTTGTGTCCTTTGTATACTAGAGGTATACACAAAATTACATCTAACAAATAAAAAAACTATTGACAAATTCCATTCCATAAAGTAGCAAGTGAATTCCTCCCAAATCGCTCTTGCATTTGACAAGACTTTTTTATTAATAAAAATCTCCATACTAGAGGTGCGCCCACCCCCTACCCAATCTCACGTCATCAATCAAGTAACTTAGGCATTAGATATCTCAAGATCCTACACCTCATATCTACCCAACTCTTCCGAATGGCATCTCACCACATTTAAATCACCACCTAAACACCAACGGCCGAAAAAAGACCATGAAAGTCAACCAATTAAACCTAAAACAGCGTCCTAAATGAGCCCAAGTGGGACAATAGACCAAGTTACACCGCTCAAGATCATTTTTCTTTTTCTTTTTCTTTTTGATGAGTAAAATATCATATACCGAAAGCACCAAACAAGGTGATGTGTCCTTTGTATACTAGAGATATACACAAAATTACATCTAACGAATAACAAAACTATTGACAAATTCCATTCGATAGAGTGGCAAGTAAAATCCTCCCGAATCGCCCTTACATTTGACAACAAGACTATTTTTTTAATCAAAATCTCCATAGCAATCAAGTGAAACAAATCTCAAATTGCAATCACCGTCCTAAACCGAAATAAAGCGCGATATCCACAACAATTACTTTTACACCTTAAAAATCTAACTCATTTTATAATGAGGCTATTTTAAAAATACCCATGACAGTCACTCGTATCAACTTAAAACGACGGCTATAATGAGCCATAGTGGGACTTGTACTATAGACCAAGGTGCACCAATTCAACTTCCATTTAACATTCAAAAGAACAAAAGGCAAGAAAGCCTATCAACACTAACAACCTACTTCGTCACTCAAATATCCGCAGGTAATAATGCCCCCCTACATATGTAATGAACTCCTAATCATTCGACCATAACTCCAAAGATACTAAGAGTCAAACGACCATCTAAAGAGAACAATTTAGATACTTGACTAACCGACAAGATTGGTCCTCAATTCCTTATCCTAAGTTCCACAACATGAAATAAGCTTTGCTTAGAATACTCCTACATCTAAGTGTGGAAATGCCTTTTCACTCCAAGGAAAGATGATATTGCTCACCGAACGTTATTAAATAACGAGTTGTTTGCTCCTGCACACACGTAGGTGCCAGTCCAAATACACTGGCATCAATAGAACATCCTATATCACCACAAGGAACCAAAATCTCTACCAAAGCTCACATGCATGGTGCAAAAAAAGGCTTTGATCAAGGGGCATCCAGCTTTCATCCAAAATCCTAACCAATTCACACCATAATTACAAACTAAACCATTGGCAAATGAAATGAAGGAAGATATGATTGTGAGATTCACTATGACCAAAATTCTAAACACCTAATTTTCTTTCTCATCGGTTCCTTTTATTCCAATTTATCTTCACACATACACACTCTTTTTTACATGTATTACCCCTTCTATTTTATTTTAAAATACTATTATCTTTTAAAAATTTATATCAGTTAATTTATATACAATAACCTTAGTTAAAGAAATGTGACTACAAAAAATTTATAACTTTAAAAAAAATACAAATAAAGGATGCTGTTAAAGTAAGAATCGTAATTTGCGAAAAGTTACATATTAAAAAAAGGTTTCACAAATTTAAGATAGGGTTAAAATTTAAAAAATTTAAAAAGAAAAAGATTTTACAGATTTAAGAAAAGGTTATTTTAACAACAAAATTGCAAATAAAAACAATAATATTTAAGATATGATTTTTTAAAAAAAGCTATAGATAAAAAAATGATTTAGAAATTTTGTAGACGATTTTACAAAAATTTATTGATTAAACAATAAGATTTAGGATATAAATAAGAGTCAAGAAATTAGTTTGAAAAAATAGTTACATACAAAAATTATTTTACAAATTCAGGATACGAATTTTCATGTTTGCAAATAAAAGAGATTAAGGATATAGTTAAAGTGAAAATAGTATTTGCAGAAAAATAAGAGATAAAAAAAGGTTTTACAAACTTGGGATATGGTTAAAGTCATGGCAGGAATTAGAAGAAAATTAAAAGTACGAAAAAATATTTCTCAAATTTAAGATAAGGTTAACATAACTACAAAAGTTACAAATAAAAAAAAGGGATACAGTTAAAGTGAAATTAGTATTTTAAGAAAAGAGATACAAAAAGGCTATACAAACTTAGGATACAGTTAAAGTCAAGAAATTAATTTGCAAAAATAGTCACTTACAAAAATTAATTTACAAATTCAGGATACGACCTTTCAGGTTTGCAAATAAAAGAGATTAAGGGTAGAGTTAAAGTGAAAATAGTATTTGCAAAAAAAATAAGAGATACAAAAAGGTTTTACAAACTTGGGATATGGTTAAAGTCATGGCAGGGATTAGAAGAAAATTAAAAGTAAGAAAAAATATGTCTCAAATTTAAGATAACGTTAACATAACTAAAAAAGTTACAAATAAAAAAAGGAATAGAGTTAGAGTGAAATTAGTATTTTAAGAAAAATTAGAGATACATAAAGGTTATACAAACTTAGGATACAGTAAAAGTCAAGAAAATAGTTATATACAAAAAATTATTTTACATATTCAGGATACAACTTTTCAGGTTTGCAAAGAAAAGAGATTAAGGATAGAGTTAAAGTGAAAATAGTATTTGCAGAAAAATAAGAGATACAAAAAGGTTTTACGAACTTGGAAAATGGTTAAAGTCATGACAGGAATTCGAAGAAAATAAAAAGTAAGAAAAAATATTTCTCAGATTTAAGATAAGGTTAACATAACTACAGAAGTTACAAATAAAAAAAGGGATAAGTGAAAATAATATTTTAAGAAAAGTTAAGAGATACAAAAAAGGTTAATACAAGTTTAGGATTCAGTTGAAGTCATAATAAGTTAAAGATAAAAAAGAGGTGGGTAAATCGTACATATGATCCATTGACTATAGACTTCTCAGCCATTAGTCCCTAAACAATATATTTACCAATTTGGTCCTAGGACTTTTTAAAATTCACGCGCTTTGTCCTTTTAAATGCGGTTAAGTTGCCCATGTGCCTCTCACGAGCGTTTGGCTAAGAGTAAACTGTAATTTTGGAAACACAAACTAAATCACAATTGGCATCGAGTCCCTAGGGTTTGGAAAAATATCACAAGGCCTTCTTCCCAAAATTCAAAACTAGGAAAATGGCTCAAATTATACCAAGAGCATAATTTCCCTATTCCATATACCATCCAAAGAGAGGTTCTGGTAGCTTTTTAGTTATGCCGACCCTCCTGCAACAAAGGTATATCCGCCGACCTCAGTACAGTGGCCTCCTCGCTTACACAGCCGGCAGTAACATCGCTGTCCTCGATTCCCCTTCCACGCAACTAGTCTTTTATCTCCACCTACCTCCTCCATCTTTCTCATCTTCCTCGATCAACAGCCATGGCTATCACTTCATCCTTCTCCTTTATCTCCATTCGTCACCTTTGTCTCGTGTCGCCAACCTCTCCGCCTTGACCTCCTCTCCCTCGCCATTTCAAAGAGAGGTTCTGGTAGCTTTTTAGTTATGCCAACCCTCCTGCAACAAAGGTATATCCGCCGACCTCAGTACAGTGGCCTCCTCGCTTACACAGCCGGCAGTAACATCGTTGTCCTCAATTCCCCTTCCATGCAACTAGTCTTTTATCTCCACCTACCTCCTCCATCTTTCTCATCTTCCTCGATCAACAGCCATGGCTATCACTTCATCCTTCTTTTTATCTCCATTCATCACCTTTGTCTCGTGTCGCCAACCTCTCCGCCTCGACCTCCTCTCCCTCGAAATTTCTGTGCCCTAAGACTAAACGATTCCAAAAACGTCGTCGTGCTCAAATAGCGTTAGATCCCTAAACACGACATTGAATTTCTTAAGTTGGAGAGGGACATCACCGAAGCCACCACCGATGGGGGGGACTTCAAATTCGTCTTTTCTACATCCACTCCTTGATTAAATCTGCATTCTTTAACCAATTTGGATTTTTAAGAATAGATTAGTTTGGGAAAGGAAGGTCCGGTTGTGTTTTTCTAAAACCTCAGGACGCAATTACAAATTGTGATATAGTTTGTATGAAAAGCTGCATTTTAGCCCTTAGCCAAATGCATGTGAGAGGCACATGGGAAACTTAACGACATTTCACTAACGCCATTCATCAAAAGGGCAGACCACGTGAAAATTTAGAAGTCATAGGACCAAATTGGTAAAAAAAATATTGTTAAGGGCCTAATGGCGAAGAAGGTCATAGAGTCAAGCGACTAAATGAGCGGATTACCGAAAAAGATTCTGATTTTGTAGACGGTTTTACAAAAAGTTATTGATAAAAACAATAGGATTTAGGATATAAATAAGAGTCAAAAAAAAGTTACATACAAAAATTATTTTAAAAATTCACGACACGATTTTTTAGGTTATCAAATAAAAGAGATTAAGGATACAATTAAGTGAAAATAGTATTTTCAAAAATATTAGAGATACAAAAAGGTTTTACAAACTTATGATACGGTTAAAGTCATAACAGGAATTTAAAAAATATTAAAAGTAAGAAAAAAAGAACTCAGATTTAAGATAAGGTATACAAAAGATACAAATTAAAAAAAGGATACAATTACATTGAAAATAGTATTTTCAGAAAAGTTAATAAAAAGGTTTTACAAACATAGATAAAGTTGAAGACATAACACGAGATAAACAGGAGTTAGAAAAAAATTAAAAGTAAGAAAAAATATTTCACAGAGTTAAGATAAGATTAACTTAACTCAAAAGTTACAGATAAAACAAAAATATTTAGGACACGGTTAAGAGTCATAATCATTATAATAAGAAGAAAAAAGTTATCAATAAAAAAAATTGCTGATTTAGTATACGGTTTTACATAAAATTATCGATACAAAAATAAGAGTTAGGAAAAAAATATTCGAGATAAGTTACATATGAAAAATATATATTTTACAAATATAGAATACAATTTTTCAGGTTCTCAAAAAACAAAATTTTAAAAAGATTGAAGATATAGTGTTTTAGATATTAAAAAATAATTATTTTTATCAACTCCCAAAACAAAATTTGGACATAACTCAAAAAAAGGCATAAAATTATTTTGAAAAAAAAAAGTGAAAACGGAAATTTGTAGTATTTTCAGAAAAGTTACAGACTAAAAAAAGGATTCACAAAGTTAGGATAAAGTCATTCCAGTAATTTGTAAAAAGTTAAAAGTGAAAATAAAATAATAAAAAAAGACCACAGATTGAAGATAAGGTTAATTTAGTTACAAAATTGCAAATAAAAATAATAATATTTAGGATATGATAAAGATTTACAAAGAAAAACAAGATTTACAGATTTTGTAACCGGTTTTACGAAAAGTTATTGATAAAAACAATAGGATTTAGGATATAAATAACAGTGAAAACATTAATTTGAAAAAAAAGTTACATATAAAAAGTATTTTAAAATTTTGTTTAGGTTTCAAATAAAAGAGATTAAGGATACAGTTAAAGTAAAAATAGTATTTAGAGCAAAGTTAGAGACATAACGGTTTTACAAACTTAGGATATGGTTAAAGTCATAATAGGAATTATAAAAAAGCTATAAGAAAAAAGATTTCTCAAGTTAGAGATTAAAAAAAAAAAAAGCATACAGTTATAGTGTAAATTGTATTTCGAGAAAACTTAGAGATACAAAAAGGTTTTACAAACTTGGGATATGGTTAAAGTCAAAAAAGAGTTAGAAAAAAAATTAAAAGTAAGAAAAAATATTTTACAAGTTTAAGATAAGGTTAACTTAACTACAAAAGTTACCGATTAAGAGTCATAAGATAATAATAAGAAGAAATCGTCTTAGATAAAAAAAAATTACTAATTTAGTAGACAGTTTTACAAAAAGTTATCGATAAAAAAATAAGAGTTAGGATATAAATAAGAATCCAAACAATAATTAGAGATAAGTTACATTTTTTTAAAAAAATTACAAATATAGGATACAATTTTTTTAGGTTTTCAAATAAGTTAATTTAACAAATTTAGGATACTGTTTTATAGTTCAAAAAAATAAATATTGTTATTAACTGCCAAAACAGAATATTTGTAATAACTCGAAAAAGGGCATAAATGTAATGCAAAAAAGTGACCGATAACTTTATTAAAAAAAATACAATTAATTATATAAAATTCACTACTTTCATGGGATAGTTTAATGTCAACTTTTTCTCGCCTAATCCCCTTAAATGTGCCTTTCCTGAGAGCTGAGCATTAACTAAACATTAAATAAAAACCATCTCACACCCTTTAGCCCGACGAATAAAAAAATTAGTCTTCCCAAATTCCTCATTAAAAGACATCACGAAAAACCTTCTATTCTCCTCTTCAGTGAAACTCTAACCAATGCCCCTGATGATATGATTTGGCTACGCCTAGCTTTGTAGTCGAACAAATCTGTAAATTAGCAATTGAAATTCCACCTATCACTCTAGCATGTACTTCATAAAATCTAACTCAATTTTTAAAAGAGGCTCTTTTAGAAACTAGCTCATCCACGAGACTACCCATCTATTTCCACCAAGCAAGATTTTGCATAATAAATTTATGCTTTCTCATTAAAGCAAAACTACTATATCCTGAGAACCAAGCATTTCTGACACCAATCACTATTCATGGCCTCAAAAGCCGATGGTAGAATTGTGTTCTCAAAAGTCAAAAGGAGGCTTACCCCATTTAAACAAACTAAGAGAGTAAAATCTAAGACAACAAGATATGGTCCGAGATGACTCTATCAAGCACATCTTGACTTAAACCACAAAGCCACCTCCCATTCGTTGAAAACCAATAACCTATAGATACCCTTGCACACTTGTCAAGTAAATGGGAACCACACCACTCAAAGATCCTTTCTATCACACTCAAAGATCCTTTCTATCACACTCTCAATTAAAATTCACGAAACTTGCCGATACTATAGGTGCGCCCACCCCCCCACTACCCAACCTCACGGTCATCAATCAAGTACCCTAGGCATAAGATACCTCAAGATCCTACATCTCATATGTACCCAACTCTTCGGAATGGCATCTCACCACACTTAAATTACCCCACCTAAACACCAACGGCCAGAAAAAGACCATGAAAGTCGACCAATTCAACCTAAAACAGCACCCCAAATGAGCCTGAGTGGGACAATAGACCAAGCTACACCACTCAAGATCTTTTTTCTTTTTCTTTTTCTTTTTCTTTTTTGATAAGTAAATAAATATACCAAAAGCGCCAAACAAGGTGACGTGTCCGTTGTATACTAGAGGTATACACAAAATTAAATCTAACAAATTTAAAAAAAACTATCGATAAAAAAATATTACTTATCAAAAAAATAAAACTATTGACGAATCCCATTCCATAAATTAGCAAGTGAATTCCTACAAAATCACTCTTGCATTTGACAACAAGACTTTTTTATTAACCGAAATATCCATACTAGAGGTGCTCCCACGCCCCCCCCCCCCAACCCCCTACCCAACCTCATGGTCATCAATGAAGTAACTTAAGCATTAGACGCCTCAGGATCCTACATCTCATATCTCACCACATTTAAATCACCACCTAAACACCAACGGCCAAAAAAGACCATGAAAACACAACCAATTCAACCTAAAACAGCGCCCCAAATGAGTCTGAGTGGGACAATTAACCAAGTTACACCACACAAGGTCTTTTTTTCTTTTCTTTTATGATAACTAAAATATCATATACCAAACACGCCAAACAAAGTGATGTGTCCTTTGTATACTAGAGGTATACACAAAATTATATCCAACATATAAAAAAAACTATTGACAAATTCCATTCCATAAAGTAGTAAGCGAATTCCTCCCGAACCGCTCTTGAATTTGACAAGACTTTTTTATTAATCAAAATGTCCATACTAGAGGTGAACCCACCCCTACCCAACCTCACGGTCATCAATCAAGTAGCTTAGGCATTAGATACCTCAAGATCCTACATCTCATATCTACCCAACTCTTCTGAATGGCATATCACTACATTTAAATCACTACCCCTAAACACCAACAGTAGTAAAAGACCATGAAAGTCAAGTAGTCAACAATTTCAACCTAAAATAGCGTCCCTAATGAGCCCGAGTGGGACAATAGACCAAGTTACACCACTCAAGATCATTTTTCGTTCTTTTTCTTTTTTGATAAGTAAAATAACATATACCAAAAGCGCCAAACAAAGTGATGTGCCCTTTGTACACTAAGGGTACACAAAATTACATCTAACAAATAAAAAAACTATTAACAAATTCCATTCCATAGAGCATCAAGTGAATTCCTCGAATCGCTCTTGCATTTGACAACAAGACTTTTTTATTAATCAAAAAAAAATCTCCATAATCAAGTTCCTTCTACTATCACTAGCAATCAAGTGAAACAAATCTCAAACTGCAATCACCATCGTAAACCGACATAAAGCGCATTATCCAGAACAATTACTACCCATGAAAGTCACTCGTGGGACATAATGAGCCATAGTGGGACTTGGACACTAACAAAAGGCAAGAAAGCCTATCAACACTAACAACCTACCTCGCCACTCAAATATCCCCAGGAAATAATACCCCCCTACATATGTAATGAACTTCTAATCATTCGACCGTAACTCCAAAGATACTAAAAGTCAAACAACCATCTAAAGAGAACAATTTAGATACTTGACTAACCGACAAGATTGGTCCTTAATTCCTTATCCTAAGTTCCACAACATGAAATAAGCTTTGCTTAGAATACTCCTAGATCTAAGTGTGCAAATGCCTTTTCACTCCAAAGAAGATGATATTGCTTACCAAACTTTATCAAATAACGAGTTGTTTGCTCTTGCACACACGTAGGTGCGGGTCCAAAAACACTGTCATCAACAGAACATCCTATATCACCACAAGGAACCAAAATCTCTACCAAAGCTCACATACATGGTGCTAAAAAAGGCTTCGATCACGGGCATCCAGCTTTCATCCAAAATCCTAACCAATTCACACCATGATTGTAAACTAAACCATTGGCAAATGAAATGAAGGATATGATCATGAGAATCACTATAACCAAAATTCTAAACACCTAATTTTCTTTCTCATCGGTTCCTTTTATTCCAACTTATCTTCACACACACACTCTCTCTATTCTACATGTATTACCCCTTTTATTTAATTTAAAATACTATTATCTTTTAAAAATTTATATCAGTTCATTTATATACAATAACCTTAATTCAAAAAAAGTATCTACAAAAAAATAATAAATTTTAAAAAAGATTTACAGATAAAGGATGCCGTTAAAAATCGAATCTTGCGAAAAGTTACATATTAAAAAGAGGTTTCTCAAACTTAGGATATGGTTAAAGTCATTACAGTAATAACAAAAAAGTTAAAAGTGAAAAAAAAAAAAAAGACTACAGATTTAAGATAAGGTTATTTTAACTACAAAATTGCAAATAAGAACAATAATATTTAAGATATGATCAAAAGTCATAATAATAATTAGAAAAAAGCTATGGACATAAAAAAAAATTTACAAATTTTGTAGACGGTTTTACAAAAATTTATTGATTAAACAAAAGGATTTAGGATATAAATAAGAGTCAAGAAATTAATTTGAAAAAATGGTTACATACAAAAATTCTTTTACAAATTCAGGATACGACTTTTCAGGTTTGCAAATAAAGAGATTAAGGATAGAGTTAATAGTGAAAATAGTATTTGCAAAAAAATAAGAGATACAAAAAGGTTTTACAAACTTGGGATATGGTTAAAGTCATGGCAGGAATTAGAAGAAAATTAAAAGTAAGAAAAAATATTTCTCAGATGTAAGATAAGGTTAACATAACATAACTACAAAAGTTAGAAATAAAAAAAGGGATACAGATAGAGTGAAAATAGTATTTTAAGAAAAGAAGTTAGAGATAAAAAAGAGGTGGGTAAATCGCACATATAGACTTCTCCGCCATTAGTCCCTAAACAATTTCTTTTACCAATTTGGTCCTAGGACTTCTTAAAATTCACGCGCTTAGTCCTTTTGATGGATGTCGTTATTGAAATCCGGTTAAGTTACCCATGTGCCTCTCACGTGCGTTTGGCTAAGAGTAAACTGCAATTTTTGAAACACAAACTAAATCACAATTAGCATCGAGTCCCTAAGGTTTGGGAAAATATCACAATGCCTTCTTCCCCAAATTCAAACCTAGGAAAATGGCTCAAATTATACCATTGGCATAATTTCCTATGCCATATACTATCAAAGAGAGGTTCCGTAGCTTTATGGTTATGCCAACCTCCACAACAACAGATATCCGCCGACATCTCCGGCCTCCTCCACTTACTTACACGGCAGCAACATCAATGTCGTGTCTATTATCTCCACCTACCCCCCTTCACTTCCTCCCCCTTTTTATCTCCATTCGTCACCTCAGCCTCGTGTCCCCAACCTCTCCGCCTCGACCTCCTCTCCCTCGCCATTTTTGTGCCCTAGGACTAAAAGGCTTTCTCCTATCAATCAAAGTCTTCGGCAACGATTCCAAAAACGTCGTCGTGCTCAAAGAACGTTAGATCCCCACACGACATTGAATTTCTTAAGTGGAGAGGACGCCGCCACCACCGAAGGGGAACTTCAAATTCGTCTTTTCTACCTCCACTCCTTGGTTAAATCTGCATTCTTTAACCAATTTGGTTTTTAAGAATAGATTAGTTTGGGAAATGGTCCTTTTGTTTTTCTAAAACCTGACTCAATAAAAAATTTTTGATAAGTAAAGTAAATAGTTTTCGTGGGATTCGAACCATGGCATTTTGGAAAAGTATCAGCCTCCACAACCACTTTCCTGTTTGTGAATATGTCGCAAGTCTCAATTACAAATTGTGATATAGTTTATGTTGAAAAGTTGCATTTTAGCCCTTAGCCAGCATGTGAGAGGCACATGGGAAACTTAACATCATTTCACGTCATCAATCCCGCGTGAAAATTTATAAGTTAGGACCAAATTTGAAAAAATATTGTTAACAAACTAATGGTAAAAATATTGTTAACAAACTTATGGTAAAAAAATATTGTTAACAAACTAATGGCGGAGAAGGTCATAGTCAAGGGACCAAATGTGCGGATTACCCAAAAAAGATTCACAGATTTTCTAGACGATTTTACAAAAAGCTATTGATAAAAACAATAGAATTTAGGATATAAATACGAGTCAAAAAAAAATTTACATATAAAAATTATTTTAAAAATTCAGGACACGAATTTTTAGGTTTTCAAATAAAAGAGATTGGATACAATTAAAGTGAGAATAGTATTTTCAAAAGATTAGAGATACAAAAAAGGTTTTACAAACTTAGGATACTTAAACTCATAAAAGGAATTTGAAAAAATTAAAAAAAAAAAAAAGATTTTCGATTTAAGATAAGGTTAACATACAAAAGACGTAAATAAAGGGATACGCTTAAAGTGAAAATAGTATTTTGAGAAAAGTTAGAGATACAAAAGGTTTTACAAACTTGGATAGTTAAAGACATAACACGATATAAATAGGATTTAGAAAAAATTAAAAGTAAGAAAAATATTTGAAAAATTTAAGATGAGGTTAACTTAACTAAAAAGTTACAGATAAAACAAAAATATTTAGAATACGATTAAGAGTCATAATCATAATAATAATAAGAAAAAAGTTATTAATAAATAAAAGATTTTGCTGATTTAGTATACGGTTTTACAAAAAGTTATTGATACAAAAATAAGAGTTAAGATATAAATATGAATCCAAACAATAATTAGAGATAAGTTACATATAAAAGAAATTGCAAATATAGAATACAATTTTTCAAGTTCTTAAAAAATAAAAATTTAACAGATTTAAGATAGTGTTTTAGATATTAAAAATAAATATTTTTATTAACTCCCAAAACAAAAATTGGACATAACTCAAAAGAAGGCATAAAATTAATTTGAAAAAAAGGTGAAAAAATTAATTTGTAAAAAGTATACAGTTAAAGTGAAAACAATATTTTCAGAAAAGTTACAGATTAAAAAAAGGATTCACAAACTTAGGATAAAGTTAAAGTCATTACAATAATTTGTAAAATGTTAAGTGAAAATAAAAAAAGAAGACCACAAATTTAAGAAAATGTTAATTTGACTACAAAATTGCAAATAAACCAATAATATTCAGGATATGATAAAGATTTACAAAGAAAAAAAAAGATTTACAGATTTTGTAGGCGGTTTTACGAAAAGTTATTGATAAAAACAATAGGATTTAGGATATAAATAGGAGTTAAAACAATAATTTGAAAAAAAAAACGTTACATACAAAAAGTATTTTAACAATTTTTTTAGGTTTCAAATAAAAGAGAATAAGGATACAGTTAAAGTGAAAATAGTATTTGGAGCAAAGGATACAAAAAGATTTTACAAACTTAGGATACGGTTGAAGTTATAATAGGAATTAGAAAAAAAATTAAAAGTAAGAAAAAAGATTTCTCAAGTTCCAGATATAAAGAAAAGGATACAGTTATAGTGTAAATAGTATTTCGAGAAAACTTAGAGATACAAAAAGGTTTTACAAACTTAAGATATGGTTAAAGTCAAAACAAGAGTTAGAAAAAAAATATAAACGTAAGAACATATATTTTACAAATTTAAGATAAGGTTAACTTAACTACAAAAGTTACCGATAAAACAAAAAAAATTAGTATACAATTAAGTGATAATCATAATAATAATAAGAACAAAGTTACAAAAGTTCCAGATAAAAAAAGGAACAGTTATAGTGTAAATAGTATTTCGAGAAAACTTAGAGATACATAAAGGTTTTACAAACTTAAGATATGGTTAAAGTCAAAACAGGAGTTAGAAAAAATTAAAAGTAAGAAAAAATATTTTACAAATTTATGATAAGGTTAACTTAACTACAAAAGTTACCGATAAAACAAAAAAAATTAGGATACAATTAATAGTCATAATCATAATAATAATAAGAAAAAATTCATAGATAAAAATAATACTGATTTAGTAGACGGTTTTACAAAAAGTTATTGATATAAAAATAAGAGATATGATTTAAATAAGAATCCAAACAATAACTAGAGCTAAGTTACATTTTTATAAAAAAAAATTAAAAAATATAGGATACAATTTTTGAGGTTTTCAAAAAAGTTTTTTTAACAGGTTTAGGATACTTCTTTATGGATTAAAAAATAAATATGTTTATTAACTGCTATGACAGAATATTTGTAAAAAAAAGGCATAAAAGTAATGTAAAAAAGTGATCGATAACTTTATTAAAAAAAGAAGAAGCATACAATTAATTATATAAAATTCACTACATTCATAGGATAGTTTAATGTCAACTTTTTCTCGCCTAATACCCATATATGTGTGTTTCCTGAGAGCCAAGTATTAAGTTGATGGGTACTAAACATTAAATAACAACCATCACACAACATTTAGCCCGATCAATACAAAAATTAGCCTTCCCAAATTCCTCCTCATTAAAAGACCTCACCAACAACCTTCTATTCTATTCTTCAATGAAACTCTAAGCAATGCCCCTGATGATATGGCTACGCCTAGCTTTGTAGCCGAACAAATCTGTAAAGTAGTAAGTGAAATTCCACCCCAATCACTCTAGCATGTACTTCTTAAAATATAACTCTATTTTTAAAAGAGGCTCTTTAAGAAACTAGCTCGTCCACGAGACTACCTACTATTTCCACCAAGTAAGATTCTGCATAACAAATTTATGCTTTCTCATTAAAGCAAAACCACTCTATCCTGAGAACCAAGCATTCCTGACACCAATTACTATTCATGCTCATGGCCTCAAAATTCGATGGTAAAGTTGTGTTCTCAAAAGGAGGTTTAACCCATTTAAACAAACTAAGACGGTAAAATCTAAGACAACAAGATATGGTCCGAGATGACTCTATCAAGCACATCTTGACTTTAATCACAAAGCCACCTCCCATTAACCTATAGATACATAAAGTAATTGGGAACCACACCGCTCAAGATCCTTTATATAACACTCCCAATTAAAATTCACCAAACTTACGCATACTTGCGCCCCGCACCCCCAACCCCCCCCCCCCACAACTCCCCATGCATCAATTAAATAAAGTAGGAATTAGATACCTCAAGATCCTTCATCTCACATCTACCCAAATATTCAGAATGGCATCTCACCACATTTAAATCACCACCTAAACACCAATAGGGAAAAAATAATATGAAAGTCACCCAACTCAAGATAAAATAGCGCCCTTAATGAGCCTGAGTGGGACTGTAGATAAAGATAAACATTGCCAAACAAGGTGACGCTTCCTTTGTACTATAAATCTTTACGCACTATTAAATCAAAGAAACCCCATGTAAGTAACCCTATTAAATATTTACGCACTATTTCATTTTCACAAACAAAAACTAGTAACAAGAATAAGAATAACAAAGTTCAGCCAACTGTGGTAGCACGCAGAAGCATTGGACTTTGCAGAGATCGCGGAGTTATATTAACAAATAGTTCTTTTGCTTTTATAAGTCACTAATTAACAAACAAATTCTCAGTAGCAAAATTCACATCTGTTCCATGAAAATACTATGAGGCCAAAAACACAAAGAATTACGCATGAAAGCACAAACCTGAACTTCAATTGCAGCCTCCCAGCCTACGACGGCCAACATCTCTACGCTTCCACGCTCCTTAAAGAGTCACGAAGTTTGGTAACTGATTTTCTTCCCAATGAGGAAATCTGCCTCAAAGAAAAGAATTCATATATAAGTCGAGAGATGACAACATCGCCACTACTCCAAGAGCTTGCAAATCGAATGGAAAAATCATTGTAGATAATATGGAGAGAAGAAAAAAAAACCATGTTGTACGCCTATTTCATTTTAAATAACCCCTATGTGCTTGACTTCAACAGAGTAATATTATAAATTCAGTTTAAATGCTAACAGAGAAACAAACCATTTACTTTATTAAAAAAACTCCTACAATCACTTGTACCAAACGGCTCCCAGTCTGCCGTGGCTATCACCATACCACCATCATCATTTAAGAATGGATCAGAAACTAACTCAAAATGATTTTCAAAAGATAATTATGGTTGTTGCAACTGTTCCCTTCTTCTACTTCTACCCTTATCAATCTACTAAAATCATATTGTTTCTCGCTGACTTATCATTTTCCATTTCTTACCCACTTCCTTTCCAAACCTCAAAAATTTGCAATCTAAAATTGCCCGAGGAAAATCAAGAAACTTCATTTACGAAACATCGGTTTATAGTCTCATGAGGAATTAAGGTTCTCCTGTTCTTCCCTACATCCCTCGCATCACATTCATCAAAACCCATCAACAAACACCTTAGTCCATTATTCTGATCTCCACTTAAGCATCACACATCCAAAAGACTTCAACCTGTTATACCCATTTCCACATCATCTCTCTCCCATTTTTCAATATGTTAACTTAATCACCAGCTCCTAATCAACCCCCCATCATGTCCCTTTGACTCTTAGTGATGAGACCATGTCAATCCTTAGCGCTTTCCCCGACTAGTTTTTCGCACTGATTTGTGAAATTCCCAAACATTACACCAATCCTACCATTCTCGATCAACTATATCACTAACTCTAAGTATATCACTAACTAAGTATATATTGTCAAATTACATACATCAAACACTTTAAAATAGCTACAATCTTCGTATCAAGGAACGTACCTTTTAAAATATCATAATCCAAGTCATTTGCTTTCCACTCGTTTTGCACACTCCTTCAAATCATCCCAATTCGGAAGGCTGAATAGAAAAGGTTAAAATTAGAATCTCCCACTCAATATCCCGCAATAAGCTCGTGCCATCCGTTGCGTCTCAAAGTTGTAGACTACGGTAATACCCAGTCGAATCAACAGATATAACACCTTCAAGTCCCCATTAAACAAGCAAACCCTAAAATCAAAAGAGGGGCTTAAACGAGCGGGCCTCGAGATGTGAAGGGGGAAGGGTTATATAATTTCGTTATTAAGAAACGGGAAACATGTATGATACGTCCAGAAATCGTTGTTGTGGGTTCCATAGAGAAGTAAACCGTTGCAGGAATCAAGGAGAAACGGGCTCTTGTGGAGTTTGAGAAAAGATGATTGGTTTGTGGGTATAGGTGAGGCGGTGGATTGCTTAAGAGAGATTACTAGGCCGGTGGAGGTGGTGGCTGACAGTAGCGTGCGGTGGCGCGTGATGAAGTTAGACCATGTCTTGGAGACGCAATTGAGCGGCGTGAAGCATTTAAACGGAACGCGTTCGGATACTTCTTCGACAAGATGATGGTGAAGATTGCCCAACACCACGGCGGACGTTTCTTCTTCCATCATCGTTCTCTACACGCGATTATCAAGCGGTCGGTCGGGAGGTTGGTGTCGTGCTAGTAAGGCGAGAAGAAGGCCGGCTAAGAAGCTTGAGAGAAGGCCAAACAAGGCGAGGCGGGCGCCTGGCCAGAGTGAGAAATGGCCGAGTTGAGGACCAAGGTTGCTTGTTTGGAAAGACGGGTTGAGGACGCGAAAACCACGACTTTCGAATCTTTCAGAGGGACGGAAGCATATAACAAGGAGATCGTCCCCTACTACGAGCGGGGAGTTCGTCATATGCTACCGCTACTTCGGGATGAGTCTTGGCACCATAATTGAGTGGGGCAGTGAAAATTTCATCGGCGAGGCTGCTCGGGAGGGCCACGAAATGATCCCTTTCGAAAAAGGCGAGTGGAGATGTTGCATGCGAAGGGCGCCAAGTATAATTTGGAAGAATGGGTGCCACCCACCCCAGTCTCTGGGCGTTTGGCCACGATGAAGGTCGTGGAGCAGGCGAGGAGGTGGATTTTGACCACGAGCTAAAATTGAGGCGGTTCATGGGCGAGGCGAACATTCCAAGCGTGTTGAATTTGAAAATGCATCGATATCCGCCAAGTAACATGGTCTTCCCGCTCTGCTTTCGTGATGCCGAAGTGGTTGATTTGCCCGAATAGTTCTTTAGGTTTTCCTAGCTGCGTCGAGTAGTACCAGGCGTGTGTGCCTATGTCCCAAAACAATTTTACTGCCAGTGTAACTTAACAATTTTAGTTTTCTACTGGTCTTGATTGTTTTCTCAATGGGTGAATTTATACAAGCCGTTGAATCTTTTTCAAATTTTTGTATACTTGTTATTTTCTGTCTATTTTTAGCTATCCTTGCGTACCGAGGACTAGCAAAGAAGAATAATTATTTATTTATTTGAATAGTCGGCTATTTTTTCGGTGGTTATCTTCGGAACTCTCCCTCCTTCGTACAAGGACGGGAATGAGCACTTGGCTCATTTATCATTTTTGATGGCCTTCCTCGTGTTCCGAGGATGAGGTCTTTCTCCCACCTCCGCGAGGATGGGAATGAGCACTTGGCTCATTTATCATTTTGATGGCCTTCCTCGCGTGCGAGGATAGGTTACATATTCCCATCTCCGTTCGAGAATGGGAATAGGAAGGAACACTTGTTTTGGATAAAACTTGTCATTCATTCAACTTGTGATCTTTACAAAATTTACATCAGTGATAATATACTTTGAGATGATCTGCATGCCAAGGATTCTTAAAAGGTGTACCGTCTAGTTCGGCCAACGTGTAGGTTCCTTCCTTCACAATGCTAACTACTCTGAATGGCCCCTCCCAGTTCAGGGATAGCTTATTTCTTCCAATCTTCCTGTCCGTTGCTTCAATTTTCCTTAAGACCAAGTCTCCAATTAGGAAAGCTCTTGGTTTTACTCTTTTGTCGTGGTGAATATTTGTAAGCTTTTGTAATTGATGATTACGAGTCGGCCTCTAGTTGCTTTCTTAGAGGTTGTCGGATCGGGTATGCTGACAAAGTCGTTCATTGTTGATCAAAGAAGGTAACCGAATGGTAGGGAGAGCTAGCTCAGCGGTGTCATTGCTTCGAGCCATATGTTAGTGCAAGCGGGGTTTCACCGATGAAATCCCGTGTTGATGTTTCGATTCCCCAGAATGATTGGCGGCTCTGACTTCCCTTTTCTCATCTAAATTCCTCTTTAAGGCATGCATGATCTTCTTATTTCCTGCCTCTGTCTGACCATTGCCTTGTGGATGGGCTCACAGAGGACATCATTGCTTAACATTCAACTGTCACAATTATTTGTAATTTTTTGGAAACCGAGTGACATGGTCGGAGGCGATCATCAGGAGTCAGAAACGACGAAGATCTGTTCGTAGGTAAATCTGATCGCTTGATCCTCGGTTATGCTAGCGAGTGGCTTTGCCTTTATCCATTTGGTGAAGTAATCGACGGCCACAATCACATACTCGCACCCATGTTTTGCTTTGGGGAAGGGACCAATAAGGTCGATTCCCCACATGTCAAAGGTCATCTTTGCGACTCTTGGGGTTTGCAAGACCGAGGGTAGTCGTGGAATGTTCGGCGTATCTTTGACACTTGTCACATTTCCTTACATATTCATTGCGCCTCTTCTCATGCTCGACCAATAATAGCCATGAAAGTTCATCTTGTCCGAGCAGGGTCCTCGGGACCAGGGGTGTCCACCACGCTCGCCCTCATGCACCTCGGCCAATGCAGATCTTTTTGTCTGCAGTCGTATGCATCGAAGGAGAGGTTTGATGTTAGATCGTTAGTATAGCATGCCCCCAACAACCGAGTATCTGCATGTTCGGTTCCTGATTATTTGGGCTTCACTTTTTCCTTCTGGTAAAGTGCCTTGCTCGATGTATTCTTTTATGTCGTCGATCCAACACCTTGGAGTTTCAACGACGACCATAATCTCCTCCTGGCTGATAGCTGGGATTTTGAGGAACATGAGTTCAATATTAGGAGGAACTTCCTCTGCTTCCGAGGATGCGATCTTGGAGAGATAATCAGCTCGAGAATTTCTCTCTCTCAGGATTTGCTCTAGCTCCCAATATTTAAAGAGGCCAACAATTTTTGTGTCAATTGTTGGTATTTGTAATATTGGGTGATTTGCTTCGTATTCACCCGATATCGCTTTACCACCACACAGGAATCACGTAAATCACTATATCCTCGGCCCCTAATCTTAGTGCGAGCTCGATTCCAACGACCAAGGCCTTATACTCGACCTGATTGTTCAAAGTTTTGAACTAGAATCTCAAAGCTATATCCAACTTTCCTGAATCCGGAATAATCAGCAAAAGGCCGGCCCCACTTTTTTCTGCTCCTGCAAATCCATCCACGAACAAGGTCCAATATGAGGGAGGCCTTGTCTTTGCATGCTCGCCAGACGTGGTCACTTTTGTGGTCACTGGGGTGATTCCCGGCGTTTTCTTGCTCGTCTCTTGGTCGAGTGAGCGAGGTTTCGGTGATAAAATCGGCCGGGACTTGTGCTCGGACCGTTTTCTGGCCATGGCGATATCATAACCGGAGAGCTCTGAGCCATTTTGAGTGCGCCATGTCGGGTTTGTGCATGATTTTCCTTAAAGGAAAATTGGTATACACTATAATCGAGTATGCCTGGAAGTAAGCTTTTAACTTTCGTGCAGCGATGATCAAAGCGAGGACCAATTTTTCGACCTCCAAGTACCTCCCTTCAACGTCTGTCGGTGCATGGGAGACATAGTAGATTGGTTTTTGGATGTTGCCTTCCTCTCGATCAAGACCGCAGAACCGTAGAGTCGATGCGACCAAATAGATGTATAGCTTCTCTGCAGTTGGGATCTTGAGGTGTGGTGGTCGGTCTAAATATTCCACGAGCTCCTCAAAAGCCTTGGTACAATCCTTTGTCCATTCAAATTTTTGCCTCCCTTTAAGACTTTAAAGAAGGGCAAGCTTTTTAGGCGATTTGGACGATGAAGCGGCCGAGGCGATGACCGAGCCATTGGTGTTTTCTCCCATAAATACCTTTTGTTGCAAAAGAAGCCAACTTTCATCATGAGTTAAAAATCGCGAGAAAAAGAGGAGGTTTGTCGGTGGGCACGGAATATAGAAATGATACAATAAAAGGATCATTGTATAAATTTTTCGCGAGTTGTCTTACCCAATCCGACCATGCCAACAATTGAGATGACCTCCAGCTGCTATGATAGACCAGTAAGTTGATCTTTTATGGTTTCTACTACTTGGTCAAAGCCAATCATAGTGTCATAATCAACATTGGCACAATTGCTCTTTGTGAACTTTCATGAAGAGTCATTCCAACGTTTGGGAGTACTCCAGTTCCTTGCAACTGTTGCTTGTGAATCTCCTTAAATCTCCTCTGCGGCTATCTCCATCTCTTTTTCGATTTCTGAACAGCCTAGAATAACAAAAACAGTTCATTGAGTTTTTTTTTTCTTTTCTTTTTTGAACAGCGAACATAATTTTGTCAAACTGTATTGAAAACATCAAAATAAACCTTAAACACCAATGCTTACAAGAACCAACCTCCAAGAACATAAAATATTCTAAAATAGACTAAAATCGCTCAACGAGAGATCCGTAAGAACACGGTTTAGCTAAGGCCGCGGACAGTTTATTTCCACGTGCATGTACATGAAAGAGCTTTTGTTGATTTATTTAGTTTGTCTGCCTGTCTCTGCAGATCGGTTTAGACACCAAAATAGTACTGAACTCTTAACATAGGTAAGGATCACATCGCTCACAAAAAAATAAACGACTGGAACATTTTTGACGCAAACCAATTCTCCTTTAATTAACTTACTGATTTTTTTATTTATTTATTTATTTATTTATTTATTTTTTTTTTGGAAGCAGGGCAGCACCTGCAGAATTTATTAAACAAAAAGGAGAGAACAAACTAGAGGGGGGCAACCAGCCTTACCCAGCAAGGGGGGGACAAAGGGGCCTGACCTCGAAAAAGAAATTAAACAAACTATGGACAACGACGGAAACTCGAAAAACCATACAAATCACTTTTATAGGCAAGAAGAGCATCTCTAGGTAAATCCTTAACATCGTAGAAAAATTGTCTCGAATGGTGATGATGAGCCTCCGCAGCCAATCGATCTGCAACAAAATTTTGTTCCCGGAAGACGTGCGACAGACTATAATCTAGAAGAATTCTGCGGCATTCCCGAAGCTCTGAATCATACAACCATGGAGAGGTGTGCCGACCTCGATAAAATTAGCTGATCAAGGAGTCAGATTCAACCAAAACATGCTCCAAAGCTAGAGCTCGACAAAGCCGAAGGCCATCAAGAAGAGCCATGATTTCCGCGTACATGTTTGAACCAATGTCATAAAAAATAGAGAAGGCAGCCACTAACTCACCTTTGGAATTCCTAATCACTCCTCCCCCAGAGCATTTGCCTGTCACGCAAGAGCCATCTGTGTTAAGCTTTAGAACACTACCACTCGGATGACTCCATTTCAGCCAGCGGCCTATCCGAACCTTCACCAGTTGGATGGGAATATTGAAAGATTGTAAGGCCACCAAACCAGAAGAACCACAAGCTGACCGAGGACAAAAGAGACCAGCTGATTCCTGCAAGTGAGAAATAATCTTTTGAAAGATCAAACCCGCTTGCATAGGTATGTTCTCAAAAACCGCAGAGCACCTCGCCTTCCAAATCTCCCAACAACCAAAAACAAGAACTCCTAATAAACAAGCCCCCATCTGATGACGAAGAGAAGTCCTAGTCCAAGACCGAAACAGGTGGCTAAGATCGTGATACTGATTGATTAGACGAAATGGACGAGCAAATCTGGACCAAATCTCCCTGGCCACTTCGGAATACAAAAAAACATGCTCAACAGACTCACAATTCGGCTGGGATAAGCAGCAAACACATTTAGAAGCTAGATGAATGAAGCGACTTTGCAACCGAGAATCTACTGGAATAGCTCCTTGCATCAAACGCCAAACAAAAATGCTAACTTTCGGAGGGATCCACGGCTGCCAGATCTTAGCAGCCCAATCAATATTCGGACTAGGGGGGCGAATATAATTCCAGAATGCCGAGGATTGAAAGTTGCCTGAGGTGGTTAAGGTAAAAACACGACGGTCCTTGATCTGATCAGAACAATGAATTCTAGAAATCTTCTCGTGTAACTCAGCCGGGATGAATTGACTGAACTCATGGAAAATAGGCAACGCCTCTTTGACTGTCAGAGCAATGTCCATGGGAAGGGGGCCCTGAAGCCGAGTACCACACCAATTTTCATTCCAAAAGGAAATATCCCCTTCCCCAACAATCCATTGGCTGCACATCTGAACCGTACCAAGCTGAGAAAGAACTGCTTTCCATGCCATGGAAGAGGAATCAGATCTATACGAACCATCTACGCGACCATATTTGAGATTACAAAATTGAGCCCAAATGCCTTCCTTTGTAAGCAACCTCCACGCCAATTTTGCGTGTGTGCGCAGCCATAACATGGTGGAAGAGCGAATACCTAG
This sequence comes from Codonopsis lanceolata, assembly GCA_013146195.2. NCBI lineage: Eukaryota > Viridiplantae > Streptophyta > Magnoliopsida > Asterales > Campanulaceae > Codonopsis > Codonopsis lanceolata. The sequence goes on along the minus strand of CM028379.1, from coordinate 142,433,364 downwards.
ACCGCCCGATCAATGGGCGACATATTACATGCCAAGCTACCCAATGCGCCCGATGTTCACCATTCATACTCCATAAAAATTCAGCCATAGCCCTCTCAATACGAAGAAGGATTGATTTAGGAACTGAAATGGCAGATAACATATATATGGGAATACTACATAACACCGATTTAATCAACGTTAGCCGAGCACCAAAAGATAAAAGCTTAGCATGCCAACCGCTGATTCTATTTAAGATCTTTGACTCAAGCTCCTCAAAATAACGCCTCTTCGCCTGCAGTAAATAGAGGAATTCCAAGATACTTCATAGGTAAGGACATAGGGGCGGCATCCCAACTGACGATTTGAACATCCCTTAGACACGTAAAACCGCTTTTATTGAGATTAACGAGTTGCCCGAACTTTGTTCGTATTTATGAAAGAATAGAGCGAAGGCCCAGAATCGAAGATTTACCAGCATTACCAAAAACCAACATATCATCTGCATAGAGGAGGTGTGAAATTTGGAGACCACCACGACCATGATGGTACGGACGAAACAAACCATCTTGCATACCACGATTGAGATTAAAAGACAAGATTTCTTGAGCTAGAAGAAAGAGCGGCGATAAAGGGATCTCCTGTCTAACCCCGAGTAGAATGAAAGAAGCCATGTGACTCTCCATTAATCCTAATGGAATACCAGATATTACTAATAAGCCGCTGAATAAGCCCCTGAACATTCTGGCCAAAACCAAAAGCCTGCAAAGCCCGATGAATAAAGTCCCATTCAAGCCTATCATAGGCTTTAGACATGTCGAACTTGAATATAATATTACCTCCCCTAGTCTTTAAATCCAGACGATGAACCATCTCACTAGCCAACAAAATATTCTCTTGAATACTTCGGCCCTTCACAAAAGCTGCCTGCTCTGGGGAAATGAGACGAGGTAACATAGTGGAAAGATGAGAAGCAATAATACGCGAAATAATTTTGCATATAAAATTGCAAAGACTAATAGGCCTTAAGTCTCCCAAATCCTCCGGATTTTTAACTTTTGGAATCAGCACCAAAGCAGTAGCCGTCAAACCCCTTGGCAGATGATGGCCCGAAAAAAAGGCAGTAATAGCAGCCACCACATCGGTTTTAATAATCGACCAGCACCCCTGAAAAAACCAACCGGTAAATCCATCTGTCCCAGGAGAGCTATTAGGATTGAGGGCACAAACTGCAGCAAAAATCTCTTCTTCAGAAGGAATATGAGTAATGCTCTCATTATCAATCTCTGTCACCCTAACCGAAAATTATCAAACAAACTCTCATGTATGAAATGCGGCCCAGACGAGAACATATCATGAAAATAGTTAACAGCCACCGGGCCAACATCCTGAGGACTATCACTAATATTCCCATTAGGCATGCGAAGATGAACCTTATTTGATCGAGCTCTTTCTTTGATACGAGCATGAAAATAGGCCGAGTTTCTATCCCCATGCTCAAGCCACTTTTGTCTAGATTTTTGCCAAGTCAATTCTTCATCCCATTCTGATAACTTAGTAAGAGTCTGCCGAGCCTCCCCTAGCCGAGAATAAATATTCTGCTGCCATCCATTCTGCAGCTCAACCTCAAGACTAAGAATCTCATCTTGAAGGGCTTCAAGACGACGTCTAACGTGGCCAAAAACATTCCAGTTCCATGCCTTTAACTGAATACGAAGAAGTTGCAATTTCTTAAAAAGGACTTCTAAAGGTAAACCATCAACCCCGCGATTCCATTGGGACTCCACGAAGGACAAGAAATCCGGATGGTCAAGCCACATGTGCTGAAACCGAAAAAAACTCTTCGGCTTGTCAACATTCTGAACCGTGACAACCATAGGCGTATGATCAGACTCATTTGTCGACAAGTGCTGGACCTTAAGACCCGGATAAACAGCATCATAATTCCCGCTACACAGAACTCTATCTAACCTCTTCCAGATCCGACCAGACCCTTCATGATTATTACACCAAGTATAGGCGCCTCGAAACCCGGCATCATGAAGGCCGGCTCGAGAGATAAACTGATTGAAGTCATCCATGGCATTGAAGTCACATTGAGCTCCTCCTAATTTTTCAGATGAATGAGAAATAACATTGAAATCACCACCTACCAACCATGGATCAGTTAACCCATTAGCAAAGGAAGATAAATCATCCCACAACTTCCTCCTAGTAACCCGACAACATTTAGCATAAACCACAGATAAATAAGCAGAAAATTGCCCAGCCACTGTAACTTTGAAAGACAAAAATTGATCCGAAAAACCGACAAGTTGCATATCTACATTAGCTTCCCAGAATACCCAAATATGGGTGTTCACCGGGTTAGCGTGAAGAGCATGAGAGTAATGAAGTCTGCGCCGTAATTTATGTATTTTTTCTCCATCAGCTTTCGGCTCCAAAATGGCACAAATAATCGGCCTATGTTGTTTCTTAATGAGACTAAGATAATCTCTGGTTCCTTTATTACAAACCCCACGTGCATTCCAAATCAGGACTGACATTAAAAAACTAGAAAGGGGAGTAATTAATGGGCTTTAGAAGCAGCCCTAGTCTTCCGCTTATTGTGCTTCGCAAAATTTGCTTGTTGAACTTTTCGAATTTTCTGATTGCAGTAATTCAGAAAAGCTGGCCGAATTGTTTGAGTCGGAGCATCCCAATCGGTAAGGGCTCCAATAATTTCCTCAGTATGCTCCTCATAGTCACCCCCAGTGGAATGAGCCTTCCCAAGCTTCCTGGGATGGACCAACATCCAAGATGGCTCCTTGTCCGCCTGCCAAAAGCCATGCCCCTCCATACCTGAATCATCTGTATTAAAAAAATTTTCATCCGGATTAATGCCCTCAGGCAACGTCCCATCCATAATCTCAACCTCTTCATTATCCATATTCGCCAATGCTTCAAACGAATTAGAAGTATGCACACCAACGTTTCCTTGAGGAGGAGGCATCGAAGGGGACAGTATATTAGTAACAGGTTTTCCCAGATTTTGTTCCTTACTCAAAGTTTCATCTTTGTTAACAAGGTCAATGACTTCCACTTCTCTAGGACAACCATTATCATCCTTAGCACATGAAATAGATGCATTAGATGCTTCCTTCATCTGTTTCACAGGTTGCCATCTAACCTCAGGCATCGGCTTCACGCCATCTGAATTAGTTTTGCGAGTATCAACAAAAGTCTCCGGAATCGATTCTTTGCCCAAGGGCTTAGTTAGATTTGGCTTAAATTGCTCCTTGCCCACTGCAGCTTTATTGGTGTTAGTATTTGGAACATTATTCGGGTTATCAGCCGTGTTAACCGAATCAACCCCATCACTCCCACGTTTGTGTTTACGACAAAATTGTTTGGTATGACCAAGAAGGCCGCAACCCGTACAATAATTTATGTTTCCTTCAAAATCAAGATACTGCCAAAAACCTTGATCCTTCCCAGTCCCAATCCAGATGCGCGAAGGAAGGGGTTCAGCCACATCAAGTTCCACACACAACCTTGCAAACATTGGTCTAGACAAAGCAAGTGTCTTATCATCAGCCCTCAGGAAACGCCCGAAAGAATTCCCTATACTTTGTAAAAAGGAGGGATTAAAAAAATTAAGGGGCAACTTATGAAGCTTGACCCAACAGCCACTCTAGTGCAATCTTTTTTGAAGAGCAGGTCCGGCGACCATCTAAACGAGCGAAACATAGATGTCTGAATCATGTGAGATTCCCTTGAAAGGGCACGAATCAGGTCTTTCGCAGAAGATAAGTGAACCATGACATGTCGCGGGTCTAGCAAACCAACAACGAAGGAACCGGAGAGGTTCCAGTTTTTCGCAATATCTTCCTGAATGGCAAAAGTCGAGGGACGCCCGGCCAGAAAACTTGAGCACTATTGTGTTGCTAAGGAGGCGTTCAGACATCTCAACCTCCAACGGAGTAAAAAAACAGGCTGGCTCGTTCTCCATATGTGAAGGCTGACGAGGGGCCAAAGGGATTTCCTGAAGAATAGGGGCGGCATTAGGGTTTACACTAGGGTTTTGCCGAGGCTGACCAACAATGGTCGCATACGTACGAACCGGTGGAACGGGAGGGTGTTGGGGTTGAGAAGAGGGGTCCGGAGGAGCCATGGGAGTGGGGCTTGCGGATGGAGGAGGAGCCTCCATACCCGCGCCGGCCAAGGAGGATACAAACCCTAGCTTGGGGAGGAGAAACACAGGGAGAACCTAGAGAGAGAAAAAAGAAGAAATTCAGTCACAGGAAGGATAACTTACTGATTCACTAATGCTCAACTTTATTACATAATCTGTAGCTTGGCATGTTTTGACTTATTAATTTGTCATTCATGTTATGATGACCGAGGAATCTTTCACAAGTGTTAACTGATCGCTTACCCCTAGAATAGTCAATTGGTACAAAAACAGTGGTCAATAAATCCAGTTTACTACATATTCAGTCCAAAACTATTCAGAGGAATGTTTTGTTTTCCATAGATCTGCATCAAATGCCTAAGATATCAACCTGCAATCTATTGCAATCAGCTTCAAAATTCAACTTAAAGTAAATAGGTTATAAATAAATAGGGATTGGGAGAGGGAGAGGGAGAGGGGGAGGGGGTGTTGAAGTTACCATAACACAAGTTCTACTGTTTACATGGGGCAGAAAAACTAACCAGAATGAGCGAAAATTAAACGACTTAGTATGTCACTCAATGCTAGCTACATAAATTCCTCAATTTTGCACCAAGTGTATCTTTGACGGATATAAGCGCGCGCTGTATGGTAGGATTTTAAGTGCATAGGGGTTTGCAATAGAAGCAAAAAAGGAGGGAAAGGAGACCCTTCCCTTTGCTTGTTGAGTATTGAAGATGATGTGAAGAAAATGTGGACGGTTTGCTCCCTCTTAGCCCCCATGATAGTGTTAGAAGAGAAGTGAAAGGCACTGATTAATTACCTTATTAATGTAATTAGTTTTAAAACAATTATGAGATTTGGCATAAAGGATATCATATTACACTATGTCGTAGCATTAAGTTTAAGACTAACCGACATCCTACTACGTGTTGGCATGCTCATGCCTGTACAAACTATTTTATTTTGTCTTTTTAGAAGTGTAGTCATTGGGATACGTTTGAGATGAGACATATGACTCAACGCGTGATCATATATTATGCATGCATCATGAATCAAGTTTTATGATTTCTCTCAGAGTTACCAACATGTGTGAACAGTCTCCAAATGAACCTCAAAGAACTGGTTTTGTTTCTTCGTATGTTTATCATATGTGTATATAAATGCATATATTTGGCTGGTAGTTCTTCGATTCTCAAATGTGAGAGGTCATTAATCAAAGAGAAACAACAAGCTAAATAAACAATATCCTGAATTTTAAACAGGTGATGATACTCGCTATGAAAATTAAACTAAGGGTACATTTGGTCTCGTGATTAAGTGACTTAGTTTTTGTGGGTACAGGTTTGATTTTGTATGATTTTGTAATGATAGAAGAAAAAGAAAACTTTTGGTGCAATTCGCAAACGCAAGTCACTAAATTGCAAAGGAGAACTGACCTTAAATCTTAAATCTTAAAGCTTAAAACAAAAATATGCATACAATTGAAGTCTGGAAATCTGACAAACTCAATTGACCCGATTCCTCAGGTTAGGAGCATAAAAATCAAAGTATTGATTTCTTCGTTGTTAAGTGTATTAACTAAAATGGGAATTTAACAAGGAAACTGAGAAGTTGGTAAATATGTATATACATGTAGCGAATACATAAGAATGTACGGAAAGAAAAGCAATGAAATCAGAAAACTCAGTCATAGGGATAAATGAATGTGGAGAGCGGTTGACGAGGAGAACAGTGGCAATTTGATAATTTTTGAATTCTATAAATTTTCTGTCTTCTTGACAGACTGAATTACATTGATCATTCTTGATCAAATAAGAAAATCCCTCTTGCAATGAACTACCCTAATCTCCTTCCTAATCTGTTGAGATTTTTCTGTGTGTAAACCAAGGGAGATAGCAGACTATATAACTGCTATAACCGACTTTCAAAACAGCCTGCCTAAGTTACACACGCTACCCCTGGAGAAATACAAATGTTACACAAAACAGAAACAGACTGAGAACTATGACTTTATTACACCTGACACCCCTAAACTTTCAGAACTGCTTCCCTTTGTCTTTCTTCTTCTTCTCTTTACTTTTCTTCTTCCCTTTTTCTCTTTGTTGAGATTGGACTTGATCATTTATATCAACATCCCCCCTCAAGATGAAAGTACAAAATAAGTTTTGAACTTGCAACTTGGTTAATAGATGAAAGAATTGAGGAGAAGGAAGGGCCTTGGTAAACAAATCACCGGTCGTTCAAGTGAAGAAGTGTATTTGGTACATATGAGCCCTTTCTGAATCATTTCCCTTACCAAATGACAGTCCAAATCAATGTGTTTAGTTCTCTCATGAAATACAGGATTTGCAGCAATATGAAGGGCGATTTGTTGTCACAAAGAAAGAGAAACAAAACAAAGTGGTAGGGTTGATTTGAAAATCCCTTTGCATGGATATAAGCCACTTGATTTCACAAAGATGTATTTGCCATACTTACGTGATTTCGTCAGCAGATGATGCTGCTAATAGTGATCCGCTTGCATTTCAAGATATTAAGGAATTGCCCGAGAAAAATGCAATAACCAAGAAGAGACCATCTTGTGATAGACAAGCAAGATCCTAAGTCACAATAGGTTGTAAGATCTGAGAGAATTAGAGCGGAGAAGAACATGCCTTGACTAGGACTTCCCTTTATGTATTTGACCAATTTCAAAGCAGCATGCCATTGATGTTCAAGAGGTTTTGCCATAAATTGACTAAGAACTTGGACACTGTATGCAATATCAGGCCTGGTAATGGACAGGTAAAGCAGCCTTCCAACAAGTCTTCTATAGGATGCAGGATTGGCCAAATCAGGACTTGAGATAGATGCCAGCCTATGGTTCTTTTCAATAGGTATAGCAGCAGGCTTAGCATTTGAGAAGCCCACATCATTAATAATCTCCAAAGCATATTTTCTTTGGTGAAGACAGATGCCTGACTTGTTCCTGGAAACTTCTAATCCAAGAAAGTATCTGAGTGGTCCAAGATCTTTAACAGGAAATTTTGTCTTTAAGAATGCTTTGATCTGATCAACCTGGTCTTTATCATTTCCTGTAATAAGCAAATCATCTACATACACAAGGATTGCAGCAAATTTAGATTCAACCGTATATGTGAACAAAGAGTGGTCATTTTGAGACTGTTTGAATCCAAATTGCAGAAGGGTGGAAGAGAATTTTTCTAACCACTGTCTGGGGGCTTGTTTTAGTCCATAAAGGGATTTAATTAGCAAGTTTGCAAACAATAGGTGAGGAAGATGAAGGCATATTATGACAAGATAAACTCGGTGGCAAATCCATGTATACTTTTCAAGTAAGTCTCCATGCAGGAAAGCATTAGAGATATCCATCTGAGATATAGGCCACTGTCTGGCAGCACTTATAGCAAGAAACATTCTTACTGAATTCATTTTGGCAACATGAGAGAATGTTTCAAAGTAATCATCTCCTTCAATTGGAGTGAAACCCTTAGTAACAAGCCTAGCTTTGTATTTGTTTATAGTACCATCGGGATTATATTTGATCCTAAAGATCCATTTATAAAACCTGCAGAGTGTGAAGAGTTTGAAGTGTCCATGTACCATTAACTTCTAAGGCTTGCAATTGACATAGCCCGACACCACAAGTGATCTTGGATACCTGTTGATAGCTCTTTGGTTCATGAGAAGAGGATATATTACATGAGAAGTTTATGTAGGAGTCAGATACATTGGAGTAATTACAGTACTTCTCTATGGGATAAGATATGAAATTTATAGAAGGTTGACAAAAACTAGAAGGTAGACATGTGTAGTCTTTAAACTTGGCCGAACAAATTGCGGTTTGAGGTCTAGAGGAATGGCGTAAGTTTCAGCAGAAGGATTTGGAATAGTGGTGGCGTATGTTTCAAGAGAAGGGTGAGAATTGTTGGTTTGGTCATTAATGGGATTGTCGGGCCTGGGCATTACTTATTTCATCTGAAATAGGGTTGTTAGATGCCACATCTTTATTTTGAGTAACAACATCACTGTCTTCTTCAAGACCAGTGTCAAAATTTGGAAGATTATTTGTATTATTTGGAAGAGTATTATTAGGCATTTGAGTTTTAAAAAGGAAAATAGATTCATGGAATATGACATCCCTACTATACATAACCCGATGAGTGTCTAGACTGTACACCTTATAAGCCTCTTTATTGCTAGATAGCTAATGAAACACATCTTGAGACCTAGGGCAAATTTGTCTCTATTGTGAGATAGGGTGGAAACATAGCACATGCAGCCTTAAGGTTCTAAGATGTGTGTAATTAGGAGAGGCTCCAAAGAGAATTTCATAAGGGGTTTTAAACTTTAAACCGAATTAGAATTCTATTTATGATGAGTAGCGCTAAAAAGACA
>CM028379.1:142303953-142424731 GCA_013146195.2 Codonopsis lanceolata | reverse complement strand
AAGAAAACTGTTGTTACTGGTTTGAGACCAGATTCAGACGAAAAGGATGATTGTGAGCAATCTAACATATGCTTAATAGCTCATGATTCAGTCCCACCTATGACTTTCAACATCGAAGTCTCACCTAGTCCTTGGACAAAAGTGAGATCAACTGTGAGAACTTCGCAAGGGAAGAACTTCTTAAAGATAATCAAGATATGCTTGAAGAGTTCAATTCCTTTAGAGTAGCCTATGTAAAACTCGCCAAGAACTCCGGAAGTTTTGTTGCTGAGAAATCTCCCATACCGAGATTCAAACTCTCAATAGTGCCAACAAGAGAGTATCAAGCTTAAAGGAGAAAAACAGATGTGACAAAATCGAATGTCTCATCAGCACATCAAAGGACTTGACTGAGAAAATTGCCTTGCAAAAGACAATTGACTTGAACCGCCTCCAAAGATACTTTTGAAGAAATCCTTTCAAGCCAAAAAGTCATGTAAAGATAAATCGCATAGGATATTCCGATGAGCCCAAGATGACATACCTATTTGTCACAGAGAAAGGTGAATCCTCCGAGACGCTTTTGATAGCTCCTTCTCTAAACAAACGTTTTAAACAAGTGGGAAACAAGGTCTTGGTTATACAAGTGTACCTTATGTTTACCCCAAGGCTCGTAAAGGGAAAGCCAAGATTATCGCTTCTAATGAGAAACTTGAGAGAAAGAGAACTAAAGTCTACCGACAACAACTCGCCAAGGCTAAGTCTCGGCCGGCGTAGACCTACGAAATCTCTACCGGTGACTATCAAATTTGTATATGAAATGTGCAAGGCCCCTCTGTAGCTATTGAAAGTAAACTTAAAGGTATTCTACCGATCCTCCTAAAAGATTATCAATGCACTGCACCAAGGCTAAATCACCGGTAACATACCTAGGAAGGTCCAAAAGAAACAAATTAAGTCTACCGACGCAAGCAAGCCGAACCAAGGACGGCTACCGTTAAGATCGAAGACAATCACAATCACTCTTCGCCTAAGACCACCGATACGCCTCCATGGAACTTTCATTTATGTCATTCTTAATTGCCTAGGCCATCCGGCCCTGCACGCCCGCTAAGCTATGTTCACTCCAAAAATCCGAGACCTAGTTCTCAAGGTTAGCGTGTATGGATTCCAAAAGGTTGCTAATCCTTAGACCCAAAAGAAAATAAAGTGGGACCTTGTTTCTTTAATCTTTTCGTGTATGATTCATAGCTATAGAATCGTAAGATAAGGACATCTCGGTACCTGACAAGGGTCGCCAAGACACATGACAAAGAACAAAAGTCTCTCTCTCAAATATAGTGAAGCCAAAGGTCCCATAGTTATTTTCTGAGACAATGCAAGAGGGAAACAATTGGTATGGCTCAATCACTAGGAAGTCTCTCCATCAACGAAGTTTCTCTTAATGAACCGCTTAAAGCATAATCTTCTCGAGCATATCCCAACCTCGCGACAAAGGACTCGCCAATCGCCAACAACTCCAACCAATGTCTTATCAAAGATCGTGAATCCCGCTCAAAGAATACCGACCAAGCATTAGACAAGGAAACTTCTATATCGTGGACTTAAATCTTCTAGGAGATTCTCCAAATTTCTTTGCGGTAGTTGCTAACAACATTCGTGACAACAGCTTGGCTATGGCACAAGCTGCCTCACCACCTCAACTTCAAGCACCTCCAAGCTCTCCAAAGATGGGCTTGTCAAAGGTCTACCTACCTGGTCCGACCATGACGTAAGTTTTAAAGCTTGCCAATTAGGAAAACTTTCCAAGTCTTCCTTCAAAAGAAAGCCCGCCATGTCAACAACAGACCTCTTCAACTTCTCGCATATGGATCTCTTTTGACCAATCACTACGCCAAGATCTCAGAGACAAGTACACACTTGTAGTAGTTGACGACTACTTTAGGTTCACCTCGGATCGAAACAATGACTTCAAAAGATGAGACATATGATCTAGTCAATGCCGCTTTTTCGTAAGACTTCAAACCCAAAAGCTTGAAGATATTAGTGACATAAGATCGACAATGGCACCAATTCAAGAACAACTGTAGAAAGATATTGTGATGACCACGGATCGGCCACAACTTCTCTCACGAACTCCTCAACAAAATGGTGTAGCCGAACTGAAGAACGTAATACACTAGTTGAAGCAAAGAAGAACTATGATGGCGTAAGCAAAACTTCCAAAGTACTTCGGCGTAAGTCGCCAACTCTACATGTTTTACCCGTAACGCATCCCCGGTAAACAAGTTTCATAACAAAACTCCATATGAAATATGGAGAGGAAGAGCCCCAAATATAGGATTTTTTAAAATCTTCGATCAGAAATGTTTTATTCTTTATAATGGAAAAGAATATAGAGGAAAATTTGATGCAAAAATCGATTTAAGGAATTTTTCTCGGTTATTCCAAACATTCAAAAGCATTTCGCATTTTCAAGAAAACTTCTTTAAAATTTTTAGAATCAGACATGTTACTTTTGATGAATATGATTTGTTAGAGCCTAGAAAGGCTCAATGTTGCTAATGATTCCTGATAATGATGAGACCGTACAAATACAAAGATCTACTTCTACTCCTCTTCGAATTCTACAACTACTTTCTCTCGAGATTGTCCTGGGAGCTTCTTGAGAGTTCCCTTGCTAAAGATGTTTTTAGAGAGCATAACATGGTAGCAGATCGCTTATGCTTGCTCATGATCATGGGAGTCGGATTGTTTTTTCAAAGATACGCGGATTTACCGCTTGTAGTTAGACTGCTTGCCTTTGATGCCTCCCAGATTCATAGTTATAGACTTAGCGCCTTCTCTTAGCTCTTGGTATTTTGTTTTATTTTTCGAGGTTCAGTGCCCTTTGTCCCCCCGTTGTAGGCAAGGCCAAGGTTGTCCCCTCGTAGTTTTTTCCTGCTTTTAATAAATTCCCGTGCCGCCCGCTTCTCCAAAAAAAAAAAAAAAGAATTCTACAACTATCACCCTTCCAGCTTAACCACCGCAGACTTCAACTCGCCGCCACCAAACTCTTCTCTGGCTGACCCATAACCTATCTTCTTCGCTTTACCCCAAACACCTTTGCAGATCACTCACCCTTCTTGTTCACCGAAAATGAAGGTTTCAAAGATCCTATCTCTTCGAACCCGATTTTGGTGAATCACCTTCTCAACCTACTCCAGAATTATTAAGGGAAGAACCCACCAGAAGTGATCTTCCTCCAACCATTATTGAAACAAGAGATCATCCTATTTCTCAAATAATTGGTGATCTCAATTCAGGAGTTCGTACGAGGAATAGAGTTCGAAATGAGACTATGTTTGCATTTGCATTCGTATCTGAAATCGAGCCAAAGAAGATTGATGAAGCTATCGAAGATCATTACTGGATTGAAGCTATGCAAGAAGAGCTGAACTAGTTTGAAAGATGCAAAGTGTGGAGCTTAGTTCAAAGACCGACTGACCATCCAGTTATCGATACCAAATGGGTATACAGGAACAAGAGAGATGAAGATGGGAACGTCACCAGAAACAAAGCTAGATTGGTTGCTCAAGGCTACCGACAGGAAGAAGGAATTGACTTCGATGAAACATTTGCTCCTGTTGCTAGATTAGAAGCAATCAGACTCTTTCTAGCCTATGCTTCGTTCATGGACTTCAAAGTTTATCAGATGGATGTGAAGAGTGCCTTTCTGAATGGTGATCTTCAAGAAACGGTATACGTTGAACAACCTCCAGGTTTTGTCTTTCAAGACAAATAGGATCATGTCTACCAACTCAAGAAAGCACTCTATGGCCTAAAACAAGCTCCCAGAGCTTGGTATGAAACTCTATCCAAATTCTTAATTGAACAGGGATTCGTGAGAGGAAGAATAGACACAACTCTGTTCATCCTCAAGCACAAAGGTCATTCTCTTCTGGTACAAATCTATGTGGACGACATCATCTTTGGATCTACAAACCAAAGCATGTGCAAGAGATTCGAGAAGCTGATGCAAAGCAAGTTCGAGATGAGTATGATGGGAGAACTTACCTATTTTCTAGGACTGCCGATTCAACAGACTTCCGACGAAATCTTCATCAGCCACACCAAATATGCAAAGGAACTCATCAAGAAATTTGGTCTTGATTCAGCAAAAGGATTTGAGACTCCAATGTCTACCGACTGCCATCTTGATAAAGATGAGAAGGGAAAGCAAGAGAACATGACCAAGTACCGAGGAATCATAGGTTCACTTCTTTACCTTCTTGCCATGACACGATATTATGTTTGATGTTTGTGTTTGTGCAAGATTTCAGGCAGATCCAAAGGAATCACATTTGCTTGCTACCAAACGTATCATCAGATATGTTTCAACGACTACAAATCTAGGTATCTGGTATTCCAAACGTAACAACTTCGATCTTGTTGGATATTCAGATGCAGATTATGCAGCCTGCAAAGTGAGTAGAAGAAGCACCAGTGGGACTTGTCAATTTCTTGGAAATAGACTTGTCTCATGGTCTTGCAAGAAACAAGGATCGGTTGCAAACTCCACCACAGAGGCTGAATATATTGCTGACAGCAGCTGTTGCTCTCAGCTATTATGGATGAAGCAACAAGTAGTGGACTACAACATCAAGACTGCAAATTGTCCAATTATGTGTGACAACACCTCAGCAATTTCAGTCTCCAAGAATCCAGTGATGCACTCGAAGACAAAGCACATTGATATCCGTTATCACTTCCTCAAAGATCTTGTGGAGAAAGGTAACATTAGTCTGGAATACGTTCGAACTGAACATCAATTAGCTAACATTCTCACAAAGCCACTGGATGCAACCAGGTTTGCTTATTTAAGGAGAAATCTTGGTATGATTGACCCTAATGCTTAAACTCAATATCTTAAAGTTCTTTCTTTCATACTGGTAGACTTAGATTTATACTGACCGGAAGACTTCATTTACCCTCTATCGGAAGACTTAAAGGTTAAACCCTCTTCAAAATCCAAACGTGACAGCATGAAGGAGTTTGACCCTGAAAAAGTCATCCCACCAGGTCTGGACATCAATTTACCTAGGTACCCTCCATTTCCCGCCGCTCACGACGTCATAGTCCTTTTGGACCCAAAACTGTATATACCTGGCATGTGCATAGATCTCAAATCCGTTTGCACGATTGCCCCCGGAGTCAAAGCCTGCGAAGATATGAACGCTTCGGGGATTCTACCAATCTTCTACCTTAACGACGAAGACTAAAACATCCTCCTGGCTGAAGAATTCTACCAACGAATGGTAGTCAGAAATCAAATTGCACTGCGAGGATGGATTCGAGGTCGACCCGTCTCCATCACTGCCAAGACAATTTCCACCATTATTGGTGTACATTTTGGTGGTGAACTAGAATCATCTACTGCTGAGGCTAACCATGCCTGGGAAGCAATGAGGGGAGTTGATACTCCAAGGGAACCTCAAGGTAAGATGCTGAGGAACCTCTTCCCGCTAGACGTCTACTGCTCAAGCCATCTGATTACAAGGGCCTGCTATTCAAAAGCGGGGCCCACGATATGTTCACTACACAACAGCTAAACCTCACCAGTGCAGTCTTCCTACTGACTCACCTCAATTACGACACTATTGTGTTCAATGAGCTGAAGCAGTGCGCTGAGAAAGTAAATAACAACCCCAACTGCAAACGACCTTTTGTAAGGCTGATCAACGTCCTTCTACGAGACACAGAGAAAATCAACTCTTCCATTAAGGAAGATGAACTTATTTTGGTGAAAAAGGACAAACAGCTGACCGCCTCGTTCTTCAACAAATATACTAAATATGAGAACAAGCGACGGCAGCAAAAGGACTTCCAAATATCTCTCTTGAAAAGACTGCTAAGCCGACGCCTATAGTCGTTACGCGCTTCAACATGGATGCATATGAAGCTGCTAGCAAGAGCTTCAAAAAGGCATCTGACAAATTCAATGACCAAATAGCTCAAACCCTTCACCAACAAGCAAAGGATTTGGATGACGAGTCAGAGCATCTGTTGAAGTCCAAACAAATAGCCAAGGCCAAAAAGGCACGGGCGGAAGAAGACGAAGCTGAGAAACGTCAAGCCAAATGGATCAGGCAAGAGCTGAAGGCAGGCACACAGGACAAGTCTGTCGGCTGCTTTTCTACTGATGCTGGTAAGCCTTCATCTCCTTCACCATCCTCTCCAGCTCAACCAACCTCCTCTACCCATCCTTCTCCTAAAAACAAACGACAACCCTCACCTTCACCTTCACCAAAACCAAAACGTAGGCGACTACGTAAAGCCTTTCAAACCCAGCCACCTGTAGACACTCAAGACTCTGCCGATGATGCAGCTGAGCCCCCTATTCAGTTGCTAAGGAAGAAAAAGAAGTCTGCCACCAATCCACCCTCTACCGCCGACCAACCCTCTACCGTCGACCAACCCTCTACCACCAACCAACCCTCTACCGACAACCCAAACCAACCCATTCCTACTGAGTCATCTACTCAGAGGACTTCACCCCCTCCTAAGGAGTCTATCCCTCAGGAGGAGCCACAAAGACAGGAGGAGCTTACCAGAACTCCTACACATCCTCCCTTCCCTTTCAATTATTCTCCTAACCCATCTACCCCTTCTTCACCCCATCGAACCCAAACCAGTCCATCTACACAATCTAAACCAACCCAGCCCTCTCCTTGCAAACCCTTAGACTCTGCTGCCTCCAAGTTTCTCTTTGAACTTTCATCGGTAGCAGATCTATTCCCCTAAGCTCGGCCACAACCAAACCTCCTCAAACCCAAATCCCTTTTCTATCCAGCCCCCTATTTTTGGTTCTCTACCGACCCCTTACCAGAATCACCAATCGTCAGTGACAACTCCCACACTGACATTAAGGTAGATTCCCCTCTAAAACCTCCCCCCCCCACCAAAAACCAACTTCTCAACCCATACTTTCCCCTCCCGTGAATCCACCTCTTCCGGCTCAGTCACTCTGCCTCTCCAACAGCCCTTTCGGCCCATGTCCACTGATGAAGCCACCTCTTCTACCGGCAGTGGTCATATTCACATTCGCTTGGACCCTTCTCCCTCTCAACCGGCCAATGCTGAAATCTTGTCTCGCTTGGACGCCATTTACGACAGATTAGGAGAACTGATGAGCATTTCCACCGCTGCCGATGAGCTTGCCACTGCCGCATCCAAGGCAAATGATAGAAATGCTGCTCTTCTTCGGCAATTCCAAGATGACGTATGGACACACTTTGGACAGATGAAGCACGAGTTTACGGATGTCAAGATTAACGTTGAAGCTCAACGCTCTGAATGCGCCCGACTCTGCTCATCTCTGTTCTACGAGTTATTCCACGCCATCACTCTCCATCTCGGCCACAACCGCCCGCCTGTTCTCGCACTCAACAACATTGCTCGCGACTCCGCTCACGATGTTATGAATGCTCGGCGTGACTGGGATCTGGCCATCACGGAGGAGAAACAAATGAAGTCTATCAACCAGATGCTTTTGGAAGAGAACAGCCGTCTTCGTGAAGAACTGGACTACCGTTCTCGATCCACTAGACCTCCCACTTCTGCCGATGATGACTACATCAGAAGAACCAAAGAGCTTGAGCGATAGAGAAGAGAGAAAGAAGCAGCAGACAAAGGTAAAGGGAAAAGACCTTGGTAAATCTGTATCTTTTCTTCCCTTAACCTTTGTATCTATATTAATTTCTTGAAAACTCTGTAATATTAAACTTCTCGTTTTTAATACAGAAGATTAATTGACTTTCAAAAATGTCTATTGTTTAAAATTCTTGTTATTTAAATTCATACCTGCTTAGAATTTAAACACTCAGTTTAAATCCACATTTGAATTGTTTACTACTAATCTGTGTGATGTTCTCTCTTATCTCTTCTATTTTGTAAGCACCTAGATTAGATTTTACACCTGAGGTGTTCTCCTTTTTGATAGATGCATGTTTACCGTTATAAAATTAAAAATACTTTTAGACATGCTATTATCTATCATATAGTTGTTTATAGCCCTCATTTGTAAGTAATGATGACCAGCTGCGTATCAATTAGCGTGGCAACTGTGTATAGAACTTTGCCAAAGAATAGTTTGTTTTATAGGCTTCACAGGTTCAGCGGAAGACTTTAGTTGTGCTTCACCGGAAGACTTGCAAACAGCAACCAGCGGCAGACCTTGTCTGCACATGGCCAAGCATGATGTGTCTAGTCAAACAAGTCTTAGTGGATTAATTAAATATATCCTTATCAGTTTAAATTTAAATTAAGACATTCTCTGGCTTCTCAGACACGTCTAAAACAGCTTTCCGAAAAGAAGGAAGAATTTCGTAGTCTTAACAGTGACAAAGCAGGTGAACAGACTGTCACCTACAGTTTGTACCAACTCTTGCAGATCTGACATCCGGATTGCTCTCCTACCAGTCTCCGCAAATGTCCCTGCACCTACTCCCTGCTTTATAACAGAGAAGACGAAACCATCAAGACAGCTCTATGCATTTAATGCATTCAACCTAATAGAGCTTTTACACTTCGTCTTCCCAACGGATCTCCAGAATGCTCCAACTATTTATACCTCCATTAAAGACTGAAGAAAAACACTTGACGAAATGCTCTAAAAATTTTCAACAACTCAAAGTATTTATACTCAGTGCATTCAAAAGATCTTAAACTGATCAAGAAGTCCTCGACAACAACAAGATTTTTTTTTTTGGGAAGCAGGGCGGCACCTGCAGAATTTATTAAACAATAAGAAAAGAACAAACTAGAGGGGGACAACCAGCCTTACCCAACAGGGGGGGACAAAGGGGCCTGACCTCGAAAAAGAAATTAAACAAACTATGGGCAGCGACGGAAACTCGAAAAACCATACAAGTCACTTTTATAGGCAAAAAGAGCATCTCTAGGTAAATCCTTAACATTGTAGAAAAATTGTCTCGAATGGTGATGATGAGCCTCCGCAGCCAACCGATCTGCAACAAAATTTTGTTCCCGGAAGACATGAGACAAACTATAATCTGGAAGAATTCTGCGACATTCCCGGAGCTCAGAGTCATACAACCATGGAGAGGTATGACGACCTCCAATAAAATTAACTGCAGTCAAGGAGTCCGATTCGACCAAAACATGCTCCAAAGCTAGAGCTCGACAAAGCCGAAGGCCATCAAGAAGTGCCATGATTTCCGCGTACATGTTTGAACCATTGCCATAAAAAATAGAGAAGGCAGCCACTAACTCACCTTTAGAATTCCTAATCACTCCTCCCCCAGAACACTTGCCTGTCACGCAAGAACCATCTGTGTTAAGCTTTAGAAAACTACCACTCGGTTGACTCCATTTCAACCAGCGGCCTATCCGAACCTTCACCATTTGGATGGGAATATTGAAAGATTGTAAAGCCACCAAACCAGAAGAACCACAAGCTGACCGAGGGCAAAAGAGACCAGCCGAATCCTGCAAGTGAGAAATAATCTTTCGAAAGATCAAACCCGCTTGCATAGGTATGTTCTCAAAAACCGCAGAGCACCTCGCCTTCCAAATCTCCCAGCAACCAAAAACAAGAACTCCTAATAAGCAAGCCCCCATCTGATGACGAAGAGAGTCATAGTCCAAGACCGAAACAGGTGGCTAAGATCGTGATACTGACTGATAAGACGGAATGGACGAGCAAATCTGGACCAAATCTCCCTGGCCACTTCGGAATTCAAAAAAACATGCTCAACAGACTCGCAATCCGGCTGGGATAAGCAGCAAACACATTTAGAAGCTAGATGAATGAAGCGACTTTGCAAGCGAGAATCTACCGGAAGAGCTCCTTGCATCAAACGCCAAACAAAAATGCTAACTTTAGGAGGGATCCACAGTGCGGATCTTAGCGTACCCAATCAATATTCTGGACTAGGGGCGAATATAATTCCAGAATGCCGAGGATTGAAAGTTGCCCGAGGTGGTTAAGATAAAAACACGACGGTCCTTGATCTGATCAGAGCAATGAATTCTAGAAATCTTCTCGTGTAACTCAGCCGGGATGAATTGACTGAACTCATGGGAAATAGGCAACGCCTCCTTGACTGTCAGATTAATGTCCATGGGAAGGGGGCCCTGAAGCCGAGTACCACACCAATTTTCATTCCAAAAGGAAAGATTCCCTTCCCCAACAATCCATTGACTGCACATCTGAACCGTACCAAGCTGAGATAAAACTGCTTTCCATGCCATGGAAGAGGATTCAGATCTATACGAACCATCTACGCGACCATATTTGAGATTACAAAATTGAGCCCAAATGCCTTCCTTTGTAAGCAGCCTCCACGCCAATTTTGCGTGTGCCGCAGCCATCACATGGTGGAGAGAACGAATACCTAGACCGCCTTCGATCAATGGACGACATATTCTGTGCCAAGCTACCCAATGCGCCCGATGTTCACCATTCATACTCCATAAAAATTCAGCCATAGCCCGCTCAATTCGAAGAAGGATCGATTTAGGAACCGAAATGGCAGATAACATATATATGGGAATACTACATAACACCGATTTAATCAACGTTAGCCGAGCACCAAAAGATAAGAGCTTAGCATGCCAACCGCTGATTCTTTTTAAGATCTTTGACTCTAGCTCCTCAAAATAACGCCTCTTAATTCTGCCCGTAAATAGAGGAATTCCAAGATACTTCATAGGTAATGACATAGGGCGGCATCCAGCCCAACTACTGATCAGAGAACTGCGTCGATTTGAACATCCCTTAGACACGTAAAAGCCGCTTTTATTGAGATTAACGAGTTGCCCCTAACTTTGTTCGTATTTATGAAGAATAGAACGAAGGCCCAGAATCGAAGATTTACCAGCATTACCAAAAACCAACATATCATCTGCATAGAGGAGGTGTGAAATTTGAAGACCACCACGACCATGATGATACGGACGAAACAAACCATCTTGCATACCACGATTGAGATTAATAGACAAGATTTCTTGAGCTAGAAGAAAGAGCAGCGGCGATAAAGGATCTCCCTGTCTAACCCCCGAGTAGAATGAAAGAAGCCATGGGACTCTCCATTAATCCTAATGGAATACCAGATATTACTGATAAGCCGCTGAATAAGCCCCTGCACATCCTGGCCAAAACCAAAAGCCTGCAAAGCCCGATGAATGAAGTCCCATTCAAGCCTATCATAGGCTTTAGACATGTCGAACTTGAATATAATATTACCACCCCTAGTCTTTAAATCCAGACGATGAACCATCTCACTAGCCAACAAAATATTCTCTTGAATACTCGGCCCTTCACAAAAGCTGCCTGCTCTGGGGAAATGAGACGAGGTAACATAGTGGAAAGACGAGAAGCAATAATACGCGAAATAATTTTGCATATAAAATTGCAAAGACTAATAGGCCTTAAGTCCCCCAAATCCTCCGGATTTTTAACCTTTGGAATCAGCACCAAAGCAGTAGCCGTCATACCCCTTGCGTATGATGACCGAAAAAAGCGATAATAGCAGCCACCACATCAGTTTTAATAATCGACCAGCACCCCTGAAAAAACCAACCGGTAAATCCATCTGTCCCAGGAGAGCTATTAGGATTGAGGGCGCATACTGCAGCAAAAATCTCTTCTTCAGAAGGTATATGAGTAATGCTCTCATTATCAATCTCAGTCACCCTAACCGGAAAATTATCAAACAAACTCTCATGAATGAAATGCGGCTCAGACGAGAAAATATCATGAAAATAGTTAACTGCCACCGGGCCAACATCCTACGGACTATCACTAATATTTCCCATTAGGCATGCGAAGATGAACCTTATTTGAACGAGCTCTTTCTTTGATACGTGCATGAAAATAGGCCGAGTTTCTATCCCCATGTTCAAGCCACTTTTGTCTAGATTTTTGCCAAGTCAATTCTTCATCCCATTCTGATAACTTAGTAAGAGTCTGCCGAGCCTCTCCTAGCCGAGAATAAATATTCTGCTGCCATCCATTCTGCAACTCAACCTCAAGACTAAGAATCTCATCTTGAAGGGCTTCAAGAGGACGTCTAACGTGGCCAAAGACATTCCAGTTCCATGCCTTCAACTGAATACGAAGAAGTTGCAATTTCTTAAAAAGGACTTCTAAAGGAAGACCATCAACCCCGCGATTCCATTGAGACTCCACGAAGGACAAGAAATCCTGATGGTCAAGCCACATGCGCTGAAACCGAAAAAAACTCTTCGGCTTGTCTACATTCTGAACCGTGACAACCATAGGCGTATGATCAGATTCATTTGTCGGCAAGTGCTGAACCTTAAGACCCGGATTAACAGCATCATAATTCCCGCTACACAGAACTCTATCTAACCTCTTCCAGATCCGACCAGACCCTTCATGATTATTACACCAAGTATACCGGCTGCCCTCGAAACCAGCATCATGAAGGCCGACTCGAGAGATAAACTGATTGAAGTCATCCATGGCATTGAAGTCACATTGAGCTCCTCCTAATTTTTCAGATGAATGAGAAATAACATTGAAATCACCACCTACCAACCATGGATCAGTTAACCCATTAGCAAAGGAGGACAAATCATCCCACAACTTCCTCCTAGTAACCCGACAACATTTAGCATAAACCACAGATAGAAAAGCGGAAAATTGCCCGGCAACTGTAACCTTGAAAGACAGAAATTGATCTGAAAATCCGACAAGTTGCATATCTACATTAGCTTCCCAGAAAACCCAAATATGGGTGTTCACCGGGTTAGCGTGGAGAGCATGAGAATAATGAAGTTTGCGCCGTAATTTATGTATTCTTTCTCCAGCAGTTTTCGGCTCCAAAATGGCACAAATAATCGGCCTATGTTGCTTCTTAATGAGACTAAGATAATCTCTGGTTCCTTTATTACAAACCCCACGTGCATTCCAAATCAGAACTGACATTAAAAAACTAGAAAGGAGAAGAATTAATGGGCTTTAGAAGCAGCCCTAGTCTTTCGCTTATTGTGCTTCGCAAAATTTGCTTGTTGAACTTTCCGAATTTTCTACTTGCAGTAATTCAGAAAAGCTGGCCGAATTGTTTGAGTCGGAGCATCCCAATCGGTAAGGCCTCCAATAATTTCCTCAGTATGCTCCTCATAGTCACCCCCAGTGGAATGAGCCTTCCCAAGCCTCGACAACAACAAGAAGACCTGCATCAACACTTATCTTTTAACTTCTTGTTGTTATCCTTCATAACTATTCTTCTGCACTAATTAAATATCTTGTTTACCCAGATATTTAATTCCTAAACCCCCAAACACAAGTCAGTATTTTTGTACACGATCCATTGGGTATATTCCTTGTAATAGAACTAGTGGAAAACATAGTGCACTTTTAAATCTAAGGTTGACTGCCTTGGTGGTGGACGTAGCACTCTTTATTGTGTGAACCATCCCAAATACTTGTGTTCTTCCTTTACTACTTGTTTACTCTTGAACTGTTTACTATTTCCTTTACCTATATCCTCAACTACAGACTTGAGTATTCAGTCAAGTCTACCGGTAGTCCTTAATCGGCAAACTTGAACCTGTTTCCTTGCACAACTTCCGCTACTTCAATCTTCCCAATAGATTGCAAGTGCTTGTCAAAGGAACTTACTTAAAAAGTTTTTAAGTGTCTAATAAGCTATTCAACCCCCCCCCCTCTAGCTTATTAATGTGCCCTTTGGGACTCACAATTGGTATCAGAGCTTAACTCTTTGAAAACTAGTTTTCCAAGATTAAACTCTTGAGAGACTCGATCCAATGGCACAAACACACTAATAAAGCTTGTGGACTTAGAGTGGGAATTTAATTTGATATTTTTTTCTTGATTAAAGAAGATGATGATAATGAAGACATGGGAAATTATGAATTTAACATAACTTAACATCTAAAAAATGGGTTAAATTACAAAACTCAAGTATAGTAGCCACTACAAAAAAGGCAAAACCTCTCATTTGGCCACCGAACTTTTCAAAAACTTGCAAGGCGGCCACCGAAAGTTTAAAACTTGCAATGAGGCCACTGAACATTAGATAGGTTGCAAGCGAACTCATTTTTTGGACGGACGTTATGTTCATTTGTTAAATTATATGTTATTACCTATTTTGCCCTTGTAAATACTAAACCTTTATGTGAAATTAGAAAAAAATATGGTTATATATCAATAGAATATGAAAAATAATTGTCTGGCAAGATTGAATTAGGTTGGACCCAGTACATGGCCGCCATGGAATCTGTCAAGTCCAATTAGCAATGAGATATCAAAAATACATAAAATAATAAGTAACACACTCTTATGAGGAAGAACTTAGGCCGGAACATGTGATTGCAACTGGGCATCAAAAGCAGTAGCAACAGAAGAATCATGTGTAAAACAAGAAGGCCAACCTTTCAAAACCCTAGGACCCCACAAATCACCCAATGCCATCAATTGTACGAAGCAAGTCCACAACAACACCGTTGTTGTCGCCCTAAACATTAACATAATCTACGAAATCCATAATATAAAAGTGAAAATCTCAACCTTAGTTAACGAATTTGAAATCTTTAGAAAGAAAAAAAAACCCAAAGGGTTGGAGCTGCAAATTAACTGGACAACGATTAAGTCGCCTGATCGAGTAGTCGTGTAGATCTTGTTGTCACAGCCGGATTTGACAGAGGGACGAGAGCAAAGATGAAGAAGGTCGACTGAGGTTGTAGAGGAAATTGTAGATTGCGACCCTGGCGCTTGAGAGCGACCACATCCATGGTGGTGATAGTCTCACAGCGAGCGTGCTTCGTATAAGTGATGACGTTGGAGATCCAGATCTGCTTAAGAGGAGTTTAGAAGACGGCTAATCGACGTTGGGGCTTCGTTAATGGCGGTCACCAACTCAGATCTGGGAACGTGGGGCGATGCTCAGTCAGAGAACATGGGGCGACGATCACGAACTACTTGAGTCAAAGATGGAGAAACAATATATATATATATTAGGTAATACTTGTCAATGACAAGGGGCAAAATAGATATTTGACATAATTTAACGGATGAACATAACGTTCGTCCAAAAAATGGGCTCGCTTGCAGCCTATCTAATGTTCAGTGGCCTCATTGCAAGTTTTAAACTCTCGGTGGCCGCCTTTCAAGTTTTTGAAAAGTTGGGTGGCCAAATGAGGGGTTATGCCCTACAAAAAATTTAAAGCACAAGTGTCCTAATTACAATTTTTGTAATGTACAGTGCCCCAAAGATACGTTTTACCAAATTTGGAATGTTGCAATTTCGTAGGGAATTTTCATTTACCTATTTGGAATTGGAGCATCAAAATTCATGAAGCTATTTTCTTTTGCACAATTATCTATATCAAACTCCTCAACATTTTGTGACTTTTACACATGTGGAGAGCCGAACAAATATACTACACCATGGCATCACAAATCAAGCTAAGTGACAACTGGCAACATGCACTCACTATATTTAATTTTCTGTTAATAAATGCAAGTGGGATGACTTAAAGTCTCGAACCCACTACCTTACCAAACCAAAATTATGATATCATCTTAAGTCATCAACTCATCTAAAAACTTAAGTTGTTAGATGGAGGCCCAACTATCTATATGAAGGATAAATTGTAGGTTGGTCCACTTTGCAAAATTTATAACGCTTAAGTATCTCTTTTTTTAAACCGCTAAAGTTCACATTTATAAAAATTTTCCTAAATTACCCACCTTGATTGCTATTCTTTTTCTTTACAGAAAGATTTATGAATGGAAGTGATAATGGATTTGATTCTTATGCGGCCTTCTCCCTATGGACTCCCATATAGATGCTTACCCACACTTTCTGATTTTCCCTTTTCCTTAGCAAGCTTCTTGTACTGAACTCTGATCCTAAGAAAGAAATGGATGGACTTATAGATTTAGAAAAATGTTGTTTTCATGTACGACGAGAAGCTTGTCTTTGACCAGTCTGAGATCGAGCAATGTTACGATGTTTACGAACCTAAATGTAGGAAATAAGAGGCTCTACCATTGTGTTTTACAATCTAACTTATATTTCCTTTGGGGTTTTGGAGATCAGCTTGCAGACAACCTATTTGATGCATTATTTTGGTTCGCGATGAAACTATTATGAAATTGTGATGCATCAATTTAGTATTAGAATGCATCGTTTTGGTTTACGATGCAACTATTTTGGAATTGTGATGCATCAATTTGGTATTAGAATTGATGTACAAATTGGATTTCATGATGCACGCTTTAGATTTCTGATGTAGAAAGTCTTGATACACAATTGGATTTGCGATGCGAAAATTGGATTCCCGTTGCAAAAATTGGAATTGCGATGCATCGACTTAGAATTGCGATGCAATTTTGTGGCACAAATTTATTTATAAGTCATTTGTGTAATGACAAAGATAGTTGTGGAAATGTGTTCTACTCCGTGAGAATATCGAAATCATATATTTATTTGTCAAATTTGGTGTTTAGATGAATAAGTTATGATTGATTAAAGTGTGGTGTTGGAAGTGGGTTTGTCCCACATTGAGAAATTAATAAAAGCTTGAGTGATTTATGTATAAGTGCCTTATGTGTTAAGGATAAGCTTGTGTAGATTAGAGGATTTCTCTCACACATAGGCCCGCCGGGGTGGGGGGGTGCAAATCATGGTCTAATTTAGCCTTCGGGCTACCAAACTCATGGGCGAGCACATCCAGTGGACCAAATTTTCTACTCAGTCAAGGCAACATTTTGTTAAATTTTTTTTGTTTTCGTAACTCCTGTATTCAAAATTGATTGATTGCAAAATCGATAGTATCAATTGCCACAACTTTTAATATCGTATTTAATACGTAAATCGAAAACATTATTGATTAATGAGTGTAATCAAAATGCACTTGATTTAGGCCAATATAAACTGTTTTGTTTGCACAAGTTCAAACACACAGTTTTCGACATTCCCATCCTCTCTTGCATTTCATCTTGTTGGGCGATTCCTTTGGCCTCATGTTCGGTATTGGTGATAGAGTCAAACACAATTTCAATTCGCTGGGAACCTCAGAGCTAAGGTCTCTCTGATGTCTCTGTTGTATCCTGATAGTCAAACGTCCTACAGCAAACTGCAACCACTTACGGGGAAGGGACAAATCTGTTTTAAGAAAACTGTGTTCGATAAAGGCCTCAGACCAGCAGACTTCATTTTGCACCAGTAGCCTTTGCACCAGAAGACTCCTATAAAGCCTTCCATATCAATCGACTTCGCAGATCCTTGTACATCAACAGATTTCGCTAAGCTCGGTACACCTGCAGACTTAAAAGCTTTAGCGGTATTCAAGCTTGAACAATGAACTTTCTTAACAATAACAATTAAATTTGTTTACTTATTTATTCTTTAATTGAATTCTATTTTCCCTTTTATATTTCTAAAAGTCTTAAAACAAACTCGTATTGTTATCTTGGATAATAGTAGGCCCTTCTAAGTGAAAATTATACAAATTACATAATTGTGTATTCTGACTTTGTACATATTTCAGATATGACAATTGAATCTAATACCCAAGCTATTGGAATGGAGACTAATGTGACCTTGAACCCAACGACTTCCAATCCAACTGTGACCAATGTTACTATGACTCAGATTGTGACCGATCCTACTGTTCCAATGCATCATAGCGAGAAACAAAGAAGTTTAGTGGCTTGAATTTCAAGCATTGGCAACAGAAGATGCGGTTCTACTTGACTACCCTGAACCTAGCGAGGTTTCTAAAAGAAGATCCTCCTAAGGTGGTTGAGAATCAGAATGATGTGCAAGATGCAAGTGTTGTGGACGCATGGAATCATTCGATTTCCTTTGCAGAAACTATGCACTAATTGGGTTGACACACTCATTGTATAATGTTTACCATGTTAAGAAATCGACAAATGAATTGTGTACATCCTTTGACCACAAGTATACATTCGAGGACGTTAGGGCCAACAAGTTTATTGTTGGCCGCTTCCTAGATTTTAAGATGGTAAACTCCAAGGCTGTTAACAGTCAAGTGCAAGAGTTGCAAGTAATTTTGCACAAGATTCATTCTGAAGGGATGGTTGTGAGTGAAACCTTCCAAGTGGATGCAATAATTGAGAAGTTGCCTCCAGCTTGGAAAGATTTCAAGAACTATCTGAAACACAAGTGAAAGGAGATGAATGTGGAACAACTTGTGGTTAGGCTTCATATAGAAGAAGATAACCAGGGTTCTGATAAGAAGACATTCACTCTAGTGGCTGCTAAAGCCAATATGGTGGAGCATGGCCAAAGCTCCAAAGGCAAAGGCAAGGTTGCTGGTAAAGGATTCAGTTTGGGATCCAATTGAGGAATCTCTAAGAAGAGATTTTATGGAAAGTGATACAATTCTGGTGGTAGAGGTAACAAGGCCACGACATGCAAGAAGCCAATAAGAGACCGTGAAGCAAACATGGTTGATGACATATCTTAAGATGTATCAGACCTAAACCTTGCTGCGGTGATCACTGAAGTGAACTTGGTAGGTTTAAACCCAAAGCAATGGTGGATTGACACTGAGGCCAGCAGGCATGTGTGCTCCAACAAGGAGATGTTCAATACCTTTGTAGCTGCTGAGAATGGCAAAAAGATCTTTATGGGAAATTCTACCACTTCTGAAATCAAAGGTCTAGGCAAAGTGGTGCTGAAGATGAAGTTCGGAAAGAAGCTGACTCTTAACAATGAACTCTGTATACCAGATATCTGGAAGAACTTAGTGTATGAAACTCTGCTGGTGAAGCATGGATTCTATAATGTTTTTGAGTCAGATGTCGTAACTCTATCTAAGAGTTTGTTGGGAAAGAGCATGCAACTGATAGGTTGTTTAAGCTCAGTGTAATAGTTGTTAAACCAAAAAGCAATATGACTCCTTATGAAATTCTAAAAGGAAATAAACTTACTTTAAAATATTTTCATGTGTTTGGAAGTATTTGTTACTTCCTCCGTCCTTAAATTATCGTCATCCTTTCCTTTTTCGTTCGTCCCAAAATAATTGTCCAGTTTGAAACTTACCTTTTTAGAACATCACTTTTACCACTTTACCCTTACTTTTTCACCCTACTTTAATTATGAGCCACATACGCATGAGCTTTAAAGGAAACTACACATTAAACCAATATAAATAATCAAGTCAATTGTTTTTTCTTAATCCGTGTGCTGGGTCAACTAGAATGATTATTTAGGGACGAAGGGAGTACTTGTTACATGATAGAGAACATCTTGCAAAATTTGATTATAAAAATGATAAATGTGTATTTATGGGATATGCTACAAATAACCGCGTATAGATTTTTCAATTTTAGGACAAAAACCATTATGGAATGCATGAACATTATATTTGATGATCTATCTGAATTGGGTAGAAAAAGTGCTGAAGATCGTTGAAGATCTCCTAGAAAGGCTGCAAACTTCAGAATCTGAAGTTATTCAATGCGTAGAAATTGTTTCAAAGAATGTTCCACTTCTACGTATATGTCATATGTCTATAGTTCCCAGTTTCCAGTTTCCGTGCGTCAAGCTTTTAGATATGATAATCTCAAATGTACTCTTTGTCCTTCCGATCGGGTATTTTTAATAATATCTTGACTTTATTGAATAAAGAATGTTGAATCTTCATTGAATCTCGATGAAGAGAAAAACATAACGAACAAATCCAGAAAGATACCCTTTAAGTTTAGTGATTGGTGAAGTAAGTACATGTGTGCAAACAAGAAAAGAGAAAAGGTTAGTAACAAAGACACGGTTAAACTTGTTTGCTTGTCTTTTGAATGTTTGAAAGTGCATACTTGTTGCTTGTTTCTAAAATAGAACCTAAGAATGTGGTAGAAGCTTTACAAGTTGAACCTTGGATAAATGCTATGCAAGATGAACTAGAACAATTTGTTAAAAATGATGTTTGACATTTAGTTTTTAGACCTAAGTCTACAAATGTTATAGGAACCAAGTGGATATTTAAAAATAAGTCTGATGAGCAAGATAATGTGATAAGGATTAAAGCTCGTTTAGTGCTCAAGGTTACAATCAAGTGGAAGGAATTGACTTTGATGAAACTTTTGCTCCAGTTGCTAGAATTGAATCCATTAGATTGTTGTTAGCTATTGCATGCTATTTAGGTATATCATTATAACAAATGGATGTTAAGAGTATTTTCTTGAATGGTGTGTTAAATGAAGAAGTCTATGTAGAACAACCTAAAGGCTTTGAAGACCCTTTTAAGCCAGATCATGTTTATAGACTTAAGAAAGCTCTTTATGGTTTGAAACAAGCCCCTAGAGCTTGGTATGGTAGATTAACTGATTACGTACTTGAGAATGTGTAAGTCCAGTTAGCAACTAATAAGGCTAGAGGGGAGTGAATAGCCTTTTAAAACTTTGAGGGTAGTTTTGAGAAACTTTAAAAGTTGCAGCGGAAATGAGTAATTTTGTCAGTCAGCTGGCTGATGTTTTAAAAGATGATAATGTAGGCTGAAACAAAATTGGTTAGCTGATTGACACAATTAAATGCCTTTTGAAAAGTAGATCACAATGCAAAATACAAGGAATGAACTGAAGAACAATTTATTAAAACAGATAAGTAAACAATTTATCTAAGTAATTGGCTGACACTTAAGTATATTAAGACTTCTTAAGTGTTAGGTCAGTTTGTAAGAGCTTATGAAATAACAGACAAAGTAATTGAAGTGGTTCACAGTAAAATTTTTGAAGTGCACTAATATTATTAAAAATTTAAGTGATCTCTAATGGATCAGTGCACAACAAAGACCAATGTTTATGAAGCATGATTGAAAGACAATCACATTCGTGAGACAATCAAACTGATTTCTTAAGGATTAAGGAAGAAGTAAATCAGTGATTGTCGAAACAATAACTAGAAAATAAATAATGATGAAGTCTATCTAGCTAAAGTTTTAAAGACTGAGGCACTTGAAGTGAGTAATTTTCTTTGAGAGTATGAATGATTCAGATGATGTCTTCTAGAGATTCATGTGGGTATTTATAAATGAACTTGAGGTGCATCCCATTAGGAACACATTTGAATTTGAAATGTGTTTTATAATTCAGACGTATCTTCTCACAAGATCATAGAGATCATGTTATAGAGATAACGAACATAAGATCTATCAAA
Source organism: Codonopsis lanceolata (assembly GCA_013146195.2). NCBI lineage: Eukaryota > Viridiplantae > Streptophyta > Magnoliopsida > Asterales > Campanulaceae > Codonopsis > Codonopsis lanceolata. The sequence continues at coordinate 142,403,570 of CM028379.1, read as the reverse complement.
ATACAAAATAGGAAAGTGTCAGTACCAAGAACTGTTCAAGCAAAGAAGGTAAAGAAGTTGACACTTTTAGAACTAGGGTCATCTGCTTCTAAGTGACTGATAAAAATATACTGCAAGCTGACCAATATACTTAAACAATTAAATTATAAGTTCTTGGTTCATAAAAAGTATAATGATTTTAAGAAAATTTGATTTAGGCAAGATTCAACAGAATGATTTTAAGAGATGAAAGGGCGATAAAACTTTACAAAAATCCAATAAATAAATTCTTATTGCTCAAATATATGTAGATAACATAGTTTTTGGTTCCACATCTAATTCTATGTTTAAACAATTTATAAAATGAATGACTTCTACATTTGAGATGAGTATGGTTGGTGAATTAAATTTCTTTTTGGGTATACAAATTAAACAATCTAGAGATGATATATTTCTCTCTCAAACTAAGTATGCTAAAAATTTGGTAAAGAATTTAAGATGAAAAATGCTACTTATAAAAAGACTCCTATGTATTCCAAAGTTATGTTAAGTAGAGATGATAATGGTAAAGATGTTGATAATACTCTATATAGAAGTATGATTGGTAGTTTATTATATTTGACTGCTAGTCGTCCGGATCTTATGTATTGTGTATGTGTTTGTGCTAGATATCAAGCTAAACCCAAAGAATCTCACCTTATGGCCTTAAAAAGAATTATGAGATATGTTAAAGGAACAACAAAATTAGAGATTTGGTACTCCAAAGATACAAATACTAATAGTGATTATGATTGGGCTGGTGATGTTTATGATAGAAAGAGTACTTCTAGTGGTTGTTTTTACCTTGGAAATAATTTGGTGTCTTGGTATAGTAAAAACAAAATTGTGTTTCCCTTTCAACTTCTGAATCTGAATATGTGGCAGTTGGTAGCTGTTGTACTCAATTGCTTTTGATGAATCAAATGATTGAGGATTATGGTTTGCATAGTGACTCAATACTTATATATTATGATAATAAAAGTGTTATTGATATATCAAAGAATCATGTGCAACATTCTCGAACTATGCACATTGACATTAGACATCATTTTATTAGAGATCTATTAGAAAAAAAATAGCATACGTATAGAATTCATAAGAACTGAAAATCAACTTGCAGATAATTTACCAATTCGTTAGAGTATGAAAGATTTTCCACCCTACGGAGGTCTCTCAGTGTTTGCATTTTATAATATTAGTTGTCAATGTAGTTTCATTTGAGACTACATTTGTATACACTGTATATTTATTAGACTTTTAATTTATTTCTTTTATAATTTTTTACACATAATTGTACATCATTGCACAACTGTTCTTCTTTCTTTTTTTTTTTTTTTTTTATGAATTTCACCTTCAAAGAATCTCATTTTTCTACAAATAGAATTGATTTTTATGAAAAAGCTTATGCTTGATCTTAATGTTTCCTACAAAAAGTTTATAACTTAGTTGGTGTTCTTTATATCCAATAAAGGAAAGAGCTACCTTGCAAATTTCAAATCTTGGCCGGTTCACATAAAAAAAATATATTAGTCTTTGATGTTCAATAGTATCTCATTGAATTTGATCATGTGAATAAAAAATTGAGGCTACATTATTTATGTCGGTCCATGAATGGATAAAAAAATTGAAGCTCTTAAAAAGTGTGAAAGCTACCTAGATATATCCTAATTTGTTTTGAGATCAATAGTATCTCTTAATAATGACTTTTTGGAAACAAATTTTCATATTTCAAAATGTTTTGATGAATTGTAGTGTTCAATGAGGTGACATTGATAAATTCATTGGAAGTAAAACAGTTATCTCACTCTCTCATATATTTTTGGTTATACACTTTCATATCTTTTAGTCATCCAATAAGGACATGTATTCTTGGTAATTATGTGTGTTCCTAAGTATTTGTGATTGCTCATGTATGAAATTCTTTTTTCTTAGAATTCAAATATTTGATTAATTTTGGAATGTGGGCTGATTTAGAGAATTTTCATAGACTTGTGATAAATCTTTGCATGCTTATCTTTGTGTAAGAAGTGTGGTATACTAGGTGTTTCCGTAACCTTTAAAAAATTGTTAATACTTAGTCTATTAGGACAACGGTTGCTACTTATTTCCAAATTTAACTATACCATATTCCTTCGGTTTTTAAAATTCAAAATCCTTACAGTTTTATGATTCCTTGTAATCCTATATTTTTGTTTATTGATCTCCTATATATATATTGTAACTCTTATTAGTTGTTATATTCATATCTCCTTATTTTGTGAATTTTATTCCTCCCTGCATCGTTTTTTTTTTTTTGTCTCTCATCATGTCTTCCAATCCTAGCTGTTCATGCCCCTTGTATTCGGTGAATTCTTCTCAAATGAACATGCATTTCATATTCCTCACATTGATTGCAAACATGGATGTTGTTATGTCCATGTGTATGGACCCTCAAGCTAGATTCATCTAAAGCTTCATTCAAGACTTCATTCTTTTCAAAACCTTATACTAGAAACTGTGTCCTATCTACCTCATATTATGTCAATGCCTCGTTCTTTCAAAAGCGTATGACAGATATTGATGTACAAATTATCAACGTTTTGAATCAATATGATTCTTTGATCGATAATCTTTGTTATCTTTGCAAAACACGTGAGTTGTACAATGAATTGCTTCTTTCTGGCAAAACCAAAGGGGGAGATGTTGTTGTGTTATTGCCTAGTAATTTAGGGGGAGCACCTAAGAGTTGTAACACTTATGGGAATGTGTGCATAACTATGTGAAGTTCACGGGAAAAGTCAAGGTTGATGTTTCAAGTGATGATGGCGATGACAAACATGACGCTATTGAAGATGTTGTTACTGTGGCTGAAGCTGCTTAAAATTGAGGAATGCTCAACATATCTCGGTGTGTTAATTATGGTGGAGTTGATCTTGTTTAGGCTGCTATTCCTTGTCCAAGTATTACTCGTATTTATCATCCTTTCTTGAGGGGTGGTAGAACTTAATCTGATTGTCTTATTTATGGGGAGTTTATTTGCTTATATTAAACTGATTATTATGTGTTTGTTTACTTTTCCATAAAGGCAAAAATGGGGAGATTATTGGATATTTAATTAATGAGTTATTATATTTTCTAATTAGTTTATTTAAATTAATTATTTGTTTTGCCTTTCTTGGTATTTACTTTAATTAATTATTATTGTTACATCTTTTATAGAAAGGTTATTTTGGAGATTATACTTTAATTGGCGTTTTAGGTTGTATATGAATCTTTATTCTAATAGGATTATGTGTTCTTGGAACACAAGTCATGTGTGTCGTTTTGTCTATGTCTATGAGACACGATTGACCTGATTTATTTAGGTAAGGAATCATACATATTTGGTAACTATTTATGAGGTAAGATTTAGTCCTTGTTTATTGCACTAACCCACTAATCTTTTATGGTAAGTGGTCTTCTTATTCTACAAGGTTTCTAGGTCAATGATACAAGTATAAATAAGAGGACACAAGGCTGAGAAGTTGAAGAGACGAGACTGAGCACATACACAACACCGATTGATAGAGAGAAAAGAGATCGTGAATTCAGTGATTGCCCTATTTTGAATGTATTGTTGAATGAAGCTATTATTGCAGTCTTCATTCATTCTGTCCCAACATTGTTTTTCCAGTTTACACCTCCTACTATTATGTTAAAAGCAATTGAACGTACATTAGTCTAGGTACTCTGAGATGTTAGGATTATACAAAGTCATATCTACTACTTATAGAGTTTTTACATAAATTCCACTTTGTTAGTCATTCTTTGTAATATGCTTAAACCGTTTTACTAGTGGAATATTTTTAGCCATGAGGCTCGATCAATATGTTTATTTTACATTTTGATCAAAGGTATCTCTTGTGTTTCCTTCTTGTTTTGTCTATTTAAATTTTGCAATATTGAGATATCTTCATTGTAAGCTTCATTGACCAGATCATATATCAAAACAATTTTTACTATCTTTATAGTTATTTCATTATTAAGTTTTTCATCTTTGCTTTAATCTTATTTCTTTCACTTTCTCTGAATGATAGATCTTGCACGTTCCTGAAAGGATTAGAATGGCTAGTCCTTTTTTCCTGTGGCTGCTCCATGCTCAATAGATTGTTCTTTAGCTCTAGAACATAATATACCTCTATGGCCACATATTTAAATCCATTATAAACAACTTCACCTTTCCTTTTCCCATCACACTCATCCTAGTGTTGTTTCCCAACTTCACCAAATGCCTAAAGCCTTCATCCAACTCACTAAATGCATCCTTATCTCAACACATATGATGAGAACATCCCGAGTCCAAGAACCATGTGTCTTCTCGATTAGCTTCATGCATGTCTATATACGACATTAAAAGTATCTCTTCTTCATCATCCAACTCTACGTAGTTGGCTTCTTTACCTAAAGTTGGACATTCAAATTGGTAATGTCCAAGTGTATGACACTTGTAGTGTTCAACTGTGGCTCTGTCTTGGCGTCCTTTGTTGCCTCTGCCTCTTCCTCTAAAGGAATTTCTATCACACCCTCTTCCTCCAAACCTAACTTCTAAAGTCACCTTTAAACTAATACATCATTGCTTGAAATAAGTAGTTCTTCACTTATAGATCCTTCAGTTTTAGCTCCTCAAGTCTTTTCTGATTGTTCCTTTGTCACGGTTGTTCCATCTTCTAGCTATATGTATCTTGTCTCCACCAGACTACAATATTCTTTTTATCTCAAAAGGTTTTCCATCAGCATGCTCCAATGGTCGTAGTGACCTTCGAAGCGAGGTATTACAGTGTTGGAAACTTGTTTCAACTAAATTGAATAAGCTAGTCATATAAAATAATGAAGTGGGAATCCCACATTGGGAATAAGATGAAAATAGCTCTACTTTATAAAGTAGAGCTTTTAGGCTTTACATTCGGCCCTTGAGCCACTACACTATTGTGTAGGAGGGAAGACCTAGCTAAGTGCAGGTCCAAACACGCGCGCGCGCGCGCTTGGCGGACGACCGACTGAACCTTATCTTTTTGCTACCAGTTTAGGTTCAAGCAGAGTGTGACCCTTATGAACCTTTTCTGTCCCTTTAAGACAGAAAATTTACAGCAACCTTAGACAGTGGCAGTTACAGATTCTGTCTAAAACGGTGTGTCCGTTTTAGACACACTCAACCGCTACGGTTGAGTCCGTTTCGGACATACGCCAACTGCTCCCAACTGCCATATATATACTGCATGAAAACACAGATTTTGGCTACTGAAAACTCTCTCTTTCTACACACCACCTTCTACCCTTACAGAGATACAGAAGGTCGTGTTCTGATTCGTCGGTGACTGAAGCTTGGAAGGATTGGCCTCTTCATTCACGTAAGAATCCTAAACCTTGGGAGACTCACTGGCAGCATCCGTCCATTCCATACACAGTGCCAGTTTTTGTCTTAAGGGCAGAGATTGAATATCTCGAGGATCTTCAACTACACTATAAACACACACAATGCAGGAACAAGAAACAGATCAGGCCACCCTCTAACAATCTTAAGACAAAAATATTTTTGGCTTGATTTTTTCTTTTCCAACAAGCAGTACAGATCTTCTTCTTCATCTTTTATCTGATTTTGTCTTCTGTACTAAACTGTTTGTGTTACACATTTAGACCATCTTTCTGTTTCAGTATTTAATTACTTAAATTAAATACTTAAATTACTTAAATTAAAAACACTAATCAGTTGGTTTTGAACACATTGAATCGCTTTGGTTTTTGAAACCGATCGCCCTACTTTTTTAAAATCGGTCGGTGGTTTATACAAACGCAGACAGCCTGCTTTTTCTCGCGCCTAAATCGGCCTCGCTTTAGAAATCTAATAAGCCTGTTTGCATGCTTATTGATTATATAAACCCATAGTAAGCATGCTTACATCTTATTACTTAGTGTACTCGCTAATAACCTGTAATCAACATAATCAGTTTAGCATGCTTACACTTTACACTTAATTGTATTAACTGTAACATTGTTTTAATATGTATTAATTGTAAATTGTTTTAATCTGTTTCACATAAATAAAACAGAATAGACTGCACATGAGAGTCTATTAATTTTGGTTGTTGATTGTATAGAAACAAAAGTGTTTCATATAACTTAGCATAATACTAATCTTGTATTGTGTGCAGCATGGCTTCCAACACCGGAAAGGAACCCGCTGCTGTACAATAGCCCATGGCAGACACTCAAATGATGCACGCCACCATCCACACTCATGGTGAACGCCTGGAAAAGTTTGCTGGCTCAGAATTCAAACTCTGGCAGCAAAAGATGCTTTTCTACGTAATGACACTGAACCTGTCAAAGTTCCTGAAGGAAACAACCCCTATCTTGAAAGAAGGGAATCGAACCGAACCACCATGGCCGTTGCCGAGTCATGGAAACAATCCAACTTCCTTTGCAGGAACTACATCTTAAATGGATAAGATAACTCGTTATACGATGTATACAGCCCATTTAAGACAGCCAAAGAACTTTGGGAATCATTGGAAAAGAAATACAAAACCGAAGATGTCGGCTAGAAGAAATTCATGGTTGCTAGGTTTTTAGAATTTTTTTATGAATGATTCTAAAAGTGTAATGGCACAGGTTCAGCAACTCCAACTAATTTTGCATGAGATAGCGGCCGAAGGAATGATTATTTCGGAAGCATTCCAGGTTGCGGCAATGATCGAGAAGCTACCTCCCGCATGGAAGGACTTCAAGAACTATCTCAAGCATAAGTGTAAAGACATGTCGTTGGAGGATCTGATTCTCATGCTAAGGATTGAGCAAAATAGCCGGGTCGCCGACAAGAAGTAGCTTCGCCCCATAGAAGGGGCACATGTGGTCGAACAAGACACCAAGAACGGAAAGTGTAAAAGCTCCGGGGAAGGGACGTCGAAACAACATAATCAATATAAGTTCAAAGGGAGATGTCTCAACGGCGACAAAAAAGGCCACAAAGCTGCCGAGTACCGAGGGAAGAAGCAAGTCCGCCGAGAAGCCAACATAGTTGATGAAGACATCAGCATGATCTGCGTGGTTTCCGAGACAAACATGGTTGGCACGGGTCGTGAATGGTATGTGGACACCGGGGCCACACGTCACATATGCGGCGATGCGAAGATGTTCTCTTCCAATTCAAAAGTGACGTTCGGCGAGAAGCTATTCATGGGCAACTCCTCCACCTCTAGAGTGGAAGGAAAAGGGCAAGTTATATTGAAAATGACCAGTGGACGGGAATTGGTGCTCACCAATGTCCTCCATGTCCCGGATATTAGGAAAAGCCTAATCTCCGGTTCCCTTTTAATAAAGCATGGGTTCAAGTTGGTCTTCGAGTCTGAAAAATTTTGTACTAAGTAAGAGTGGAGTTTTTATGGGCTAGGGTTACCTCAATGAGGGCTTGTTCAAATGTAATGTAATGGTGGTAACCCCACCCAACAAGAGTAGTATTAATAATACAACAACTACATCTTCTTCTTACTTGCTTGAGAATTCATTGTAGTTTTTAAAAAGTTGATGAATGTCTTTTAAACGAAAAAATATGTGCGATATTTGTAATATTGATATATATGAAATATAAAGAATGTCATCTTAGATTTTTTTTCATCCCTATTTTATTACTGCAAAAATTATTGAGATATTACGGTTTATGTTAACCATGAAAATTAGTTACTATACGAAGATTAATGCTTTTTAATTGTTATGTAATTAACTTAATCAATTTAATTTTTTCCGAATTAATTCCAAAAGCACAAATCAACACCCCGTTTGAAGTCAATTTTTTTAAGAAAAATATTTTTAGTCATTTCTAATATGCTTCATTTATTGTAAATGAGGCTAAACAAACAAGCTTGAACTCTAATATTTAACATCTTAGATTAGGTCTTTCAAACAATACAAATGGAATTAATTCCAAAAGCACAAATGAAAAATGTCAAATATGCTCTAAACAAACACGACCATTAAACAATACAACGACACTCGCTTAGAGCTTCATAACAACCTATGTGATTTTAAATCTATAGAATCATGTGGCAGGAAAAATTATTTCATCACCTTTATTGATGATAGTACAAGTTATTGTCATCTTTACTTGCTCAATAGTAAAGATGAAGCGTTCGAGGCATTTAAAATATACAAGAACGAAGTCGAAAATCAACTTGATGAAAAAGATAAAAATTCTCAAATCTGATCAAGGAGGTGAATACGTACATCCTTTTAAAGACTTTTGTGCAACACATGGAATAATTCATCAAGTTACTCCACCTTATACTCCACAATCCAATGGGATTGCGGAAAGGAAAAATTGTATACTTAAAGAAATGATGAATTCATTACTCACTCAATTAGGCCTACCCGACGAAATATGGGGGGGAGGCGGTGCTCACATCAAATTACTTGCTCAATAAGTTACCACACAAGAAATTGGTGCAAACTCCTTATGAATTATGGAACGGTCGAAAACCTTCCTACAAATTCATCAAAGTGTGGGGGTGCCTAGCCAAAGTAGCAGCACCATTACCTAAAAAGGTAAAAATTGGTCCAAAACTGTGGATTGTATCTTCATAGGATATGCAGCTCGGAGTAGTGCCTATAGGTTTTTAGTGCACAAGTCTGAAAATCCAAATATTGAAGTAAATACAATATTAGAATCAAGAAATGTCACATTTTTTGAAAACATATTTCCATTAAAAAATAATAATAATACTAATGGAAAACGCTCATTTCCTTGGAATACAAGCGAAAATGAGAACGAGACCCCCACGGACATTGGTCCCATGGACATCATCCAAGACGACCATCCAGCTGCACCGGATGATGAACCTAGAAGGAGCAAATGGGCAAAAATAACTAAAATCTTCGGACCTGACTTTGTGACCACATTTATAGTGGACAATGAACATCGCACGTTCAAAGAAGCAATGTCTACTCCAGAAGCTCCTTAATGGAAAGAAGCCATTAATGGCGAAATATCTTCCATTATGCAAAACCACACTTGATAATTAGTTTATCTTCTCAAGGGGTGCAGACCATTGGGCTGTAAATGGATTTTCAAACGAAAATTAAAAACCGACGGTTCCATTGATAAGTATAAAGCACGATTGGTCGCAAAAGGGTTTCTTCAAAAAGAAGGTATTGATTATTTTGACACTTATGCCCCTGTAACTCGAATCACGTCGATTCGACTACTTATCGCATTTGCAGCTTTGCACGGTCTTGAAATATATCAAATGGATGTTAAAGACTGCTTTCCTAAATGGGGAACTCGGAGAAAAAAATTATATGAATCAACCAGAAGGATTCATAGCTCCAGGCAACGAAAAGAAAGTATGTCGATTGGTCAAATCGTTGTACGGATTAAAGCAAGCACCAAAACAATGGCATAAACTTTTTGATGACGTAGTACTTGCAAATGGGTTCAGGATCAATGAATGTGGCAAATGTGTGTATGCTAAAAATACACAACATGGTTACGTTATTATCTACCACTACGTAGATGACATGCTCATCATAGGCAATAACGACAACATGATCAAGGACACCAAGAAAATGTTGGCCAATAGGTTCGACATGAAAGATCTTGGGATAGCTGATGTCATCTTAGGTATTAAAATATCTAGAACATCCGAGGAAATCATATTATCACAATCTCATTAAATCGAGAAATTACTGGAGAAATTCAGCAATGGTGATAATAGTATTGCAAAAACACAAACTTTCATCTCAAAAAGAACCTACACGAAAGTATATCTCAAAATGAATACTCTCGTGTCATTGGAAGTCTCATGTATCTCACGAATTGTACGCGACCAGATATCGCTCAAACAGTTAATCGTTTAAGCAGATTTAATAGCAATCCCGAACACGATCACTGGAAGGCTATTGTAAGAGTCCTTAGGTATCTTCGATACACTAAAGACTATGGGTTGCACTATTCTAGATATCCAGTAGTAATAGAAAGTTACAATGACGGCAACTGGATATCTGATTCTAACGACTCAAAATCCATAAGTGGATTTGTATTTACAATTGGTGGTGGTGCTATCGCATGGAAATCTTCCAAACAGACTTGCATCGCAAGTTCTACAATGGAATCAGACGCTTTAGATAAAATAGCGGAAGAAGCTGAATGGCTACGAAACTTCCTCTAAAATATCCCAGCTTGGCCGCAACCAGTACCATCTATATGCATCCATTGCGACAGCCAAGCCGCAATAGGAAGGGCACAAAACAATATGTATAACGGTAAATCACGACACATACGAAGGCGTCACAATACCGTTAGGCAACTTCTCTCAAATAGAGTGATCACCATCGATTATATTCGATCAAAAGACAACCTAGCGGATCCACTAACTAAAGGACTGTCTAGAGAGCAAGTATGCAGCTCATCGAAGGGAATGAGCCTTAAGCCCACGAAATAAAGAATAATTTAGCGGCAAACCCCACCTAGCTGATTGGAGATCCCATGGTCTAGGTTCAAAGGGACAACCCCACTAAATTACTCTCAAAGACAACACTACAGGATTTAACTCCTACCTATTTCTATGGTTAAACACAATAGTGTTATCTGTCATGGTAAAGGATAAGCTTTGCTTTTAATAGTTCCTATGACTTGACTCGTCAAGCGGAGTTCTGACAGAACAACTCCTTATAGGCAATCAACTATGTGAATGTAAGACTGGCCAATCTTATGAGAATTAAGAGGCTGAAATTCTAACAAACATTCACAGAACCAGGTATCGTTCAGGGCCAAAATGAACACAAACGAAGAATCACACCCTGTTTGAGGTTAGTTGTGTGATTACTATTGTCTTGGTTGACATCAAACACTAATCAGTTCAAGACACTCAAGTCACTAATTAGTAAGTCATCCCGATAGTATATCATAAGGAAAGGTTCAAAGCCAAAAGCCACCTATTCCAGTACAGTTACTCTCAGTTGTATCTCTGTAAATATCAATATGTCATCAACTTACATGATATCTCATTCAATGTGGGGGATTGTTGGAAACTTGTTTCAACTAAATTGAATAAGCTAGTCATGTAAAGGAAGGAAGTGGGAATCCCACATTGAGAATAAGATGAAAATAGCTTTACTTTATAAAGTAGAGCTTTTAGGCTTTACATTCGGCCCTTGGGTCACTACACTTTTGTGTAGGAGGGAAGACCTAGCTAAGTGCAGGTCCAAACACACGCGCGCGCGCCTCCGCCTGCCCGTCCTGGCTGGCTTGCCTGACTAAACCTTATCTTTTTGCTACCAGTTCAGGTTCAAGCAGAGTGTGACCCTTATGAACCTTTTTTGTCCCTTTAAGACAGAACAGATACAGCAGTCGTGTTCTGATTCGCCGGTGACTGAAGTTTGGAAGGATTGGCCTCTTCATTCACGTAAGAATCCTAAACCCTGGGAGACTCACTGGCAGCATCCGTCCACTCCATACACGGTGCCAGTTTTTGTCTTAAGGGCAGAGATTGAATATCTCGAGGATCTTCAACTACACTGTAAACACACACACACACACTACATGAAGAGGAAACAAATCAGGCCACCCTCTAACATACATGTTGGACATAATTAATTTCCTTCAATCGTCATCTCTCTCTCTCTCGTGTTTGTACTGTGGTTTTCCCACTCTCAGAGGCTCGATGATGGCTCTGATACCAATTTGTTAAGGTCACACTAATTATAGACTCATGAACTCAAAACAGACTGGTAATGACTTAATGATTCAAAACAACTATGGCTAATTTATAGCCTTACAAAACAAATGAAATTAGGAAATCCTACCCACTATTTGTGCGAACAAAAATATGGCTAAGTGCTAAAATAGAATAACAACTCACCCTACTTAATAGGGATTTATTTCCAACTAAAAAACAATCCTATCTAATATTTATGCATAATTTTGTATGTATTAACACGCTTTTTTCCATAGTCAGATAAGATCATACACTCTGCAATCAATACCAAATCAGTCAGTGCAGCAACCAAAGCATTTTCAACCTTGATGATCAATTTGTCTGCCTCTTGAATCTCATCCTTCGAGTCATTTTTAAGTTGGTTTGGGTTGTAGTAGCTGGAGATTTCAATCTTGAATTCATTTGGATTTCAACTTTGGATTCATTTTGACTCATTAACGTGTTTATAATCGCTTAGCTTTTGTAAAAGGAGAAGATTTTTTTTGTAATGTTTATACTTATTTGATAATTTTATGTTCACGGGTAAATGAGAGTCCATCACTACAAGAAAACAGGACAACTGCAACGAAATATTGCAACAGAATTGATTTTAGTTGCAATATTGCATCCGGGAAACCATTTTAGCAGCGTCCTTTATAGGAAAAATGGAGGGAAGAAAGCTACCAATAATTGCAACAAATTTTGATTTTTATATTTTATAATTGAAATACCCAGTTGAAATGGTGTCGTATTGACTTGACTATATATAGAATGCCTTTTGTTGTTGGTCACTTGGAGGCACTCAACATCCTTTACACTTCAATATAGTCCGACACTTTGACAATAACTTTTGAATGAAATGTTTGAATTTGGTTGACTTTAATTAATTGTTTGATTTCGGATTTAAATTCTTTTGTAAAATGTGAAATGTCAAATCAGGTACAATACAAATAATAATAATAATAATTTTATTATTATTTCAATCACGAACTAATTACAAAAATACATAAACATTGAAACGGAAAAGTTTGTTACAAGAATGCAACGAAAAAAGTCTATTGCAAGAATGCAACGTAAAAAATTAATTGCTACTTGCAACGAACGTCAAATGCTCTTAAGAGGCACCTTTACAACTGAAAATTTTGCAAATTACAACACTCGATTTTCATTGCCGAATAATGCAACAAAATAAATATGATTGCAATAATTAGCAACGAGCGTTCTACAATTTTCAACGAACGTTTTCGATTCAATCGGCTAATTGTAACACATTTTCATTTATTGCAAAAAAAAATTCCGTTTCAATTGTTTTGATTTCTTGTAGTGATGTGCACTCACATTGTCTCTCTGATCTTTAGGAATTCTTGCCCGTGAACGATGGCGAAGCGTGACTCTCCAATTGATCTTGATTTCCTTCTTTTTTAGAGCTAAGATATTGATTTTAGGCTTTTTTTTTACCCTCCCTCGTAGTCCTCCTTCTCCCCCCTTTTTTATTTTTTCCAAAAAAAACACATTCAATTGTGGCCATTTATGGAAAAAATGACAATGTCCATGATTAAAAACCTCCGATATCAAGAAAAACTCAAACGTGAAGTGAAACGGCGGAATATGAAATTATTAGTTATTTGACATCTTTTTAAATCGCATTGCATCAAATTTGAATCGATGCATTGATTTTAGAATTGTAATGTATCGCTATATTACACAATTTGAAATCATACATCGTAATGCTCAAATTATGCCTCGTGATGCATATAATAACAATTATCATGCATCACAATTCAAAAACATACATTCCATTTTTGAATCTCAACGGACTGTACTACTCATTACTCACTAGACTCTCTCTCTCTATCTCATTAATCTCAATTCTGCAAATCTCCAGACACCCCAAGCCCGAACAATCACTCCTCTTCGCAGGTCTTATCACACTTGAGTTCCCAGAGAGAGCGATCAAGTGATCGAGTAACTGGACAGAATCAAACAGTTGAATATTTTCAACTAGACTGATGCTGAATTGGGGGAGGTGATAGGGTGTTTAGATAAATTGACTGCTCTGTCTGGTATCGAGGGATCGGGTAATGCTACAATTGATACTTATTTTCTTCGTTGGACATTATTGTACGTTTGGAACAAATTTATCAAAGCAACTTTTACCAGAACCTTCACATCCCAAAAGAACCCTAGCTAGTGAACTATAACAACCCAACAAAGCTACCCAAAACCAAACTCAACACCAAAAACAAACCAAATGAACAACTCTCAAGAGCCGGTGCAGCAGCTCGCGGAGAGGGTGCAGGAGCATGATAAGGAGGTGATACCGGAGATGGAGATGGGATCACCGATGGGGCTGGTGACGGAGAATGGCTAGGTTTGATCCTCACGGCCATGACTAAGATGGCAAGTTTCTGGCCCTTGTGGCAGAAATGGCCATGACCACTGATGAAAAAGAATGGACCTGATCTATCGAACAAGAATATCGAGTGTCCATTGATGTCGTCGAGTTTCTGTATGGGATTGGACTTGTTGCAGTTGTTGTAATCATCTTGACTCACTACCAAAACCGAATTATGCCTTTTCTTATACTTTGAAAACTGTAACCAAAAAAAAGAAAAAAAGAATCAATTAGGGCACTTGAAGAGCAGGCAGACATAAAGTCGTATACTCATATCATATACATAAAACATATCGAAATTCAATTCATAGAGAGTTAATGTTGTATTTCCATATTTGGCAATATAATGATTGTTTGTACAACAACAACAATATACGATTCTCATTAATCATTGTAGTGTTGTACTGTACAACAACAATATTCAGACGTGCCCAAGAAAACATAATCCAACTTGAAAATTAATCCACCCAAAACCTGGTGTAGCTTGTGCATATGTTTAGTAAATGCCTATGAACACACTTGACATACACATATAATTTGAAACACAGACACACACAAAATATATATGCATGCAGACACACACACATATATACGTATATATATACACATATATACATATATACATACTTCAAACCTGCACACACTCTAACACACACTCCCGCACACGCACACACACATATATATATACATATCTATATACAGAAAGATGCATAAATACTTGACACACATACAAATTATATATACATACAGACACACACACATATTTACATATATATATATATATATATATATATATATATATATATATACACATATATAGATACATACATACTTCAAACTTAGAGAGAGAGAGAGAGAGCTGACAAAGAGTATCATTGACTTGAAAGCGATTTCGTTCGGCCCAGTGCTTGTAGCTCTCAGTAGGCTTCAAGATCCATCCTTGTTTACCACCAACATGGAATGTATAAGCATTAGATGTGCAAATAAAACCCAACAATATCAACAAACAACCAACGTATATATGATGAAGAGACTCCATTAATACAAAGTTGAAAACAGCTTTTGTATGAACAAGAACCAATGAAAATATATTAGAATAAGAGAGAGAAACTGGAAGGCAATAAAGATGGAGAATCAAGGCTAATTGGGAATGATATATATAGAGCCAAAAAGTTACTACTATAAAAGATACCGTTAGTGTGTGTGTGTGTGAGAGGGCGAGGGCGAGGGAGAGGGAGAGGGAGGGAGAGAGGGAGAGGGCAGAGGGGGAATGTCTGTGAGTATATGGAAAGGTTTGGCTGGAAATATGTGTAGGTTACAAAATGAATGTATTTAATTATCGGGTTAATGTTTCACATTTGTCACACGGGATGAGATTTAATGGTAACGACATTTAATTTTAATTTTCTTTTTATATATGAAATAATTAATTACGTAGAATATTATTATTTTATTTTATTTTTAGTTTTTTAAGCCATCTCAAACTAGAATGATCAAAACTAATCTTCGAGTCAGATATGTTCAATAGGATGATAAAACAGAAACTCAAGAAAAAAGTTATAATTATATAAGATATTAGTATTTGTTTTGGAACAAAACATACTGTTTTTATTTTGTATTTTTGATAAAAGCAGCTTTGTATTTTTTATAATATTTTTAAATAGCCAAACTCTATAAAAATCATTTTTTTACCTCATTTATGATAAAATGAGATTATTATTTTTACACTAACCGAAGAAGTTTTTTTTTGAGATAATTGCAAAACAAACCTGGCCTATTTCACGTTTCGTATTTTTAAGATCTAAGAAAATAAAGTCTTGTAAATGTTATCCTTCACTAAATCTTAATTGTAGCAATAATTTAAAAAATCAACTTATAAATTAAAATATGGTGAATATATGGTTATATAGTAATTGCTTTATGAAAAGTAATAAACTATTTAAGAATTTAACATCTCTTTGACGAAAGGTTTTAACTGCAAAAATAAAAAATAGGTAGATGTTCAATATGGTGTAAAATCAATACATGTGGTTAATTTTGTAAAACGCGAAATAGGCCAGTACATAATGTTTCAATATTTGATTTTTTGTTTTTATTTACAATTATCTCTTTTTATTAGGACAAATGGAGTAATAAATTAAGGGTGAAATTTTAGGCGATCCCTTTTGAATAATTTTCAAATGCCTTCCCCTTTTTTAAAAAAATTGGTAAGATATATTTTTATGGAAAAATGTCAAATATACATTTACTGGAATGAATACGCGTGCCAAAAGGCACGTTATGTGTCACGATTCAAAACTAATGCATCCCGATGAACACACGTGCATAGCGTTAGTTCAAGCATCACGATTCAAAATTAATGTACCGCAATACAAAATTGATGCATCCCGATTGATATTTGTTGTATTGCAATTCAAAATTTGATGCATTGCGAATCAAAATAGATGCATCTTGATTCAAATTTTGTGAATAGTGATTTGTGACTTCAATTTTTTCCAATAACCAACAAGCTAGTTCTTTCTTGGACAATTTATCTACACACACATCCTGGGTTTTCGTGTTCAAGTGTGGAGCTATTTATTTTTCAGTAGAACATTATTCTGAATCTTCGATCAAACAAAATTATAAATACAATTAAGCTTACGAGAATTTCATAGGCCAATAAAATTTACTCTTAGTTTAGGTTTAAATAATTATTTGGTACTTCGATTTACATTGATTTTTTTGTTTGATCCTATAATTTGAAAAAAAAAATTAGTTTGGTTTTATATGTTCCGTTTTGTTGTTTGATTTCCCCTTTTCTCCGTTAATATTTCAATTTTCGTCTAATGTATCAACGAAAATATTTGACGGAAATTGAAACGTTAACGGGAAAAGGGGTGAATCTAACAACAAAACGAAACATGTAGGATCAAACTCAATTATAGTCGATCATAGGGAAAAGTTTTCGTCATAGTAGGTCACGCTCCAGTCGAAGGAGAACTATGAAGGCGATTCAGTAAACTAAGAGAGAACACCACTTTCGCGTTTATTTTAATAGGGGCATTTTAAGAATAATTTCATGAAATTGTTTTTTTCAATTAGAAAAATATAGCAGACTAAAGTGATTGAATACGTTAAAAAATGAGTAGGTCTCATGTAAAACGGTTTTACTAATCTTAATTCGTAAGATGGAGCATCACTATCTTACAGCTTAACTCAACAATACACGATGAGTCGGGTAAGGAGGATACATCTTACAAAAAATGAATTATTGCGAGCCGGTTCCATTTGGTGAAATTGTAACTGCTTTCAGCCACCCATTAAAAAAAATAAAATTAAAATTAAAAAAAAACCTCTAAAGTCCATTTTCGTTAATTTCTTTCCAAAATACCCAAGCGTACACCGTCATCTCTCTCTAACAGAGTTTTCTTCTTCTTCTTCCTTTTGCTACTTCTTTCTCTTCTCTCTGTCACACTATCTTTCTCTTCTTCCTCCAGCTTTGTCTCCATCTCTCTTTTCTCCATTGCAGAACTCATTTCATCTTTTTCGATCACTTTTTCTATAACTTTTGATCTCAAATGAACTACATTACCCACCACATATCAAATCGAAACTCTCGAAGAGATCTACCAACATGGTTTACCATGTGATGTTTTCATTTTAAAGCCAAAAAACGATGTTTAAACACTGTTTTGGGCTTCAAAATTTTCCGATGCTCAATTTTTACACACAAATTTAGGGGCCAGTGTTCAATTTATTCATTCTGACGTTAAATTTGTCCATTTCGATGCCCACATTTGTTGATAGTTGGTGCCAATGTTCAATCATTCATTATTTCGACACCAATCTTGTCCATTTCGAGGCCCAACTATGTTGATATTTGATGGCAGTGTTCGATTTTGTCCATTTCGATGCCCAACTTTATTGATACTTGGTGGCAGTGTTTAATTTATTCAATTCGACGCCAATTTTATTCATTACGAGACCCAACTATGTTGATATTTGGTGGCAATGTGAAATTTTGTCCATTTTGATGTCATACCTTGTTGATATTTAGTGACATTGTTTAATTTATTCATTCTGACCTCAATTTTGTCTATTACGATGCTCAACTATATATATATGTGTGTGTGTGTGTGTGTGTGTGGTTACAATGTTCAATTGTGCATTTCGATATCCAGTGTTTTCATTCGATGCTCAAAATTTGTAGTGGTTTTTGAATTTCGACACTCAAATTTTGATAGATTTCAATTGTGCATTTTGATACCCATGTGTTTTCATTCCGATACCCAAATTTGGCAATGGCTTATTGAATTTCGACGCTCAAATTTTGACAGATTTCAATTCTGCATTTCGATGCCCAATGTTTTCGTTCTGATGCCTAAATTAGGTAGTGACTTTTTGAATTTTGATACCCATATTTTACATATTTCAATTGTGCATTTCGATGCCCAATGTTTTCATTCCGATGGCCAAATTGGGTAGTGACTTTTTGAATTTTGATGCCCAAATTTTGACAGATTTCAATTGTGCTTTTCGATGCCCAATGTTTTCATTCCGATGCTAAAATTGAGCAGTGACTTTTTGAATTTCGACAACCAAATTTTGATAGATTTCAATTGTGTATTTCGATGCCCAAAGTTTTCATTCCAATGCCCAAATTTGGGCAATGACTTTGTGCGTGCTCTGTGCGCACGTTTCTTGTTCATTAAGGATATCTTTGTTATTTTATCACCAAAAATGTACTTTATCGGTTGAAAACAAATATAGTGGACTTTTCCGGTTATAATATCATAACAGGAGACCGGCCCAATTTTCACCTATAAAAAATATCCATAAAACCGTCTTACCTAAGTTTTTGTTTTCGAAAAGTATACTAGTCCGCAATTTTTCCAAATAATTTTGTTTTTAGACTTTTGGGCACAAAAAATCAGAAAATTTCGGCCACAAAAGCTTTGTTGCCAATCAGTTAATTGTGTGGAGGGCTACATATGGCACTCTCATTTTGAGTGGCACCTTAAAAAATCTGGCTCCATGACTAGATATACTAAAAGAAAAAAAAAATAATCACAAACTGAAATACTTGAGAAAAAAATCCATTAATAACCACATAATAAAACTACATAAACAACATGAACCATAAAACATTGAATCAACGAAAATAAATGACAAATTGCATACTGATAATTAACCTTTAACCTCACATCCCCAAAGAACCCTAGCTAGTGAACTATAACAACCCAACAAAGCTACCCAACACTAAACTCAACCCCAAAAAGAAACCAAATGAACAACCTTCAACAGCCGGTGCAGCAGATCGCGGAGCTGGTGCCGGAGCATGAAAACCAGGCTCAGGAAGAGGGGATTCCGAAGACGGAGATGGGATGATCGATGGGGCCAGCGAGGGAGAATGGCTAGGTCTGTTCCTCACAGACAAGACTAGGATTACAAGTTTCTGGCCCATGTGGCAGTTGTGGCCATGACCACTAATGAAAAAGAATAGGCCTGATCTATCCAACTTGAGTTCCGAGTGTCCATTGATATCTTCGAGTATCTGTATGGGATTCGACTCATTGCAGTTGTTGTAATGATCTTGGTTCACTACCAATACTGAATTATTCCCTTTCTCGTAATCGAAAACTACAACAAAAGCAAAAACACAAAACAAAACAAAAAAAACAGCAAAATGGAACAAAATTAAGTTAGTTAGGGAATTGAAGAGCAGACAGACATATATATATTCATATACTTATATACATATAATTAACCGATCAAAATTCTATTCATAGAGAGAGTAGTTGTTAAATATACAGAGAAACAGAAAATCATAGCAAAGCCACATTCGATTCATATACGATAATAATAGAGCAACTGTCAACAGAAACGATTTACATCAATATCCTTGTTGTGTTATGTAGTACAACTACCAGATTAAGACATACTCAAGAAAACATAATCCAACTTGAATTGACCCAAAACCTCGTTTTAGCTTGTTTATATGTTTGGCAAATGCGTATGAAGTATGAACATATACACTTGCGTGCACACGCACACACGATTTGGCGCGCGCGCGCACACACACACACACACACATATATATCGGGGTGTTGTATACATAGAGGTGGCAAATGGACGGGTGTGGGCGGGCATGGGCAGTGCCCATATAGGCAATGGGCTCAAATGGGCGGACAAGTAAGTGTCCATTTAATACTATGGGCATATATGGGCGGGCAATAAATGAGTATGGGCGCACATCTACTCATAACACAAAATTTTTAAATAAATACAATAATTACAAAAAAAAAACATTCTTTAACAAAAAAAAAACTCAAAAATTACAAAAACATTAATTTTGCCAAAAAAAAATATGTATTTTTGTGTGTGCTTATAAGTGACCACCTCACTATCATTAGACACCAATATCGTTTATAGACTTTAAGGCTTGATTATGGTTGATAGATTTAAAATCTAAATCGACCTAGGAGTTTAGTGACCTAGCCGATGGGTCACGCGTAGACATTCGGGCTCGAGATGTAACATTATATATATATATATATATATATATATATATATATATATATATATATATATATGAATGATATTAGTAATTTTCAAAGAATCTTTCTCGGTCAATTGCTAGTTTTCATTAAAAAAAATCTCAATAGAGGCGATTCTAAGTGAGATCGGTGGCGGGGGGAGGGGGGATACAATACACAACATAATTTTACAATATATATATTTAAGTGAGATCGGGGGAGGGGGAAAAAGGAGGAGTGGGAATCCAAAACACGACATAATTTTGCAATATATATATATATATATATATATATATATATATATATATATATATATAGAGAGAGAGAGAGAGAGAGAGAGAGAGATGACCAAGAGTATCATTGACTTGAAAGCGATTTCGTTCGGCCCAGTGATTGTAGCTCTCTTTAGGCATCGCAATCCATCCTTGTTTACCACCAACATGGAATGTATAAGCATTAGATGTGCAAATAATGCCCATCAATATCAAAAAATAACCAAAGTATACATAATGATGAGACTCCATTAAAACAAAGTCTAAAAGAGCTAAGTTTATGAACAAGAAAAAAGAAACCAATGAAGGTATAAAAGAACGAGAGAGAATGGAGGACAATAGAGATAGAGAATCAAGGCTAATTGGGAATGATATATATAGAGCCAAAATGTTACTACAAGGCTAATTAATGGCTAACTAGAAATGAGCAAGTTCTTTATTATCTTTGTCATATGTAACTAGGATAACTTTAAATCTTTTATCTCACTCTTTGTTATACTTAATATCACATTGAATATTGTTTTATACGTGTTTTTATAAGGGCTTGTTTGATAGTCAGATAAGGATAAACAGTATTATTAATCTCAATACTATTAGTGCCCTCGCTATTAATCCTCACTTGTATATCAGGGGTAGTTTTGAGATTACAAATGTTAATCCTAATTTTTTTTAGTGGGGGCGTTAATGATACCACCCTCCCTCTTGGTATTAATAGTGAGGGGATAATGACTTTATCCAGATAATTCGTGCTATTAGTCCCAACCACCTATTACGTACCAAACATTAGACAACTCGGATTATTAATCGTAACTGGCCTTAATCCTGACTACCAATTACGGCACCTAAAAGTATAAATAACACGTATCCTTATAAAATATTCCCCCCATTTTGGGCAGTGAGATTATTATTTTATTTTGAAATGTTTTATTTAAAGAGTTTATTTTCAAAAATTAAGACATAAAAATGTCATTTTATTATTAATTAGCTATAAAAGGTGTCATTTTAAAAAAAAAACTTTAACTTTCAAACAGAGACTATTTGCGCGGAACAGAAGAAGTAATAAATAACAAGGACACGTGTAGGGTTTAGATTCAATAAAACAAAGAGTGTGACAAGTGGTGAGATAGAAGATTTGAAGGCAATTAAGAGGAAAACTATTTCTATTAAAGCCTCAAATATATCCAATCATTAATTATATATTCGTACACCCTAAACGTCGCACCCTGTAAAATACTAAACGTCGCATCCACTTAAAACTAAATTATAAAAGTACCCTTATGAAAAAATAACATTTATTTATTTCACCCCTCCTTTTTTCACCAGTTTTAACAATAGACCCTCCCACTATTAAATTTTACACTTCAATGAATTTTATTCCTGACGATAATGGGAATCCCAACGATAATGTGAATCCTAACGACAATGGGAATCCTGACGATAATAAATATAGTGAATCCGGACAAGAATGATCATATAGATTCTTTCGCTCCCCTTTTTTTTTATCACTTTCAACAATAAAATCTCTCAATATCAATTTTTACTCTTTAATGGATTTTAATCCCACCGACAATGCAAATCTCAGCGACAATGCAAATCTCAACAACAATCCTCATAATGTTCAAATAAAGCGAAACCGAACAACAATGATCATATAGATTCTTATTTTACGGTATTTTCAACATTTTTTTTTATTTTTTTGTTATTTTATAGTCTAAATACAGAGCTGAAAATCGGAATGATTGATTTGCTTTAAGTCGCCAGGGTCGAAAGACTTACATCTTACAAGTCCATCGACCCTGGCGACTTATTGCAATTTAAGTCCAAATCACGTTTCAACTCTCCCGTATATAACTCAAAATGTACCATCGATTTTTTGATAATTTTGAAAACCTTAGTGAAGTCACCAGGGTATGTGGACTTAAAATTATTAAGTCCACCAGGGTTTTGGACTTAAAACATTGTAAGTCTAACTGGTCCGGTGACTTTCCTAAAAACCTTAATGTAGCCACCAGGGTATGTGGACTTAAAATCATTAAGTCCACTAGGGTTTTGGACTTGAAACATTGCAAGTCTAACTGGTCCGAAGACTTTTAATCATTTAAGCTTACGTTGCCTGATGACTTAAGCTAAAATTAGCCAAAAAATTTTTTTTTCTTTTAGATTATTTATGATACTAATTTTTATTTTCCCACTAGAGAAGAAGGGCAATGTGAGACGCTTGTTGCTGCCTGGAGGCGTGATTGTTAATTTGTATCGGGAGGGGGTGTTTGGAAAATGATTGAAAAATTGTGGGTTATTTTGTTTTAAGGGGAGTAAGGGTGTAATTGTAATATGACCATTTAAAATAATGTGACATTTAGTAAATGGGGTGGGACGTTTAATATCACCCGTTATATTAATGAGTGTCTTTGGATTAATTCTTAGGTATTTATTTTTCAAAATATACTAATAAATTCCATGATGAATATTCCTAATATAACTATTTCCAGAAATGGTTTTTTAATAAATGCTCCAAGCCTCCAATTAATGTAGTAATTAACATTCGCAACTCTTTGGTAAAGATTTCCTAAAGGTTGTTTGGTACTCAGATAAAGATAAACATTATAATTAATATTGATATTATTAGTGTGGGAATTAATAATACTACCCTCCCTTTGTATAAAGAGCAAGGTAATTAAGCTCTTATCTGGTCGTGGAGATTAAGAATCTCTAACATTATCAAATAGCCTTCTTTTGTGTTATTAATGGCAAAAACTTGGTAAGGATATGGTCTTATGGATAGATTTTATAAGATGGATCATCTTAATCCGATTAATTGTGTGTTGATGGATTGATATATGAAAGAGTGGGACTTCGTTTTTCAAATTAAGATACATAAGACCGTTGTACATGAGACGATTATTAATTATAGCAAGTCATTTATCTTGTCTCCGAAACGGCCCGAAATATATATGTATGATGTACGTAAAAAATTAAAAAATTGTTGAGCCTTCCATTTCTTAATATTTTTTACGTTTTGACTTTTAATAAAGAAATTACTACAAGTTACGTGTTTTACGTGTTAAAAAAAATACATCAAATTTTTATTTGTAGAGCATCCACATTGGTGGATTCTTAGGCAATTCTTGAATAAGAATTCTTAGGATGAGAGATTCCAACCATTGTGAAAGATTCTTAAATAAGATTTTTTTCCAAAATTCTTGAAGAATAATTCCTCTTCACCACCACTCTGGGCCACTTTGGTCAGCTTTTTGCTTTTTTATTTTTTATTTTTACAAATTATAAAAATTAAAAAGTAATGTAATTATAAAATGAATGATTTGGTAGTAGGATACATCTAAAAATGATGGAAGAATTAAAACCGTTGTGAAAAATAATTCTTAAGAGTGAGAATTTCTTAAAATATATACGTGACAGTAGGATCCAGCTAAGAATTTAAAGAAGAATTGGATGCTCTAATATCTAGAAATTGCACCAATTAAGGACAATAATTTAATTACGAAGGAGTATTTATTTTAATGTGTGAAATCCAATTATTTAGAAAAAGTACGTTTGAACTTTGAATGACTCAAGTATCTCGTTACGTATATGATCAGTAGGTTTATTATCTTTGTCATATGTAACTAGGATAACTTTAAATCTTTTATCTCACTCTTTGTTATACTTAATATCTCATTGAATATTGTCTTATATATGTTCTTATAAGTGTTTGTTTGGTAGTCGGATAAGGATAAACAGTATTATTAATCTCAGTACTATTAGTGCACTCGTTATTAATCATCACTTGTATATCAGGGATAGTTTTGAGATTACAAATGTTAATCCCAATTTTTTTAGTGAGGGCGTTAATAATATCACCCTCCCTCTTGGTATTAATAGTGAGGGGATAGTGACTTTATCCGGATAACTCGTGCTATTAGTCTCGACCACCTATTACGTACCAAACATTAAACAAATCGGATTATTAATCTTATCTGGCCTTAATCCTGACTACCAATTACGGCACCTAAAAGTATAAATAACACGTATCCTTATAAAATATTCCCCTCATTTTGGGCAGTGAGTTTATTATTTTATTTTGGAATGTTTTATTTAAAGAGTTTATTTTTAAAAATTAAGACATAAAAATGTTATTTTATTATTAATTAGCTATAAAAGGTGTCATTTAAAAAAAAACTTTAACTTTCAAACAGAGACTATTTGCGCGAACAGGAGTAATAAATAACAAGGACACGTGTAGGGTTTAGATTCAATAAAACAAAGAGTGTGACAAGTGGTGAGATATAAGATTTGAAGGCAATTAAGAGGAAAACTATTTCTATCAAAGCCTCAAATATATCCAATCATTAATTATATATTCGTACACCCTAAACGTCGCACCATGTAAAACACTAAACGTCGCACCCACTTAAAACCAAATTACAAAAGTACCCTTATGAAAAAAAATAACATTTATTTCTTTCACTCCTCCTTTTTTCACCAGTTTTAACAATAGACCCTCACACTATCAAATTTTACACTTCAATGAATTTTATTCCTAACGATAATGGGAATCCCAATGATAATGTGAATCCTAACGACAATGGGAATCATGACGACAATAAATATAGTGAATCCGAACAAGAATGATCATATAGATTCTTTTGCTCTCCCCTTTTTATCACTTTCAACAATAAACTCTCTCAATATCAAATTTTACTCTTTAATGGATTATAATCTCGCCGACAATGCGAATCCCAGCGACAATGCAAATCCCGATAACAATCCTCGTAATGTTCAAAATAAAGCGAAACTGAACAACAATGATCATATAGATTCTTATTTTATTATATTTTCAACATTTTTTTTTATTTTTTGTTATTTTATAATCTAAATACAGAGCTGAAAATCGGAATGATTGATTTGCTTTAAGTCGCCGGGGTCGAAAGACTTACATCTTACAAGTCCATCAACCCTGGTGACTTATTGCAATCTAAGTCCAAATCATGTTTCAACTCTCCTATATATAACTCGAAATGTACCATCGATTTGATAATTTTGAAAACCTTAGTGAAATCACCAGGGTATGTGGACTTAAAATTATTAAGTCCACCATGATTTTAGACTTAAAACATTGTAAGTCTAACTAGTCCGGCGACTTTCCTGAAAATCTTAATGTAGCCGCCAGGGTATATGGACTTAAAATCATTAAGTCTACTAGGGTTTTGGACTTGAAACATTGCAAGTCTAACTGGTCCGGCGACTTTTAATCATTTAAGCTTACGTTGCCTGACGACTTAAGCTAAAATTAGCCAAAAAAATATATTTTTTTAATTTTTTCTTTTAGATTATTTATGATACTAATTTTTATTTTTCCTACTGGAGAAGAAAGGCAGTGTGAGATGCTTGTTGCTGCCTGAAGGTGTGATTGTTAATTTGTATCGGGAGGGGGGTGTTTGGAAAATGATTGAAAAATTGGGGATTATTTTGTTTTAAGGGGAGTAAAGGTGTAATTATAATATGACCATTTAAAATGATGTGATGTTTAGTAAATGGGGTGCGACATTTAGTGTCACCCTTTTTAAACCTACTGATCATATATGTAATGAGATACTTGAGTCGTTCAAAGTTCAAACGTACTTTTTCTAAATAATTGGATTTCACACATTAAAATAAATACTCCTTCGTAATTAAATTATTGTCCCTTAATTGGTGCAATTTCTAGATATTAGAGCATCCAATTTTTCTTTAAATTCTTAGCTGGATCCTACTGTCACGTACATATTTTTAAGAATTTCTCACTCTTAAGAATTATTCTTCACAACGATTTTAATTATTCCTTCATTTTTAGACGAATCCCACTACTAAATCATTCACTTTTTAATTACATTACTTTTTAATTTTTATAATTTGTAAAAATAAAAAATAAATAAGCAAAAAGCTGACCAAAGTGGCCCAAAGTGATGGTGAAGAGGAATTATTCTTCAAGAATTTTGGAAAAACTTCTTATTTAAGAACCCTTCACAATGGTTGGAATTCCTCGTCCTAAGAATTCTTATTCAAGAATTGCCTATGGATTAATTCTTAAGTATTTATTTTTCAAAATGTACTAATAAATTCCATGATGAATATTCCTAATATAACTATTTCCAGAAATAGTTTTTTAATAAATGCTCCAATTAATGTAGTAATTAACATTGGCAACTCTTTGGCAAAGATTTCGTAAAGGTTGTTTGGTACTCAGATAAAAATAAACATTATAATTAATATTGATATTATTAGTGCGGGAATTAATAATACTACCATCCCTTTGCATAAAGAGCAAGGTAATTAAGCTCTTATCTGGTCGTGGAGATTAAGAATCTCTTAACATTATCAAATAGCCTTCTTTTGTTATTAATGGCAAAAACTTGGTAAGAATATGGTCTTACAGATAGATTTTATAAGATGGATCATCTTAATCCGATTAATTATGTATTGGTGGATTGATTTATGAAAGAGTGGGACTTCGTTTTTCAAATTAAGATCCATAAGACCGTTGTACATGAGGCGATTATTAATTATATCCATTTATTTATCTTGTCTTCGAAACGGCCGGAAATATATATGTATGATGTACGTAAAAATTTAAAAAATTGTTGAGCCTTCCATTTCTTAATATTTTTTAAGTTTTGACTTTTAATAAAGAAATTACTACAAGTTACGTGTTTTGCGTGTTAAAAAAATACATCAAATTTTTATTTGTAAAGCATTCACATTGGTGGATTCTTAGGCAATTCTTGAATAAGAATTCTTAGGACGAGGAATTCCAACCATTGTGAAGGATTCTTGAATAAGAATTTTTTCCAAAATTCTTGAAGAATAATTCCACTTCACCGTCACTCTGGGCCACTTTGGTCAGCTTTTTATTTTTATTTTTTATTTTTACAAATTATAAAAATTAAAAAGTAGTGCAAATATAAAATAAATGATTTGGTAGTGAGATTCATCTAAAAAAGAAGGAAGAATTAAAACCGTTGTGAAGAATAATTCATAAGAGTGAGAAATTCTTAAAATATGTACATGACAGTAGGATCCAACTAAGAATTTGAAGAAGAATTTAAGTACGAAGGAGTATTTATTTTAATGTGTGAAATCCAATTATTTAGAAAAAGTACGTTTGAACTTTGAATGACTCAAGTATCTCATTCCGTATATGGTCAGTAGGTTTAAAAACTGTATAAGTGTAAAAGAAAATATAGATAACTATTTTAATAAATATTATATTTAATTCGGAAAATAATATTCATTTGTTACATATTCCTCCTTAAAGCTATTATTAGGATACTTTTCATTATAATAAACTAAGAAGATCAATAGAGTAAAATAGAAAAGATTACTCTAAATACCCAAAAATTAGAATAAATATATATGCTCCCTCAGTTTTTAAAATATCATCTACCTTTTCTTTTTCATCCGTTTTAAAGTAATTGTTCTCTTTCAAAACTTTCTCTTTTAAAAAAATATTTTTATTATTTTACTCTTACTTTTTCTACCTATTTTAATTATGATCACATGTTCAATGACATTAAAGGAAACCACATATTTCACAAATATTTATAATACAGTCAATTATTATTTTTAAACAGTTTGTCGATCAAAGAGGATGATAATTTAAAAACAGAGGAGTAATTACTTTTAGGCCAATTAATACTACATTTTGACTGGACTAGTTCTGAATTATTTTGGGCCAATTTTAGTTATTTTGTCTAAGCTTATTTTGAATTTAATTATAGTGCTTTATTTTTTTATATAGCCGGTAAAATATTTTTTCAAAATTTTATTCAAAAAATACCCTGAGTTTATTTCGTCCAATCTCCGTCTCTTTCACACTCTATTCTCTTACTTTCTCTTTTTATTTTACTTTCCCCTTCCCCCCCCCCCCCAATACACACATGCATATACTACTAATTACGAATTTCTTCAGAAATGATATTGATCCTTGACATCTTTCATTCATCATCTATACAAAAAGCTAGAAACATTTCGTAGGAGGATTGAAGAACAAAAATCAGGGAATATCACAAACTCATTGGGTTTTTATGTGGGCGTAGAAGGTTTCGATGTGGGCGTCAAAGGGTTCGATGTGGCGTCGAAGGTTTCGATATGGGGGCCGAAGGTTTCGATGTGGGCGTCATTGCCTCGGATATGGGCATCGATGCCTCTGAATTCCATTTAGATAGATAGCTAAAAGAAGCTGTTTGAGCTTGGGAAAGTAAGTGATGAACAAGAAGAATTCTTCTCTCTAATACTAGCAAAAACATCCCCATTGTTTGGATATTCTAGGGCAGGCCCCATATTGGGTGTGAAAATGCTTATTGAGTTTCTTCTTTTTAAAACTTTCAAGTTGAAGCTTGCATATTTCTTGGTTTTGATTAAGTTTGTTGATTTTTAGGGGCCTATGACATGGAAGAGAAAGCAACTAGAGCATATGATTTAGCACCACTCAAGTACATGGGGACCTTCGACTCATATTAACGATGCATTTTTTAGGGCGGCTACTAGGCTTGGGATGCGACTCACACATGCTTTTTTGAGAATCGATGCCCAAAATTGATGAACGACGACCAAAATTTTTGAACGATGCTCAAAATTTTTAGACGATACCTAAAAAAAATTGAACGACGCCCAAAAATATATGTCAACGTCCAAATTGGGACAGTGGCTATGTGTGCGCGTCTTTCCTTCATTAAGGGTATTTTTATCATTTTTCCACAAAAAGAGCACCGTAGTGGTTTAAAAAAATAATAATAAACTTTTACGGTTATAATTCCACCGCATAGTACCGACCCGATTATCACCCTTAATTATATAGATGATTTTATTTGATTGGGAGGGCTTGGCCTATTTGTTAACCAAAGTCTTTAGCTATTAAGGTTGCGTTTGTTTTATAGAAAATGATTTTCAGAAAACGTTTTCCTCAGTTTCTGATGTTTAGTAAACTTAGAAAAATGTAATCAACGTAAAATTGTTTCCGAGTCAATGGAAAATGAAGTCTTATTTTCTGGAAAATTACTTACAAATTTATTTTCCGTAAGTCATTTTCCAAATGTTCGAGCACTCCTCCGCTCTTTCCACAATTACACATATTTACATATACACATATTATTTCACTGAACAAATAAATTGTTTAGAAATATGAATGGAATTTGTGCACACAATAATAAATTTTAATTTTAATAAATACTCACTACGTTTTAAAATTAGTGTCAACTATATTATTTAGGGACGTCCCAAACATTGTCTTTTTTAAAAAAAAAACATTTTTTTCATATTAATTTTTTATTTTTATTTGTATTTGTGAGATTAAAAAAATATGGACCTTATATATTTTGACAACACTAATGATAAATTGATAGTTACTAAAGGAAAATTATTTAAAGTTCAACACTATTCTATATTCAATATGGTCATTAATATTAAAATATATCTTTTTGATTTTATTCATATATTGTTTTCTGTAACATTTTATGTATGTTTGCCAAACATCCGAAAATATTTTTCCGATATATTTTCAAAAGATTTATAAAACACTTGAAAATATAATCTTTTCATTTTCCAGAAATCATTTTTCAAAAATCATTTTCTGAAAACTATTTTTCGTAAACAAACGGGATCTAAGGTAATAATAGTAATAATAATAAAAGTAAATTATTAGAATAGTATTGATAACGATCATGAGCTTGGGGGAAGGAGGGGTTGGAAATAGAAGGGTTTGGATCTTGTGTTGGACCCCTCTGAGATTGTTTTTGAATTTGCGATTTGTTTTTTGAATCTGAATTTTTTTTTCTTAGTTGATCAGGGAGGATGTTGATGAAGAAGACGTGGGCCAAGTAGGTATTTAACATTAATTAACCTTTGAACTTAACGTCCATTAAAAAATTATGTTAAATTACAAGATAATTCTGGTAGAGTGACCACTCTGAATATTTTAAAGTCTCGGGCTTAATTGCAACCTTATGTAAAGTATAATGACTCAAAGATGTGTTTTGCCTTTTACTTTTAAAATTTAACATCATAATGTAATCATTATTTTTAAACTATTAGGTGATATTTAACATTCAAAAATGTTATTTGGGTTGACCCGGTACACCGTTTAAAAAAAACGAATTGATTGGATAATAAATATTAGTGAAATGTGTGGTTTCATTTAATGTCTTTGAGTATGTGACCATAATCAAAATAGATATAAAAAGTAAGGGTAAAGTGGTTAAAAAAATTACTAAAAGAGAGTTTTGAAATAGAACAATTATTTAAAAACGAACAAAAAAAGAAAGATAGACAATAATTTGAAAACGGAAGGAGGATTAGTATATTTACAAAATTAATGTTTAATAATTAGGTTATAATACAAAAATATATTAAAAATTGGATATTTTTCCTTGGCCCCACCTATATCTTGCCTTAACGTTGGTTTGACGCATAACATCCGCCTAGCGATTTTTAAAATATTTGCGAAAAGACTGTGACACACTTAATGAGTCAGAGGCACACAATAGATCATCCACTCAAATGTACCGCGGTGCATCGATTTATATTCATAATCCAATTTTGCAGCACGGTGCATCATCAATTTTTGTATCGCGGTAGAAAATTAGATTAGATAATTCTAATTTTGCATCACGGTTCATCAATCTTTGTACCGCGATGCATCAATTAGAATTACCTAATCCAATTTTATACCGCGAGACAAAAATTGATGATGCATCACGCTAACCAGACCTTCATCTATATTCTTTCCAGTACACAATCAACAAAATTATTTCAAATTAATGCATCTTTCTTGCATCCCAAATTCAAATCGATACATCACGACTAATAAATGATGTATTGTCATTCAAAATTGATGTTTACAGATTCAAAAACGGTGTTCAACAATGGACTAAAATTTATTCTAAGCATTTCATCGAACGGTTTATATGCATAGCAACACAACATATAAAATGATCCTATTTTAAATTAAACACACACACAATGAAAAAACAGCACAAGAAGAACAAGAAGAAGACGAAGACGAAGAAGAAGGCGCAGAGAAAGAAAAATAACACTGTTAAAACTTAAGATCGATAGACAAAGGGGAAAGAGAATAAGAAGTTAGGGTGGTGATATAATCAAATTCAAGATGAAAAATACAAGTGTTCTTCACCACCGAACCTACACATTCTCTTCCTCTCCATCCGGATTAAAAAATGATTGTCCAATTTAATCGGATTTTAAAAATATAATTAAATGTACTATAAACATTAAGATGTTACAGTTACCCATGTCAAGGTGAAATATCAATTAGGGCACACGGGCTGACATGCACAGCCTACTTAAAGCATGGCGCTGCACTGCCCAGTAAGGGTGTAAATCGGAACCACCAAACCATGGAATCAAACCAAACCAAACCAAATCAATCGGTTTGGTTCAATTTTGGTCAAAAACGGTTTGGTTTCGGTTTTAAAAATTAGAAAACCACGCGGTTCGGTTCGGTTCACAATTTTTGGTATAGAACCAAACCAAACCAACCTATATATTTTTATTTATTTATTATATAATATATATTATATAATATTTATTAACTATTTTGAGCCTTTGATTTATATATATAGACGCATACTAAACCAAACAAAATCTTGATTGTTGGAGAACTATTATTATTTCTATTATTTGTGTTTATTTTAGAATTTGTATTGTTTTATTTATGATAATTTGTTGTTGGTAGGTTATTTCCTAATTTTGATATTAATTCCAAATCAAAATCTTATTTTTATTATTTTTTTAATATTGGTAAATTTCATCAAAAATAATTTATATAAACCACAAAACCGAACCAAACCAAATCAAACCGAGTGGTTTGGTTCGGTTCAGTTCCAAATCTTACTCAGTTAAGTTCGGTTTGAGATTTTTGAGACCACTAGGAGACAATTCGGTTTGTGATTTTGGCATAAACCAAACCAAATCGAACCACTTATACCCCTACTGCCCAAGTCTCAGTGGGCTGGCACGACATGATACGTAATGGGCCTGCTAAAGAACCATGCATTAGAAATAAAAATACATTTGACAATCATTTCTATTTCTGATAAATTAGAAACGTTTCTCATTTTTCCCAAGATTTAAAAATGAAAAAAAAATTGTTTCTTTTTTAAGAAAATGATTCTTTTTCGAAACTTGGAAGAGTCAAGGTCGGTCAACTTAAATGACGTCGAGCCTTCGAACTTTGACATGAAAATTTTCATCGGTCAACTTAAATGACATCGAGCCTTTGAATTTTGACATGAAAATTTCCAACCCTAATTTTTTCCTATATATATATATATATATATATTAAGCCTGATAATTACAACTCTAAACTCGTTAACCCACCCGACCCGACTTGAAAAATCACATAACCCAACCGAACCAGTTAATATTTTTGGGTTGCATGGGTAATCGTTTTGACCCAAAAATATTGACGGATCAGATTAAAGTGGGTCGAGTCCATTACCCATATTGACCCAATAGCTTTTACTCTATAAAATTTATGAATTTTTGAGAGAAAATCTGGATTAAGACGAGTCGTCCTATTTTAACCTATCAATAGTTTAACCCGACTCATCTCAACCCATTTGA
This sequence comes from Codonopsis lanceolata, assembly GCA_013146195.2. Lineage (NCBI taxonomy): Eukaryota > Viridiplantae > Streptophyta > Magnoliopsida > Asterales > Campanulaceae > Codonopsis > Codonopsis lanceolata. Next base: position 142,370,050 of record CM028379.1, on the reverse strand, counting down.
TATTCGGGTTCTAATGGATTTCGACCCGTCACCCGTTCCAACCCAACCCAACGAATGAGGAGCTGCTTATCCACATTTTTTTAATAATAGATGAAATTTTGTAAATTATTATTCTACCTGTTTCAATTGAATATAATATACTATTATGGAAGTAATACGTTAATTTTTTTGAAAAAGAATATAACTTTGTGAAAGAAAATAAAAATATTTGTCAAAAATGATTAACTTCTGTTTCTTTTTCATAATAAAAAAAGAAATAGCTATCAAACGTGTTTTGTTTTTTATCCAAAATAAAAAAATAAAACAAAGTGAAACAGAAACATGTGAAACAAAAAATAAAAATAAAAATGTTACCAAACACTACCTTAGGGTTTTCTTTTCTTTTCTTTTTCTTTCCCTTCTCATTCATCAGTTATGAAATGGCATACAAAGTTGCATGCAAATCTTCCTGATATTCAATCAATCACAATGCCAAGTAATATCACTAACATGACAAATTCCCATAGCTATGTTACAATATGACCTCCACATTCCGGTTTGTTCGTACGGCTGGAAAACGACCAAGAATTTTTAGTTTCTCCACCATAATATACAAGTTGTTCCTACAGCTGGAAAACGACCAAGAATTTGTAGTTTCCCCACCATAATATACAATTTGTTTGTACGGCTGGAAAACAACCAAGAATTTGTAGTTTCCCCACCATAATGTACAGCTTGCACCTCCCCTAGTTGAGGTTTTTCAGCCGTAAGAGTTTTAATGACAGGCAGGAAGAGCTTCCAAAATTGAAGGATATCAGCAGCTACCTTCTCTGTTGCTTGAATCTGGACACTGGCTTTGAGGTAGGAGCAGATTTTTGTTCCCTCGGATTGCTTCCTATGTTGTGAGTATGCTCTATGATCGAACCAGTGAAGGCCTGCAAGAGATTAGTCCAAAATAACATATCATTATCATGGAAATATCTTCCTCCGGTAAGAGCTCGGGATTGGGGTTTGAAGGTGGCATACCTTGCTGCTACTACTGCGGATGTCAGCGGCAGCAACAGAAACCTGCAAGATATAACAGAAGCAGGTGTCGGTTCAAATAACTCTTTTCCATCTGGATAAGGTTATGAAAGATTGTGTACAGAAATTATATTATGCATTCTTAAGATCTTTTTTTTTTCTTTTCTTTTTTTCTGTTCTTTAAACTTTTTGAGGTTAATATTGAAAGATGGCAATGGACTTTCAAAGGATTGCATGTGGCAAACCATAAAGCATTCATCTCAATAATAAAGCTTGTCTTCTTCATCCACACAAATACATTCTACTATTTCAGATTTTGAGGTATTGTAAGCTTGTCTTCATCAAGTTTAAATGTGTTCCTTCTTTTTATTTTTTGATAAGTAAGATATATACCAACAGCATCAAAAAGGTGGCGCGTCCTTTGTACACTAGAAATATACTCACAATGATCTAATCGATACTAAAGCTATTAACAAATTCTACAAAAGAATAGTTAAAATAGGTAGTCTCTACTGATTGAGAGCACCAGATGTATATATACGGATTTAAGCAAAATATCTTTGAGCTGATAGTTCTCCCTCCCTCCCTCCCTCTCAGAGAAAAACACACCAGACAATATACGAGGAAAATAAGCGATAAACCAGGAAGAAAAAAAAAAGGGTTATGAAAATTATTGCACGTGTCTCATGTTCCACGACTCTAGTACTCTTCAAAGCTTCCAAAATCACTTCTTCTGCAAAAGGCTTTTCTAATTCAGCAACCTTTTCTTGCCTAAACACTAACTTTCATTCCATCCAACTCTCAGGGCCAAAATCTAGATGCTCTGATAAAATTAAAAACATGTGTTCCCATTTGCATTTTTTTCAGAGAAACCTAGATTTTCCTGCAGTATTCTTCTGCAGAAATCAAAATCTTCCAGCTTGTATTTTGAGTTCCACCCTTCTATTAATTTTCTCTCAACTAGATTCTCCCCTTCAACAATATCAATTTTTTTGAAGTTCCCCGACGTTTGAGCTAGTTCAATTACCCTCTTGTCTAACACTTCATTGCTTGTAGAGGTGGCAAACGGGCGGGTATGGGCGGCGCCCATATGGGCAATGGACTCAAATGGGTGGATGAGTAAGTGTCCATTTAATACCATGGGTATATATGGGCGGGTAATAAATGGGTATGGGTACCCATCTACTCATTAACACAAAATTATCAAAAAATACAATAATTACAAAAAATTCATTCTTTAACAAAAAATACAAAAGCATTAATTTCACTAAGACCAAGGAAAAATAAACATGTATTTTTGCTTATCTCTTGTGTAAATTATGTATTTTTGTTGTTTTAACCCCCAATTCAATCTCCTATTTTGCATATAACTTTTTATCTGTTTGTCTTTTAGATATTTATTAACGACCTTGATATAGTATTCATATAAAACATTGCAAACTCATATTGAGGTGTTAAATGTAAAAATTAACGAACTTACGATTTTAAGAGGAGGAAGTAGTGGCAGCTTTGCGTAGCTTGAGTGGAGATAAAGCTCCAGGGCCAGATGGTTTCTCCTTGGCCTTTTTTCAGCATTGCTGGGAAGTAGTGAAAGACGACATTCTTAAGGTTTTTAATCATTTCCACGATAACTTCCGGTTTGAGAAGAGTCTGAACTTTACCTTTATTGTGTTGATTCCTAAGAAAAAAGGAGCCATTGACGTCAAGGACTTCAGGCCTATCAGTCTAGTTGGCAGGGTGTACAAGCTCATCTCCAAGGTGATGTCTCAGAGGTTGAGGAAGGTGTTGGGTAAGATCATCTCCGATTCCCAGCATGCTTTTGTCATGGAGAGGCAAATTCTCGATGCATCTTTGATTGCCAATGAAATTGTGGATGCTAGATTAAAAAGTGGCGTTCAGGGATTCTATGCAAGTCGGATATAGAAAAGGCATATGATCATGTAAATTGGGGTTTTTGTTACACCTTATGGAAAGGATGGGTTTCAGTTTCAAGTGGAGGAGATGGATCCAGTTTTGCATATCTACGGCTAGGTTCTCGGTGTTGGTCAATGGAGATTCCGCAGGTTTTTTCCCGAGCTCGAGGGGTTTGAGACAAGGAGATCCCCTCTCCTTTTTTGTTTATCATAGTCATGGAGGCCCTTAGCAAACTTACGGAGAAAGCTGCTTTGGGTGGCTACATCGATAGGTTCAAAGTGGGTGGGGAAAAATCTACGGAAACTTTGGTGTCTCATCTCCTCTTTGCACGACACTCTAGTTTTTTGCGGTGCGGAGCGATCCCAACGGGCTATCTTAGGATGGTGCTGCTTTTCTTCAGCGGCTTCGGTTGCGCATCAATATTTCCAAAAGTGATATCATTCCATTGGCGATGTTCGGGATGTTAACGCTTTGGCTTCTTTTTCGGATGCAAGGTTGCCTATCTTCCGTCCGTGTACCTTGGCTTGCCTATCTGAGCCACGTATAAGAACAAGAATGTATGGAACTCGGTGGTTGCTAGATTCGAACGTCGTTTGGGAAGAAGCGATTTTGTCGAAAGGGGAGATTGGTGTTGGTGAAAAATACTAGATTGGTGTTGGTGAAAAATACTCTCGAATTTGCCTACGTACTTTGTCACTCTTCGTTCAGCTTCGTCAATAGATTAGAGAAGCTTCGGTCAAAGGGATTCATCTTGTTAATTGGGACATAGTTTGCTCGATTTGGGGAAAGGGGGCTTAGGAGTGAAAAATCTCAAATTGTTTAATGGGAAAGTTTGCTCGGGATTTGGGGAAAGGGGGCTTAGAGTGAAAATCTCAAATTGTTTAATGAAGCCGGGTCTCTGAAGTGGTGCTGAGATACTGGGCTTTTGGAGGAAAGTGGTGGAGAGTAAATATGGCTTAGAGGCGAAGGTGGAATTTTGTGGTTTCCAAAGAATGGTGTGGAAGCTGGAGGTATTATTAGTAAAGGCTATATCATTCAGAGCTTTTGGAAAGGAATGGTTTCATTTGATCGATTGGTGCTCTCTTTAGGTGGAGGGAGGTTTTGGTAAAGACTTAGAAGAAATTTTCGGGATTGGGAGATGTTATCTATATCATTCTTTGAGCTCTTCTTTACGCTCAGGTTGGTCGAGGTATCCCTGAACCCGACGCTCGATTCGTGATCGGGTGGTTTGGAGAGGGTCGAAGGACAGCAAATTTTCGGTGAAAGGTTATTATGCCAAAGCTGTCAAATAGAGATCGGTCATCTTTTCTATGGAAGTCGGTGTGGAAGACGGTAGCTCCAAGTTGCGTAGCCTTTTTTGCTTGGGAAGTGGAGAACGAGGCTATTCTAACCGGGATAACTTGAGGAAAAGAGGGATGATATATGTTAACAGATGCTTCTTGTGCAAGGAGAGTGAGGAGAATGTAAATCACTTGGTTTTGCCTTTGCCCGGTGGTTGGGGAACTGTGGAACCTTTTGTTCCGCTTGTTCAAAGTGGAGTGGGTACTCCTGAGGCCTCCAAAGATTTCTTTGTGGAGCTGGAGGTATTTTTAGCGTAGGAAGGAAAGAAATCTTTTGTGGGAAGTTGCTCGTTGGGGGTGTGGTGGACAATATGGAAGGAAAGAAATCGGAGAGCTTTTGATAACGAGGAAGGATCTATTTCAAATTTGAAGAGTGCTCGCTTCATCTCTGTTTGTGTGGTGTCTGGGGGTGGGCACTTACATTCTCCCCTCTTCTTCTTTTGTAGATTTTGTGCGCGAACTTTTTCCTTACGATAGTTAGTCTTTTGTCTTTTTTCTTCTTTGTATATAGGACGCATCACCTGTTTTGACACTCTGATATTTATATACATTTACCTTTATCAAAAAAAAAAAAAAAATGATTAGCACAAATTTAGGCCCACCACGTGTGAAAATTTCATGCCCAGTGAGAAGGGAGAGCCTCAGTGGCGGATCTAAGTGAGATCGTGGGGGTGCGGATCCAACACACGGCATTTGCAATACACACACACATACACACACACACACACACACATATATATATGTTACTATATGTTATATGCATAGTTACTGGCGCTCGCACAGTCGCCTCGAGGCGAGCGAAGCGAGGGTGTTACGCCCAGATGCAGCGAGGCGAAGATCTGAGCGTGGTGGGCTATCGCCTTTTTCGCTTTGGATGAGGCGAGAGGCGAGAAAAGGCGTACATGATAGAAAACCCTAAAAATATGACGTCATTTTTACTTTTTAGGGTTTTTAACTTTTAACCGCCCACTTACCGTCTTATGGTTTACCCCACGTACGGCATTCCCACGCACGACGCACGACTTCGGCTGTTAGAATTCCTCGACTATTCAACTTCAATCGAACTTGAGCAGTTAAAAACACGGGAGCGAACTAAACGAGAGACAAGCAGCGATTACAAACACGAGCTGTCGGACTCTATTTGTGCTTCGCAGAGACAAACGACAGAGAAGAACTAACTGTCGAGTGTCGACTCTTACAATCACGCAGTCACGAACAAATTGTCGACTCTGTTTGTCGACTCAACACTTTCGGCTTCTACATTCAGACTAACAGGTAACTTTCGTCTTCAACAATTGCATGATAATTCGATTTCTCCCTCCATCTTTTCTTCTTTTCTTCCCTTGCATGATAATTAAATGGGTTTTGATTTGCTGTACTCAGTTGATTTAAAATCCCATCGGTATGGGTGATGATAGTTTTCTTTCTCATATCCACCCTTTTATAAAACACCACCAATTTGACATGGACAATTTGCTTAGTTTGTAGAGCACTGTGGTCGTTGGATGTTTACGGTTTGTTTGGAAAGAAAATTTGTGACACAGGTCCAAGATTTGGTAGGATCAAAATGGGTCCTGCTTTATAGTAGTAGCTGAGACATGAAATTGGAGATTGAAGTGAAGTCATGCAGTAAGAAAATATGTGCTTCTGTAGTCTGTATGATATAGTACAGGTTGATTGTGTACATCTTCATATGCACCTTTCTTCCTTGTTTGCTTTTCCCAGTGTTTGCTTGTCTTCTATAGAGCATTTATATTGCCTACAATTTGATACACTGCCAGTCTGCTACAGCCTACAGCTAATCAGTTTGTTTGGGTTTTAATGCTTCTTTCACTCTGTTTGTGATTTTTATAAAAAACTAATTGCTTTTGTATTTATGAAAAAAAATACAACACTACAGTAGTTACTCTGTCACTACTTAGTCTTTTATTTTTCTTTAGGCTTTGGCAGCTTTTCACATAATCTGTTTACACTTTACAGTGTTTCTGTTTCTTTACTGCTTCTTTCACTCTGTTTCTTTAGGCTTTGGCAGTTTGGCAGCTTTTCACATAATCTGTTTACACTTTACAGTATTTCTGTTTCTTCACTGTTTCTGTTTCTTTACTGTTTCTGTTTCTTTACTGCTTCTTTCACTCTGTTTCTGTTTTTTATATAAACTAATTGCTTCTATATTTATGAAAAAAATACAACTCTACAATAGTTACTCTGTCACTACTTACTCTTTTATTTTTCTTTAGGCTTTGGCAGCTTTGCAGTGTTTCTGTTAATCTGTTTAGTGTTTACAGTGTTTCTGTTTCTGTTTACTGTTTTCTTTACTATCTTGTTATTTATTTTTCTTTAGGCTTTGGCAGCTTTGCTTAGAAATGTCTAACGCACCGGGAAAAGGAAGTGCGAATAGAAATGATCCAGCCTGGAAATACGTAAAATTAGAAATTGAAAGCAACACAAACAATACAATATGCATTTTTTGTAACCAAAGATACACCGGAGGAATATGCAGGGCAAAACAACATATAGTTGGAGGCTTTACTAACGTTAGGCCTTGTGATAAAGTACCAGATGAGGTTAAGGAAGAGATTCTAAATTATATGAACTCGAAAAAGAGAGAGAAGGAGCAAACTATTCTGGAAAAACAAGTAAGGCAAGAGAGAGCATGTGAAGAGAATTTGAGAAATTATGGTGTTGATGAAGATGATGAGATTGAAAATGACGTTGTTCAATTAGCAAAGAGGGCAAGACAAAGTGGCACAAGCATGAAAGGACCGATGGATTTGTTTGTAAGTCACGGTTCGCAAAAAACTTCAAAAAATATGAAGAAACAAAAGGATGAAAATGAGGAGGTGATGAAAAAGCTAAGGAATCGGGCATGTTCAGCTATAGCAAGATGGATGTATGATGCCGGCATTGCTTTCAACGCCGTGAATTACGATAGTTTTCAAGAGATGGTAAATGCTATTGGAGAATATGGTCCAGGAATGAAAGCTCCTAGTTTTTATGAGGTGAGAATTCCTTTGCTAAAGAAAGAGGTGGAAGTGGTTAAGAACCAGATGAAAGATCATGAAGAGGAGTGGAAGAAGCATGGTTGTACTATTATGTCAGATGGGTGGAAAGACAAAAGAGAAAGGACATTAATTAATTTTCTAGTCAATTGTCCTAAAGGAAGCATGTTTGTTGAGTCGGTTGATGCTTCCGAGTATAGCAAAACAGGGGAGAAGATATTTGAATTGCTTAGTAATTTTGTGGAGAGAATTGGGCCGGCAAATGTGGTTCAAGTTACTACGGACAGTGCTTCAAATATGAAGTTGGCTGGTAAGAAATAGTGAAATATTTGATCACATAATCTATTAGATTCATAATTAATAATGTTATTTTTTCACCTCTTATATTTTCTCTCCTTTTCATAGGCACGTTGTTGATGGCGAGATATCCACATCTATATTGGACACCATGTGCCGCTCATTGCATGGACTTGATGTTGGAAGATATATTTGAAATACCAAGGTTCAAGTCAATTTTTGCAAAGGCTATGAAATTAAATAGCTATATCTATAGTCGCCCTGGTGTTGTGAATTTGATGAGGAAGTTTACTGGATATGAGCTTGTTAGGCCGGCAAAAACTCGTTTTGCCACAGCTTTCCTCACGCTTGGAAGGATCAATTTGGTGAAGAAAGGCTTGAGGGCAATGTTTGTGTCCGATACATGGAGAACTAGTAAATGGGCAAAAGAGGCGCAAGGTAGACAAGTTCAAAAGAATGTTATGGATGCTAGATTTTGGAGAGTAGTAACCGAAGCCCTTAAGGTTGCAGGTCCTCTTGTTAAGGTGCTTCGAATTGTTGATGGTGAGAGTAAACCTGCCATGGGATATATTTACGAGGCTATGGATAGGGCAAAAGAGGCAATTGCAAAGAGTTTCAATGATAATGAAGAAGATTACATAGAGTATTTTCAAATCATTGATAAGAGGTGGGAATGTCGGCTTCATCAACCTTTGCATGCGGTGGCTATTACTTGAACCACCGGATTTTTCTACAACAATGCGGAAATTGAGATGGATAAAGAGATTATGGGAGGGCTTATCAAATGTCTTGAGAGATTGGTACCGGATGTTGAAGTGCAAGATGTAATCAGTAGCCAGATGTCTACTTATAAGAGTGCAAGTGGTCTCTTTGCGTTCGATATAGCTAAAAGGCACAGAACAAAAATATCACCAGGTAGTTTACTAGTTTATGACATATTTTTTACACATATTTTTAATGTGAATTCACTAATGACAATAAACTTTATTTACTAGTTGAGTGGTGGGAGAAGTATGGTGGAGAAACTCCAGCTTGGCAAGCCTTTGCTATCAAAATTCTTAGCCTCACTTGTAGTGCATCGGGATGTGAGAGAAATTGGAGTTTCTTTGAGCACGTAAGTTGTAGTTTGAAACAATATACTTAAATTAAAAATACAAGTTATTTGCATATGCTTATTATTTAAACTACGTGAAAATGGGCAGGTTCATAGCAAGAAGAGAAATAGATTGGCTCAAGCAAAGTTAAACGATTTGGTGTTTGTGAAGTATAATAGAGCATTGAGGCGACGATATATGTGTCGAGAGCGTATTGACCCAATTTCCATGGTAGACATTGATGATTGTAATGAGTGGTTGGTTGCTTTGAAGATGGGGAAGTGCGTGAAGGTGGTGAAGAAGTGCTCGTTGATGACTTTGATTGGGAGGTAGTTAGTAGAGCTTGTGGAGCCGAGGAGCTATGCTACTAGAGACAAGAGAGCATTTTTACTAGAGCTACTTGGCTCGAGCCAACGACAAAGGGTGGGAGTGAATCGGATAGGCACTTCAAGTGCGTCGCACACACCTTGTAGATGAAGAGGATGAAGAAGAACATGAGCCTATTAACCCCGGCCGTGATGTAGTGGATGATGATGGGTTTGATTCGGGTCTTGAGTGAGGATGTTTAATGTGTTGCTAGTTGCTACTTGTTTCATGACTTTATTAGAAGTTTTACTTAATTTGGAATCTCATCTTTTGCTATTAAATTGTGTTTTTGGATGTTGAGCAAGTGTTTTTGGATGTTGCCTTGTTATTTTATGTGAATTTTAAGTTAATTTTATATATTATTTTCATTTATAAATGCTTTGGATTATGTAAAATTAATCTATATATATATATATATACTATTTTTTCTTAATTTTTCGCCTTGTTAAGCCTTTCGATGCCCGCCTCTCGCCTCGCCTTTCCCCTCAAAAATGGACCTCTCGCCCGCCCCTCGCCTTCCGCCTTTAATAACTATGGCCTGAACTAGAAGCCACTTGCTAAGCCCATACTTTATTGTTAATAGAACTTAGTTCTGCTGATCCAAAAAAAAAGGTTGGCCCCATACTTGTTAGCTTGATCCTCTCCTTACAAAGCCCAACGGTCCAATCCCTTACTTTTAATCTTTTTGAAAAACGAAGGCTTATAAATATAGCTTCTCTTTTAGGAACAACAGCATATTAGATCCACTAGCTTTGAGAATCAAGTCTTGTCAACTCTTCATTTTCCGTGGTATGCTCCCTTTGAGCAATTGCTAAGCGCAGAATCATACTCACCGCTCTCCTATCACCTTTGGCCCCCTAACGCGTAACATACATGTTTCTTCCACCTTTAATCATTCTTCGGCACCATTTGCGGATTCCAAAACAAATCAATGTACACCTCCTCTTACTTAATAAGTCAATATCTACCTCCTCTTACACTGCCCGACACCATGCCACTGTTTCAACTTCAGAAACACCAAAAGAAACATCAATGTATACCATAAGATGTTAAACGTGGATGCTAGCTGGTGTCCTGCATGGCTGCAACTGCTATTGAGGCAATGAAAAATTTTAGAATTGACCTTCTAACCACTGCTTTTTTTTTTTTTTGATAAGTAAAGTATTACATAAACAAGAGCGTCAACACAGGTGACGCAGCCTATTTACAAAAAGAGAACATACAAGAACACTCGAGCTACTCGAGTTGGAAGGAATTCACTACATCTGCTATATGGGAAGTAGGATTCTGAGTCGAAACCACTACTCAGGGAACCAAGAAAGAATAGTATGCAAACAGATGTCTTTAAGCTTCGCTAAAGACCCTTCCTCATTATCAAAAACCCTCTTGTTCCTTTCTTTCCTGATTGACCAACAAACCACCAACACGGCTACCTCCCAAAAGGAATTACTCCTGCTCCTTTTGTAGAAAGACCAGCACTTGAATAAATTAAATACTGATCTGGGCATAACCCATGCACACCAAACAGACCAAGAATCCAATTCCATAATTCCATCGCCATGGGGCAATGAATAAGCAAGTGATCCACACTCACATCGCTCCTTTTACACATGTAACACCAGTTAGTGTAAATTTTACGACGAGCCCGCAAGTTGTCTCCAGTTAAGATGGCCCCATGACAAGCTTCCCAAGCAAAGAACCCGACACGACTGGGGACTTTAGACTTCCACAAATCTTCCACGGGAAACTGCCGATGCGAAAGTTCAGCAGGCGGTAGTAGAAAGAATTAACGGAGAATATTCTACTTCTGTTCCCCCTCCACCAAACTGAGTCCTCTCCATTTCTGCCCACTTGCTGCTTATACAACAAATCGAAAAATTCCACACAAGGGTTCATTTCCCAGTCCTGAAGACATCTACGAACCATAGGATTCCAAACAACATTCCCCTCGACTTGAAGAATCGAACTTACCAGACAATCTTTATCGGAGGCCAAGTTGAACAGTCAGGGAACAGTCTCCATAACTCCACCTCCCCGCACCATCTATCTTTCCAAAATTGGGTAGAAGACCCATTCCCTATTTCAAAAGAAATATTTCTCCCAAAAACTTCCCAACCTTTACGAATTCCTTTCCAGACCCCCACCCTGTGCGCTTCTGAAACATTGACCGGAGTCCAAAAATTAACCCCTTCCCCATATTTGCAGCCTACCACTTTCCTCCACAGCCCATCGCGATCTGTCATATACCTTCATAGCCATTTGCCAAACAGGGCAGCGTTGAACACCTTCAAATTCTTAACCCCCAAGCCTCCTCCTTTCCGATTAGCACAAACCTTGTCCCATCTAACAAGATGATACTTTCGATCCTCTCCCGAACCTTCCCACAAAAAATCCCTTTCGAGACAGAAAATATGTAGGAAAGCTGGATAAAGTACTGCTTACAAGGGTAAGACGGTTTGCTTTCGATAATAACTGCTTTTTCCATCCTGCCAAACGTCTTTCAAATCTCTCCAGGACTGGACTCCAAGTTGATTTGTTCTTGGATGAAGCACCAAGGGGCAAACCCAAATAAAAGGAAGCTGGGCTATTTTGCACCCAAAACTGGAGGCCAGAAGATCTGCATTCTCTACCGCCCCAACCGGAATAATCTCACTCTTTGCTATGTTAACCCGAAGACCTGACACCATTTGGAAAAACGCCAGAATGAGCCAAAGATAACCTAACTGAGTAGCCTTTGCATCACATAAAACCAGAGTATCATATGCAAAGAGGATATGAGATACCGAGACCACCTCGTCTCTACTCCTCCCCACCTCAAACCCTCGAATATATCCCCCTAAAACTGCCTTGTCCATTAGTCTGCTCAAAGCCTCCATAACAATAATGAACAAAAACGAAGATAGAGGGTCTCCTTGGCGTAAACCCCTCGAGCTCGCAAAGAAACCAGTGGTATCAACACTGGAATCTCGCCGTAGAGATGCAAAAGTAGATCCATTCTCTACACTTCTCCCCAAAACCCATTCTGCCCATCAAGTACTAAGGAAAACCTAGTTAACATGATCATAAGCCTTCTCAATGTCCAGCTTGCACAAAAGCCCGGGGCATCCACTTTTAAGCCTGGCATCAAGAGCTTCGTTTGCAATTAAAGAAGCGTCAACAATCTGTCTCCCTCAAATGAAAGCATGTTGGGACTCTGATATGATTTTAAAAACCACCTTACTCAGCCTGAGAGCAAGAACTTTAGCCATCAGCTTATAGATACAACCAACTAAGCTGATTGGCCTGAAGTCTCGCAGATCCGTCGCACCTTTTTTCTTCGGAATCAGGGCTATAAACGAAGCGTTGAAGCTTTTCTCAAAGCCCTTCTTAGCATAGAAATACTGAAAAACCTCCATTACCTCTGTTTTGATTACCTCCCAGCAAGTAGAGATAAACGCTATAGAAAAGCCATCCGGACCCGGGGCTTTATCCCCACTCAAACTGCCCAAAGCTGCCACCACTTCCTCTTCGGTAAAACCAGCTTCCAATAGCAGATTGTCCTCCTGCTCTAGGGCTTTAAAAGAGACTCGTTCGAGTTTGGGCACCACTCTTCTTGATCCTCAAAAACACCAATGTAGAAGTTCACTATACCTTGCTCAATATCCTCTTTGTCTACAAACAACGACCCTTCCACCGTGATATTTTTTATGTGATTTGTATGCTTATGAACACTTGCCATCCTATGAAAAAACTTGTATTCCGATCACCTTCTTTAAGCCACTGCACTCGAGATTTCTGTTTCCAGCAAATTTCTTCACTTAGAAGGAGACTCCCTAATTCTTTTCTAAGATCGGCCCGGCGTAACTCTTCGACATCATTCAGCCCACACAAGCCCGCTTTCGAGTCCAGCACACTTATCTCCTCTATAGCTTTCTTTATCTTGATATCCGGTCTCCCAAAGACTTCTCTATTCCATATCTTTAAGTCTACCCGAGCAACTTCAGTTTTCTAGCCAAAATGAAACAAGGATTGCCAACAACGATATACAAGTCCCACTTATTTTTAACCCACTCAACAAATCCCGGAGCCCTCAACCACATATTCTCGAATTTGAAAGGGGTTTTTCCTTTGGGATCCCGTTACATTCTTGCAGTAGAGGCACATGATCCGAGACCACTCTAGGGAGACTAATCTGAGAAGTGTTGCTAAAGAGAACGATCCAATCCAAGAAGGTGAGAAATCTATCTATCCACGAGAACTGATTCCTATCCCTGTCTCTGAACCAAGTAAACTCTCCACCCGAAAGAGGAAAGTCTACTAGTTCCATCTCATTAATAAAATCATTAAACTCCTGCATTGCCAGGAGAAACCACCAAAACCTGATCTTTCTTGAGGAAATCTCACCACAATGAAATCACCCCCTATGCACCACGGCACATTCCATTTCGATCTCATGAGCGTCAATTCCTCCCACAAACCACCTCGCTCAATACTTGAACACGGACCATACACCCCCCGAAAACACCCATTCCTTTTCAGACTCTACCATTTTTAGTAAGCAAGACACTGAATGTACCCCCAATTCTACTGTCAACTTTGTCACCACCCTTCTATCCCACATAATCAGAATTCCTCCTGCCCACCCGCTCGCCTCTAAGAACTCTCAGTCAAGCCATCTGTTTCCACCAATGCTATTTACTGCTCTTCTGTCGATGCTACCCATTTTCGTTTCTTACAAACACACCACATGAGGCTTCCATCTCCTTAAAGCTGCCTTAACTACCATTCTCTTATCTTGATTGTTTAAACCCCACACATTCCATGAAACAATACGTAACTCCATGAAAAACCTTATGCAGATAACTTCCTGTTCCTTCTCCCCTCTCCCTTCTTCCCTTCTCCCCTCTCCCTTCTGCATCCCTGGTAAGTTGAAATTCAGGCTACAGCATAACTGCTTAAGCTCCCGTTTGCCCCTTTCTCTAGCCTTGTTGTATTTCTTGTTCCTATTTTCCTTTGTCGACTTCCAATTCTTCTCTATATCCAATAGAAGATCCATGACTTTATCTTCAAAACCCGAACAAGACAACCCCAGGTATTTGCCTAACCCCTTGGCTTTGTTACGTGCGCACAACGATATAGCCTCTGAAGACTCCAAGTGTGAGATGAGTTCTAGTTCTTCCAATTCCTCCGGATGTATCACTGCGAGAGGGGTGCAAACAATTGGTTCGGACTTCGGCTCCTCCTGGCTTTGCACCCGTTCGCAGAAAAAAGAAGCCACTTCCGGATAGCATCCCCTGTCAAGAGCCCCTTTCTGCAAAGAACTTGAGACTCGGAATCTTCCCTAGATACAGATTGCGAAGAGGATCCAGAATGCCTTTCTGAGTTATCGATCTTTTCTCTCCTAACAGGTGCCGAAGGATTCTCTACCGGCTCGTCCCTCTCCACTGTCTCCTGCCTCGATTCAGAAAACTTCATCCCTGCCTCGCTTACCAATTCAGGAAAAATAGACGTAATAGGTATGCAAGATAAAGATTCCTGCATCAAGTCTTCCTTGGACTCCTCCGCCCCATTTCGCATAGGGAAAGACAGCATCTCTACCTCTGTGAAGTAGCCTTCCTTGGACTCCTGAGTCGAACCATCCTCCCTTGAAGCTTCGCCTCCCTCACGCCCTTCGTCACCATACTCCGACTCGGTCTGGATTTGCGATGCCACCGACCAATCTTTGACAAGGCTAACGAACTTATCCAACTCGCATCAGCTACTACTCGACAATACGCAGACTGCGTTGACTTCCGGCGCTCTCTCTTCAATTATAATTGGGTCTTCTTTCAAACCCGACTGGCCCACTCCCTTTAGAACTTAGCCCAGAAGAAAACCCAACTGACTTATCCTTCTCACAGCCTTCCTGGTCCGTCCCCCTCGGTGCTGCGGCATTATGCTTTGGATATTCAAAATTCGAATTTGAATTCCACTTTACCCTAGTGCTCGGCCCCACCCCTTTTACTTTTCCACTACTAAAGTCTAACTTATTGCTCCCTATCCTTCCCACGTTCTTTAGGATTACGTGAGAACCACCCTCCTGCTTTGCCAAGTTCATCTCCTCAACTGGCAACGAGATCCTGGCTACATGCCCACCTTTCCGACCGTCTCGATACCCTACCGATTCTGGCCAGATTGGAATATCGAATACTCTGCCTCCCACCCCAATCCGAACTGAAGATGGCAAAACCTTCTTCGGGCGGACCAGTAAACGAGCCCATCTCACCTCCGTCCCTTCCTCCCTTTCCTCCGTCGACTCATCAACCTTCACAAAACCACCGCAGATTTCTCCGATACATGCAAAAATCGACTTACTCCACAGGTGAAGAGGGAGTCCCCAAACCCTAACCCACTCTTCCTTCGATTTTTGCCCTTCCAACCCTACCTGTAAACACGACGCCTCCTGCTTCCAAAATTCCAAAAACAGAGACCTCCCATTCACCACCCATTTTTTAAGATTCAGAATCCGGTGAGCCTCCTCTTTTGAGATGGGAAAGTCAACAGAAAGGAGTTCCCACTAAGCTCATGGACTTTAACTCCTCCAGCAACTTTCCAATGAACAACCACCCATGACTGCATTTCCTCCTTTGGTGTGTTGGAATCATACTGAGCTCCTACTCTGCCCACCAAGCACCGGCCAAGAAAATCCATATTCCCAAAACATGACTCTTCGTCTACCTCAAAAATAGCTCTGGAAATGGCTCTCAGAACCAGAAGATGTCAAAAGGGAAAGTGTCTTACTTCTATTCTCAGGTCTCAGCTATAGCTGGATCACTCAGAATTGAGAATTCTGATAGTGATTCCATTCCAGATGCTATCCCCTCTGTTATCAATCTAACGGAAGGATGCAGATCCCATTTGAAAGCCCAACTTAGTGGAAATCAAAGCTTCTGTCTTTACTAAGTCTGGATATAGTGCAGCTGGGTCTGATGCTAGAGATAGGGCAGCTGTGCCTGACGCCTTCTCTGATAAATTCCAACTCATTTCCCACAAGATAATGTTACGGACCTGCATTTGGCTATTATGCAGATCTTTTTCTGATTATCTATGCCAAAATGACAAATAATGAACTAGCACTTAATTGCTAGGCGGTACCTAAGGCAGATTTTCCATTTTCAGCAATTGAAGCCAATTAAAGTAACTTCTGTAAAAAGGTTATAATTATAACTAGGATCTTAGCTTCTAGACATGATGTCGTACATCCTGATCTTATTTCCCCTCAGTAGAGTGGAGTTGTAAATGGAGATAGTAATCCATGTTAATATCCTCTTGGCTCAAGAAATGACCTTTCTCCTAAGCAGCCAGTTGAATGGCCCAAATATCGCTATTAAGATGGATACATGACAAGTTTTTGATTGTATCTCTTGGTTTCCTCGTTACAGTTATCAGATTATTCGGATCTTTGACACTTTTATTGACTTTATCTGAAGAAGTGTTTCAAACTGCTGGTTCAAGAGAAAATATATTGAGTGCAATTCCACCGGAATTGCCATCCAATGACAATGCAACAAGGCAGCAAGGTGCTAATGTGGAGAGCAAGGTTACTCATCATGCATCACAAGGTTGGTGATTTGCAGCCTTAATTGAATGGTGATACCAAAGACGCGATATCACCGTTGCACTTACTATCAATTTGTTCTCTAGGTTTACTCATGTTTCACGTTCCATACATTGTGACTGCCCTTTTATCCTTTGCAGATGATTTTTTCATTTTTTCTAATGGTGTTTCATGACAAGTTTTTGATAGTATCCCTTTGTTTCCTCATTACAGTCATCAGAAGATTAGGTACTTTGAAACCTTTTTTTATAGGTAAGTGTGACTCATTGTTGATATGGGGATTGGAACCAAGGACCTCAAGATGTTTGCCTGAGTGCCCTTTGAAACTTGTATTGACTTTATCAAGAGAAGTGTTTCAAACTGCTGGTTCTAGAGAAAAATATTGAGTGCAATTTCACCAGTATTGACATCCAATGACAATGCAAGGAGCAACCTCGCTGATGTGGAGAGTAAGATTACTCATCATGCATCAGCAAGATAGCAAGGTGGCTGATTAGGTGCATTTAGTTGGATGGTGATACCAATGAAGTGGAAACACCATTGGACTTAATATAAACTTGTTCTCTAGGTTTATTCCTCGATGTTGACGTGGTATCACCCATAGTTGTTAGCGGGGCTCGCCTTTGGCGCCTGAGGCGAGAGGCAAGGTGAGTCAAGGGTTTGTCGCCCCAAGAGGTCTGGGCGAGGCAGGCGAGGGTTTCCAGCCGAGATCTGAAAATTTCCATTCCAGATCTAGGCTTCAATATTCAATATTAATGAAATCTAAGGTCACAGATGGTTTCGTCTCAACCTAGCGAACTCATCTGTGCCTTCGCCATCGCCGGAGGTCATCGGAATCAGACTCATGCGCCTCACGCGCCGGCGCTTCTGACCAGAGCTTCACAGACTGTTACCGGCACCCAACGAGCTTCCTCCCCAAGTTGGTTTGTTTGTTTTGGCAGATTAAACTTGGTTTTGTAATTTGTTTTGTTTATTTTATTTTTTCCCTTACTTAAGATTTCTTTTCTTCCTAATGTGTTGTGCTGCTGCATCTTTATCATCTTTATCACCACTTAGGGTTTATTTTCCATTAATTTTTAGATATTCTATTTTATTTATTATATTATATTTTTAATTTGGGTTATTTTTCATTCTGTTTTCTGATTTTTTCTAATTACTTTACTTTTTTAAAAAACCTTATTTTCTTTGGTTGGTTAACTATTTATTATATTATTTGGAATTTAAACTAGCTCAGAAACCCTAAGTAAAATCTGTGTAATTGAGCCGCTCAAGGGACTTTCATGAGAGAAAAGGGACAGGGTTGGCATACATATGAAAAGGCTTTTTCGTCTACCATATTCTAATAGAAGAGGAATACTTAGACGACAATTGCGAGCGTCTGTATGTTATCGATCCTCCTTAATATTGGAACTGACCGTACCCCAAACCCTTGTGCCCTATGCCTTCGCGTCTAGCTCAATCATTCATCTTTTATACAATGTTAGGACTTAGTAGCATGAATTATGCTCACTTATAACATGTTTTATTGAGATTTTTTGTTAAGTTATATGTATTTTATATATTTTCTCTTTTTAGCGCCTTGCCTCTCGCCTCAAATATGGACCTATCGCCTTTTTAGCGCCTCTCGACTTTGACAACTATGCTATCACCATTGCACTTGATATCAACTTGTTCTCTAGGTTTCTCATTTTATACAATTGTGGCTGCCCTCATATCCTTTGCAGATGATTTTTTCATCTTTCCTAATGGTGGTTCCAGATCTCTTAAGAAGCATAGTAGAATTTCTCAGATATTATTATCAAGACTAATCTGTTAAGTTGACGATTGTGGAGAACACTTGCTTTGTTTTTTTTCTGATAAGGTGTCTAATTCGCCATCTTCTATCACTTCTAATATATTCTGGGTTTTCAGAGAAAACCTCCTATTGTTATATTTGGGTCAGATCACTCTTGATAGGCCAGTCACTCCTTATACTCTCCCCACCCCCACCCGGGGCATCCCAAAAAGAATTACATTTGGCAAGTCAAACCTTTTCTTATCGTACTATGGAGGGAGTATTAGACTTAATGTTATCACCGAACTAAGTGCAAAGTATGTCGAAGGGGATAATATGCGGACTCCTAAGTCCTAATGTTATCACCTTTCCCTATGGGGTGGGGGTTTCGAGAGACATTTACTGTTTGAGATAGAGATGGCTCTTCTGTTCGATTTTGGAAAGATAAATGGTGCGGTGACATGGAATTGTGGAATGTTTCCTAATTTCTTTAACTTAGCCATCGATAAGAGCTGCTTGGTTAGTTCAGTTTCAAATTTGGAACATGGTCGTGGTCTTGAATCCGTTATTTCGTAGAAACTTCCAAGATTGGGAAATGGAGTCCTTTATGCAATTTTTCGAGAAGATTCATTCCCAGCATGTTGGTATAAGGGCAATAGATTGTATCATCGTTAAATCATATTTCTACTGTTTATCTCGCATGGAGCGTATCTCTTTTTCCTGGAAGTCGGTGTGGAAATCTAGAGCTCCTAGTCAAGAAGCGTTTTTTGATTGGGAGGCTTTCAACGAAGCTATTCTCACGGGCGATAATTTGAGGATTCGGCACAAAGTCTATGTAAATTGGTGTTTCATGTGCAAAGGGGATGGGGAGAGCGTCAACCACGTGCTTCTTCATAGTCCTGTGGCCATGGAATTGTGCAACCTGATTTTTGGTATTTTTAGCATATTGTGGGTATTGCCTATCTCTACGAAAGAGCTCTTTCTGAGTTGATCACTCTACAAAAGCAGGAGGAATTCTACATGGCAGACAGCTCTCTTGGGCGTATGTTGGTCCATTTGGAGGGAAAGAAATAGAGGGCATTCAAAAATGAGGAAATGACAATAACACAGTTAAAAGACAATTTTCATCGAACTCATTTTACTTGGAGTTCAGAGTCCCCAGGTACTACTTCTCCTAGCTATTCTTTTGTAGATTTTGTCAATAGCCTAACTATAGTCGAGTCCTTTTGTTACCAACCAAAAAAAAAAAAAAGCAGAGTCCTTTTGTGTATGCGCCTAGTGTACAAGGACATGTCACCTGTTTTCGCATCTATGGGTATATAATATCTTATTTATCAAGAATAAAAAAGGGGTGCGAAGTATCAAGTCGATACACCACCACTATTTGCATACATTTTTTGTGATCAATGAAACTTCATGACGTGTGTGTGCGAGCGATGTGGTGTGATGTCTAACCAATCAAATGCATTGCCACAAAGATTGGAATAGAAAACTTGGACAATTATATGGATCTGTGTCATCACTACTATACATACATACTATACATACATACTATACACACACAAAACACAGCACAATACAACTCAACTCAACCTATTGGGTCGGCTTCATAAATTACTTTTTGTAATTCAACTTCGACCAAAGCATAGCGTAGCAAGGGCTCTTTATTTCACTCGTCACACCCACATCAGACATCACTATGCAGATATGGGTGTGAAAAATGTGACGGATCCTTCAAATAATAAAGGGACACTCCAACTCGTTATTTCAGTCAATTTTATTAAAATTAAAAAAAAAAAAACTATCCAATTCTCAACTATTTTTAATCAAACTCTCAAAAACTTACTATATTTCACCAATTCCCATATCATAGCCATAATTCCATAATTAATTATTCAAACAAAACATAAAATATAGTCATTAGCCGTATACATATCCTAAAATTCATGCTTTCCCCGGATCCGACTTCTAAAAAAACTACTCGTAACCGACACCCTTCCCGAGTCCTTGTAACATGGATCCAAAGCAACAACATTGTACACCACATTCTTTCACATCTTTCTTCATACATGTCCATGTTTTTTTTGATATTCCCATCACACACACGCACACGTGTGCTTGTGTGATATCAATAGATAGCCAACATTGCATAAGCCAATTCATCGAGAAAGATTAGAATTTAAATTGTACTGAAGCATGACAAGAAAATAAGCAAGACAAAAATTCCTAGTTGTTTTGGGATATATGAAGAGAATTGTGAGTACCTCGCTTGTTGATGCAGGTGCATCCTTCCCGCTCTCCTTCGACATAGGAAATTCTACAAACTTCTCAGTAGTATTGGATCTACTAGATGCCGGAACTTTTCCATGAAAATATATGTCAGTGGGTGACGATGAAGAAAAAATATTAGTAATTGGAAACTTAAGTTCTTATCATTATGCAAAAATTTAAATTCCAATAAAAATACTCCCTCGGTCCCTAAATTATTGTCCTCCTCTCCTTTTTCGTCCGTCCCAAAATAATTGTCCAGTTTGGAACTTACCTTTTTAGAACATCACTTTTACCACTTTACCCTTACTTTTTCACCATACTTTAATTATGGGCCACATACATATAGACTTTAAAGGAAAGTACACATAAAACCAATATAAATAATCAAGTCAATTGTTTTTTCTTAAACTGTGCACCGGGTCAACTAGGACGATTATTTAGGAACGGAGGGAGTAGTATCCAATAAAGCACACAAAAGAAGTGCATTAATAGCTAGTATGCCTTCGATTTCCTACTCAACTATGACCACATTCGCAGTAATATATTTTTATTACATATTCTATGTAGTGAAACCTAATGGGTTGGTTGAGTGGCTTGACCACCGATGAGTTCCTCTGTGGAGCAATCCATTTAGCGGGATGTCCTGTATTCGACTCTCACAACGTACAAATTTCCTAGCACCAACAGCAATACAGCAAGCGGGGATTGTCGGACCCAATGTTTTTTTTTTTATTAGTCGGACCCAATGTGGTTTGGGGACACCTCCTAAAAAACCACAAGAAAATTATGTTCTAATAGTAAGTGCAATGACCAGCCACTTCTTTTCCCATTTTTTTTTCAATAGAAGAAGAAATTTCTATCAAAATCAAAGAAAAGAAGGCAAAGTGTCCACCAAAGAGAACAATGATAAGAAAGGGAAAAAAGAAGGGAAGATTGTTAAAAACAAAAGGAGACTAATGAAACATCACACACTCCACTTCCTGCTCAGAACATTAACCCCTCTAAAAGCACCCAGTGCACCCAAAGAGCATAAACTAAAGGAACCTTATCCGTCTTAAGTGTGAAAGAGACAACTTGGTCCTGGAAAATTCTGAAACCATTCTATCAGACAAGCATTGCAGAGTCCAGACTAAGCCACACTGCGACAAGCACCCACGACCCTTTCCCAGAGCAGTGACTTCTGTTTCTTTTCTTTTGAATCCCCTTTTTTTCTGTTGTGTATTAAGGCCACTTATTATTCTGAATGACTGAAAGATAACTGAAGAGAAACTTCCAGAGAGCCGAATATGCAGAGGAGGCATTTGGAAGAGAACGACATAATTTAAAAAGCAAGCAAATAGAATGTCTTTTGTATACGATTACAAAGCAGCTTCGTTGCCCCTACCAACTATTGCTTGAAAAAGAATTGTAACTCAAACCTTCCTTCCAAGAAAGCCTTTCTGCTGTGGGAACTTTTTTCCCTTTTGTGTAACTTGGGTTGGGGGAAACAAAACCATTTTCGAAAATCACAAGAATGCTGCTTCTACCCCAGCCATTTTAAGACTAAGCAAACCCACTAAGTACACTGCTATAAGATGATAACAATCCCAGGCCCAGTAAGTCCTTGACATCTGTAGTCTGGACTCCACCACCGAGTAGTTGGCTTAAGTGAACACGGATGGAGCAGTTCACGGAAATTCTGGCGCAGCAGGAAATGGGGGGTATTATTATCAGGAAGGATGGTTGGCTGTGAGCTTTATGGGTATGTGGGGTACACTACAGGTCTTGTGCTGAATTATGGGAACTCAAAGAAGGCCTTCATGTTGCCTCACTTCAAATATCACGAAATTGGTGGATACTAAATCAGTAACAGACCTGGTGACTCATCTCTGATTGCAGGTACTTGATGGAGCAATTTGAACAAGTGAAAATAAGCTTTAGTAAAGACGCTTATATGCTTGTAGATATGCTAGAAAAAGGGGATAAAAGCTGGAAGAACCCAGTGCGTAATTTTTATTCTGATCTGGATTGTATTAAGGATATCCTGGAGGCTGATGCCAAAGGGACCAAGTATTCTAGACTGATGTTCTCTAGTTAACTATTTTCTGCATTTCTGGTTAACCAAAAAAAAAACACATAATGAGCTTGAACAGTGTTTAGTTCCAAACAAAACATGCTAGAAACTAACCTTCAACTACAGGATGAGCCTTCGAACTTTCAAGCTGCAATCCAGAAATTTACAAAACAAATATTAAAGGCAAGGTTTATAGCCTCTGAGAGAACTTTTATTATAAGAAGTTAATCAATAGATAACAAAAGAGGAAAATACAAGCATAAAAGAACAAAAAATAGTAGTAGTTACTCACATCAAACCGATCAGAAAATTCTTGCTTAAATTGGTATTTTATAGATCCTTCCCCGCTGGCGTGTTTGCATTCTGACTGCTGCTTCTGCAGTTAATTATTTAAAGAATGATAAATTTACGGGCTCACTAAAAATTTTATGCAACTTGGTATATCCATCATTATAACATCCCAGGTTTAAACCAATCATCCAAACCTTACCTCTGAACTTTCCAGCTCTGATTCACTTAAATGGTAATCTAAATTAGCGTCATCATCTTTCTCGCTATTATCGTCATTTTCAGCTTCAAGTTCCGCTTTCTCAAGTTCTTCCATCCTGGAAAGTAGACGAGCATATTCTTCATCCTCAACAGCAGCTGCAGCTTTTGTGTCGTGTCCCTCAGAAAAACTAATCTCGCCTTTCGGCACCCCTGAAAGTGTGTATTAGAGATTATTAACATTCTCAGTCTATCTTTAGTCTATATTTATAAGAGCTGATGTTCAAAACTAGGAAGGTAAGGAAAAAAAATGAGGTAGATTCATGAAAGTTTATATCAAATGCCGACAAATACGCTTCTAGATTGAGAATGATAACATTTGTACCCTTTTTAAGTTGATGGCTAGCCGATAAACACACAGTGAATGGTCTTTGGACCAAGTTTACCACTATATGGATTCGAATCAAGCACAAAACATACACAACCAACACCTTCTGAGGAAGAGAGGAGGTAAAGGACCTGTTAGAAGGAAGGAAATTGGTGTCCGGAAATTAAGAATACGAGAAGGTATTTGATTAGTTAGATAGGTTGCCATAAAGACAGCATCGTTCCAAAGTTTTTTTTATATAGGTAAGTGTGACCCCTTGTTGGTATGGGATTGGAACCAAGGATCTCAAGGTCTTTGCCTAAGTGCCCTTGTCTCCCACCCCTTGGGATCCATCGTCCCAAAGTATTTTATTAACATTCATAGTGAATATGAAAAGTTGAGCAACTTTTAGAAGGTGATGATTCTTTCTCTCACCAAAACCAATTTACTCGGGGTAAAGCCCACAAGAAGTTTGATAAAGAATTTACTCACACAAATACACACCAAATTCCTCATCAATGTACATGTACTCAGTCCTATCATCACATCAAAAAAACCTTATTCTAAGTATTAAAGTGAGTTCGCACCAAAATACAAAAATCTTTGAAGCAAGAAAAAGATTCATTCTTAGCACGAAGTAACTAGACCCACGTGACACAAGAATAGCAATCAATGAATGTAACAAACCATCTATAACCTAAAAGACGTCAGATGAGAAGGACCCCAAACATCACAGTGAACAACAATAGCAGCAAAATTAAGCATTTTATTATCATCAATATCAGGATAGGAAAAGCGTTTGTGCTTGGCAAGCTCACAAGCATCAGACAAAAGGTCAGATCCAATACATTGCTTAACAAAAACAGAAAACAAGCAGAAAAGTTAAGCATGTGAAGAACCAAGGATAACAAATGTTTGGAGATCAAAGAATTGTTCCTTTGCCTACCTGACATGGACGAGAATGATCCATTTGCTACCTGAACCTTATCCCTGCCTGAACGCGTAAAGAAAGAATGAAAGGCATTTGAACTTACCATGATATGATCTGTCACTCTGAATCAATGGTCTAAGAAGTGGACTGAGAGACACAGAGATATGTGCTAATATATCAGAATGAACAAAGTGGAAAGTCAGGATAGAGGATGAAGTCATTATGAGACATCAACCAAGGAAGAGACTGAATTTCCTCTTGGTAAAAAGATAGTGAACCACTACTGCTAGTAGAAGCAAGTTATAATCGGTTGTGGCTGCGTGAAGTGCTGAAACTGAATACAGAGCTGATTTGTGAACTTATGTGGCTCCAGATTTCAAGGTTGTGAGTGAGCCAATGAGATTATCTTGTGATAGTAAAGCAGCTATTAACATTTCTCATAATCCAGTTTAAGTTCAAGACGGTGGACCCAAGCATATTGAGATTGATTCATCAAGGAGAAGTTGACTAGTGGATTGATTTAAACTCCTTATTTGCTGTGAGAATATCAGCTTGCTGATGTATTCACCAAAGGGCTTAGCAGTAAATTGTTCGGTCAAATAGTATGCAGGTTGGGCATGAGAGATATTTATGCACTAACTTGAGGGGGAGTTTTAAAATCGTTTTCTGCAAGTATTTGTACTTCTAGAGTGCATTACGGCACTTGTATTTTCCTTGGTATCTAATAGATATTTTGAGCGTCTTTCAAACACTCAACCATTTTCCCCAACTTCCCGCTCTTCCTTCATCCTTCTCACTTCATTCTCATTGCATTCGATTCAAGACACTTCAAATGGGACGTCTAAAAAAACCATATCCAAATGGGACAAAGGCAGTAGCATTTTAATGGTAGCTCATTAAAGGGCGAAGGGTTGCACTTATTTCAGTTGGTAAGATTTGAACATGCTCAAATGTTGTAAAACTAACAAGTAGATGAATAAAAAGCAAAGAAATGACTATCAGTCACAAGCCAGATACCTTTGCTGCAGAAAACTCTGCAATAGTTTCAATACCAGGCCACACTAGAAAACAACAAGAGATGGAAACCTACCTGTTCTAGACACGTCTTCACTGGATGCTTCATCAATGTAGTCTTCCCTTATGTCTACACCACCCGCCTGTTCAAACCATTACTTTCAGATATCAATAACAAGATATCCAATATCATGGAATAAAACATAAAAAAGTAAGAATATGTGGAACGAGACGTCCAGTTCTTCTAATGCTAGGTAAGACCTCAATGACAGGCAAAAGAGAGATTGTATCCAGTAAAATATAGATGAACATGGAATAGTACAAAGGAACAAAAAATGATAATGAGAATCCAAGAACAAGACGGTATTTGATTTTAAACATTAAAAAAAAAAAAAAACATTCTCAAAGCCACTGAGCAGAAGTCAAAGAATCAGAAGATACAGAGATAGTACTTGTAATTCAAAGCAGAAGTTCAGCAGAATGCTTGAAGTTAGATAATTCCCTTTCTAAGAACTCTAATGGTTTTTCCACTATTTTTGAATCATGTGGAACATGTCAAACATCTAGAAACCTTATAATAATGCATAAATAGTCAAGCATACTCTCAAAAATATTCTTGATACACAAGGTTCATATTAAGAAGCAGTCCTTGAGACTCAAACCAGAATTTTGAAGCAAGTATCTTGAGTTTCAAGTCTACTTCTTAGTAAAGCAGCCTGCCTTTATACACCCTTCACTCTTTTGAAACCTTCTCCAAAACCATAATCCCCTTTGAAGAACATTTTGCTGAGAAGGTCCAAGGGCTTTCAGACGTGGACTAACCAAGAAACTATTTTTATCCATAAGGCATTATGAGTGATGGACATATACAAAACATGAAAATACAGCGATGATGACATGGCATTAAAATCCTAAAAATGGACGCCAAACACAAATTTTATTACTTACGACATATGATAACCCATATCACATTGATAAAGGATGGCAACGCGATTGTTTGCTTGTGTGTGTGTGCTTGTGTTTATTGTATTCATGTCATAACCCAATGCCCCCTCCCTCAAAAAATCCTTCATTTACTTTTGTCAACTCATATCATATACATCTTATAAACCATTTACACCATAACCTTGATTACTCTTAACTGTAACACCTCAAAACAAAATTAAAAATAAATATAAAAAAACCATACACACACAAAACAATGCTGACTATTTTAGCAACGTCCAGCCTTCACATCTGATAGAGAAAGAATATCATTTAGGTATGTGTAGATAGATTATTTACTATTTTTTTTATCTCATTTTTTTGATAAGTAGGTTATATGACTACTGTAAGAGGCTGTGCCAGATGGATGAGTTGCACGATGGAAATTTATGAATAACACAGTAATATTTAACTAAAAGAAAGAGGAAAAATTATGTAAAAATAAAGTTAGAAATACAAATTTAAGTATATTAATCAGAAAGGTGAGGCAAATGATAATAATTTGGTGGAAATTCTTGTGGTGAATACGCTTCATGTAAAAGAAACGCTAATTTGATATCGGGAAGGATGAGGGACAAAATGAGCAATGGTGCAAGGAAAGACGTTATTATGAGTATACGAAGATGAGTCCCCAATGGAGATGGACGGTGGAAGAAAACATCCTGTAGGATAGGTCCCCGCAACCAGCAGCACGTAACGCACACATTCGGTGAACAACACCACTTCGCACGTTGCATCTCTCTTGAAAGATATATCCCGCGCTTACCTTACTGCAGGTACCTCAGAAAGACAAGGGCAAGGCACCGCAAAGACATATGGAGAACATAGCACATCCATTAGCCCATGGTCCTCACTCGGAATTTGGGATCATTAGGGAGTTGGGGATTGGAGCTGGAGTGTGGAGCTCAGCCATGTGGTCCACACTTGTTTGGGCACACATGTCCTAGCTAGGTCCTAAGGGAGAACTGCAGATACCCCTCTCCCCCCAGGAGCGGCACCTGTATATGCGCTTGTATGGACAAGATAATAGGAAGACCGAAGACGCCAATGCGTTGTACACTGGACATGACCGTCATGTGAGCCTCTCACTGTTCACCAATAAATACGTCTCTCACCTCGTTTATAAGATTCGATCGGAAACAAGACCTGAAGGGTAGCCTGAAAGTAATTCCCACAATACCTTCCCTCTTTAGTGACTTAGTTAGTCCGCATTCTCACTCCCTTTACACTTTCTCCTGTGATCCCTAGGCATGTAAAGTCAAACTCTACACAGCCATTTTACAAATGTACCAGCAGGACTTGCCTCAAACACATACATACACCATAATGATTTCAATCATGAGTAAAGTCAACCATCGTCATTGTCAGGCTGGACAAATGGTGATAACACTACGTTCTTTTTTCCCATTTCTTATTTCTCTTGTTTTGATAAAATAAGGAAATTGTTAGATAAGAGGGACAGATAAAAAGCAGGAGGACAAGCTCTCTACCAAAAGAAAAGAATGAGAAAGAAGAAACAAAGAACCAGCAAAAAGGCTAACTAAACTACAGCAAGAAAACGCAACAAGTGTGGGTAGTGGAGGACTGCCTTCCAATCCCTGCTCAAATCTGTCATCGACACACCCCTGAAGGCAGACAAAGCAGAGGAGCACAAGGAAGCAAGAAACTAAATCTTCTTCTTGAGAAGAGGGAAGACAAAGACTATTCTTGAAAAATTCTTGCATTCCTCTCACGTCTGAATGCATAGTCCCAAAAAACCCACATCGCCACAAGCAAATTGCATTGTTTTCTCTACCGAAACCAACTTACATGGTAATAAGAAAACCTTTAATTGAAGAAGGACACACCCAACTCTCATCCATAAATTCTAAACAGCTCACACCACAATCGCCAAGCAACATGACAATGAAGGACAAGCTGCCAAGAGATTCACTTTGGCGGTTTGGCCACAACACATAACCGGCATGTCCAGGGACAAAGCTTTATATGATCTATATTGTTGAAGGTCATTTGCATTTAGCCGATTAAGCACTAAAGACTATGCAAAAGCCTTCAATTTTGATGGATCTTTGGTCTTCCAAATAAAAGAAGCCAAAGGGAAAGAAAAAAAAAAAAGAGGATTGTCAGAATGAATAAGACTATTCAAAGGAGATCGAGACGTGCTACCATTGCAACTAAAGACCACGTATGGTTATCATGACTATCGAGAACTCTATGAGCCGAAGGAGAATGAGTAGGAATATAAGCCCTTGAAGTTCATGATCATTGAGATTTCTAGTAAGGTGTAAATTCCAAGATATAGAGTCCCCTCTTGGATAAGAAAACTAGACATCGGTGCATTACTAAGAGGAATTCTAAACGTACGAGGACAAATTCCACACACACGACCTGTCCCAATCCAATGATCTTCCCATAATCCAGCCCAACAAACAAATCATGGCTACAAGCTAGTAAAGAATAATACGTCATTAGTGGTGCATTTTGGTTGGAGATGTATAGAAGACAATGCAGAGACGACACTTCTCGTCTGAAGGTCAAGAAGGACATTTCCTGGTCCAGTTCTTTTTTTTTTTTTGATAAGATAGATATACAAATAACAGCTTCAAAAAAGGTGAAGCGTCCTATGTACAAAGGAAATATACATTGAGACCCCACTAACTACCAAAAATACTATCCACAAATTCTACAAAGGGATTGGAACCCTGCGAAACCGCCTCAGAACAAAAAAAAAACAGCAACTGCAGAATCTGGATTTTAATTTCTTCCATGGTCTTTTCCTTGTTCTCGAAAACTCTAAGGTTCCTTTCCTTCCAAATGGCACACACAGCCATTGGGGCAGCATCCCAAAAACTATTTTTCCTTCTACGCTTATACAACGTCCAGCACAAGAGGAGCTGTTTAATCGAACTTGGCATCACCCAAGTAACCTTGAATAAACACAGCACATAACTCCAAATCTCCCCTGCGAAAGGGCAATGGAGGAGATGATTCACACTTTCTTCATCCCTTTTACACATAAAGCACCAGTAGATATAGATTTTCTTGCACCTCAAGTTGTCTCCATTTAAAATGGCTTCAAGAGTAGCTGGAGCCCTTGACTTCCACACGCTCTTCCACGGAGAGGCCCTGTCACATGTCACTAGGAGATGGTACATGGACTTAACTGAAAAGGTCTTGTCTTTCTTACCATTCCACACAACTGTGAATTTCTGTCCATCTTCTGCTTATACAGCAGCTCAAAAAATGACCCAAGAATATCCACCTCCACCAGTCCTGCATGTTTCTACTAAAAGAAGGGTTCCACGTAACTGTACCACCATCAAATACACTACTGAGCTTACAAGTTCCTCCTTATCCACAGCTAGCTGAAACAGAGACGGAAAAGCACACTGCAGCTCTACATCCCCACACCACTTATCTGGCCAGAATTTCACCGAGCCCCTTTACCCACATTGAAGGAGATGAAGCGTTTCACCAAATCCCATTTCTTTCTGATGCCTTTCCAAACCCACACTGAAGGAGATGAAGCGTTTCACCAAATCCCATTTCTTTCTGATGCCTTTCCAAACCCCCACCCGTACACTAGAATGAACCTCATTGGGATCCCACAAATGATTCCCCAACCCATACTTGGCCACCACTACTTCCCTCCAAAGAGCTCCCTTATCAGTCAAATATCAGCACAGCCACTTCCCCAAAAGAACAGTATTAAGCCTTTTAACTACCAGACCTCCATTCTTCAAATTGGAACAGATTGATTGCCACTTCACCAGGTGGTACTGTTGAATAAATTTAGTCAATCCCAGTTTTCATGGGATCATATTCTAGTGGTAGAAGATTTTATGCATTCAACCCTTAAATTAGGGAATGCCCTTAAATTAGAGAATGTACCTTTTTCTAGTTAGCTAATATCCTGTTTTTTTATAGGTAAGTGTGACCACTTGTTGGTATGGGGATTGGAACTAAGGACCTCAAGGTCTTTGCCTGAGTGCCCTTACCATCTCTCCCACCCCTTGGGTCTAGCTAATCCCTTAAATTAGGGAATGTATCTAGTCATGTCTTTTTTGGTTTTTTAGCTGTATATAAACCTGTTTATGATCAATGAAATACATACCAGAATTTTCCCTAAAACTACATGGTATCAGAGGTTTAGGTTTTGCTTCATTTGAATATTTTCTTAATCTTACCCTTACCCTTTTTGTTACAATGTCTTCTTCTACTGATACTACAGTAGTAGCATACCTGTTCCTAATCAATCGTCAAGCCCTGCTCGGAATAATCTAGAGGTAGGAAGCCATACTTCTCTCCAAATTACTGTTGTTCGTCTGAATGGCAGAAACATTGTAGAATGGGCCCAATCCGTGAAACTAGCCATGGACGGAAGAGGAAAACTGGGTTTCTTGACAGGTGAAAAGGTGCAACCAGGAGAGAAAGATCTAACCCTTCAACATTGGAATTCTGAGAACTCAATGATCATTGTATGGCTCCTCAATTCAATGGAGGAGTCTATTCGTCGACCATATATGTTCATGAAGGCCAAGGAGATATGGGAAGTTGTTAGGGAAACTTATTCAAACCTTGAGAATTCATCTCAAGTTTTTGAATTGAAAAAGAAATTATGGCTGACCAAACAAGGAGATCAAGATGCGACGTCCTACTACAATGAAATGCTGGTCTTGTGAGGAAATTTTTTTTGACAAGGTAAAGTAATCACACTGCTGTACGAGCAAAGTCCCAGTACACATTCTTCCTCCTCCTTTTGGCCAGCGATCATCCTCTTATCAACTCGATAACAGACCTGGGCATAGCCCAAGAAACTCCAGCAGATAGGAAGAGGAAATTCCATAACTCCCTCACAATGGGACAATGCAGTAACATGTGGTTCACATTCTCCTCCTCAGTCTTGCACATATAACACCGATTGACATAGATCATACCACGAGATCTCAAATTCTCCCCCGTCAAAATAGCTCCCCTAGCTGCCTCCCAAACAAAAAAAGCCACCCTGCTAGGGATTTTAGCTTTCCAAATATCTTTCCATTGGAACGAGATTCTGTCTCTACCATTCAGCTTTGAATAAAAGGATTTAACAGAGAATGTTTTGTTCTTAGCTCCCTCCCACACCACTTTATCTTCACTCGACCCTTGCCTTTTAAATCCGTGAAGCAGACCCAAAAACTGCGCAGCTTCTTCGATCTCTCAATCATGGAAATTTCTGCGAAAAATAGGGCTCCATAGGTCTGCTCCCCCATGATTAACTAAGAGGGTTTTCACAAGTTAATCTCTATCAACCGTGATGTTATATAATCTTGGAAAATGAATCTGCAAAGAAGTATCCCCACACCAAGTGTCTTTCCATAACCTTACTTGATTTCCCAGACCAACCTCAAACTTGATGAATCTGCCAAAAGCCTCCCAACCTCTCATGATTCCAACACGACTTTACAAGGGAACCACAGGTGATTGCTCATACCATATTTACTCGTCACTAACCTTCTCCACAACACCTCTTTATCAACTACATACTTCCATAGCCACTTACCCAGAAGCGCCTTATTAAAGAATTTGAGGTTTTTGACTCCTAATCCCCCTACCTCCTTACTAAACACACAAATTCCCAGTCGACTAAATGAAATTTCCTCTTCTCCTCAACTCCTTCCCAAAGGAAATCTCTTTCCAGCTTCTCAATTCTCTTTATCACCAAGGCTAGGACTGTCAAATAGGGCAAAAGCTCGCGGTCATGCCCGCCCCGCCACCTATTAGGGGCGGGTTGGGCCGGTGTATTTGATACCCGTTTGGATGTGGACTTTTCGGGTTTTGCCCGTGCGGGCTGCAGCCGTTTGCGGATTGGGACGGGCAGCCCGTTCATTGACCGGACTCTCACATAATATGTCACATTATTTCTTGAATATACGAATATGGACTGGCCCATTTTAGTTTGCCGTAGCCCAACTTAGGCCTTAGTCCTTTAATCCTTTTAGTGCCTTACAGCCTTAGTGCTTGGTTTACTGCCTTAGGCTAGGGTTAGGTGATAAACTGATAGGTCAGCGTCTCCATCTCTCTCTCATTCAGTTCAGTCATTCACGATCACGACACAAATCAGTCACGCTCCTCTCAGCATTATCAATAGTCTCCACTCTCCACTCTCCACTCTCTAGTGGGCAGCGACTTCACCGTCTTCGGTCTTCCTCTCTCCTTCGTCTCTCAGCTTCGCCGCCTCCGTCTCCGCTGCTCCAGCTTCGCCGCCGCCATTCCTCTCTAGTCTCTAGTCTCTAGTCTCATCTCAGAAGTCAGATCTCACGCTCTCTTTCCCATCCTGCTTCCATATCCAGCGGCTCCTCTGGTCCTCACCCACCAACGTCACAGCCACAGCCTAACTACTTGAGCACCAATCTCCATTTCTATATTGGTATGGTATATTTAATATTGGTTTATTGGTATATAATTATATAATTTGAATATTAAATAAATAAATGCATTTTTTGCAGTCTTTGCCCATTTTGCCCGCTACCCTACGTGGGGCGGATTGGGCCAAGAGATTCAATACCCATCAAGATTGTGCGCTTTCCTGGTCCATTTAGTGGCGGGCTTTCCAGGCCCGAGATAAACCCGCCCCGTTTGCCCGTTTTGACAACCCTAACCGACGCAAGGGCAACGACCAAATATAAGAAATAAGTGGGGAGATTAGAAAGAGTACTCTTAATCAAGGTTAGCCTTCCACCCCTTTGACAAGTACCGCCTCTTCCACCCGGCCAGTCTCCTCTCAATTCTTTCTACAACCAAATTCCATGCATTAACACTTTTGAAAAAAGAACCTAAAGGCATACCCAGATAAGTCGTGGGGAGACTAGAAGATCGGCATCCAAAGAATAAAGCTAAACTCTCCACATTATCTACTCTACCTATAGGGATTAACTCGCACTTCGATACATTTGTCTTCATCCCCGACATTGCTTGGAAGAATAAGAGGATTAAACGAAGATAACCCAACTGATCAGCATCGCAGCATACCAGCAGGTGGGAAACTGAAACCCCCCTTCCTCCCTTCCTGGACCATTTCCCACCTCAAAACCCCTAATAAAACCTCCTGTTGCTGCCTTATCGATAAGCCGGCTGAGAGCCTCCATGACCATAATGAAGAGAAAGGGAGAAAGGGAGAAAGGGAGAAAGGGGGTCCCCTTGACGAAGAACTCTCGTGATCATAAACCTTCTCCACATCTAGCTTACACAATACCCCTGGAATCCCACTTTTCACCCTCGCATCCACCAATTCATTAGCTATCAGAGCTGCGTCCAAAATCTGGCAGTCTCCCACGAAGGCGTGCTGCGAATCAGAAATCACTCGACCGATAACATGTTTCAATCTGGACGACAAGACCTTCGAAATCAGCTTGTAGATACTACCAATGAGACTAATAGTAATAGGTCTGAAGTCATTTAACTCCTCTGCGCCTTTTCTTTTTGGGATGAGAGCAATAAACGAAGTATTCAGATTTTTCTCGAAGCCCTCCTCCTCAAAGAAAGATCGAAATACCTCCATGATGTCCAGCTTCACAACTTCCCAACAATGCTTGAAAAAAGCTAATGTAAACCCACCTGGACCTGGGGCTTTATCCCCTTTCAAGCTCCCCAAAATCTTCCACCACTTCTTTTTATGTAAATAGTTGTTCTAGACGTCTGTTGTCTTCTTCATTAAGGGTCTTGAAAGCTATCCCATCTATCACCACTTCCCCTCCTCTGTCTTCCGCAAAAAGATTTTTATAGAAGTCCACTATACTTTTTCTGATTTGAATCACATCTTCCGTCACATTACCTTCTATCTTCAACCTGTTAATCTGATTAAAGTTTTTATGTGCATTGGCCATCCGATGGAAGAATCTTGTGTTCTTATCGCCTTCAAGAAGCCACAAGACCCTTTGCCTCCAGTAGATTTTTTCACTAATTAATAGTCTTTTAATTTCCGCCTTAATTTCCTCACGTTGGACAGCTTCAGTTTCCCCCAGGGCCTGCCCTCCTTTTCATCCAGACTTTTCACTTTCTCCATAGCCTCTTTAATTTTAACCAGACTTTTCACTTTCTCCATAGCCTCTTTAATTTTAACCTCAATATTCCCAAATACCTCTCTATTCCAGACTTTAAGGTCCTCTTTGAGTAGTTTCAGCTTCTTAGCCACTCTAAACCACGGTTTACCAACCACAACATAAGAGTCCCATTTAACCTTGACCCAATCCTTGAAACCTGGAGCTTTCAACCACATATTTTCAAACCTAAAAGGGATTTTCCTCGTGGCAAGACCCCCGTACCAAAGCACAATGGGGGAATGATCAGACATTATCCTCGGGAGAGTCGTCAGATTAAAAATGCCTACCACCTCCTCCCAATCAAAGCTACGAAGGAACCTGTCAAGCCTAGAGCACTGCCGCCTTCCCCCCTCTGAACCATGTGAAGGCATTCCCCTCAAGGAGCAAGTCCACCAGTTCCATATCATTAATAAAATCGTTGAAATCCACCATAGCGTGGGAAATCGAATGCCCTCTCAGCCTCTCCTGAGGGAAACGGATCACATTAAAATCACCCCCTACCCACCAAGGCAAATTCCACTTATGTCTAACAAAAGCCAGCTCTGTCCACAAACCTGCCCAGAGAACATCAGAACATGGACCATAAACTCCAGAAAACACCCATGAAGAGCCATCTGCCACCCACTTAAAGAGACACGAAACTGAAAATTCTCCCTTCACATGATCCTCAACTGAGACAACTCTTCTATCCCACATAACAAGAATGCCTCCCGCTGCCCCAACTGCATCAAGATGAACCCAGTCCATCCAACGGCAACCTCCTATACTGTCCACCAACCTTCTATCCATACAACCCATTTTAGTCTCTTGTAAACAGACTACGGATTGTTTCCACCGTCTAAGAGCTTCTTTAACAACCTGCCTCTTCCTATGATTATTTAATGATGAGTGGGAGAATCCTCGTGATCTGGCTAGGTTTAGGAAGCGTGAGGAAAATGATAGTGTTTTCATGTTCTTGGCAGGTTTCCATCACAACTTTGATGACACTAAGGGTAGACTTCTGGACAGAACTCCTTTGCCTTCCATCCATGAGGTGTTCTCTGCAATTAGGCAAGAAGAAGGCAGACAACGTGTGATGCACAATTTCAATCCTAGCCCTGGTATTGTAGAGACTGAAAAATCAGCCTTTGTGACTCGAGCCTCTGAGGGTGATGCCAAAACAAAGTTTTTTGTGAGCATTGCAAGAAGCCGTGGCACACAAAAGAAAATTGCTGGAAGATTCATGGCAAACCAGCAAATTGGAGGAAGAAATCAGAAGGCCGAGCTTTTTCCACAGTCACTGATCAATCTCAGAAGCAAGCATCTAATCCGGAATTGTCTCCGTCCATGAAGGACCAAATTAGTTGTACAATTTTTTTAAATCTCAACAAAGTTCCACTAATCCTCCCAATAATCCTTCCTGTTCTTTTGCCCAGCAAGGTATTTCCTATCATGTAGCCTATTCTACTAAAGCTTTGAGTGGTCCTTGGATAATAGATTCAGGAGCTACTGTCGAGTAATTCCCATTTTTTCACTTCATATTATCCTGCAGCTGGAAATAGGAAAATTAAAATTGCAGATGGTTCTTTTTCAGTAAAGTGGTTCAATACGGATTTCATCATCTCTTGTTCTTGAAAATGTTCTCCATATTCCTAAGCTTTCATGTAATTTGTTGTCTGTTAGTCAGATAACTCGAGAGCTAAATTGTAAAGCTAATTTCTTTCATTCTCACTGTGAGTTTCAGGATTTGGTCTCGGGGAAGACGATTGGCAATGCTAAGCAACATGGAGGTCTGTATTTCTTTGAGGATGGAGACAGTCCAAGTAAACCAGTTTCAAATTCTTGCTTTGGTTCTATTTCCAATTTTAATAATCAAGATGTTATGTTATGGCATTTTAGGTTAGGACATCCAAGTTTTCAGTATCTGAAACGTTTGTTTCCCAAGTTATTTCTGAATAAAGATCCTTCCTCATTTCAATGTGAATTTTGTGTTATGGCAAAACATCATCGTTCTTCTTTTCCCCCACGACCATATCAACCTTCAAAACCATTCCAATAAATTCATAGTAACATTTGGGGTCCTTATAGGATCCCTACACTTTCTAGAAAAAGATGGTTTGTTTCATTTGTTGATGATCATTCTCGATTAAGTTGGATTTACTTGATGAAAGAAAAGTCCAAGGTTGGAGAAATCTTCAAAACTTTTTTCAACATGATTAAGACACAATTTAAAGAAAAAATCACGATTTTTCGAAGTGATAATGGAAGAGAATACTTCACAAAAAATTTGGGACATTATTTTGCAGAAAAAGGAATAATACAGCAAAGCTCGTGTTTTGATACTCCACAGAAAAATGGAATTGCAGAGAGAAAGAATAAACATTTTTTTGGAAATAACATATGCTTTATTGTTCACTAATAATGTTCCAAAACATTTTTGGGGTGATGTTCTTTTACATGCTGTTTTTTTATCAATAGAATGCCTTCAAGAATTTTGAATTTCAAAACTCCTATGGAAATCTTAAAACAGACAAATCCATGTTCTAAACTCATATCAGATTTACCTTTAAAGGTGTTTGGTTGCACTGTTTTTGTGCATAATTCAGATAAAAACAAGGGTAAACTTGATACTCGAGCACACAAAGGTGTGTTTGTGGGTTTTTCTCAAAAGGGTTTAAATGTTTTGTTCCATGTTTAAAAAAATTCTTTGTCCACTATAGATGTTTCCTTTTTTGAAAATAAATCCTTTTTTGGTCCTCATCTTCAGGAGGAGATTTCAGATAGAAAAGAAGATTTGGATGTAGGGATTTTTGAATTGGACTTTCTTATTCCAGATTTTGTGCCAGAAAATCATGAACTTCTTTTAGAAAATACAAATGAAAGAGATTTGCACATTCCAGATTTGGTGGCTGAAACAAATTTTGAAACAAATTTGGTAAATCCAAATTCTTTGTCTGAAAATATTACTGAAACAGATTGTGTGGCTGAAACTGATTCTGTTTTAAATAAGGAAAATCCAGTGTCTGTTTTAAATTTAAATGGGGGAAATCAGCACATTACATCTGAGTTAAAAATAACAATGCTGAAAATATTGGAATTTCTGGGAAAGAAAAAAAACCAATTGAGAATTTGACTCTAGTTTACACGAGAAAGCATTTGTCACGGGGGAAGAACACTCAGCACTTCCAGACATCCATACTTCGGCCAGAACTCAACTCATCACATGATTCTCACATAAATCATGATTCTCACACAATTCATGAGCCTGTTGATTCAAATCTACTCATCCCTATTGCTCACAGAAAAGGAGTGAGATCGTGCACCACTAAGCATCCTATGTCTAACTTTGTTTCATATTCCAATTTGTCTTCATCTTTTTCCTGTTTCCTAACCAAACTTATCCATGTTGAGATTCCAAAGTCTGTACAAGCTGCTTTACAAGTTCCTGAATGGAAGGAGGCTGTTTTGGAGGAAATGAAGGCTTTGAAGAAAAACAGAACTTGGGATATTGTTGATTTACCTCCGGGAAAGAAGACGGTAGGTTGCAGATGGGTATTTACTGTGAAATACCATTCAGATGGATCTCTTGAGAGGTATAAAGCAAGGCTAGTTGCGAAAGGCTTTACTCAAACTTATGGTATTGACTACATGGAGACGTTCGCTCCGGTGGCAAAATTGAATACAGTCCGTGTTCTGTTTTCCATTGCAGTCAACCTTGATTGGCCTCTCCAACAATTGGATGTCAAGAATGTGTTTCTTAATGGAGATTTAGAGGAGGAAGTTTACATGGAGCCTCCACCTGGCTTTGAGGCACAGTTTGGATCACAAGTTTGCAAACTAAAGAAGTCTTTGTACGGACTCAAGCAATCACCAAGGGCATGGTTTGACAAATTTGCTGGATCAATTAGAAGACAAGGTTTTTTACAAGGGCAGGCTGATCACACTATGTTCTTTAAGAGGACAGCCAGAAATAAGATTGTAATATCGATAGTCTATGTTGATGATATCATCCTAACAGGGGATGACATTGAAGAAATTGATACATTAAAGAGGAACTTGGCAAAAGAGTTTGAGATTAAGGATCTTGGAGCCCTCAAATATTTTTTGGGAATGGAGGTAGCAAGATCAAAGAAAGGAGTGATTGTGAGCCAACAGAAATATATTCTGGATCTCTTAAAAGATTCAGGAATGACTGGCTGTAAACCAGTTGATACACCTGTGGATCTGAATTTCAAGATTGGGGAAAACAATTCTGGAACTTCAGTATCAAAGAAAGGAGTGATTGTGAGCCAACAGAAATATATTCTGGATCTCTTAAAAGATTCAGGAATGACTGGCTGTAAACTAGTTTATACACCTGTGGATCCGAATTTCAAGATTGGTGAAAACAATTCTGGAACTTCAGCAAAAGTTACCCCTTCCTTCTATGCAAGAATAGAAGGATCTCACCGTGAAACTTCTACCCTTCTCCTCTGTCCAAACAACTCTATCCTCTGACGCCGCACTTCTTTTACGGTCATATAACACCACGAACAGTTGCCTAACGTCTTCGAACTCCCAATCTTGCAACTCCCTTATGAACAATGGGCTCCACGAATCTGAACCATTATGGTTAGCCACTATCGAGCTTACCAACTCCTCTTGATCTATCGCAAGGTCAAATAATCTCGGAAACTGATTTTGAAGCTCCCCTTCTCCGCACCAAGTATCCTTCCAAAACCTAACCTTATCGCCCTTAACAACCTCAAACACAATATGTCGCTTGAAGAGACCCACCGACTCATAATCCGTTTCCAGACACCCATTCCATGAGTGCAAGAAACCATCTTTGGGTACCAAAGATGGGTCCCCTCTCCATACTTCTCTACTATTAGCCGCCTCCACAACGCATCCCTCTCCACCATATATCTCCACTGCCACTTTCCCAGCAAGGCCCAATTGAAATACCTTCGGTTCTTCACTCCCAAACCACCACTCCGTACCCCCAAGCACACTGTTTTCCAGTCCACTAAGTGATACTTCCACTCTTCCAAGCCCCCATCCCAAAGAAAATGCATTCCTAATTTCTCTAGACGATTCACCACTGAGATAGGGACCACCAGTAAAGATAGCAGGTAAGTGGGAAGGTTGGATAATGCACTCTTAATCAGAGTCAACCGACCACCCTTCGACAGTAATTGCCTCTTCCATCCAGCCAACTTTCTTTCAAACCTTCCGATCAGGGAATTCCAAGGAGTGATACTCTTATGATGAGCCCCCAACGGAAGACCCAGATAAGTAGCTGGCCAACAAGCATTCTTGCACCCAAAGAAAGAAACTAACTGCCCTATATCGCCCCCGTCCCCTACAGGAATAATCTCACATTACAAGATACAACCCCATTAATTATGCTCATTACTGAACTTACCGATTCTCTTTTGCTAACAACTATATTAAAAAGGGATGGGAATTTTCTCGATAAAGAGCACGTTGTCTTCGATGCCTACTTACTTTTTGTCCTTATTCGTCTTCCCATCATCAGTTAGCCGAAGACTGGAAAAACTTGAAAGGGACTTCTTATGGGAAGGTTCGATGGTGGATTGGAAGTATCACCTAGTCAAGTGGTCCAAAGTGTGTTCTGGTATCAAATCTGGTGGCCTAGGGGTTAAGAACATCAGAGCTTTCAATAAAGCTTTCTTGGGTAAATGGTTGTGGAGATACTTGATTGATAAGGACGCTCTGTGGAGGAGATTGGTGGTGAGCAAGTATGGGGAAGGAAATCATCTTTGGTTTCCTAAGGAAGTTTCCTTGTCTCATGGGGTGGGAGTTTGGAAAGGAATCCGAAAAGGGTGGGACGCTTTTGCTAGAAATATCTCCTTTGAGGTAGGAGAAGGCTCTAGGGTCAGATTTTGGTTGGACAGGTGGTGTGGTCAGGTGGAGCTGTGAAGGGCCTTTCCTAGTCTTTTTAACATTGTGAGTGACAAAGAAGTTCTAATCAGTGCTATTATTTCGCACGAAGGAGGTTTGATCAGTTGGAATCCAGCATTCAGAAGGTTTTTTCAGGATTGGGAAGTGCAGAGTTTTCTCCAGCTCTCAAAGTTGCTATATTCTCAGCAACTGGACAGGAGTAGTGTTGACAAGGTTATCTGGGATAGGGCTGAAAACAAAATGTTCTCGGTTAAGTCTTACTACTTTGGCTCGGATATTGGCAGAAGAGGTCTATTTTCCCTGGAAAGCTATTTGGAAGACTAAAGCTCCGGCTAGAGTTGCTTTCTTCATTTGGGAAGCGGTAAACGAAGCCATTCTTACAGGGGATAATCTTCGGAGACGCGTTAAGGTGATAGTGAGCTGGTGTTATATGTACAAAAGTAATGGTGAGAGTGATGATCATCTTATGCTTCATTGTCCGGTGGCGGGTACCTTGTGGGATTTTATCTTTCACATTTTTAACTTACCGAGGGCTTGCCGGAATCTATTAAGGATCGCTTTCTTTGTTGGTCTTTGCACAAGAGGAAACGGAGAGATTTTATTTGGCAGACTATTCCTTTGGGAGTATGCTGGGTGATTTGGAAAGAGAGGAATAGGAAAGCTTTTGATAACGAGGAAAGGTCTTTGTCGCTGCCGAAGAATGATAGCACCTGTTTTTTTGGTGTAGTGACGGTGTTAGGTCTGAGGTCAACTCTTTTGCTGACTTTGTAGCGAATTTTTGTAATATGTAATTATTGGAGTATTCCTCCTGTGTATATAGGTTGCGGCTCCTTCTTTGCCGCTTTTGTTATTAATATATACTTTATTTATCAAAAAAAAAAAAAAATCTCTTGATAATTCCCTTTCACCACTCCACCTATCCTGTGAAAAACAGACCGACTCTCCATTGCGTACTTCAAAAAAGATGAGCTTTATAAACATCGCCCACCTCTTCTGAATACCCTTCCAGACGCCAATGCCATACGTCGACTGAACCTCTCTAGGAAACCACGCGTGCTCACTTTCCCCATATTTCCCAACCACTACTCTTCTCCACAGAGCCTCCTTCTCCCCCAAGAATCTCCACAGCCATTTACCCAATAAAGCGGAATTAAAGACTCTCATCTAAAGAATACGGCCTTAATGCTACCACATAGAAAACTGTCTTTTGGGCATTTTGGCAAAGACCAAGAGCAATAATTTTTCACATTAGTTATAGTTTGTTTCTTAAATACGGGGTAGCACATGTCCTACACTACCATACCCCTATTTCATTCATTTACTCATTCCAATAAAACGTATGACTCCAAATATTTCCACTATTTTTTTTATTTATATTTTTAACAAATTCTTCCACAACTTTACCCAAGTAGTCATCATTCAAATATTGTTTTTATTGTCACATCTTAATGAAGAAGTGAACAAGGAACTATGAGTACATAGAAGGGTTAACAAGACTGTTAGTAGTTAGTACTTTGAACTCAGACACAATCTAGCTTCAAAAGCTACACCATCCATTTCATTCAACTCGGACAATCAAGCTTCACTATGATGAAACTCAATTGAGCATTTCAAATGCAAATTAACAAGAAGATAAAATAATAACAAAGATAGATGATAGCACCTTTATGACCCATTAGACCCAGCAAAAGATGCTCTCGAATAACAAGTAATACTCATTGACAAATATACAAACTTACCGCAACCTGCGAAGCTGTATCATTAAAAAATGATATCTCCGCATTGAGGTCCTGCATTACAGCTTTAAGGCCATCAATTTGTGACTCTAGGCCCTTCCCTCTTCTTTTCAAAATCTCAACAGTTTGTTTGGATGTTCTCTCAGCAAAGTAACCTTCTCCTAAGAGCACCTGCACTTAACTGAATATGACTCAAAAGGAATAATGATGCCTGTTTGAAAGGTTTTCATTTATAGCATAAGCAAACAGCAATCTTCAAAGCGCTGAGTGCACAAATATATTCCTCAACAAATTACTGCTCATGTTCCTTCTATCGTCACCCTATCATAAATCTTTCTTTGCCACATGAATTTCTAGTTTTCTATATTATAACAATCCAAGGTGATTGGTGAATCAATCAGCCAAATCAATTTCCAGCTTACACGTAAATTGTAACATGCATATGCTATATATTACTTAGACACCTCAAATAAACTGAAAGGAATGAAATTAATAACTGCTTACTAGAAGTGGCTCCACTTAAAAGAATAATGCCAAAAGTTTAATGTACCAAAGTATTTTCAAATGTTGACCATAAAATTTTGGGAATCTTGGGTTTGCCCGAAATCTATGTTTCGTTTTTGCAGCTTGGTTAGGGGATTCAGCAGAGAGAAGAATGCTAATATTTTGTGGGTGTGGGAGGTGTTTGTGGTTTACCTGGCTTGAGAGGAATTTCCAAATTTTTAAGAGATCGGTTGACATCAAGACACTTGCTGTGGGATAGGGTTGTGTATATGGCTTAGTTAAGAGCCTTGACTAGAGATGCTTTTAGAGGAATTCCTATTTCTTCTATGCAGCGGGATTGAAGAACTCTAACTTCTTGACTTTTCTTTTCTTTTCCGAAGTATAGCTTTCCTTTTGATGGACCTCTTGTCTGTCTTGTGTATCTTTTCCCATGTTAATATATTCTTCATTTTTTATCAAAAAAAATTGGCCATAAAAATATTTATCTACTAGAAAAGCCACCATACATAAGATCAAACTCTTCCTACAAACTAAAGCTGTTACGAACAATGTTCGCACTTATGACAGCCTATGATTATTATGTTCCAGTGCTAGAGTGTGTACAAATGTACACCCACACTAAATTGGCGAATAAAGTGAAATAATTACCATGAACTCATTAGTGTGTATCAATCGGCCCGGAAAGAACGCTGCCTTCCCAAATGGAACCTGCTTACATGTGAATGAGAAAACCTTAGACAAACAACACAACCTCTGCTTATTCCATTCGAAAATCGCCACTATAACAAACAAATCCAAACATTTAGAACTGATTCATAGGAACGCATCAATTATTCACTAGCTAGTAGCTAGAATACTCCTCTCCCATTCGGGAGAAAAAAATTCCCAATTTTGACTTCCCAAAATCACTTCCACAATTTTTAAAGTTAATACTCCCTCAGCCCCCAAAAAAAGCCTTAGTTTCTGTAAGGAGTTGCCAAAAATCTCCTTTGCAAGAACAAGTAAATATTTTAACATTTCAACCAAAAAGAACAAAATAGAACTTTATTTTTGGGGTGGGCGGGGCGGAGGTAGTATAATGTTTAGGGAGATCGATCGAATAGACTGAAAGTTAAGTGATTGAAAAATTGGGGAAGACTTGCCATGATGTGGTGGTGGAGTTGATCAGGGAGTTTCTGAACGAGATTGACGAGGCTGGAATTGTCGTGGAGGAACTCATGGAGTAGGTCAAGCTCTTTCTGACGTTCGGATATTGTTTCCCTCACCCGCTCCGACGCTTTCTGGGTTTCCTCCGGTGGGAATAGTGAGGCTAACGACGTTACCGTTCCCTTCACCGGCGCTTCCATTATTTTTCTTCTTGGGAATTGGTGAGCAAGGAGGGTCTCAGTTACAGGAATGGCACCGGTCTGTGCAGTTGTTGGGAGCCTTCTTTAGCCGGAACGAACGGCGGTGGATATTAATCGGTCCAAACCCCGTCCGTCCAAACCCCGTCGTTCCGGTCTAGCCCGGCCGGTTTCGTTTGCGTTTTAAACCAATTTAAAACGGGTTACTAACTAATTACACCTAAACAAACTAAAAAAAAAACTTATATATATAAATAAAAATTTTGAAATCAAGTAATTAACGAGTAACGAGTCAACAATCAACATTCAACAACACCAAGCCAATAATCAACATTCCACATTCACAAGTAAAAGGATGCAAATTGATGAACTGAAGAGTTGGAAATATTGATAAAGATCAATTTCAGTGGCGGACGCAGAGATTTTCCCAACTGAATACACAAATTTAATAAAGTTTATAAATCATAATTGTTTCTTACGTGTTTTCATAGTTTGAAAACGTTACATCATCATTTGTAACACTTTTAAGAAAATCTTTTTCAATAAAATATACAAGACAATTCTTTAAAAATTGATCACAAATTCGATT
The DNA here is from genome assembly GCA_013146195.2 of Codonopsis lanceolata. Lineage (NCBI taxonomy): Eukaryota > Viridiplantae > Streptophyta > Magnoliopsida > Asterales > Campanulaceae > Codonopsis > Codonopsis lanceolata. The sequence continues at coordinate 142,325,443 of CM028379.1, read as the reverse complement.
TCACAAATTGATAATAAATCAACTAATTCTTTCGTAGCTGAAGTAACGGGAATAGACTGAGACTGTTGAATACCAACAGATGGTATGCACTACTAGTTCCAAATTTTTCTAATAGTTTCCGTTTAAACAATTTCTTCATAATCACTAAAACCAAATTCCTTCAAATCGATCACAATTTGGAAATCTACACAAATAAAAAAAATCTCATAAATCAACTACTTCAACCCCCAAATTAAAATGCCCTAATTTCATATTAAATAAATAGATTTTTCCTACCAAGATATTTAACACACGAATTTAGGAACTAAAGCAATATTATATATTATCATCTATCACAAATTTACAAATCACAATTCACAACAATTATATAGATTAAATAATCAATTAGGGATGTTTCAGAATTAGGGCTATTTTTAACATTAGAGTTATTTTAATTTTTAAAATTTAAATCACAAATTCACAATTATAATTTACAAATTCATACAATCATACTTTGATTCAAACAAATAAACAATTATAATTTAGAAATTCGCAATCACAAATCCACAATTACAAATTCAAAATCACAAAATTTAAATCACAAAACTCAATTTGGAAACCTTGATTCTTAAAGAATACCTCTTGTAGAGCACTAAGAGGAGTAAGGGCAGCAGAGAGTTTGTAGAGATGGAAATTGGAGAGACAAAGAGTTCATTGTCCACCAGTCTGGTAGTGGTCAGAACTCGAAAATCGAAATCAAAGGCTGGAGGGTCGAGGGAGTGACGATGGAGTCTGGAGTGGAGGCTGGACGCCGGAGGGAGGCGAGCATCGAGTGGGGGAGCAGGAACCTAGAGGGAGAAAGAAGTCGAGAGGGAGACGGGAGGGAGGGGCCAAGAGCGAGAAAGAGGAGATTTTGATTTTTGAGATTTGGGAAAAGGGATTTAGGATGGGTTTCAAATTAACTCATGGTAAGTTTAAAAAAAAAAATTTCCTCAGGTGGGGGCAAAATGTATAAATATTATTCAGGTGGGGTAAACTGTATAATATAAGAGATTATTTAAAAAAATCCCTTACCAAAATTAAACCCAAGTGGGGGCAGCTGCCCTCATTATCCAAAGCATGTGTCCGCCTCTAAATTGGCCAACTGCCGGAGTGCCGACTGGTTTGGCGGCTTGGTCTTGGACCTTGGTTTGGCCGTTTGGTCGTCTCTATTCTCTACTCTCTCACTCTTTGGGAGTCTGTTAGGAGGAAATGAGGAATAAGTGAATAACACAAGAGCCAAGAGGTTAGGTTACGACTTGGTCAACAAGGACACATTCTGTTTTTCTTTTCTTTTTTAATAAAAGCTCAAACCGGCGGTTCAACCCGCCAAAACCCGCTAACCTATAGGTCCAACCTGTTTAGCCCGAAAACTAAACGGTTTGTAATTTTTGAAACCTAACCCTAAAAAAAAACTGGTCTAATAGGTTCGGACTTACAATTCTCAACCCTATTAGCATCCGATTTTACAGGGCAAAAGAATCAACTATTTAGTATTTACAGTATTACAAAAACACCTAAAATATTAGAAGTTCACGTAACCCCATTTAATGGTCAAAATACCTAGGTGCCCCTCTATACATTTGAAGTAAACCAACCATTAACAGCCCTCAATTTACTCCCTCAACCAACCCACCCCCTCCTCCCATTACGTGATACCCCCTTCTTCCAATTCTACCCTACAATCCTAAACGTAAACTCTCCCCCCAAACTCCACATCTCCCTTCTCTCTCACTTCTCTTCCCATCCCTGTCTCCCTTCTTTCTCACTCGCTCACTCGTTCACTCTCTCTCTTCTTTCTCACTCGTTCACTCTCTCTCTTTTCTATCACTCAACATGGACGATCTATATTCATCTCTCTCCCATCATCAAGGAACGATCTCCCTTTCTCTCACTCATTTAGTTGCAATTTTCAATGTTTTCGATTAGCTAAACGTAATTTAGTTGCAATTTACTATGTTTTTTTTATTAGCTTTAATATGTCTGTGTTCTGCCAGAATTTTAATTTTTTTTCATTTTCCAGTAAAACATCTACTTTTTTGTAGCAGATGGTTTGTTAGCGACTAATTGAATCATAACATGTTCAATACAAAAGGCAATTTGACAAGACTTCAGCTACTATATGGCGGGTGTTTTATAGGACTTCTGCTATAAAGTAGCTAGAACATCTACCACTTCATAGCGGTTGTTTTGTTTTTTAAATCAAAACATGTTTTTTTAAATAAAAAAAAATCTTATGTAATATGTGTGTGTGTATGGATATATGTTTATATATATAATTTATCACTTTATGACCTAAGTTGTAATTTTGTTTTAAAATAGATGGATGGAGGTCGACATGGACGAAGGAAATGTTCGGCACATGCAGACGAGTACGTAACAGCGTTGTGACTGCTTCAACACGCAGGAGAGCCACTGATTAGGCACATGCACATATAGCCAATGATGAGGTTACAGCCACTGATGAGGTTGTTTATATGCAGACTCTCATTCATGGAGATGATACAAGGACTCCATGCCCCACCGATGATGACAATATTATATTCGTGCCTCTTATTGTTGCTTGACCGAGGGGGAGAGGTCCTTCACCTATATCGAGAGAGGATGGGGAGATAGAAGCCTCATTACATATGATGGGTGGCGTAAGTGGTAGCGGCATTGGTGGTGCAAGTGGTAGTGGCATGGGTGGTTCGAGCCTGGTACGCGGATGTGAGAAGGGTCCGATGAGTACTGATGTATTTAGACCACTACGACATAGAAAGCATTTAGTTGACGATGAGGAGGAGGATTTGGGTGGAGGTCGACGACAGAGAAGAGGTCGAGCACCTAGCAGAGGCAAACTAGGAGGTCGTGGTAGAGAACGACGAGTGGTTGATGATGGTGATGGTGGTGATGATGATGACGACGATGACGACTATAGACACCCCAATTTCGTACCATCTTTTAATGTCCTATAAAATATTATTACAAATTAAAAATGGACTAAAGAAATTACTTTCTATATATTTTAGGGACTGAAACGTCAAAGGAAACTCGAAGAAGGGCCTAAACGTTAAAAAGTAACAAGAAAGGGAGAAAAAAATGGAAAAAAAATGCATAAATGGGTGCGGCACTCAAGAAGCTGTGTACCACGCCCAATTTGACTTGTACTGCACCCAGAAAGTCTTGTATCGCACCTAAAAGCTATTGTACGACGCCGATTTGATGTGTGCTCCTGTCTTGGCCTGTTTCAGACGCTACTTTTTGTTACTGATGGAGGACAAGATTGGATTAGTTTTAATTTTAAGTTTAAGTATTTTTATTTTATTGTAATTTTCGTATTTAATTTTAATAAGACAATATTTTTATGTTTAGAAGTAGATTTATGTATATAAGTGATGAATTTAAGTCTTATTAGGTTACTATATAGGTTAGGTTACTTTTTTTTTTTTTTTTAGGGAAGCAGGGGCGGGACCCTGCGCAAATTTATTAATAAGAAGAAAAAAGTACAAACTTGAGGGGGACAACCAGCCTTGCCCTTATAAATGGGAGGACAGAGGAGCCTAACCTCGAAAAGGAAATACATAAGAAAGAGGAAAACCTAAAAAAATATATATCAGCCTTTCCTAAATGAATGGAAACCAAAGGAATCCATCTTACAAGCTTTTTTAGCCTCAGTTGGAAGATCCACAAAGGACAAAAACATCTTATTACCAATCTTGTGGGCTGCTGCAGCCAGACGATCAGCCACAGTATTCTGCTCTCGAAAAACATGGGATAACTGGAAATTAGCAGACAACTGCCTACACTGACGAAGGACATAAGCATATTGCCACGGAACAGAATGATGATGCACCAAAACATTAACTGCCACCTGTGAATCTGATTCCACAACCACATGAGAGAACCCCAAATTACGGCACATAAGTAAGCCATCCCTCAGAGCCATAATCTCAGCTTTCATATTCGAACCCTGCAAGAAATGAGAAGCAAACGCACTGATAAAATCACCCTTGTGATCCCGAATTATGCCCCCACCAATACATTGACCATTTAAAGAGGAGCCATTCGTGTTAAGTTTCACAAAACCAAAATCTGGAGGATGCCATTGCAGCCACAAACCCTTGCGAATTGAGGGGGACAAAATAGGAATACCAAGACACTGCAAGATAGAAGAAGCTCGGGGACCACAAGCCGCTTTCGGCTTAAAAACATGAAACATATCACGAAGACTATGCAAAACTTTAGGAAAAATATCATCAGATCTCATGGGCGCATCATCAAACACCGCAACACAACGAGCTTTCCAAATTTCCCAACATGAAAACATAAAAATTCCAAGCCGACAGGCTCCAAGCTGACTGCGAAGAGAACCATGGGACCAAGTATCGAATAAATGGGATATGGAAGAATATATGGGCACTTTGCAAAAAAGAGTAGCAAACATGTTCCAAACTTCCTTGGCGACCTCAGAAAATAAGAACAAATGGAAAGTAGATTCCTCCTGGTGGTGAAGCTGACAACAGCGACATTTGGAAGCTAAATGGATGCGTTTGGCTCGAAGATTAACATCAACTGGGATAGCATTATGGAAGAGCCTCCAGATAAAAGCGCTCACTTTAACTGGAATCCAAGGTTGCCAAACTTTCCTTGCCCAATGAATCACTGGCTGAGATCTGCGAAAAAGCGCCAAGAGTCGCCGAAGCTTCAATTGGTGAGCGAGCGCAGACGATCGTGGTCTTCACTCAAACGAAGCTGACTAATATCGGTATGGAGAGCAGGATCAATAAGGTTGCACAACTCCGAAAGAATAGGAACAGCATCTCGAACTGTAAGCGTTCTGTCCATAGGAAGAGGGCCGACCAACCGCGTACCACACCAATTAGAGTCCCAAAATGAAATATCACCTTTGCCCACTACCCATCGACTACACTCCATAATATTATCCATTTGGGACATAATTGCTTTCCAAGGAGAAGACATACATCTAGGAGCAGAAATAGAGTGATCAATCCCGTACTTCAGCCTACAGAAACGCGCCCAAAGAGAATTCCCGTATAATGCATTCCAAGCGAGCTTAGTATGCATAGAGACCATAACTTGCTGTAACGGACGAATGCCAAACCCTCCTTCCTCCATAGGATGACAAACGACATGCCAAGCTACCCAATGAGTTCTATCTTCTCCATTTGCACTCCATAAGAAATCGGCAATAGTTTTCTCAATGCGAGCAATGACGCTGAATAGCCATCGCCAAGCCAAGGAATAAATCGATACTCCCAAGAACCGATTTCACCAACGTTAATTTTGCTCCAAAAGATAACAACCGAGATCGCCACCCATTAATTCTAGCCAGACACGAGAAATCGATGCGAAATAAGCTTGCGAAAATAAGCTTGGAATGTCTTCATTCGGTCTTTAAATAATGGAATGTCGAGATATGTCATGGGCCAAAATTTCTGTGAGCATCCAGACCATAAAACCAGCCGCCTAACCAACCTGTTACTGCATCTCTTGCTTACAAAAAAGCCACTTTTTTGAATATTAATTAATTGTCCAGAAGAACTCTCATAAGCAGCAAGAGTTTTCCGCAGCCCTTGCACCGAAGATTTCGAGGCATTGCAAAAGACTAACATGTCATCTGCATAAAGAAGATGAGACACTAGAACACCCCCACGCCCGTGATGATAAGGAAGAATCAAACCTCGCTGGATTGCTCGATTGATGTTATATGTAAGGACTTCTTGGGCAAGAATAAAAAGAAGCGGGGACAAAGGATCTCTTTGCCGAACACCTCTGGAAGAATGAAAAAAGCCAACAGACTCCCCATTAATATTAATAAAATACCATATATTAGACAAAAGCCGGAGAATCAGATCACGATTTTCTGAATTAAATCCCAGAGCTTGTAAAGAACTCAAAAGAAAATCCCATTCCAGCCGGTCGTATGCCTTGGACATGTCAAATTTAAAAACCTCGTTACCCCCGTGAACCTTCGTATCAATACGATAAACAAGCTCATGAGCCAGTAAAATGTTTTCTTGAATGCTACGATCTTTAACAAAACCTGATTGTTCCATGGAAATCAACTTAGGAAGAAATTTAGAGAGACGTGAAGCAAAAACCCGAGAGATGACTTTACAAACAAAATTGCATAGGCTAATAGGTCTCAAATCCCCCAAACCTTCTGGACGATCAACCTTGGGAATGAGAATCAAAGAAGTAGCAGCTATACCCCTTGGAATAGAGCAGCCCCGAAAAACATCCCTTACAGCCTCAATGACCTCATCTTTAACAATTTCCCAGCAACCTTGAAAGAACCAACCCGTGAAGCCATCCGGACCTGGAGCACTACCGAGATCTAAAGCCTTGACCGCATCCCAAATTTCTTCCTCTGTATGCACACACTGAAGAGCACAATTATCAAAAACACTCAAGACAGAAGGCATGTCCCTAAATAAATTACCATCAACCGAATGAGGTTTTGTGGCAAACAAGTCACTAAAGTAGTCCACAGCCATCTGACCAACTGTTGCTGCATCATCACTAAGAGTGCCATCTGCCATACGAAGGCTAACTTTATTACGACGGGCTCTATCCTTAATGCTCGCATGAAAATAGGAAGTGTTCCTATCACCATCCACCAACCAACGTTGTCTAGATTTCAACCAAAGCATCTCCGCATCCCATTTGACTAACTGATCAAAGACAGCCTGAGCTTCAACCAAAAGCCTATCAGCATCGGTATTGCCACCTTGTTGTAACTCATGTTCTAGACGAATAATTTCATCCTTCTGGGATGCCAATTTGCATTGAACATGGCCAAAAACGTTCCAATTCCATGACTTAAGAGCTGACCGCAAAGTTTGTAATTTCATGAAGAGAGTTTCTAACGGAGGACCCTCAACTGAAGTATACCAGTGCCCTTTGACAAAAGACAAGAAATTCGGATGATCTAACCACATACGTTGGAATCTAAAGACTCCTTTGCGTTTAACTTCTTTCTGAAAACCAACTAGCAAGGGAACATGATCTGACACAGTCGAAGTTAAGTGTTGGACACGCAGGTCAGGAAAGATTGCCTTGTAGTTACCATTCACTAACACCCTATCAAGACGTTTCCAAATCCGCCTACCAATAGCATGATTATTACACCAAGTATACCTACTACCTTCAAAACCTGCATCATCCAAACCAACTTGTATCAAAAATCTGTTAAAATCATCCATACAATGGACATCGCAAGGGCCTCCTCCAATTTTTTCGCTAGGGTGAGAAATAGCATTAAAATCCCCTCCGACAATCCAAGGGCTGGAAAACTGACCCGAAAAAGAAACCAAATCTGCCCATAAATCCTGCCGTTCCTCCCTAGTGCATTTTGCATAAACAAATGAAGCCGTAGCATTAAAACCAGTCTCATTATTAATTGTAACTGAGATAAATTGATTAGTTGAAGCAAGCAGAGAAACATTCAAACTATTGTCCCAAAGGAGCCAAATATGCATGTTGATAGGATTAGCATGAAGAGTATTAGCATAACCCAACCGACGCCCAAGTTTACCAAGACGAGCTCCAGAAGCTTTAGGCTCTAAGATAACACACAACCGAGGACTATGTTGACGCTTAATTAAACACAGATGGTCCATAGTCTTTTTGTTACACACGCCCCTAACATTCCAAATAAGGATCGACATAAAAACTTAGGAAGAAAGTGTTGCCTGGGCTTTAGCTGCTGCTGCCCTAGTAACCCGAACCGATTTATTCATGCGGCTTTTAGATCTAACTTTGTCACAATATTGCTTAAAATCAGATCTGAGAGAAACTGAATCAATATCAAAATCTGTATAAAATGGCTCATGAGGTTAGGTTACTTTTTAGGAGATTTTAACTTGTTTTCCAAGCATTACTAGTCCTATAAAAATATGCTTCATTGTAATTCCGAATTTAATTAATATTTTAATAAAATTAGAGTTTTCTCTTTTATCTGGTGGATTCCATTTATCTCTTCCTAGTGGATTCTAGGTTGGTTAAGGTTTGACGTGTTTCAACCTTATGCCAAGAGTTATGGAGATAAGTGTTTCCGGTGCGGACAAGCGGGGCATATTTCAAATAATTGCCCTAATCAAGGTAAACTTAATATGGCAGAACGAGAAGAGTTTGAGGAAGATGAATTTGGCGATATTGAAGAATTTGTTGAAGATCCCAACAGGGAGGAGTTTGGGGGTTGAAGATGGACATGCAAATTTTGTAGTTCGCAGACTTATGCTGACAACTCCGATAGAAGATGAGAATCTACAACGACACAACATCTTTCGCACCCGGGGTAAAGTGCAAGAGCGCCGCTTGAGTTGATTATAGCATGGGAGAGCGAGAATCAAGTTGCTCGTGGTTTGGAGAAAGTTGGCGCGTAAACACCCTACCCTTACAACATTGGTCGGATCAACTCGCTGGTATCGCAAGGCAATGTAAATATGTGTTATTTCCTTTTCTGTTGGTAGATATAAGTATGAAATACTTTGTGATATTGTTGATATGACTGCATGCCAATTATTGCTTGGTAGACCATGTCAGTTTGATGTTAATGCTATGCATAAGGGTAGGGATAATGTAGTCGTCCTCATTAAAGATAAGGTGAAGTTTACTCTATGCCCGCTAGTTGAAAGTGGATGTACCAAGGAGAAAGAAAAGGCTATAGTTCCCTTTTCAGACGGGAAAGAACTCGATCCAGAGATGTCACACTTACTTGCTATATTTGTCAGGGTGAGTAACTGATTCCGTGAGCTTATTGTTTCTGCTCTCGAGAAGCCGCGCCTTTATTAGAAGAGTTTAGTGGAGTTATACCGGAAGAACTTCCTGAAGGGTTGCCACCACTGCGGGATATTCAGAACCATATTGATCTCGTACCTGGTGCCACACTCCCTAACCTTCCCCATTATCGGATGAGTCCGACTGAACATGAAATTCTGAAGGAACAGGTGGAAGAACTTTTGAAAAAGGGTTCTATTCAAGAGAGCATGAGTTCGGCCCCCGCCTCTTAGTGCCCAAGAAAGATGGGTCCTGGCAAATGTGTATTGATAGTAGAGCAATCAACAAGATAACAGTGAAATACAGATTTCCAATTCCACGTCTTGATGATATGCTGGACATGTTAGGTGGAGCTAGAGTGTATTCGAAGATTGACCTGAAGAGTGGATACCACCAAGTATGGATTAGGCCTGGTGATGAATGGAATGCAACTGTGGACACCCCAATTTCGTACCCCTGGTATGTGACATGACATAAAATATCAAGACCTGTTAAAACATTAACAAATGTCAAGTTACAGGGTCAAAAATGCAAATGAACAAAGCAAAATGTGCAAAACAGTGAAATACAGGCTTCAAAGTGTCAAAAATGAAACCAATTTGCATAGTGCTGGCGCCACCCACACTCAAATTGGGAGTGGCGCCCAAACATCATGTGGGTGGCCCCCATTTCTCCAAACAAGATCAGAGTTGCCGTAAAATGCAATTTCTTCGGCGTTGTGTACAAACGGCTGATGCACGGAAGAAGGAAATTTAATTCTCGATGACTCCCCACTCCAAAGATAACAGCTTCTGGTTCACCTCGAAGACACAATTCATCCGCAAAACTCTTCGGCCCTCGTTACCGAAGAAATAGAGCGGCGAGATAGTGAGTGATCTCCTCAAAGCCTCGAAACCCTGCCAAACCTCCTCTAAACACAAAACCAACCGGTCAAAGTGAGCCTTAGCCCCCCAGTTAAGTATCCACCTTATTTTCCCGGTCCAAAAATCGTGGAAAGAGCAGTTGCTCTGCCCGATTTAAAAGACCAAATCGCCGAATAAGCCTTTATTCTCGCCCGATTCCGCCTCCCTCAAGCCAACAAACAACCAAACACAAGCAAGCCATCTCGTCCAAATCCCGAGGCCAAAAGTAACTTTTGGAAGCAATACTCGCCTACTCGCCGCCTAACACTTCATAACACACACAAAAAAAAAAGACTCCTCTCCCCAAGGATGAGCGAGCACACCCTAGCCATCAAGAAGTAAGTTTTAAGTTTTTATTTATAAAAGTGTTATTTCCAATCCGCCCAACGTAGATATATAAGTTGTGCCGCCTGCATTTAGTTAGGAAATAGAACTAAAAAGAATCATTATTATGGCCAAATATTTTTGTAAAACCCTGATTTATGGCTTGCTTGTGTTATGCATGGATTCATACACTTATAATCATCATAAATATGTTCATTTAGCTCACTCATATGTTTAGAGTCAATAGCATGATCGTTGACGCCGCTTGAGACGCACGCATGCATTTTTCTTTCACGAGATGATTTGAATCTCGGTTTGTGATTTATGTTGTTATCACTTGGATAATTGTTGTAGAGGCATTCAAAACATCATTTATATGCCTCGATGTTGGTTAGATGCTTGTTGCATCATCGGTTTGGTTGCTAGAGTGATTCTAGCGTTAACCCTTCTTCGCTTGACTTTTTCTGTCGTCGGAGAGTTTTGCCCGAGTTCTGGCCATGTTTTGTTGAGGTTTGAGACTTGATTGTTTTGTTATTGATTGGAGGTTATTAAGGTTGGATTGTAGACCATTTTTGGCTTGGAAGGACTCGAGAATGCATGCGGGAGAGTCCTGACCGAGCAAGGAAGCAAGAAAAAGCCTAAGGAGTATACACAGAGGATGCGCCGCATCACTCCTATAGGATGCGACCGCAAGGGTCCTAAAATCCTGATTACGGGATTTTGCATCTATTCTGCGCACTGCCCGATTTTTACCCAATTAAACCCATTTTAAACCTAACCTAAACCCTCCTACTTAGCCTAAACATGTCCTAAACACCTATTAGAGATATTTGGGGTTGATTAGTGAGTGGTTATGAGAATTAATCCCCATATAAAATCAAAACTCACGCATACTCTCTCATTCACCGGCCAAAATGTATCACCCCTCTTCCCTCAAGGCCTTCCTCGTGAGCTTTCAACTTGGAGCTTGAGAGGGAGCTTGAGAGAAGGTGATTTCTAGGTTTTTGAAGGGCTTGAGCTTGGAAGCCATTGCTAGGAGTCTTCTTCCCCCTTTCTACCCGTGAGATTGAAGAGAAGGTTGAAGGAGACAACCTCATCTCTTGGAATCCGAATTTGGCAGTTGTGAGGGCTGGATTTTGGTAAGTTTCTACCTCTCTTCCTTTGATTTTTGGGCTCCATTGACCCTAGGGAAACAACCATATGTGCTATTTGAGGTCAATGGAAGCATTGTTAGGGTTTGTAGAAGATGCCATGAACCCTAGGTTTTCAAATTGATGATAGAGTTGATTGAACCTATGTGAGACCATGATTTATGTGAAATTCATGTTCTAATTAGTCTATTGAACTTGGTTATGTTGATTATCCATGAGCATTGGAGTTGATTTGGTTGAGATACTTGGAGGGTGTTTTGCCCTAATTTTGTTTTAGCTTGCAAATTATTGATGTGAGCTTGATTATCATGTTTTACATGTTTAATAGAGTATATTAAACCATGTTGTATAATTTAATCATGATTTGAAGACTATGATTGGTATGGTGACTTGAATGAATTTATGCACAAGATGGCTAATTTGTTCTAAGTTGCATTGTTAATTATTTAGTTGGGTTTATATGACTTTATTGAGCATTGGGATTATGGTTTTGGCGATAGTTATGAACATAGGGGATTGTGAAGCCTATGCTTCTACTCCTTGAATTTTCTGAAAGTTTAGATTGACTCAACCGAGTCAACCTTGGGTTAGTATGAATCCTAGAACTATAATCTTAAGTCCTACGGAATTTTGGGTAGAATTCATGGAGGTCGAGCCTCCAAGAAGTTTTGAAGTGTGTGAAGCACACTTGATTATGAGAGCTTATATGATTCTCGGTTGTGATATTTATGCTAGTTGTGGATGAATTGCATGACTAGTTTGATGGTAGAGTGTTTACCTACTTGTTTTGAGCATATGAGTATATATTACTTGTGCTTGGGTTTTGAGTCCACTGGCGGGTCTGTTGAGTCTTTGGTGGGACGATACATCGTCTTCACGAATTGTGAGATTCGTGATCGCGATGGATCGCCGTGCCGGGTTTGCACACACCCCTCCATCGATGGCCACGGTGGGGAAGTAGTTTATCTTAGTTCTAGTAATACACATGACTTTGATAACTATTGAACTCGAGCGAGATCGTTCGGAGACGCCGATATCTACGACGAGGGATATCGAGGGCACATAAGGGTTTTGCACGTGTTTTTGCAGGAGCGACACGCGCGGAGGAATTTGGGTAATGGTATCATATCCCTTATATATGAATTGTTTCACAAGTGCTTATATGAATAACGTGCTTGGTGAATTGGATATGATATGATGTTTGTTTTGGTTTCTTACATGTTATACTTGATAGATAACATATTGATTAATGTTGTTAAGCATATATGCTATCACATGAACATTGTTGGAATGTTGTATTATGCCAAAAGCATGAGTTATTATTGTTAAGCTTACATGCTTGACATAAATATTATGGGAATGCTATGTTATAACAATAACATGAATTGCTGTTGTTAAGCTAATATGCTTTAACATGAATATTATTGGAGTGTGGTATTATGCCAGAAGCATGAATTATTGTCGTTAAGCTTATATGCCCTGACATGTAAATTATTGGAAGGTTATGTTATACCGATAACATGAGTTATGATCGTTGAGCATAAAATGCCTTGACATGGATTTTAGTGAGATGTTATACTATAATGATAACATGGTTATTTAATGTTGAACATGGATGCCATAGCATGACTTTATATAAGGTTATTTCATGACGATAGCATGATGTAATTTATGATTGAGCATTATGCCACGATAGGAAGTTACGGTTAGTAACTTACTAAGTCTTTGTGACTTACTTTTATTTGTTGGTTGTTTTCCCTAGATCCGAGCCGAGCATGCGGATCCAAGTAAATCAAGAAGATTGCGTTGACGAAGTATTATTTTTGGCAAGGTTGCTACTTAGATAGCTTATTTGTTTTTGGTGAGGTCGTTGGGAAGGATGAAGTTATGTAAACTTCATGTTGGGGTAGCAAACCTAAATGTGAATTGTGATATTTGTAATTATGTTGTTTAGCCTATTCTTTTGGTAGCCGACAAGTAGTAGTCGTGCTTGGTGTATATTTATAGTTATGATTCCATATGCTATCCTGTTGTTGGTACTTATCATTATCAGTACTTATGTGGTTGGTAGCCGACTTGTGTTAGTCGCGCTTGGTAAATTTGGTGATCATGTTTTATATGCTTTAATGATAGTAAAGTATTATGTTGGTACTCCGGCATGTGTTTAGCCGTTGAGTTGTTAGACTAGAGTCTTAGACTTAGTGTAATGTTGGGTTCCGGCCGTAGCTTTGCCGATGACTTGGTTTATAATATGCTATATATTTGAGTTGCTTAACAGGGAGTTTGTCCTACGTGCCCAATGTTGCGGCACGCGAGTCGAATTTTTGGACCGAGAGATTAATCATCTCTTTGGTTGTCTTTAGTTTGAGCTTGTTAGCTCGGGCGTCACTGTTTTATTTCATTTAGCTTCCGCATGTGTTTTGAGTTGTCGGTGTATCGCCGTTATGGCCCTACCCATTATTTGCTACTTGTTGTTGTTATTTATCTTCCGGCGGCACGACCTTGGGATTTCATCTTGGGATCCGGGTTGGGTCGTCACAGTTGGTATCAGAGCTATGATTATAAATTTAGCTTTCAGCCGGGATAGGTTCCTTGGCTTTGGGGGTTGGTTTGTGTGATTTGTTATATCTTAACGTCGAGAGTTATAGTATGTTAAGATGTTTGAACTAGAATGGGTGTTAGCACTAGTAGAAGTGCCAATGTTGATAAGTATAAGGTGGTACTAGTAGTATCCATGATTGGGAATCCACCGAAGACTTGGTGAAAATATTATGAAATTTTTGTTCAATATTTGGTGATGATCACGGAGTTAGCGCATTAGAGTAGTGCACTTAGTACCGAATGAGACTAGGAAGACTCCATGAATTGTGAAAGAGTTAAGGATTAAGGATAAAATATTGGGCGATCTATTTTATTACAGCTTGCGGATTTTTGAGAGGCTGTGGACTATACTCATGAGAAAAAGTTAAATATTAAGGAACGTACATGAGAGAGGACCTCAGGGAATATTAAGGTTGATGATGTGGTTAGAGGACAGTTTGTACCTCCTGAAACTATGTAGGCAAATCCGTGGACTAGTAAGCGGAGTGATGCTTTTACCTAAAGTCATAGATGAAGAGGTGATAAATTGTTGTATAGATTTCGTTTGAGAAATGGGACACCAAGTGTAGGTGTTGGAGCAATATAGACAAGTGTTTAGTTTATGGTGGTGATCACGTAGAATGGATTGCCTTAAATTGAGGATTAATGACTCTAAGAGCACTAATAAGCAGTCTAGTGACCTTAGGGAAATGGTTATAGACGAGCTAGAGTTTGAAATTATATGCGTACGTGGTGGTTGGCCATTGCGGAGTTCTGAGACCTACCTTGAATAGGAGGTAATTCATTATACAGATATTATGGTTGCTATTATCGCTATTATGAGTGCACGATGTATCGGTAGCTCATATGCATTAATACATACATTGCATTGTGTGTTGAGGTTTAATCATTTTTGCCTTCCTCGAGTTATGGATTTATTTGAGGAGGATGTCCCGGTATGGGATTGGTTTATGGTTTTGGGTTGAATCTTGATCTGTCGGTAGGCAATCAATTTTGGTATGAAAATGTGATTTTAGTATGCCTATATATATGGCAATGTCATGCATATATGAAGAATGTATATGTGATAATGTTACTAGGGGTGATTACTAGTGGTGTGTTAAATTTGTATGCTCTATAGAGGTATGTGTAAAGTAAAATAATTATGCATTATTGTGTGATTTTCATGCGGGTAGGATATGCTCGAATCGCACGGTTGATACTTGGTGGTTATGGGATGCGCTAAGATTAGTACGGATGAGTATACCGTTTTATTGCGACTAATAGAGTGTCGTTACCACGCGAGAGTATTTCGTGTGTGTTGTGACGAATACGAGATTTTGGACTAAGGTAATGAAGGACTTTACAGAGTTTTGACTGTTGTGAGTACTAGAGTGAATGTTGTAACACCCCGTATTCTTGCATGTGCATTATATGCTTGCCTTCATGTTTTCTTGTTGATTGTGAACATGTTCATTTAGTCTATACATGATTTAGAAACATTCATAAGTCATTCATGAAGCTCTTAACATGTTTAGAATCATGTTTACATGCTTGTTTAATCGCCGGTTGAATTGCTTGTTAGTTCTTCTTCTTTCCCTCCTTCGTTTGGATTGTTCGGGTGTTGTTTGAGGGTGCTTGTTATGAGTTTTAAACTCATTTTTGTTGGGGTTTGAAACCCCCTTGATTTGGCTAAGTGTTTGGGGGTCTTTTAGGTTGAGTTTTGAGCCATTTTGGTTCGCCAGCTCATGGCCGCAAGGTAGAATGACCTTGCCCCCGCAAGGTAACCAGAAACTTGGAGGTTGAGCATCCTGAGAGGATGCGGTCGCAAGGCTAAGGGGACCATGCGACCGCAAGGTCCCCCGAGACTGGTCTGTCCTGTTTCGATGTTTCTTGAATTCTACCCTTAAACCCCTATCCAAAACCCTTTCTAAACCCCACCTAAACCTCTCTAACCCTTATTACTTGTGTCCTAACATTAGTAACATGTTTTAAGGATGGATTAAGAGAGCATTAGTGATCATTAAGCCCACAAAAATCAGATTTTAAGAGACCACATTGTCATGACACTTGTCCCACTCGCTTTTGAACCATTATACACCACACTTGCAGATTTTGACTCTCATTTCTCTCCCTCACTCTCCAAAAACGGGATTTCTCTTCTCCAAGACTCTCCCATGGCTTCTTGAAGCTATCATCTTCATCTTCCTTGATCCTTCACTCATTTGCCCAAGCCACCTTCATCAAAGGCATAGAGCTCAAAGAGTAGAGCATTTCCAACCGATCAAACTTCTCATTTGCTTTCTTTGGTGTAGAACAAGTAAGTTACTCTTCTTCTTCTTCTTCTATTTAGTTCTCATTGACCCTAAGGAAACAAAGCCTATGGTGATTGAGGTCAATGAGGACACATATATGCTTCCTATGCTCTCTTCTTGTGTTTTGAAAATATGAACTTGCTAGGAGCATGTTTAGGATGATTTCTTGCTTATGAAAGTTTATAATACTCCTTCATCTTGTCTATTTAAGGTCTTGAACATGTTAGAAACATGTATTATATATGTTGCTCGAATAAGTGCAATATGTGAATGCCCTAATTTGAGCCTACATTGTATGTGGATTAGTTGATATGTGTTCTATTCTCAAAGTTGAACTCTATGATGTATGTGAATCACATTGCAATGCCTTGGTGAATTTATAACCTAGATGAGCTTAGAAATGACCTAGGTTGAGTTATGAAGCACATAGCTTCAATTACCCGGAAATTGGGAATTTAGAGTAAAGACTCAACGAGTCGACTCTCTAGGACGATTTTGAACATGTTGAACTCTAATTTCAATCCCTACGAAGTTTGGATACCGTTTGATTTGGTTTACTCAAATATGAGCTTGGTTTAGTTGTTTACAACAAGTTGTTATGAAAGATTGTTTTTTAGCAATTAATTGCCTTGACATGTTTTATGGTAGAGATTAATACCCTACTTGGTTGGTCGAGTTCGCTCTTGTCGAATTCGATCCTTGATTGGTTTAAGTCAAGTAAATATCTACTTGTGCATCACATTGAGTCCACCGGCATTATTTGGTTTGTTTATTAAGTCGGGTGGGACGATGCACGCCTTCACGAATTATGGGATTCGTGCTCGCTATGGATCGCCGCACTGGGACCTCACACACACCTCCGTTGTTGGTCGCAATGGGAAGTAGCCCTTTGCCGTATCAATACGTGCCGCATTGGCTTGCTATCTAGATCGAGTAGGTTCTCGATAAAAGTCGATGTAATCACCGAGCATCGATGTGGCACAATAAAGTATAATAAAGTTTATTGCGTGAGCTACGGCGTGACTATGTCATATCCTACTTGTATGATTTACTTTACGCACTTACGTGAATAATGTGTTAAGTGCTATATGATGATCATGTACCATAATTGAGATAAATGTCATGCTATAACATGGACATGCATTTTTAAGTAACTTACTAAGTCTTTCGACTTACCCTATTTGTTTGCTTTGTTTTCCTTAGATCCGAGCCGAGGAGACTGCTCGCTAGACTCGCCATACTTGCGCTTTGGTCGCTTTGAGCTCAAGGTTGCTCCTTTTGGACTTTTGGTAGTTAGTCTTTTATTTTGGAAAGGACGTAGGGAAGCAAGTCACTTAGACTTGTCTTGGGAATTTTGTTGTTGTAGTAAACTTAACTATTAGATATTTATAATCTTTTGTATGCCGACTTATATGTCGTGCTTGTTTATATGTTGATGGTTCGCTACATTTTCTTCCGCTAAAGCCCGTTTAATTGTTATTGTTGTTGTTGTCTCCGGCATGTTGTGGCCGTTGAGGTTTTTATAAGCATGTGTTAAAAAAAAATTGTAGGAGTAGTTGTTGGGTTCCGGCTGTAACGTCGCCGATGACTTGTTTATATTAAGTTGTTTTTCCGGCCAAGTGTAGCCGAGTTGTTAATCGTATGCAATATTGCGCCACATGAATTTTATAATCCTACTTGCGCATGCTTGTGTATCTTATCTATTTGGATGGCACGACTCGATCTCGTTGATTGGGGTCCGGCCTGTCGGGTCACAGCTGGTATCGAGCTATAGGTTAGGCCGTCAGATAGGTTCCATGGCCTAGGTGGGTTAGTTAATTGTGTGTTAATTCTAACGTCGAGTGAATTCTTGTAGGAGTCCGATGGATAATCCCAGGAGAGGTAGACCCAGGAGAGTTCCGGTTGAACCTGAAGTAGAGGTACCGCCGCGAGAATCCCAGGTCCTGATATGGCTGAATTACATCGCAGACAACCACCTCCACCACCGAGCTTTTCCGGCAGGGCAGCCGGGAGGTCAAGAAGCAAAGCACCACCACCACCTCCACCACCGAGACCAAGGACCCACACCACTAAGTCCTAGAGAGCCTAAGCTTAAGAAGCGTTTCTTGGGGAACCGAAACCGAGGGAGGCCGAGTTATGGATGGAGGAAATGATCAAAGTATTGTCTATGTTGGGGTGTACCGACGAAGAAAGAGTTATGCTAGCAACCTTTAAGTTTAAGGGAGCCGCCGAACATTGGTGGACTGTGTTGAAGGAAAGTTGGGAGATGCAACAAGTTCCCATTACTTGGGCTAATTTCCAAAGAGAATTTAAGAATGAATATGTACCGGATGTGGTTCGCAACCAAAGGGAGACGGAATTCTATGATCTTGAGCAAGGTAGCATGACCGTGGCGGAGTATTCCGCGAAATTCACAGAACTGAGCCATTATTGTACGTATCTGATTCCTACGGAAGCACGGAGAACACACAAGTTTGTTAAAGGATTGAGGACTGAGTTTAGGAAACAAATTCTAGCGCTTAAGCTCACCGATTATCGAAGTGCAGTTGATCGAGCGTATGAGGTGGAGCAAGATATTGAGGAACACCGGGTCAAGAATAATTCTAGTAATGCACGGCAGTCTACTCAGCACAATAATCAGGGAAATAATTCAGGTAATAGAAGGGGATATCAAGGAAACCGTGAAAGGAGAGGTGGAGGCCAAGGTAGGCCACAGTCTGGGAAGCAAGGTAACAATACTTCTTCATCTCAAGGGCAACAAGGATCGCGTAATGAGACCATGATTTGTTCGTTCTGCCAGAGGTCTGGGCACACAGCTGATAGGTGCTGGGGGAAAAATGGGAAGTGTTTCTATTGCGGTGATGGAACTCACATGAAGAAAGATTGTCCGAAGTTTAAGGCTAGTCAGTCGGGTAGCGGTACGCGATAGCCTGGGCTAAAAGAGATGGGGACGGTAAACCAAAGGTGTGGTCGTGTGTTTGCGCTTGATCGCGCGAGGTTCGTGGGGTCTACGGCCGTGATAGGAGGTACTCTTTCTATATTCGATCATAAGGCTCGAGTTCTCATAGATCTAGGGTCTTCGCATTCTTATGTTGCTTCACACTTTATTGAAAATCTTTGTGTACTGCCTCAACCTTTGCCATATTTGCTGGAGGTGTCTACCCCGCTCGGGGAATATATGCTCGCGTCTGAAGTGTTTAAATCTTGTGATGTTTTGGTGGGTGACCACACTTTGCATGCGGACTTGGTAGTTCTACCTATACGTGATTTTGATGTGATTCTTGGCTTGGACTGGTTATGTGCTTATCATGCTATAGTCGACTGCCATAAGAAGCGGGTTACTTTTTATATGCCGGGTGTGCCTGAGTTTATATTTGTGGGTGATCATGCATCGAGTAGCTTGCATTTTATTTCTGCTCTAAGGGCTAGAAAATTATTGTCTCAAGGGTGTACGGGTTATCTTGCATGCGTTGTTGATAAGAAGAAGTCTTCGCCGAATTTAGAAGAGGTTCCGGTAGTATGTGAGTTTCCCGACGTGTTTTCTACCGACCATGCTATGCCACCCGATAGAGAGCTAGAATTTTGTATTGAGCTTATTCCGGGGACTTCACCGATTTCTAAGGCAATCAGTATAGATGGCGCCCGGAACTTAGGGAGTTGAAACTTCGGTTGCAAGAACTCCTAGAGATTGGCTTTATTAAACCAAGTGTGTCGCCTTGGGGCGCACCGGTCTTATTTGTGAGGAAGAAAGATGGGAGTTTGCGGTTATGCATAGACTATCGGGAATTGAATAAGGTGACCATTAAGAATAAGTACCCATTACCCCACATTGATGATCTCTTTGACCAATTGCAAGGGTCTATTGTCTACTCTAAGCTTGATTTGAGATGGGGTTACTACCAATTGAAGGTTAGAGAGGAAGACATTCCGAAGACGGCTTTTCGCACTAGATATGGGCACTTTGAATTTGTAGTGATGCCGTTTGGTTTGAATGCACCGGTGTTTATGGACTTAATGAACCGTGTCTTTCATAGCTATCTTGATTGTTTCGTGGTAGTCTTTATTGATGATATCTTAGTGTATTCGAAATCTCTGAGGAGCATGAGAAACACTTGAGGATTGTCTTGTCTATTCTTCGAGAAACAAATTTTATGCTTTATCTGCAGTTTAGCAAATGTGCCTTTTGGCTTGAGGAAGTATCTTTCTTGGGGCATATCGTTTCTAGCCGGATAGCCGGAGATCCTTCTAAGATTGAAGCGGTGATGAATTGGAAGAGGCCTAGTTCGATTCTAGAGGTTCGGAGTTTCTTGGGTTTAGCGGGTTATTACCGGAGATTTATTGAGGGTTTTCTCGGATTGTGACTCCTATGACTAGATTGACACAAAAGAATGTGCCATTTGTTTGGAGGCGAGAAATGTGAAGCTAGTTTCAAGAGCTTAAGAGCGGTTGACGTCGGCACCTATTTTGGCTTTGCCTAGTGGAGGAGATAATTTTGTGATTTATAGCGATGCTTCTAAGGAAGGTTTGGGTTGTGTTGATGCAAAATGGTAGAGTTATCGCCATGCGTCGAGGAAGTTGTCTATTCATGGAGGCACGATTTGGAGTTGGCTTTGATTATTTTCGCATTGCATAAATGGAAACACTTACTTGTATGGGGCTAAGTTTGAGATTTTCACCGATCATAAAAGTTTGAAGTATTTATTTTCTCAAAAGGAATTAAACATGAGGCAAAGAAGATGGATGGAAAAATTAAAGATCATGATTGCACTATTATATCATCAGGGAAGGCAAATGTAGTAGCGGATGCCTTGAGTAGGAAAGTTCACATGTCTTGTATGATGGTTAAAGAATGGAAGATGTTGGAGGATTTGCGAGATTGGGGTCCTAGTGTTTATGATAGAGGTGTGATTTTTAGAAATGTTCGTGCTACTTGATCTTATTTGGGAAAATTAGAGAAGACTGAGGAATGATCAGGAGTTGAGAAAATTATTGATGGGTTGGTGAAAATGTATCGCTGATTTTGTGATTAATAGTGAGGGTACTTTGACATTTCGAGGTAGAATTTGTGTTCCTTCTAATCTTGAATTGAAGGTTGGTTCTTTCAGGCTCAGCAAGGTATACCATTCACCCGGGAGCACGAAGATGTATTTAGACTTGAAAAGACAATTTTGGTGGAAAGGCATGAAGAGGGAAATTATGAGTATGTGTCAAAGTGTTTGACTTGTCGCCAGTTAAGGCCGAACATCGAGGCCTCATGGATTTCTACAACCACTGAGATTCCCCGAATGGAAATGGGAGTTCATTACTATGGATTTTGTGACAGGTTATCAAGACGCGAGAGGATTTAATGCGCTTTGGGTTATAGTTGACAGATTGACTAAGTCTCAAGACACTTTATTCGATCGCGATCACTTAG
>CM028379.1:142270493-142303853 GCA_013146195.2 Codonopsis lanceolata | reverse complement strand
TCGTCCATCAACCTCGACTTTCCTAACAAAAGGTCAAAGTTGGCGGAAATACCCCAAGAGGAGCTGGCATCAATTATTAAGATTTTAAAAGAAAGCTCGATGTTTTTGCTAGAGTCGATGACACGGAATGGATTAGTCAGACGTGGTCGCAAGATAAGATTGACACCTCGACTTATTCCAATCCAACAAAGGCGAGAATTTTCTCCCACAAAACAAGCCGCAATCAAGGAAGAAGTTGTCCAAGTTACTCAAAGAAAAGATCATCAAAGAAATCTTGTACGCAACGCGGATACTAATGCGCGATGGTGAAAAGTCGAGCGGAAGGTGGATAATGCGCTGGGCGATTTCACCGACTTAAACAAAGCTTTTCCTCGAAAGACCGTATCCTTTGCCAAGGATCAACCAACCGTAAACTCCATAGTCGGGCACAAGATCTTAAGCTTCGAGATGCCTACTCCGGTACCATCAAATTAGAACGTGGCCGGCAGATCAAATACACACGACGCCTGTGTCGCAGTGAGGGTTATACCGCTACACTTCATGCCCTTCGGTTGAAAAATGCCTGGCCACATATCGTGGAGATGGTAAACAAGGTTTTCGACAATCGCTAACAAAGAACGTGGAAGCATACATCGACGATATGGTGATTAAGACCAAGCATGCCAACCATGTCGAGACCCAAAGGAGACTTTTTGCAAATTTGAGGAAGCATAAGATGAAATTGAATCCTCGCAAAATGTGCCCTGGTAGTCGGGGAAATTTTAGATATATGGTCAACTAGTGGGAATTGAGGCCAATCGCGAAAAGATAGAAGCTTTGTCGACCATGGATCCTCCCATCTCCTTCACGCACGTGCAACAACTCAACGGCCGGATTACAGGCCTTAGTCGTTTTGTAGCCAAATCAGCAGAAAAAAGCTTGTCTTTCTTTAAAACGTTGAAAGGAGGTAAAAAATTCCAATGGTCGGATGATTGCGAAAAGGCCTTCAACGAGCTCAAAGAGTATCTGGGTCGACCCCCACTCCTAAGTATCCCCATCCCCGAGGAAAAATTGTATGTGTACTTGGCAGCATCCGACTCGACGGTTGCTGCAGTGTTAATCAGATAGGAAGACAAGCTGCAAAAGCTGGTCTACTACGTGTCACATGCCCTCACCGAGGTCGAGGGAAGATACTTGGAGATCGAAAAACTGGTGCTCGCCTTGGTAATTGCAGCTCGAAAACTGAAAGCATATTTCCAAGCACACCCAATAGTAGTTTATACTGATTTTCCCCTAAGGCAGATCTTGCATAAACCGGACATGGCAGGAAGAATGTTAAAGTGGTCGCTCGAATTGTCAGGTTATGGGATCGAGTATGAAGTGAGGAAGACAATACAAGCACAAGTGTTGACGGACTTCATCGCTGAAACTTCGTTTACCAGGGGAAAAACCGAGGGGGAACCAAAGAAAATCGAGGAGGAGCCAGGTACCACCGAGGAAAAAGTTGGGAGCGAGCGGACGAAGTCCAGGCCACCCGAACACTGGGCCTTATTCGTTGATGGCTCCGCGGGGATTAACAAAAGCGGAGCAGGCATCTCACTGATCGTACCAGAAGGGGGAGAATTGGGACTGGTGTTGGAGTTCGGCTTCAAATCTTCAAACAACCAAGCCGAGTATGAAGCATTGGTAGCAAGGATTGAGTTAGCACTGAAGCTAGGGGCCGAGAGCGTCGTGATATACAACGATTCCCAGTTAGTGGTCAAACAAGTATTGGGTGAGTACGGGGCAAACCATCCAGTACTGGCTAAGTACCAACAACTGACTCAAAGACTATTGAAGAAATTTAAATACTGGGAATTGGAGCAGGTCCTAAGAGAAAATAATGCCCGAGCAGACTACTTGTCCAAGGTCACCTCATTAGAGAACGAGGACATATTGGCGGAGGTCAAGCTAATGTTTCTCAGAAACCCCTCGGTTGACAAAGAGGAAATCATGGCAATTGATGACGTCCCAAGATGCTGGATTGATGACATAAAAGACTACATCGAAAAGGGAACTTTGCCCGAGGATAAGGACAAGGCGCAAATGGTGAGGAACTGGGCTTGTAGGTACTCGATCATGGGAGGAATACTGTACAAAAGGTCTAACGCGAAACCCCTTCTTCGGTGCATGAGGCCAGAAATAGTACATGACCTTTTAGCCGCAGTGCACGAAGGTGAGTGCGGGGGACACCCGGGGGCAAGGACGCTGGCCGACAAAATGAATTTTCATGGTTATTATTGGCCTAGTTTGAGGAGAGATGCGGCAGAGTATGTAAGGAAGTGTGACAAGTGCCAGAGATTCACGGATATTCCTCGACTTCCATCCATTCCACAAAGGCCGGTAATCGCAACGTGGCTGTTTGACATGTGGGGAATAGACCTCATCGGTCCTTTCCCTAAAGCTAAACATGGATGTGAGTATATCATTGTGGCCGTAGATTACTTCACTAAATGGGTGGAAGCTAAACTGTTGGCCAGCATGACCGAAGACCAAGCGATAAGGTTTGTGTATGAACAGATCTTCTGCCGCTTCGGCCTTCCTCGGATGGTCATATCCGACCACGGCACTCAATTCTCAAAAAGTTCACGGTCAATTGTGAAAGGTTAAATGTAAAGCACAGAATGTCCTCGGTGGCTCATCCTTAGGGCAACGGTCAAGCTGAGGCGGGGAACAAGAAAATACTGCACGCATTAAAGAGGGACTTGGAAGAAAGAAAAGGGAACTGGCTCAAGCAACTGCCGATCGTTTTGTGGGGAATCAGAACCTCAGTCCATGGTTCCACAGGTAAGACCCCCTTTGCACTCACTTACGGATCGGAGGCCATGATACCAGTCGAGCTGGCCCTCCCCATAGCTCGAGTTACTTTCTTCGACCAAAGCCACAATGAGGTATCAAGATTACTTGACGTCGACAACATTGAAGAGAAAAGACTTGAAGCTCATCTTCAGATGATCAATTACAAGAAACTCACAAAAATCCACCACGATAAAAGGGTCAGGTCAAGAAGTTTCTCCGTGGGAGATTGGGTCATACGGAAGATATAAGCAACGGGCAAGAAACTTGGGAGAAACAAACTCTCCCCGAACTGGGAAGGGCCATTCAAAGTTATCAACGTCATCCGAGAAGGAACCTACAGACTAGTAGAACCAGACGACACGCCATTAAGGAACCCTTGGCACGCCAACCACCTACATATGTACTATCAGTAATGTAACTTTCGTTGTAAATTTTTTCGGAAGTCAAAATGAAAGGTTTTGTTACTACTTCAAATTGTTGACAATGACCTGTCCTCGGTACGCGAGGAAGGTTACAACTTACAAGAACAAACATGCTCACCTTAACCTCGAAAAAGAAGAGAGGATCAAAAGACATGTCCTCGAAACACGAGGAAGGTTACGATCTACAAGAGCAAACATGCTCACCTCAATCTCGAAAAAGGGGGAGAGGATCAAAAAACCAGTCCTCGGTACACGAGGAAGGTTACAATTCACAAAGAAGCAAACATGCTCACCTCAACCTTGAAAAAGATGAGAGGATCAAAAGACCTGCCCTCGGTACACGAGGAAGGTTACAGTTTACAAGAGCTAAGTGTGCTCATCTCAATTTCAATAGAACAAAAAGATCAACAAACTATCCTCGATATACGAGGTAGACTATCACTCCTAAAAATAAAGACAAGTAAAGCAGATACGTTGCAATGTGATTAACGGCAAAGGCAAGTGAAATAAATGTTAAGGCAAATATCAATTACGGCAAGGAAAGATTGTTTTGAACCACGCGCACACATGTGCAAAAAACCTCGTCACACCGAGTAAAAACAATGAGTCTAGAGGAGAGCTTGGGGGATGGGAACTCCCGAGGGAAGAGCTCGGTTCTCAGCAGCCTCGATATCGTCGGCGAGTTGCTCCCTGTTGGATTGCTCCCCCAAGAAGTCCCGCATCCTTAATTCTGGATTGAAGGGAACCTCTTCATTTCTCTTGCCGCCTCCACCAAAGATACCACGTTAAGGTCCCAAGGTGCCGGAGGAACCCACTCGTCCAGGCCTTCGCTACGGTCCTGCTCATGGATGATCTTGAGCTCTTCGTCCTGGTAAGGAACCATCCCATGCCCCAAACGAGCAAAAGGACCTGAAAACCGCTCAAGGCCCTAGTCGACCAGCTCCCCCATGGGTACCCCGTAAGCAGCAGCACAGCGAAGAGCGTGGCGCGTACCACAGGCATAGTATGGCACAAGCTCGTCCGTGAACTCATCACTTTCTTTATACTGTTCAACGGCGGACTGCTTGACCTCCCTCAGCCGTGCTTCGAACTCCGCAATCTGTGCTAGATCCGCATCTCGCTCACTGCGCATGACATCTCTCTCTTTTTCAACCTCGGCGATCCGCGGCTCGGCTTTAGCTGCCTTCTGCTGTAAACCATCGACCTGATTGGACAGCCCATTTTGTTGGGCTTTCACGTCCTCGAGAATCTTTAAAGTTTTATCCAGGTCAGCAGCCTTTTGGTTGCGATCGCCTTCCAAAGACTCTACCTTAGTTTTCAAAACATCCCTCTCCTCTTGGCCCAGACGAGCTTCCCGGCGAAGCTTCTTCTCGCTGGTCGTAACACGGCCAAGACGGGTAGACAAAGATTTAACTACAACGCAAGCCTACAATCATACAAAACAGTCAGCTATCGAGTTAAAGCAAGAAACACAAGGTAAAACCAAACACATAAAATGTAACAAAAAGCTCACCTCGCCGGTTATCAACCCGAAGCGACCTAAAAGTTGGGCAGAACTAAGGGAATTCATCACCCCGACCAAGTATTTCGAAGTAGCCATGGAGGCCACCCCCTGACCGAGCATGGTGATCATATCATCACGGGAAGTAAAATCGAAGTTGCCGAGAGGAGGAACATCAGTAATGGCATTAGCCAGATCCTTGGCTGACTCTTGGGTGGTCGGCAAAACAAAATCATCCTCGAGCCAAGGCACCCCGACCTCCTCATAGGCGGTAGAGGCGGTCTCGACCACAGTCTTACCTTTGCTGGTAGATAAAAGCTGCTCGGCACCCTCGAGGTCATCATCATCATCTTCATCAATAAGTTCCAGTACTTTCCTCTTTCGATTGTGTGAAAGGCTCTTACGAGATGAAGGTTTTACGGGGGGGGGGGACGGAGGTGATCGCCGGTGACTTGGTCGACGAAATTGTCACCTGTGGAGCCTTCCCCGATCCATCTGCACGGGAAGAGGTCGGGACTACTTTTACAACCTTAACAACCGAGGCAGCCACACCTTCGGTCAGAGGCTGGGTTGGCAGGCTATAGTCCCTAGTAATATCTGAAGCAGCGGCCTCTAGAACTGCACGGCGATCCACACTTAGATTTTTTCGGCTCCGGGTCACGTTCATCCGAGCATCGAGGTTCCTCATTGCTGAAAAACCAAGAAAAAGACTAAAGTCAGAAACGACCACAATAAAGCAACATGTAAACAAACAAGTAAGGAAAGATATTCACGATGGTCGGGGCAAGGCTCCTCGATTCTCAAATCCAGACAGGATGGACAATCCCCCTTAAACACAAGATTTTTATGCACTAGCCACCCTGGATAAGTGTCAATATTTTCCCATAGTATTTCGAGGACGAAGACCTTGAATATCTTTAGTCGACATACCGACCAGGCTCAATAACTCTTCGGTTCTAGAAACCGAGCTCCAAGAAAATACGAGAGGATTATCCCCATGGACCCCCAAATAGTCCTCTACTACCGTCTTCACCTTTTCTTCATACTCGGTTAAGGCCAGGGCAGGGGATAGAGACTTCACTGATTCTACCGAGTCATGGGGAACAGGGAAATTCCATCCTCGTCGGGCTCTCTATGACTAACGCCTTGTCGGCCCAATGACCCGTTTTACCCGGAGGTCGTGCGAACAGGTTGATCCCGTTATTGTGATGTTTGCATTGTAAATGCCCCAAGGACATGTTGACGCTGAAGTAGGTCTTGAACAGCGAAAGAGTAGGCTCAAAGCCGAGCACCCGAAGACAAGCAGCAAAACTGATCAAGTACCTCACTAGATTAAGAGAAAGATCCAGAGGGTGAGCCCCAGCTTCGTCAAGAAGTTCACAGACGAGAAGATCAAAGGGCAGACGAAGTCTACTTCGAAAAAAGTTATATAGAATCCAACTCCACTCCGAAGACGTCTCAGCTCGGGCAGAGATAAGCTTAATTCAGGAGCATATCCTTGGAAATCCTTTGGGCTGTGGTTGAACTGAGCATCCCACAACTCGACATCCTCGGAGCACACGTGATTCTGCCAACCCCTTAACAACCTGCCACCAGGCCTACCGCCCTCCTCGTTGGGCCCATCACCCACCTTAGTTTTACTGAGACAAGCATTCTTGCTCATCTTGCTCGTACAATCTTCCACCTCGGGTGCCGAGGCTGAATCCGCGGCGACCTTTCTTTTCTTCTTCGCCAACTCCTTATTTTTATTCATCATCTTTAATGCCGCCACCTCACTGGAAAAAGTATGGTATAGGTCAAAATACGCTTGATCTTTCGTCTTGCAGATATACATTTCAGACCCGATAGGTCGGTCCTCGGCCCTATAAGATTCATCCCCGACCAAAGAGAGCCCCTCCAGGTCGTAACCGGCAGCGAGCAACAACTCCTTTGCCTCGCTGGGAAGAACTATCTTCCAGTTTCCATCGGTTAGCCTATATACCGGGAAAGGGTAGGTGACCGAGCATAGACTGGTCCGAGATCCGCCCGTTTGGTCCTCATAGCTGAAGAAAATACGGAAGGAGAAACTACCTTTATCGAAGATAACGAAGAAGACCGGGTGGGTGACTTATAAGCTATGTTTGAGGAAGACTGGTCAGGGGTACGACACGAGGACTTAGACTCTGAACTCATAAAAACACCTCAGTAATAGACCAAATACAAAAGCTAAACGAAAGAAGAAGTACCTGAAATGGACGAGGTTGAAGCAGACGAAGGCAAGAGAAAAGAACGAGAACGGAAACCTAAAAAGACGAAGGTTGCCGGAGTTAGTACGGAATTTGCAGATGCAGGCAGCATGTAGCCAGAGAGGGAATGAGACACTTAGAACTTACCAAGCCAACCCAGAAAAGGGCCACAAATGGAGGAAAAAGAAAGAGGGGAAAGAGCGAATCTAATGAACCGTTTTAGAGGGATAAAATGTGACCAGAAAATGGCCAAACAGCAAATTCGACTGGGAAGCAAAAAATCACCTGAAAATGGTTTAGAGGAAGAAAACACGAAAACAGTTGGAAGTGTAGGGGAGAAGTTGGGGTTTTTGATTTTATATGACCCGCAACCAACCGGGTTGACCCGACTCAAGAAGCGCGGACCCCATTGTACCATTACCCGATTGACATGTGTCACCAATCAACGAAACGACGTCGCAAAAAAAAAGAGGGAAACGGCGTCGAAATTAGGATCATTAAATGAAAAGCCGGCTAAGTGACGCTTCGAAATACGTGTTATTAATGAGATGTGACTCCAAACGACGCCTTAATTTCGACCACAAATCAAGCTCGATTCGAGGACTTCGTCAAATACATCCGCGATTTGCGACCATGACAAGAACGAGGAGACTGTAATCAACAAGGAAAACCTTGAACGAGAACGAACCAAGTTATACTTTCCAAGCTTAGGATAGATCCTCGCACTTGGAAAGTCAGGGGAAACTAAAGGGACCCGACCTGGTGCCTCCCACGTGGATGACACATGGCGGCTAGGAATGACTTAAACTGAACCGAGGACAACCACTTGGCCGAACACGCCGACCATAGTTAAGCCGACCAAGATCAGGCCGACCATGATCAGGGGCGACCATGAAAGCGTCCAGAAAGCTCGAGCTCAAATGACCATGCGACTAGAAGACCCCATGGTCGGTACCTCGGCCCATCCAGGTCGAATAAGAAGACGTCATCACAGTACGACACGTGCCAAGTGGCTTTGCCTGATTGGGAAAATGTCAACGTGCCCTGTACAAACCGTACCGTTTGCCGCTGACTTCCTCCCTGATACACTGAACACATCTGGCAAGCGCATAGACCAATGAGAGTTGGCCAACTCAGTCGACCAATAGGGTTGGACTCCAATTGTGGCATCCAGCTTTGGCTTGCAAGACAAGCTTGGAAGAGACTATAAATAGAGAGCTTCGTCACCTTCACAAGGTAAGGCACTATTCACTCAAAACCATTATTCTACACACAACACTCAAGCATGGTGACCACAGGGAACGCATGTGTTTCATCTCTTTTATTCTGCTACTGACTCTCACGGTGGAGGGCTTTAGCTGGGATAACCTCCCAGCTCCCTAACGATGTTCTTCCTTGCATTTCAGGTTACAGATACAAGAGAACACGAGAACCAGCATATCCAATAGTAATCAAGCCAGATATCCTAACCTTGTTTCCAGATCAGACATCCACCCGTTTTGTCCCACCACGTGGACTTCCAAATATAGTCACACCATAATTTGGCGTGATCAGAATTGACGGAAGTTTCTCGCTTAAGACTAACATGACATTCTTTAAGTATTTTTTACCATAATATTTAAAATAAAGATGAGCAATTATTTAGATTGACCATTTTTATGCACAAATGAGATGTAAAAGCAATAAGGGTAAAATAGTTAATTGAAACACCAAAAGGGTTTTTGATTCAATTTTAGATGTGGATTTTGATGCAATTTTGGATTTGAGTTTCGAAAGAGGAATTCCTATCAAGATTTTGATCTGAAATTGTTATCAATTTTGGACCTGAAATTTGTATTGAATTGAGAGTAATGGTGGAAGGGGAGAAGAATGGGAGCAGTAACGGGAGAGTGATCAATACTGGGTTCTTAAGGGTATTCTCATCATTAAAACAAAAATAAAAATAGATCGTAAAAGTAATGATAATGGTGGGAGGGAGGAATCTTACAAAAAAATTTTAATTCAGGGACCAAATTAATAGGTTTTAAAACCCTACAACCAAAACTTAAAGTTTGGTTTAAATTGAGGGACCAAATTATATATTAATCATAATGGTAATTTAGTCATATTGTAAAAATCTTTATGGAAAATGTAACGATAACGGTGGGAGGAATTTGACCAAAAAAACGAATTCAGGGACCAAATGAATAGGATTTAAAAACGTATGACAAAACTTAAAGTTTGGGTTAAATCAAGAGACCAAATTATATATTAATCCTTCCAAATTCTAGTTTCTAAAATTGATAACCAAGCTTTGTAATGATTAGTCTTGTTTCATGTTACAACATTGAAGCATGATTAATGTTTCTCAACATCACTAGAACACCAATTTTAATTGTTAGTTTATGACTAATTAATCATGAACACTTTATACTATTCGAAAACTTCGTAAAATGAATGTCTTTAAATAATCCAAAACAATTTTGGATTGTTATCTGAACTCAAGTAATTTTTTACATGACTGATTGTTAGAAACCATGTACTCATCAACTCTACAACAATAAGCATTGAGGAAATTATAGTTATTCCTTGTAAACATGACACATCATCAAAATACTCTAATATATATATATATGTGTGTGTGTGTGTGTGTGTGTGTGTGTGTGTGTGTGCGTGCGATATATATATATATATATGTGTGTGTGTGTGTGCGTGTGCGTGCGCGCATACACTCAATTATTGACCGGGGATCGAAAGATCATCGAGAAGTTCCATTATTACAACACGATCATTTTCACCCTCATATATCCCCGTCATACTTAAAATTCATTCTGAAAATGCCTTCAACTAGAGACCGATTTCGTCATTGTCATTGGCAAGAGCTTTACAACTACAAATATACTTTCAATGATTTAAAGATTCACTTCTCTTTTACACTATGATATTTTGATTCAATAAAGTCAGACTACTTTTATTCCATGTAATACTATTATTTTGCCGTTATGTACTTGCATGTTGTGACACGAGTAATTTATGTTGATGCTATTAATCATGCTTTGACAAGAGTAATTTATGTTGGAATCTTCATTGCTCTTAGTTATTGTTTAAGAAGGGTTGGTGGCGATGAATATTTTAATTTTTTTATGTCTTTTAGAGAGGGCATTTCAGTATTTTCAATAAGTTTTATTAACATCATTCACTTTATGCATCGTATTGACATTTTTTGTAAAGTACAGTCAGCAAAATATGAAAGCAAATTGTTGAGTAAATTTATGAAACTTTTTGAAATAATAAAGTGATTAAATTAAGAATTAAGTCTTTTTTCATCGGCTCGTTTAACCATAACTTTTTAATTATTGAATAAAGTTAATGCATCATCGGCTTTTTGAATCATTTTTTTAGTGATGTTTTCGATAGTTTAGCGAATGCGTTAGTAGAAGAGGATTCTTACCGCAAGGTCCGCAACTACAAGCTCCACTCAACTCCATTCAAATCGTTGAAAATTTTAAATAAATCATTTTCTTAAGCGATGCTTTTGATAGTTTAGCTAACTCGATGGTAGAAGAGGACTCTAAGACAACTTCTCACCACAATTGCATGCTCCACATCAACTCAAATAAAATCATTGAAAATTTTAAAGGGGTATAATCAATACATCACCTATAAAATACTTAATACAACACTTTCAAAAAATATTAGACCAAAATACCCTACAGGTGTTTTAAATATTTTAGGTGTTTTAAAAATTTAAACCTAATTAAAATAAAGGAAAAATTGCGAGCCGATCCACTTTTCAATGTTTTTAATAGCTTCAGTAACGTTTTTTTTTCAACCAGAAAAAGACACTTTTAGACGCAAAAAGACAACAATACATTTAATGAACATGAGACGCGCTACATAAATGAATTACAGTGCATTGACTATTGAACCATGATTCATTAATTTTATTACTTAATTTTTACACCGCGGTTCAAGAGTTTAATTGACTATTCTAATTACACTGCAATACCAACTTTTATGTACCGCGATAAATTAATTTTTGAACAGCAATACATATGCATAATCCAAGTTGTACCACAATATCAACTTTTATGTACCGCGATAAAATAATTTTTGAACTGCGATAAATAAAATATTATTAATCTATTTTTGCACCGCGATACAAAATGATAATGAATCAGACTATATCTTCCACTTTCTTCTTCCATCTCCTCCGTCGTAAGCCTTCTTCTTTCCCCCCTCCTTCGCCTTCGTTCTACTAAAAAATAATTCAATCCAGCACATATCTATTACAGTTTCGTATATAATGAATCAAGAGAAAATGTTTACCTTTCGGGGGCGTTGCCCCCGAACCCCCTCGATCCCCACTACCTGACTGCGCAGGTCGATCCCCGTTTATTGTACAACAATGATGATTTTCGAAT
The DNA here is from genome assembly GCA_013146195.2 of Codonopsis lanceolata. Classification (NCBI taxonomy): domain Eukaryota; kingdom Viridiplantae; phylum Streptophyta; class Magnoliopsida; order Asterales; family Campanulaceae; genus Codonopsis; species Codonopsis lanceolata. Next base: position 142,292,485 of record CM028379.1, on the reverse strand, counting down.
CGAAAGTATGTTGTCGGAGCTATTGAAGGATACGATGACATTTTTATAATAATATGTCGAAAAAGTGGAATTTTGTGGTTGAAAAAAATTAACTGTAGACTTTTGGGGTTAAAAACTTTGCAAAAGGGACCGGTCATAATTTTAGGGAAAAATTATGGCCGGTCCCTTTTTTCTAAGTTTTTAACCCCAAAAGTCCACCGTTCTTTTTTTCAACCGTAAAAGACCACTTTTTCGAAATATTGTTCCAAAAATGTCATCGTCTTCTTAGTAGCTCTAACAACACACTTTGAATTTGAAAATTAAGATTGTACGCAATGAAATGAGGATCGACTTGTCCGGTCAAGTCGCGAGGGTCGAGGGAGCAGCGCCCCTTCGTGAGGTTTCGGGAGCAACGCCCCGGAAAGGTAAACGAGTTTTTTGATTTATGAAATACAAAAGTATAATGGATTTGTACTGGTTGAAAGATTTTTCAGTTAGAACGAAGGTAAAGAATGATGAGGAAGAAGAAGGCTTACGACGGAGGGGATTGAAGAAGAACGTGGTGGACATAAACTGGTTTTTTATGCTATTGTATCACGGTACAAAAATGAATTAGATAATATTTGTGTAGTGCAGTTCAAAATTTAATTTCCTAATCTATTTTTGCACTGTGATTCATAAATTTCATTGCATTATTTTAAGTTTAATGTTCTAGTCTATTTTTGCACCGTAATTTATAAATTTCATTATATTATTTTTACACTGCTGTTCAAAGTTTAATTTCCTAGTCTATTTTTGCACCGCGATTCATAAATTTCATTACATTAATTTTGCACCGCGATTCAAAGTTTAATTTTGTTATTCTATTTTTACACCGCGATTCATAAATTTCATTGTATTAATATTTGCACTGCGGTTAGTTTAATTTTCTAGTCTATTTTTTAACCTGCGGTTCAAAAGTTTAATTATTTAGTTTAATTGTAATGCGGTGTAAAAATAATGACCTTTGTAGTGCGCATATGGTTCATTAAGGATATCATAGTCATTTTACCATCAAATGTGACTTTTTCCAATTGAAAAAAAAGAAGGTACTATAGCGATTAAAAACTTCAAAAAGTGGACCGACCCGTAATTTTATCATAATTATACCGTAAAATTAATCCAGCCCACCCTTGTGACCCCAAGAACCAGATCCCCAGCCCAGTTCAAGCCCAGCCAATACTTGGTGGGCAGTCCTTCCAACGAGCCCACTCCTTCCCTCCCTTAGATCCCAACCCAGTAGGCCCAAAGCCCAGACCCCCAACCCGATTGCTTGCCCACCGAACCCCATTCGGGCTGCCACTCAAGCAATCCAAACCCAATAACCCCTTTTTGTTTTATTTTTTCATTTAAACGATTTTTTTAATAAAAAATAACAGATGAAAATTGAACATTTGGAGATAAAAATCGATCAATTGGAAGTAAAGACTATCGTAAAGTGCGTGTTAGTGGTAAATTTCCATAAGTTTTTTTTTTTTACAATCTGATATTTATACACAAACGTAATTTTTCACTTACTAACTTAATCAAATTAATTAGTAATTAATTATGTTTAAGTTAATTTTAATTAGGTTTAAATTTAAAAAAACCCAAAAAAATTAAAACACTTGAAGGGTATTTTGGTCCAATATTTTTTAAAAGTGTTGTATTAAGTACTTTATAGGTATTGTATTAAGTGTTTAAGAAGTGTGGAAAGATAAAAATATAAAAGAGGGAAAATCAAGTAACCAAAGCTTCAAACTGTGAGGACTCGAATATCAAATTTGGTTAAATGGTCGATTGGTCATTTACTAATAGAAAGCTCTCAGGTGGAGTTTGACCTTGATGTCTTCCCAAAAGTCCCAAGCCTTGTCTTCATCACTACTCATAGCCATAGGCGACTGCCGGAAAACCTCCATCTCCACCTTTTTACCCAACGTTGTTTTGAGAAATTTCTTTTTCCATCGATGACTTTATATCAATTAAAGTAGAATAGCAACAAAAAGAAGCAAAAGGACAATCAAAGAATGCTCAACCAATAACCCTGATGCAAGCATGGAGCACGTGGTCAACGCCACCTGATGCCACTGTTGGAAAATATATTTAGTAATTTGACAAACAATGAAACAAGATTTATGCCGACACAAACTTGAATGAGAGTTTTTAATAATAATGATAAGGATTTGAAAAGGACACTTAACCTCCTTTTCCAATAAAATCGTAATGAGGTTTGAAGAATTAGAAAAAATATATTTGAACTACACCAATCTTTTAATAAGTTGAATTAAATGTAATAAATAGGATGACCAAGTGTCCGTTTGGTAGTCATACAAGGATAATCGTTATTATTAATCATGGTATTATATATTAGTGTCCTCACTATTATGCACCAGGATTAATAATCTTGTTTTAAATAATAACAAAATGTTTGGCAGCACCAGGATTAGATGCTCTAATTCCATATTTAATGCAATCAGATGTTTGGTAGCACTAAGATATGAGTTAGTATTATTAATTTTTTCTAACAATAACTCTTATATAATCATCAAAATTTGCATAAATTGAATATTTTTCAAAATTGTTAAAAGTATAACTTGAAAAAGTATTAACAATTAGGATAAAAAATTAAAAATCAATTCTTTTAAAGCTTTTTTTGTTTCTTAACTTGACTTCTCGTTTTTAAAGCAAAAAAAATTGGGCTACATGTCCCACATAATTTCAACAAACGAACAACAAAATAAAAATAAAATAAAACTCATTTGCCCTACAATCTCAACAAATATAGGAAAATTTGATTTCACAAAAACATGATACTACAAAATAATCTAAAACGTCTGCCACAAAATACCAACACGCAACTGTAATTTTATATATAAAAACACCGATATAATTTGAAGTATCAACAATCTTCAATCCAAAAACCATCACCAACATAATCAATTGAAATCAACATACATAATCCTGGAAAAAAAAAACTAATATAATCCAAAAAATGACACCAACCTTAACATAGCATGGGGGAGGGGGGAGTTGAAATTAGTTATTATTGTTTTTAAGAATCATCTTCACCATCTCCATGCAAGTTTCATCACTTTTAAAGCCACGAAAGGCATCGAGTAGGTGAGGCTTCAAAGTCAATTGATATACTACAGACACCCGTTTTGTAAGAGGCAATCCAAGAGGTTCAAGTAGATCATCAAGTTGCCCCCTCATATTACTTTGGTCTTTTTCATGCCCGAAACGACCAACCATTGCTTGTAGTGAATCTATAACTCGTTTCATTACTTTTGAAACATTCTCTAGATTTTTGTTCAATTCCTTATCTATTTCTTCATTCACCCTTTTACGCTTCCTTGGCTCTGGTCCAGATTTCTTGGGTAAATTATTTTGAGTAACACATACTGAAGCATCTATGTCCTCGAGTCCCACCTCAGGAGCATCCAAATCATGAACATCAGTATTAGTTTGTTGTAAGTTGTTTGCATCATCAATAGGAGTCTCAGTAAACTCTCTGGTCGCCCTATCGTTGTCCCATAATTTGCACAATGGGAAGGACTTCATTCTAAGTGTTCTTACACTTTTCTCTTTCTATGAACATTAAAAAGAATTAGTTAGACATATATTTGTAATGTGAATTTGTTAGTTGTAACAAATTATAATACCTTTATATAGTGATTCCAGACATCCTCTTCATCATTCGTTACCATGTTATGATTGCTACTCCAACCAAATCCCGAGAGACCCACCATCGATGATATAAGACCATAATACTTTTTCCAATCTTTCACCTTGGACTCGATGTGTGGGTTTGCTTTTAAATCCACACTTGGAATTTTCTTTTTTATATCCACTTCAAGTTTCCTAAGATAACCGTTCTTGAAATTTCCATTTTGCTTCCAAGTATGATTGTTTATACCTAAAAAACATTCCATAAACACTTGATCCTCTCTTGCAGACCATATCCTCCTCGTTCCTTTTTGGGAGGTGGCATCATTGGACTGATAGAATTAAAAGCAATACTAATACCCATAGATCTTAATCTTCACATATGAATTACTCGAAACAATAAACTAGATGCAGAAGCGTACCTGAATCTATGAGAATTATTGTTCCTTGGTTATGCGTCTTCCAATTGTAACGTAGTATCTTTAGGGTTTCTCTTGCTGATGGGACGGCAGAGAGAAAAGATTATTAATCTACGTACAACCCCAAACCGACACAGGTTCACAAGTAGAGTACACTAGGGCGCTTGAGAGAACCATGTCGAAGGAACTTGGGGACCATAACCTTTTATAGGAATAGTTTGACCTAATTATCAACCAGCCCATAATAAGTTGACAATTAGCACCCATGAGGTCTCTACACATATTCAATTAATACCCCATACTTATCAAAAGATGACTTAGGCTCATTTAACTTAGTAAATCACTTCAATCAGGCCTATTAACTTTAGATAACATGAAGTATACTTTAAGCCGCATTGCATACACATCTGTATGCCCAAATGCACATATTTATCATATGCACATACATATAAGTCCATAAAATTCTTACAATCGCCCACTTGGACAATATATACATGTGCATACGTATAAATCTAACAATCGTATATCATGTTATATACTTTAGAAGCTCGAGCAATCCTTTGCTTTTAGTCATCTTAAACCAATCCCGTCCATTAGTCAAATTAACATAAGGATCAAAGAGACTTTCATCATATTTATCGCAACTAGACCCATCAGTGGTCACATACATTAACATAACTAACGACATGGATCAAGTTATGGATGTGTAGCATGGAAATTACATATAATGTGATCTTCACATGTCTATCTCCAACTGCTCCTACCTTAGTCCATATGAGATCAAATAACAAGTGCTAAATACTAAATAACTTTATGCTTTAACAAAATCCAAAATTACAGAATTGTCATGACAATAAAAGATAAATGTCAAGCAAATACTCAATACAAACTCCCACTGAAACTATGTATAATCTAAGTGCATAATACCCATACGAGCAATGTGCTCGTGAAAGACCTTAGGTGTCAAACTTTTAGTGAGTGAATCCGCTATCATGGAATTTGTCCCAATATGTTCAATACAAATGTGGCCACTCTGAATTCTTTCTTTAACAACAAGGAATTTGATATCTATATGTTTAGACTTAGAAGAGCTCATGTTGTTGTTTGAGTAAAGGATTGCAGACTTATTGTCACAAAATAACTTTAATGGTCTTTCAATACCATCTACTTCTCGTAGCCCAGTGACAAAATTTCACAGCCAAACCCATTGATTTGATGCCTCGTAGCATGCTACAAATTCTGCTTCCATAGTGGAAGAAGCAACGAGTGTCTGCTTAACACTCTTCCAAGAGATTGCTCCTTCAGCTAGCAAATAGATGTAGCCCGAAGTGGATCTAAGACTATCTTGGCATCCGTAAAATCGGAATCAGAATACCCAATGATCTCAAGTTTATCCGACCTTTTATATGTGAGCATGTAATCCTTTGTTCTCTGTAAGTATCGCATAACCCTTTTGGCTGCTATCCAATGTTCCTTACCTGGATTGCTGAGGTATCTGCCTAACATTCCAATAATGAATGCCAGGTCCGGACGGGTGCAAACCTGTGCATACATCAAACTCCCTACAGTCGAAGCATAATGGATATCTTTCATTTCTTTAGACTCAATTTCATTCTTAGGGCACTGATTGAGACTGAATCTAACTCTTTTAGCAACTGGGGTATCACCTGGTTTACAATCTTGCATGCAAAACATTTTGAGTACCTTTTCAATATATCCCTTTTGTGATAATCCAAGAATACCCTGAGAACGATCTCGGTGTATTTGGATTCCTAATACAAAAGATGTATCACCAAGATATTTCATCTTAAATTTCTTTGATAGAAATTTCCTAGTCTCATGCAATAGGTCTATATCATTTGTGGCAAGCAGGATGTCATCCACGTATAAAACCAGAAAAATGTATTGCTCCCATTGAACTTATGGTATATACATTCATCAACCGCATTGATCTTAAAACCAAATGATAATTCAACTTGATGAAATTTGTGATACCATTGTCGAGATGCATGTTTGAGCCCATATATGTTCATAAAACCATTTGGGAATCTTTTGTTTTACCATATAGTCGTTTCTTCGAGCTTGAGAAACACGCTTGTTAACTCTAAATCCAAATGGAACCATAATCTATGAGTAAGGATCTCTTTATAAACCTTCTTTTGGTAAATCGCAACTAGTCTTTATCTTTCCACATTACCATGTGCCTCTCCCTATAGTGAATCAGGTAACGCACTATGACTAATCATACTTCTTACAATATCTTTTAAAGTCCTATTTTGTCTTTCAGCCACACCATTATAAGAATAGTTTGACCTAATTATCAACCAGCCCATAATAAGTTGACAATTAGCACCCATGAGGTCTCTACACATATTCAATTAATACCCCATACTTATCAAAAGATGATTTAGGTCCATTTAACTTAGTAAATCACTTAAATCAGGCCTATTAACTTTAGATAACATGAAGTATATGTTAAGCCGCAGTGCATACACGTCTGTATGCCCAAATCCACATATTTATCATATGCACGTACATATAAGTCCATAAAATTCTTACATGGACTTGTTACGTGGAAGTGCCATAGCTATTGAAATTTAAACAAATCACATAAGCAATAAAATCAAATCTCAAGTTTATGGTGCATTCTTGAGAAGAGATGTGATATAATAAAATGATATTATATCACGTTCATGAACACTATCAAGTTTAAATGAAGTTTCATATTAACACTACAAAACAAATATATGCCTAGAAAAAAGAAATATCTGTATTAAATTAAAATTCAATATGAAACTCAAAATATAGCAAAATTCCAATACAAAACAAGTATGACATAACTTGAACTGAATACCACTGAAAATAAATGTTCAATGCCTAACATATGAATAACGTTGTTCAGTTTGCCTCTCTCCAAGCATCGTACATCTCATGGGCTAATGTGTCCCTCCAAGCTGTCCATTCATCTGATGTGTCAACTGAATTAACAAACTCAACTTCTTCACCATTATTAGCATCTCCGTTAACTTCATTAGTGACATTCTCATTTTCGTCTAGCAGAACCTCAATTGGATCAATGTCCATCTCTCGGCGAATAAGGTTGTGTAAAATACAACATGCCATGGCTATTACCGTGGGTCCGTATAGGGTAGTAAGAAGGACTCCTTAGTATACCCCACCGCATCTTAAGTACGCCAAAACATCTCTCTATAACGTTATGTGCTTGTGTATGCTTCATGTTAAAATATTCCTCAGGACTTTGTGGAGGTTCTCCATTACGAAATGTGCCTAAGTGGTATCGTCGGGACCGATAGGGTGCTAGAAACCCAGGTCCATTGGTATATCCTGCATCAACAAGGTAATATTGGCCTGACACATAATTTTATTTAGTTACTTTCTATATTATAAAAAGTTGGTTAATTCAACAAAATAAACTTATACAATTATTTTATCGTGAGGGATCCTTAATCCATTTGGCCTAGTAACAGCATCACGTAGTACTCTACCATCTGCTGTTAAACCTTCCCATCTCGTCAATACGAATATAAAATTCATTTTCTTATTACATACCCCTAGCAAATTCATGGCTATTTCTCCCTTTTCGAGATCTATATATGGGCTTTGCTTCCTCGCCACAGTTCACTCTAATATACGTACCATCTAACGCACCCAAGCAACCTGTAGACACCCCAATTTTGTACCCCGGGTATGTAACATGACATGAAATATCAAGACCTGTCAAAAAGCTAACAAATGTCAAGTTACAAGGTTTAAAATGCAAAAAATGCAAAAAAAATGAAAGGATGCATGAACAGTAAATTATAGGGGGCAAAATGCCAAAAATTGAAAGAAAAAGAGTTGTGGGCGCCGCCCACAACCCCTCTTGGCGCCGCGCCAGCATCCTCCATGAGTGGCGCCCAATAGTACCTCATGTACTGTAGCATTTTGTCTTCGGTACAATTCTCTCAGTGCACAATACAAGTCGTTAAAGCTCAGTGGATGATACTTAATCATGAAGAAAGCCAAGATTTTCGCCTATAAATAAAGGCATCCGGTACTCAGAATACATACACTTCACACAGCAGTTTGTTAAAGTTCTCCCGAGAGAACGCCAAGGTTATTTCCTCTTCAGCCCCGAAGCTCTGCCAAATCTCCCCCAAACACCAAAACTCTCCGGCCAAAGTGAACCCTAGCTACCCAACTAGGTTTTCGCCCTATTTCACCGGTTCCAAAAACCCAAAAAGAGCAGTTGCCCTGCCCGAATCTAGACGTCAAATCTAGCCGAAGCAAGCAGTTGCTCTGCCCGATTCGAGACACAATATCAAGTAAAAGCAAACAGTTGCTATGCCCACATCCACACGTAAAAATCAAGCAAAAGCAAACAGTTGCTCTACCCGATTTCAGACTCAACAAACACGCAAAACAAGCAAGCAGTTGTGCCGCCCGGATCCAGAGGCAAAAAGCAACTAATCAAAGTAGTCGCTCTACCCGAATCCCCACAACAGCAAAACAACAGAAAAAAGACTTCCTTTCTCAAAATGACAGGGAAGCACATCTAAAACCGCCTAGTGGACTTAAGCCCAGGCATATTGGGTTCAGACACTCACGTTCCGGGAGGTAAGTTCTGTCCCCGTAGTTATCTATTATAATCTATAAATTAAATGTAAATATCTAATTAAGTTTTATTTCGGTTTATACTTTAAATGTAATAATAGTTATATTTCCTTTCAGTTTAAATTAGTTTTTTTCTTCTGTTTTTTCTTTAAATGTAATAATAGTTATATTTTTCTTTTATTTTAATTAGTTTATTTTCTATTTTATTTTAATGTAAAATAGTTATATTTCCTTTCAGTTTAATTAGTTTCTTTTCTGCACGTACATTAAATATAGAAATGGTTATGTTTCTTATTAGTTGATAAGTTTCTTTCCTGCTTTTACGTGTAATGTAAATAAAGTTTGTTATTAGTATAAATGTTTCATTCCTAAAATAGCTTGTAAAAATGTTATAATTATTCTCTAAGTTGTATTATTTCAGTTGTAATTTTCTTTTCTTTTCTTTAATAAATGTAAAGTAATTTCTTTTTAATTCTTTTTTATCTATATAAATGTTTTGTTCTGAGCCAAAGTGTATGAAATAAAGCAAGCGTATTGACAAATCCATTGTGAGACCGAAAGGGGGAGTTGGGTGCCTAACCCCTTCACACCTCATAAATTAGCCTTCGAACCCTTTTACAAATCTGGTTACTTTTGATTTTTCTTTGTTTTTCTTAAAATAAAGATGACGACTCTATAACACATTTTTGAGTCCACAAATGAGGTTGGGCGTATTCTCACGCACTTCGAAGTTTAGAAACCACCCGCTCCTCACACAGCGGGGTAAAGGTTAAAAACGGGGCACTCACAGTGGCGACTCTCCTGGGGATATTATTGTTTTTTTAAAACAAAAGTGGGCTAGACTCACGTTCCTTGGGATTATCAATATGCTTTTTTTCTATTGTATTTCTTTGGCTTCTTTTACGTATATAATTTTCAATCTTTCTAAAAAAACACAAAAAAATCTTCTTTCCTTTAATAGCAATATGCTTGTTTTTTCTTTTCTCTTTTATATTTCTTTGGCTTCTTATGCGTATATAATTTTTTAATCTAAAAAAAAAAGAAAAAAAAATTGTTTTCAAAAAAAAATTCAAAAAAAAGAGGGTCACTCTTTCAGAAAAAAAAGGAGAGAAATTCATTTTCTAAATTTTTTTTAAAATCTTCTCTTTTCAAAAAAAAAAAAAACTCATTTTCTCAAAGCAAAAGAAAAAAAAATTCATTTTTCGAAAAAAAAAGATCAAAAAGATCAAAAAAAAAAAAAATCGTTTGTTAAAAAAAAACTTGAGAAGGTTAAATAGAGTTTTAAAACGTTAAAAGGAAACAAGAGGGGGTCTAAGTGCTAAAGGAAGAAAAGGTGAAGATCAAAGTGCACAAAAAGGAAAAGTGAATGTGAACAATCTTTTGGGCGCAGCACCCAAAGTGACTTTGGGCTACGCCCACCCTTTTCCCACGTGGCACGTTCCTCTTTTTGAACAATTTTATCCGATGTTGGGCTCATTTTATCTATCGCGTCGCCCATTTTTACCGTTTGGTGCACCAATTTTTTCTGTTACTCCACCTTTCAAGAAAAAATCATCAAAAACAAAAGGTTTTCTTTCCTTTAAATCATGTATTGTGTTTATACATATTGGGATCTTTGTTGTTTTCCTTTGTTACCGCTAACAATTTTGTAGGTGAAAAATAAAAGAATTGATTATTTATCCTTTACTCTCCAGAGAGGATTGTCCGGAGGTACGTAATCGTTACATCTCATTTCAAGGATCGCAAAAAAAAAAAGGAGTTTTCTAATATAAAAAATCATGTGTAATACTTAGTTCTCCTTTCCTTTCAGAAAAATATAATCGTTTCTTTTCGAAAAAAAATGATCATTTAAAAAAAACAAAAAGGATTTCGTTCTCTCCAAGTAAGAAAAAATAATCTCTATTCTTTCAAATTCAAAAAAAAAAAAGATTAGCAAAATGAAAATTTCTCTGTCAGAGTTCAACTACGATGACCTGAGCCTCGGAATAAGGAACGTAGGCAGCCTTCGGGTTCGGTCAAATACTTTGATTTACTCTTCAAAAAAAATGTGTTTTCTATAAAGACAGAAAATCTCCTCACCATTATACTCAATGACCATCTCCAAATTCATCTTCCCTCTTAACCTTTCATAAATGCATCACTAGTTGATTAGTTCATCGTTCACTCTCGATTTCAAAAAAAAAATCAGGAAGTTCTATTTCGAGATGTCAAGGTCTACCACTTCAAAAAAAAAAAAAAAAAAAGCAAATAAGAAATAAAAAAAGACCGAAAGGGAGCTAGGGAAGAAAGGAAAGCTGGGAAAGCCAAGAAGCCAAGAAAGCAGAAAGGTCTGGAAAGCCGAGAAATCCAGAAAAGTCAATGATCATAAGCAACAATTCAGGACTGGGGCTTTCAAACCACCCAGGGGGTATCTTTTTGCCCATATTGATGCCTACAGCTCATCCTTGCAGAGTATGCTCACTAATCCATTTGGTCTCTATTATTTCAAAAGTTCAACCAAGTCCTCAAATCATGCTTTCCAAAGGTATTTATCTATATTTGAGTCTGGTAAATTCTTGATTCTCCTATATTAGCTTGTCGAGTCTTCTTCTTAATCTTTGAGCACCACCTATCGCCAAAGTATCTGTTATATATATAAAAAAATGACGAGTCGACTCATGTAAAAACATGATAAAAATACACGAGCTGATGATGAGTCATTTCAAAAATAAATGGACCCACAAACCATTAAAAATGTTAGTTCGATAAAACAACCTTCTGTTTTGGTAAAAGGTCATCTTCGACCAATTGCGACCAAGCTAATAAATGGCACACTAGGGGCTTTTCACCATGCACCAAAACCCTTCCAAATACCTAAAAAAAGAAAAATATATACCAAAGTCTAACTATCTCTAAGATCCAACTTCCCAAAATTAGGGCTGCTCCACCCTTATATATATATCCACCAAGAGTGACAACCGTTTTATACCAAAAGAGAGAACATATATCTCTTCAAGCACTCTCCCAAATTCCTCTAAGAGGTCAACAAAAAAAAAAAAAAAAAAAGGAAAAAATAAAAAAATGCAAGGTTGAAAATCAAAAAAAAAAAAAAGGAGGCATATACATAAAACAAAAAAAAGAAAAAGAAAAGAAGCCTCTCCTGAGCGATTTTCTCAAAATCTCTCTCTCGCAACAAAAAATAATCAATCACTCTTGGGCAACCCCATAACCCATAACCAAAGACAAAAGCCAATCTCCCATCCATACCCACAACTAGGTCCAGGAGCCGACTTCCCATCCAAACCCACAAGTCGAAAAGGTCGGCCAATGATCGTTTTGCGATCGTCTTTGGACAACCCCATAACCCATAACCCATAACTAAAGCCAGAATCCAATCTCCCAACGATACCCACAACTTGGTCCACAAACTAACTTTCTATCAAAACCCACAGACTAAAAGGCCAGCCAATGATCGCTTTGCAATCGCCTTTCAGAAAATAACCAAATCCACATCCCAAAATACCTTTGAGCCAAAGGCCAATCAAATCCTCCACCCTAAAACCAGTCCATCCCAAACACCACACCCTAAAACCAACCTATCCCCAAAAACTAAAACACTATACCCTAACTCAGTTGCCACCTATAGCTATGTTTCAATCGGTTATAACGTTATCTGGATCCAGAAAACTTCTTGCTAAAAAAAACATATAAAATCATTAAAAGATAAATGTTAAGTAGGGTCCATGAAACTTATGATACTCGGCGATAAACTCTGGATCATGACTCTTCTTTTTGTCCATTAGAGTCATCCTCTTTTTCTCAGCATACTCATTTCCGTCTCCCTTAAAAGTCTCTCCCAATCGAGTCTTTCTGGGGCTGTCTCCAGTTAATCTCTTCAGGAACTTTCTAATCCCATTTTATAAAATTTGGTTCATCGAGTCATCCCGGGGCTTCTCCCGCCAAACTCATTGGATACATAAATGCTCATCATATCTAGAAACAGCTGTCCTTTCCATCTCGCCTGAAGAAATGAAGAGGCTACAAAGGTTTGATCCCTCAAGAATAAACGACTTATCTTCACATGCATTAAAAGATCGGTTCCCTATGAGGTAAAAGCTCGATAGGTTGAAAACCCGAAAGGGCGACCTAGGCAAATGTTAGAGCACAAAAAAAAAAAGTGGTCCATCTGAAGCATCGATTAGTAGGTTTCGCTAATCCTGATTGAATTCCTTTTTTGAATGATGCACTAGTCAAAAGACTGAAAAGTAACCCTAAACTTCACCCACCTTCATCTCAAATATCACCATCAACTCCTATACTCATAACCATTCAAAGCCAACCTGAAGCCACATATCAAGCTCTTATATTACATTTCCATCACCTTGCCTTATCTTGTCTTAACATGTTTAAGAAACGGATGACACACATGCACATTCAAGACTCCTTTTTTAAGAAAAAGAAAGTTTCATTCGCATGTTTGTATCTTTTGTTTGCATCCTTTTACGGCATCTTATCAAGTCTTCTGCCGCATCGGCCCTCGGAAAAGTATAAATGTTCTACTAGGAATCTCGCCAATGACCACCTCCCAAAGATCCTCAGTAGCATCATCAAAAGCTACAAGCCGATCATCGACAACATTCTGCCACTACGCGTCATAATCATCGTTGCTCCTATGTTGGGATAAGCACATTTAAAAAAATCCGCATCGGTGCTCCTATACTGGGATAAGCACATTAAAAAAAAAAACCTACATCGTTGCTCCTATGCTGGGAAAAGCTCATTTTAAAAAATCGTATCGCTTTTCCTATTCTGGGTTAAACACATTTTAAAAAGCAGAACCACTTTCCCTTTGATGGGAAAAGCCCGTTTTAAAAATACTTCTTTCCCTATTCTGGGGGAAACTCATTTTAAAAAAATCGCATCGCTTTTCCTATTCAGGATTAAGCACATTTTGAAAAGCAGCATCGCTTTTCCTTTACTGGAAAAAGCCTGTTTTAAAAATACTTCTTTTCATATTCTGGGGGAAACACATTTTAAAAAGTTGTATCGTTTTCCTTATGCTGGGGAAAACACGTTTTAAAAGTTGTATCGTGTTCCCTTTGATGGGAAAACACATTTTAAAAAGTTGTATCCTTTTCCCTATGCTGGGGGAGACGCGTTTTAAAAGGTTGCATTGTTTTCCCTATGTTGGGGAAAATGCGTTTTAAAAAGTTGTATCGTTTTCCCTATGCTGGGGGAAACGCATTTTAAAAAGTTGCATCGTTTTCCCTATGCTGGGGAAACGCGTTTTAAAAAGTTGTATCGTTTTCCCTATGCTGGGGGAAACACGTTTAAAAGATTGCATCGTTTTCCCTATGTTGGGGAAAACACGTTTTAAAAAGTTGTATCGTTTTCCCTATGCTGGGGAAAATGCGTTTTAAAAAGATGTATCGTTTTCCTATGCTGGGGAAAACGCGTTTTAAAAAGTTGCATCGTTTTTCCTATGCTGGGGAAAATGTGTTTTAAAGGTTGTATTGTTTTCCCTATGCTGGGGGAAACGCGTTTTAAAAGTTACATCGTTTTCCCTATGTTGGGGGAAACGTGTTTTAAAAGGTTATATCGTTTTCCCTATGTTGGGGAAAACACGTTTTAAAACTTGCATCATTTTTCCTATTCTGGGGGAATCGTGTTTTAAAAAGTTTCAACGGTTTCCCTATTCTGGGGAAGAGCATTTTAGAGGTTCAACCTGTTTTGCCTATGCTGGGCGAAATGCACCATCCATCCCACCCAGTGCTGGTTGTTGTTTGTTTGCTGAGGCCGAACTACGTTTGGTCTGATTCATGAGAAAGGGATACGTAGGCAGCCTACCAAGTAGGTGCGACCATCATAGCATTTAATTTGCATATCTGCTTAAAAACTACGATAACCTTCTATAACCAACTAAATATGCTTAGGGTATGTGAGATTTGAGCTACTGCATCCTAAACTGTCACATCTATAAATTGCCGCATATTGCATTCCTCCCCATTATAATTTCTACGAAATTTGGGAGTCTATTTCTTATCAACGATGTTCGTTTACTTGGTAAGTTTCGGTTTACCCGCAAACTCCATCGTTGAGGGGCTATGTAGACATCTCAATTTCGTACCCCTAGTGTAACATGATATGAAATATCAAGACCTGTTAAAAAGCTAACAAATGTCAAGTTACAAGGTTTAAAATGCAAAAAATGCAAAAGAAATGAAAGGATGCATGAACAGTAAATTACAGGGGGAAAAATGCCAAAAATTGAAATAAAAAAAGTTGTGGGCGCCGCCCACAGCCCCTTTTGGCGCCGCGCCAGCATCCTCCATGGGTGGCGCCCAATAGTGCCTCATGCACTGTAGCACTTTGTCTTCGGTATAATTATCTCAGCGCACGGTACAAGCCATTAAAGCTCAGTGGATGATACTTAATCACGAAGAAATCCAGGATTCTCGCCTATAAATAAAGGCATCCGGCACAGAGAATACACACACTTCACACATCAGTTTGTGAAAGTTCTCCCGAGAGAACGCCGAGGTTATTTCCTCTCTAGTCCTAAAGTTCTACCAAATCTCCCCCAAACACTAAAACTTTTTGGCCAAAGTGAACCCTAGCTACCCAACTAGGTTTCCGCCCTATTCACCGGTTCCAAAAACCCAAAAAGAGCAGTTGCCCTGCCTGAATCCAAACGTCAAATCCAACCAAAGCAAGTAGGTTGCTTTGCTCGATTCGAGACGCAATATCAAGCAAAAGCAAGCAGTTGCTCTGCCCAAATCCAGACATCAATATCAAGAAGTTTGCTCTGCCCGATTTCAAAATCAGCAAGCAAGCAGTTGTGCCGCCCGGATCCCGAGGCGAAAAACAACTAATCATAACAGTCACTCTGCCTGAATCCCCACAACAGCAAAACAACAGAAAAAAGACTTCATTTCTCAAAAGGATAGGGGAAGCACATCAAAAACCACCTAGTGGGCTTAAGCCCAGGCATATTGGGTTCAGACACTCACGTTCCGGGAGGTAAGTTCTGTCCCCGAAGTTATCTATTATAATCTATAAATTAAATGTAAATATCTAATTAAGTTTTATTACAGTTTATACTTTAAATGTAATAATAGTTATATTTCCTTTCTGTTTAAATTAGTTTCTTTTCTGTCTTTTCTTTAAATGTAATAATAGTTATATTTTTCTTTTATTTTAATTAGTTTATTTTCTGTTTTGTTTTAATGTAAAATAGTTATATTTCCTTTCAGTTTAATTAGTTTCTTTTCTGCACATACATTAAATATAGAAATGGTTATGTTTCTTATTAGTTAATAAGTTTCTTTCTTGCTTTTATGTGTAATGTAAATAAAGTTTGTTATTAGTATAAATGTTTTATTCCTAAAATAGCTTGTAAAAATGTTATAATTATTCTCTAAGTTGTATTATTTCAGTTGTAATTTTCTTTTCTGTTCTTTAATAAATGTAAAGTAATTTCTTTTTAATTCCTTTTTATATATATAAATGTTTTGTTCCGAGCCAAAGTGTATGAAATAAATCAAGCATATTGACAAATCCATTGTGAGACCGAAAGGGCAAGTTGGGTGCCTAACCCCTTCCTACCTCGTAAATTAGCCTCCGAAACCTTTTACAAATCTTGTTACTTTTGGTTTTTCTTTGTTTTCCTTAAAATAAAGATGGTGACTATAACACATTTTTCGAGTCCACAAATAAGGCCGGGCGTATTCCCACGCGCTTCGAAGTTTAGAAACCACCCAATCCTCACGCAGCGGGGGAAAGGTTAAAAACGGGGCACTCACACAACCCTACACATAAAATAAGAAATGTGTGTGTGTGTGTGTGTATATATATACATATATGAATTCCAAAGTAACAACTAAAACATATGCATAGTAGTTTTACTTTACCTCAAAAAGGTTCCACCTTGAATCAATGGAGTTTGGAGGTTCAGGTTCAGGTCTTACGAACGATTTCGGACCAAGCATCACAACTACATTGAGGACCTCGTTGAAGTAGTTACTAATAGTTTGTCATGATCTCCTCATGTTATATGCTATGATTCTATTTTTTTGTGATGTGTAAGAATGGATAAAAAGGTAGCTACTTTCTCTTCTATTGATACATACCTAGAGTCAAATACCCCTTTCTCTTTAAGCATATCACAAAGGACGATGAATGTGTGTCTATTCATTCGCAAGTTGTTGATGCAAGACGTTTCAGATTTTGTAACCAACCTATCAATTTCTTCAACTTGCCTCGAAATCTTATCAAACATTGTATATAAATGATTGTCATCATTTTCAAAAAATCCATTTTCAATCGTGTAGGTAACAGTGATAGCCATCATGTTGTAAAAAGCATCTACAGCTACCAAGATAGCATGCATCGCAAGAAAAACTGCTATCTCTTCCTCATGGTTTAGTGAATCCATTTCAAGATCTTCGTCTTGATTTGGTGAATCCATTTCTATACAACACGTAAACTACTAAGCATAAAATAAAATAAAAAGTGAACTTCAATCAACCTACTAAGGTTAAAAAGTAAATTGTAATAATATTAACTGAGAATAATATACAACATGTAAACTAATAAACTTTTTAACTACTAATGTTAACTGTGAATAATATAATTTTTTAATGATTCTATTAAAAAAGATCCTTAGGTTTATACTTTTAATGATTCTTGTATTGAATACACTCAATTTATACACCGTAAATTCAACCTAGGACTTTGAAAAAGGAAATATCCTTATCACCTAGTTGTTGAGAAGACATGCTAGCTTTATGACGGATCCCTCGCACTTAGATCCAATAAAAGCGTCTATATTCTCATAAAAGAGTAAATTCTACCAGTAGGTCAAAGAACTACGATTTTATTTGTATCTATTTGACTGCTAGCTATCTCTTTCTTTTTCATATTAGTATTCCTAAGTGCTTCTAGGTATTCAGTCAAGGCTTTCCAAGTAGTCTTCCCTTTTCTCCTTCTTTACTACTCCCTTCGTCCTCAAATTATTATACTACTTTCTTTTTTCGTCCGTCCCAAGATAATTGTCTTGTTTGAAACTTTCCTTTTTAGGACAACATTTTTACCACTTTACTCTTACTTTTTCATCATATTTTAATTATGAGCCACATACACATGAGCTTTAAAATAAACTACACATCAAACTAATATTAATAATCCAGTCAAATGTATTTTCTTAAACCCGCGCCAAGTTCACCAAGACAATAATTTAGGGACGGAGGGGTATTATACTTGTAGAAAGTCACTTGTTAAAAGTTTATGTTTAACATCAGCAATCTAAATATTGTGAGCTACATATCATGGCTTTTAATAGAGAAAATGGATTTGTAGAACTAATTTGCAAAGTTATTTCTTTGTTGTTCAAAGTCCCAAAACTCAAATTATTCGTGATCATATATCTGAACCACATATATTTTATGCTCCAAGGACCAATAACAACCACATAATATATTATATGAATAGCCTTTTAGCAAACCACGAATATCTTAAATATGCTGCAAAGCCACACACGTTACATCAAACCAAGTTTTATCTTAAGAGGGAATTACAGTAAGTTAATTGCTTCAAGTTCAACCCCACTCTCTATCCCAGTAACTGTTCATCTCCGTCTGCTCAAAGGACATGTTCACAGAACATTACAGCAATTGTCTTTCCCTTTTCTCCTTCTTTTATTTATTTATTTTTCGGATGAGAAAGCAGCAAATAGCTTTCAAGTAAGAATCTCTTCCTTCGATAGAGAAGATAGGAAAAAAAATTCCCTGGGATTGAAGTCCAATTGTCCCATTCGTTCGCCAACCACAAAAAAGAGAGAATAGAATGGACTTTTTGAATTAGTTTTCTTCATGGGCAGCCCCTTCTTTCAATTGATTTTAACAAACTATAATATCATAATGATTCCAACTCAAACAAGAAGAACAAGAAAAAAGGAAGGATGAAATCACTAACCTGATTGAGATTCCCACCCAGTCAAAGGCAATCGCCAGAGAGAAGAAGTTGATGGTTTTTGCCCTAGTTGTTTTTCGCGGCGTTGATATAGATATACAGGGTAATTTTCGGTAGTAGAAATAAATAATATAGCGCCTTCTAAGCCGGGCTATAATAATACCACCCCCCCCCCGTCCAGGATAAATAACAAGGGAAAAAAGGGCTTATCCGGACCACTCCTCTTATTAAGTCAGATGCTTGATAGCGCACCAAATAACCTGCTTAAATATTAATAGTCCTATCCGACCTCTTATCCGGCTACCAAACGGCCCCTAAGTCTTCACTCTTTCTCTCCAAACCCACGTGGGAACTTTACTTCTTTTGTAAACACTATAAAATCATTTTTATCCAAAATTTTTTTGTATGTTGGATAAATAGCATGTTTCTCAAATGAAAAGAAAAAGGTTTTTTTAAAAGAAATTTTGTACTTTAATCTCTTAAAAGGGCTAAACTACAAATAACTTTTTTTGAACCTATTTATCCTCTGCAATTTAGTAAAACCCCAGCATATCCACTAACTCAATCTAATAAACATGAAGGAGAAGCTATTACATCACTTGATGATATCAAATGACAAGATTTAATCGTTTGATAAATGTTCAACTTCATCATCCTTACAAATCACATTTTTTTATATGCAGGAATGTTCAATTTTGTGCATTATGTATACATTTTTCTTGTTGATATGCATAACATTATTATAGTATAATAATTAAAAAAAATTCAACTAAAACAACTACAACAAGAATTTAGAAGGGAAAATTGCGGGTCGGTACACTTTTCCACACATTTATTATCACCAGTCTAGTGTTCTTTTCTTTAACCACTAAAGTCTATTTTCGAAATATTGTTCCTAAAATACCCGGATTGTCTTCTTCCATTGCTCCGGTCAACACTTTGAGCTCGAAAATCACGATCGTGCGCAATGAAATGGAGATCGATGTGTGCTGGGTTGAAAGTATTTTTTAGTAAGAACGAAGGTGGAGGAGGAGGAGGAGGAAGAAGGTGAACGACGGAGGAGATGAAACAATAAGGCGAAAGACATGGTCTGGTTCATTATGATTTTGCATCGCAGTGCAAAAATGTGATGCAACGTGATGTAAAATTGGATGAGGGATTTAAATTGATGCATCACGGTGCAAAAATTAATATAATAAAATTGATGGATTGCAATACAAAAATTAATGCAACGCGATGCATTAAAGTGAATGATCCGTAACGTGTCCTTAGGCTCATTAATGGTATCGTACTCTTTTCTCCCCCCAAAAGTGGCATTTTCTGATTGAAAAAAAAAACATGGTACTGGAGCAATTGAAAATTTTAGAAAGTGGACCAACTTGAATTTACCCAAAATATCTAACTACTTAAGTACCCTTTTTTTTCAATGACATAAGTCTACTTTCGTAAAAAAATTCCTTGAATGCCCCTGTCCGTTGAAGACACCGTCTTTCCTCATCGTAACAAACTCCTCTCTCTCCTCATTTATGTTATGTTTCTCAAATGACTACATCATTATAATACTTGAATCCTTAAACAAATAGACATAGCAGTATGTCAATTTCGGTGACAATGGATCATGGAGAAAGAAAATACCATAGGCAGACTTGGACGCTGCCTGTCTTTCATAGCCATAACAGGCACGAAAGACAAGAACAATCTTACCTTCGACTAAGATACGTCTTGCTAAGATATTAGGCTTTGACACGCGTGGCCTAAGCTCCTCCATCTACTGGCTTAATCTGTGTGAGCCTTGCCCCTAACTAGGGAAGGTAGCTTCTTTCGCTTCGACTGCTTTGACACTAGTAAGGTCGTCAACTATTACATCTATTGAGACTTCTTGTGAGGGGGGCAAAGCTTTCCTGGGTTATAAGAAAGAAAGAATGGGCCCACCTCTTGCTCTCAAATTAAAAGTGTTCTTTACCGGCTAAAAACAAAAATCGTATACTGTAGTGTTTGGAAATTTATAGGAGGGGACCAGCCCGATTATCACCTATAACTTAAAGGATGATAACTGGGCCAATCCACTTTAGATAATTTCCAACTTCTAAAGTCCTCTATATTTTAATTTAACTAGTAAAAGCCACTTTTGGGCAGACATGACAAGTATACCCTTAATGAAATTGTTTTAGGGGTGCGCTACATCACAATTCAGAGTCAATGTATCAAAAATTTGATTTGTGCATAGAGATTTATTAATTCCAAATTGATGCATCGGTTACAAATAGTTGCATCGTGAATCTAAATCGGTGCATTGCAATTCTAAATTATTCCTATGAATTAAATCAAAACCAAGAATCGTCTAAATTTAATACGGGCTAAACAAGTATAAAGAAGCCATTCAAAGTGCTTTTATCCCGACAATCGAAAAACCATCCTTTATTCTCATTTTCATTATTGATGATGTCTGCTCATGCTAAAGATTGTTTTATTCGTGTGCAACTTCTTCTTCTTCCATTGCGCAACCTAAATCTTATTTGGGTTCGATTGAGAAGAGCATCGCCCCTCTTCCAAAAGGAACTATGAGCACATGGAAAGCTCCTATCGTTGGGCCTTGGTAAGATCTCGAAGCCAATAGGAGTTAACGACCAGATTTCTTTAGTCCATTAATTAGTACATGGGGAAAGACAAATTGACGCTCTCATTTAGCTTTTCACTTGCAATGATTCAAATTCCATTCGTAAAGAAGTTCGATATTAATAACGATGCATGAGTATATGCATGACTAGATCCAACCCAAGTTCCGTTACCTCTTTAGCATATTTGCTATGCATGATTTTGAATCATGATGCATAATTTATGCATCGTGATGCATGATTTCAAATTAATGCACCGCAGTCTCAAATCAATGCATCGTAATTCGAAATCGGTGCATTGTCTAACCATGGTTCTTCATCACCCTAGTTTCATTTCGCTGTGGCCTTTCAGTGGGGCTTAAAGGCCACTTTGATAAATCTCAAACTATATGGGTAGATCCAATAAATATACTAACAAAGTGTAAGATCATAAGTAAATGACAAAGTGATTCGTTTCACGTAACCCATTGCAATATTATACTCGATAACATTTTGGTACAAGTTTCATTTCGTGAAATATTCCATTGATGCTCATGTTTTAATTTCAAAAAATATTGTGGCAAAGTTTTCCTTGGTGTTAAAAGCAAAAGTTTGTTGTTCAAGCTATTTAAATAAGTCAATCAGGAAGAAGCGTTGTATATCTTCTTCCTATCTTTGCCGACTGCTCAAAGTTTTTGGTGAATGAAAAGGCCCGGAAATAAAAGCAACCTTTATGACAACTTTCATTTTTGGG
>CM028379.1:142237327-142270393 GCA_013146195.2 Codonopsis lanceolata | reverse complement strand
TTAGAATGCATTTTCCATGTGAGTGTTATTGATTCAATTGTGCGGGATGAATTTGAGTCTAATGTTCTTGATGACAAGTTGGAAGTGGTCCTTGTGAAAAGTTTGGTGATAAGGATGTACCGTTCAAAACAATGTTGAAATGCAAGAGAGTATCATGGCTCTTTATTCCACACACTGAAGTTACATCAAAATCGGATTTTCGACTCTTCCATTGCCATGTCAAGTGAAAAAATTCTTCCTTCTACAATTCAAGCACCTAAGTTAGAATTAAAGTTACTGAACACTTGAAATATGTCTACTTAGGTGAAAATGAAACTTTGCAGTTATTATTGCTAATAACTTGGAATGAGTTGCGGGGAAGAAAAGTTGCTAAGAGTCTTGAGAGAGAGAAAGGAGCCATTGGTTGGACACTGCGGACATTAAGAATCGACCCTTCAATGTGCATGCATCGTATTACGTTAGAAGGCGATTAGCTGTTCGTGATCACGCGGAAGTGAATCCGCCCATGAAAGAAGTTGTTCTTAAGGAGATTTTGAAGCTTTTGGATTTAGGAATTATTTTTCTATTTGGCTGACACTTGGTAAGTCCGTTCATCTTGTTCCTAAGAAAGCAGGTTTTACCTTGGTGGAGAATGAAAAAAGAATGAGTTAGTACCAATGAGGTTGCAAAATGGGTGGCGAATGTGCATAGACTTTCGAAAGTTAAATGCCGCTACTCGTAAGGATCATTTTCCTCTTCCATTCATTGATCGGATGTTAGAAAGGTTGGCGGGTAAAAGATATTTACGTTTTTTAGATGGTTATTCGAGTTACTATCGGATTTTAGTTGCACGAAGATCGAGGGAAAAAACAACTCACGTGCCGTTCGGTACCTTTGCTTTTAATATGCCTTTTGGTCTTTGTTGTAATGCACAGTACATTCCAAGATGTATGATGAGTATCTTTTCGATATGATTGAGCATTGCATAGAGATTTTTATGGATGATTTTACGGTGTATGGTGATTCATTTGATCAATGCTTAGATAATTTATCTAAGGTCATGAAACGTTGCATGGACACTAACCTAGTTCTTAAATATGAGAAATGCCATTTTATGGTACAAGAGGAATAGTGTTAGGTCATGTAGTTTCGAAGAGGAATTGAAGTGGACAAAGCAAATGTTGATTTAATTGCTAAATTGCCGTATCCTGTAACGTGAAGATATTCGTAGTGTGCTTGGTCATGCGAGGGGTTTCAAGGCGATTTATTCAAGACTTTTTCAAGATAGCACAACCTTTAACAAGATTGCTTAAACGGGATGTTCCTTTTGAATTTGGAGAAGATTGCAAGAAGGCCTTTGAATTGTTGAAAGAAGTTGACCTCGGCTCCTATTATTCGACCACCAAAGTGGGATTCCATTCGAACTCATGTGTGATGCAAGTCAATATGCGATAGGAGGCAGTTCTTGGACAAAAGAAGGGAAGAAAAGTCATGTGATATATTATGCTGAAAACTCTCAATGCGACTCAATGCAATTACACTACATCGAGAAGGAGTTGTTGGCCATAGTCTTTGCATTTGAGAAGTTTAGATCTTATTTCTTTGGGAGCAAAGTGGTGGTATTCTCGGATCATGCGGCACTCAGTACCTTTTGGCAAGAAGGAGTCTAAGCCAGGCGATCGGATGGATTCTTATTTGCAAATTTACATGGGAGATTAAGGATTGCAAAGGGAAAGACAATTCGGTAGCTGATCATTTGAGCAGGATGGTGCAAGAAGAAGAGCCCATACTAATTTCTGAAACGTTCCCAGATGAACACCTTTTCTTGGTGCAAGGTAAATTAGGTAAGGAACCTTGGTATGCGGATATGGTAAATTTTCTGGTGACTGGAGTTTTTCCACAAGGAATGAATAGTTCAAAAAAGAATAAAATCAGAAGGGACTCTAAATACTATATATGGGATGAACCTTATCTACGGCGTATTGGTTACGATCAAGTCATTAAGTAGGTGTGTGACCAATGATGAGATTCATTCCATATTAGTATCTTGTCATAATTATGCTTGTGGAGGACATTTTTGGTCCAAGGCGAGCAGCACAAGAAAGATTTTGGATTGTGGATTTTATTGGGAAACTCTTTTCAAAGATGCCTATGTTTTCTGTAAAAGCTGTGATAGGTGTCAAAAGATTGGGAATTTAACTTTGAGAGATGAAATGCCCCAAGTTCCAATTTTAATTTTTGAAATTTTTGATGTTTGGGGAATGGATTTCATGGGACCGTTCCCAAGTTCTTTTGGTAATCTATATATTTTGCTTGCGGTGGATTATGTTTCCAAGTGGGTAGAAGCAAAAGCTACCCGAACTAACGATTCGAATGTTGTTGTGAGTTTTCTCAGGTCTAACATATTCAGCAGGTTTGGTATTCCAAGAGCTGTGATTAGCGATCAGGGGACTCATTTCTGCAATCGAAGCGTGAAATCATTGATGCTCAAGTATGGTGTACACCATAGAGTAGCAACTACATATCATCATGAAACAAATGGTCGGTTGAAATTTCAAACGAGAGAAATCAAAGGAATTTTGGAAAAGATGATAAATCCTAGCAGGAAGGATTGGAGTTCGAGATTGGACGATGCAGCGTGGGCCTATCGGACTGACATACAAAACACCAATTGGTATGTCGCCATATCGATTGGTGTTTGGCAAAATGTGCTATCTTCCGGTTGCGGTCGAACATATGGCTTATTGGGCAGTGAAAGAGTGCAATATGGATCTTAAAATGGCTGGTCTTGAAAGGAAGCTGCAACTACAAGAATTAGATGAGCTGCGATTGGAAGCTTATGATAGTGCACGGTTTTACAAAGAGCGGACAAAGAAGCTTCATGACAAGTTGATTAAATCGGAAAAGTTTTGCGATGGGACAAAAAGTATTCTTTGTTCAACTCACGACTAAAAGCGATGCCGGGGAAAATTAAGGTCTAGATGGGTGGTCCATATGTAATTGTGAGTGTTATGTCCAATGGAGTTTTTGAGATTCGGAGTTTGCATACTCAGAAAGTGTTCAAGGTCAACGGGACTCGATTGAAATCTTATTATGAGCATTTTGATGTGTCGGAAACCGTTGAAGAAATCACGTTGGCCTACCCAATTTATGAGTAATATTGGGGGTAGGCATTGGGTCTAGCTACAGACGGTAAATAGCGGCGCTAATTGGGAGGCAACCCAATGTTTTTAATTTTGTCTATTTTAATTTTGTTTATTTTATTTTATTTTTATTTTTATTTTTATTTTTATTTTATTGTAATTTTAATTTTAGATTTTCTAAGTTTTAGTTAGTTAGTTTTTTTTTTTCTGATTTAATGTTGTTTTTAAGTTTGGTTGTCTCAGCAGGATTGAGAGTGCATGCAGGATTAAGAGTGCATGCAGTGGGTGTTGCAAGAGATACTGAGAGCATTCCATTTTCTTCAGAACGTGTAGCAAGACTACAGGGGGCTAAGTGTACAGGTTGAAAACAAGGGCAAATAAGCGGGTGAATAGTGGAGAGTGCGTTCACATAAAACAGCTCAATTTCAATTTGGGTTTTTTGTGCCCTAATTTCTTTCTCCTCTTCAAGCACGCACTCTCCCCTTCTTCTTCAATCTGTGCGATTTCTTCATCCTCTCCAAAATTTCGGCCACCATTGTTGCCCGTCTCAATCAGCCATGGCCCCAAAGAAAAGAATTGCTCCGATTTCTGCCCCTCGTCGCCGTTCAAGTCGGTTGCTCGCCATTATGCCACGACGGGTGGTACATTACATCGGCGAACTGTGGAAATTTCGACTACTTCTTCTTCTTCTTTGGCGGTTTCTTCTCCCTCTTCGCCGGATTCTTATGCGCCGGCTTTCCCTTACTTCTTGGCCGCATCTAGTTCCCACCATTACTTAGGCATCTCACATAGCCGGACCTTCGCGTCAACAAGGAACCCCACCAACTGAAGCCGCTCCGCATTCACCCTTGGAAGATTCCGAGCATCCACCTCAGTCGCCGGTTGAGTTGCCCACGCATCCCGAAGGACCCCAGGAACCATTGACATTACCAATGTCAATGTTTCCTCATTCTGCGAGCAAGAAACCTCGAGTCCTTCAAGGGAAGGGTGCTCGACAAGGTGATTCATAGAGAATTGTTTAAACTCAACACACCAAACCTCCATCAAGCGCTTGACCAGATATTTTGGCTCATGGGATCATTGCAGGTAAAACCTTTCACCTTCCTACTTTAAACGCTTTAAATTTGTCTGGCAGAATTGCCAATTTTATGCGTAATGTAAGGACAATTCGGGTTTTAGACTTTCTGCATTTGATGAGTGACTCGTGAATTTTATTGTACTTTTGTGTTCAATCTTGAGAAAACTTTTCTAGCGGACACCCGAATCGATCTGATTTCGTTTAATGGGAAGGTATTTAATATGTCTTTGAATGCATTTAATGATGCTCTGCGCTTTATGTCGGGACTGTTCCCCAATCGAGAAAAGGAAATTTCGTTTGTGAATATTGTGAGCCTTTCAATCTTGTGTAATTTGGCACGGCATACTATTTCAAACGACAGGGAAGTATAATCGATCGTTCGAAAAGTAGGCTGTATAAAAGACCATGCTTTGCAAATAATTCAAAAAAATTTGGCATACAGTTTTTCAGGTCGAAAAGATGGCTCCAATATTTGTACAAAACTAGAATTGTTTTTTTTGTGGTGTATGATAAATAGAAAAAAAGTGAATCTTGATTATTGGCTAGCGAGCCAATTTGTGGCAGTGTTGAAGAAGAAAACCCGACCGTTGAGTCTTGGATCAGTGATAACCCTGTTAGCGGTGAATTTAGGTGTTTTAAATTTGCAACAACATGATTTAAATGTGGCATGTGAGTGTGAACCGTTGGACATTAAGTGTTTATATAGAATGGGTCTTGTGAAATTTGTTGATGAAGGGATTCCTCCTCAGCCGGGTGTGTCTACAGGCGACCTGATTCTGCAGAATGCTAGCGGGGCCGTCTACTTCCTCTATTCCGGACTTGCACGATCTTCAAGCTGCGATTGGCGTCTCGATGCCAATCGGCGATTGCCATGTTGACATTTGCGAGCCATGTTGATGGCTTTAATTTGTTGGCTTTCACCCGCCTCCTCCTCGCCGTCTTCTTGATCAGGGAAGTTATTCTTCCTTTTTCTTTTGTTATTTCTTTGTTCATTGGGGACAATGATAAGTTTTGGTGTGGGGGGGGGGGAATAATGTTTGGTTGGTATTTTGGATGTTGGTTTGGTTGGTATTTTTGATGTTGGTTGATTTTGGATTTTGATAAATCTTGAATGCATGTTTTATCTTGTTGTTGGGAATTTTTTGTTGGCTATGAAGATATGAAAGATGATTTTTGATGTTGTTTGGGTTGTTTGAGTTTTTAATGTGCATTATCGTGGTTAAAGAGGAATTTTTGATCTGTGATGGAATTTTAGTTGAAATGTTTTGTTTAAAGTTACTTGCATGTTTTCAGAAAATTTTTCTTCAGCCCGTGGATATGCATGTGTGGACTTATAACCATGTTAAGTGAGGATTTTGGGCCATTTTTTTTGGAGCATTCAGTTCATTGTGCTCTCATTTCTTCTTTTGTGTTTACTCGCATTCGGATGTCATTCTAGAACTTGCATGTTGTGTACATTTCAAGGTCACATAATGGGTTTATGCACTAACGTGATTAAGGCACTTAGGAAAAACCAATTTTAGCTATCTTTTTGCTATCCTACCTGTTAATATTACCCCTTAGTTAACCCCTTTGAGCCTCATCTAATTTTTTTTGACTAAACCAAATTTAATTGAACCTTAGCCTTTTTAACTTTCTCTTGACCAATGCCAAGAATTGTGGGATTTGCATAGGCTTACATGCGGTAATGGTGAGTTGGATGTTAGAGGAAGTATGTCTTTTTAGTTCAGAGAAAACAGATGTTTGATGTTTGGGTTGAATGAAGTTTTGTTTTGAAGTATGCAAAATAAGAGTTTTATGTTATTCAATGGCTGTAAAAGTACAGCAGAGCAAAAGTAGTGGCACCAATGCCAAGAATTGTGAAAAAAGAAAAATAAAAAGAAAAAAAAAGGAGAAAAGAAAAGAAAGAAAAGAAAAAAACTGAAAGTTTGAAGCAGTGAATAAATTGATTTAGAAAAGCAAAACTGGAGCAGAAGCATCACTTCTCAATTTCAGATAGGTAGAAGTGCTGTAACTGAGGAATGGAGCTTCATCAGATTTTTTTTATTGGTGATAGTGAAGCTGAGATGTAATGTGTAGTTCTGCAATTTCATTGGCATTTTTACCTTATATCCCTCTACCATACCCTTTTGAACCCCTAGCCCCATTACAACCGTGAAAAAACCTTTTGATTAGTGCATTAGACCCATACTTAGTGATGGCGATTTGATCAACGTGCAAGCTTATGGTAATTACATTTCGTGATGTTGAGTCGAGCGTTTAAATCCATATCCCTACTTAAACATTTGAGTGAATGAGTGTCTCCGTGAGGATGGTCGAAGCATGCATACGTGAAGGTTGAAGATTTATTTTCTGAAAACATGTTAGTTAATTTAGATGAAACATTTTAAAGCATTCCATTACTTTAATTGAATTTTGATTTTTCCTATGGTCATGTGCATTAAAATACTTGCATCCAAGTAAACTCATGTCTTCATAAGTTGTTCAGATAAAAACATGCATTATTGTCTTTTTGGAGATGCTTGAGGACACACATCGGTTCGGTGTGGGGGAATTTTGATGGGAACCCAAAAGTGTGATAAATTTAGTCGGTTTTATGATTATTTTAGAGCAAAACATTACACTTTTGGTTGGTTTTTGTGTTGATCATGATATAGGTACACAGGTAGCTGCAATTGAGGAAAATGTTGATTCAAACCAAGAGGAAAATTTGGGAGGTCACATGGGCATGTGATATCCACAGTTTCAGAGCTGAGCTGGGGCTAGTCACTGAAGTTTCAAGCAGACTTTTTGGACAGTTAGACAATGCAGTTATTTTTTTTGTCTAATTCAGTTTTTGTATTAAATTGAAATATTGATTTACCAAGTAGTGGGAGGTTTGTAGAAGTTATTGGTAGTTTTAAAACTACCAAGTAGTGGTGTAAGTGGAGTAAAGGGGGGTTATTTATTGAAGTTTTTCTACCGAGATTAAAGGGAGTCGACGGGAGGAAAGGAGATCATTAGTCGATTACTTTGAAAAGAAAAGTGAGAAACAATTGTTAAGGTAATAGTGGAGAAAACTTGTAATCTTCTTTGAGATTCACTGCTTCAGAACAAGTATTTGGTATTCTTGTAAGTGGTTGTTTTTTAATTATGTTTGTTAATTAAGTTCCTTCTTTCGGTCAATGAGCAATTAAGTCTCGGGCTTTTATTTACGTGAGATCTAAATTGAGCTATTTCTTATTTGGGTTTTGAATATTAGTTAGGTCTCTCATAAAAGGTGTTACACGTAGGAGGATTATTGTACTTAATTAATGTTTAATGGCGAATGTTAATTAATATAATAATCTAAAGCTAGTTAACGCCGTTGATTCGTAATTGTCCTCGGATTTAACAAAGTGGCAAGTAGTACACCTTTTAGGCATCACAAGCATAATCGGACCGTACTACGGGTACAAATGATCATTGTTACATGATATTGCTTCAATACACATGGCTTTGAATCGGGTCTCTTGCTTCTTAATGCAATTGAGTTATTAAA
The DNA here is from genome assembly GCA_013146195.2 of Codonopsis lanceolata. Classification (NCBI taxonomy): domain Eukaryota; kingdom Viridiplantae; phylum Streptophyta; class Magnoliopsida; order Asterales; family Campanulaceae; genus Codonopsis; species Codonopsis lanceolata. The sequence goes on along the minus strand of CM028379.1, from coordinate 142,262,673 downwards.
TCTTACGAGCCTCTCGGAGGTTGTAACTCGGTTAGAAGGTAATTAACGAGCGTCTCTTAATTATCAATGGTAGGAGAGATTGAGTGTTAGGCGTTTGTCGACACTTTTAACCGGTTTATTTAAAATCCCATAAGATATTTTTGCATCGATGATCAGAAATAAAGTGCGAGATGAAATTGACTCATTGACTGGATTTAATTTTATTGAGTTAAATTAATTGTTAATCTGATAAGCTTAGTTACATTAGTTTCTTAGTAATTAGTTTTGAAGTTATTCGTAGTTAAGTAAAAAAAAAATATCAACTTGTGTTCAACTGTTGACTCATAAAATTCTAAAAAGAAATAATTTCAACGTTCCCTGCGGATACGATCCCAACTTACCTTATACTCATTATTAAGGAAGGAGGAAAAATTAATTTTGACGATTTGACACTCGTCAAAGACTCATCCGAAGTCACATCAGAAAACTCACTCTCAGAAAAATCAACCCAAAATTTTTAAACAAATGTGGGTTCCCAAAACCTGTAATGAGAAGTGCAAAGCCAAATATTGTGAACCCTTTGACATATGTCACAGTGCTACAATGTCCGATGATAGAATATGCAATGTCACTTTCACTTCCTTGAAATCTCATATTGCTGGGTCATGGTACTTTGACAGTGGTTGTTCTAGACATATGACATGTTTAATTGAGAATTTGAAAGATTATGTGAACGTAAATGGTGGTTCAGTGACCTATGGAGGTGGTGCCAAAGGCAAGATTATTGGCAAAGGAACATTGAATGTTGAAGGTCTTCCAAATCTCACCAATGTGTATCATGTGGAAGGACTTAAAACAAATTTGATCAGTATAAGTCAATTGTGTGATGATGACCTTCAGGTAAGGTTTGATAAAAATTCTTGTGAAGTTTTTGATCAAACTAACAAATGTCTTCTGACAGGTACAAGGTCATATGACAATTGTTATATGTTCAACCATAGTCATTCATGTCAAAAAGCGAGTCTTGATATTACAGATCATTGGCATAAAAAACTTGGACATATGAGTTTTCGTAAGCTCCATGAGCTTGTGAAACATGATCTTTGTTAAAGGATTGCCAAATTTGGAAAAGAAATTATATGTGGTCCGCCAAAGATAAACAAATGTGGTCCTGCCAAAGATAAACAAACCAGGCATCTCATCTTCCCATAACACAATGTTCCACATCTAGGTGTCTAGAGATGATTCATACTGATCTCATGGGTCCCATTGAGGTAGAAAGTTTAGGTAGAAAAAAATACACCTTTGTATGTGTGGATGATTTCTCTAGATATACTTGGGTGATTTTCTTAAGAGAGAAATCTGAAACTTTTGAGGCATTTAAAATTTGGTACACCCGTGTGATGAACTTGTATGATCTAAAGCTTATTAGAATTAGATCAGATCATGACACGGAATATGAAAACTCATCCTTTTCTAACTATTGTGTTCTAATGGCATCTCTCATGAATTTTCTGCTCCCAAAACTCCACAACAAAATGGAGTGGCGGAAATGGCTAGGGTGATGTTAACCTCAAAAAATTTGGCTAAAAAGATTTTTTGAAGCTTTAAATCTGACTTGTCACATTGGGAATAGGGTTTTCTTAAGACCGTGGTACAATGATATATGAAATTTTTCTTGGAAAGAAACCAACCTTAAAATACTTTCATGTTTTTGGTTGTGTGTGCTACCTTCTCAATGATAGAGACCAACTTTCCAAGTTTGATTCTAAAAGTGACAAGTGTGTCTTCATGGGTTATTCTACTAATAGTCGGGCTTATAGAGTTTTTAATCTAAGGACTAAGACTATTATGGAATCTATGAACATTGTTTTTTATGATCTAACCGATCTTGGCCATAAAACTGTTGAAGAAGATGTTTCAGGAATCTTTGATTTTGGAGACTTTGATCGAAAGCTTGCATCGAATCGATAATCGATGGGTGACCAGCGAGGATGTCTGCATAATCGAGCGATGCGGACAATGCAATTGAGAATGTGTCACAATGTGATTCGAATGTAGCTACATCGGAAGTCACATTGGACGAAAACTTAGCGAGAATCTGAAGCTCGATCATGAGCAGGGAAGAAAATCAGTACAGTTTGACTGATCAGGGACTTGATATTCCAAGCAAAATTCAGAAAATACATCCTTCATCTCAGATCATAGGTAATGTTCAGGATGGTGTATCAACTAGAAGGAAAGGTAAGGTGGATTACAAAAAACTTGCATGCATGTCCACACTAGAATTTGATGAAATTCATGCATCTTGTTTTGTTTCCACCATTGAACCCAAAAATGTGCATGAGGCTCTTAAGGATGAATGTTGGATAAATGCCATGCAAGAAGAACTAGATCAATTTACTAAAAATGATGTTTGGTATCTTGTTCCTAGACCCACTTCTGTAAATGTTATTGGAACTAAATGGATTTTCAAAAACAAAACAAATGAAGTGGGAGAGATAATAAGAAATAAAGCTAGACTTGTGGCTCAAGGGTATACACGGAGTTGAGGGGTGGATTTTGATGAAACCTTGCTGCTCCCTGTAGCCGTATTGAGTCCATAGATAAATGCTGCTTGCCATTGCATGCTTTCTTGATATAACTCTTCAACAAATGGATGTGAAGAGTGCTTTCTTAAATGGCATTCTTGAGGAAGAAGTTTTTGTTGAGAAACCAAAAGGGTTTGAGGACCCCCATAAACCCAGTCATGTGTTTAAGCTAAAAAAGGCCTTGTATGGTCTCAAACAAGCTCCTAGAGCTTGGTATGGGAGACTTACAGACCATCTTTTGAAAAGTGGGTTTAGAAGGGGAGAGGTGGATAAAACTCTTTTTATTCAAAATCAAGACAAACACATTCTGATAGCACAAATTTATGTTGATGACATTGTGTTTGGATCCACCTCTAAGTCCTTGGAAAAAATTTGTTAGCTTGCATGACTTCCACTTTTGAGATGAGTATGGTTGGGGAGTTGACCTATTTTTTAGGAATTCGAGATTAAACAATCACATGAAGGGATGTTCATATCTCAAGCCAAGTATGCTCTTAACTTGTGAAGAAATTCAATCTTGAGAATGGAAAACAAAAGAAAACCCCACATGGGTACATCCAATAAACTCAATAAAGATGAAAAAATGAAAGTGTTGACCATACTTTATATAGGAGTATGATTGGAAGTCTTGTACTAATTGCCACGAATCGACATCATGTATAATGTATGTTTGTGTGCTAGGTATCAAGCAAATCCCAAAGTCTCCGAAAGCCGGTAAAAGAATAATTCGATATGTTAGTGAGACTTGTGGCATGGGTTTGTGGTATACTAAACACACAAACACCAATCTTGTTGGGTTTAGCGATCTTATTTGGGTAGTGTAGATGACATGAGAAGCACATCGGTGGATGTTTTTATTTGGGAAATAACTTGATTTCATGGTTTAGTAAGAAACAAAATTGTGTTGCCCTATCAACAAACTGAATCGAGTATATAGGCTTGGTAGTGGATGTACACAACTTTTGTGGATGAAACAAATGATCAAGGATTATGGTTTACACAATATATTAACCATGTATTGTGACAACACAAGTGCCATAAGTATAGCTAAAAATCTGTTCAAACTCTAGAACTAAGCACATAGACATAAGACACCATTTTATTAGAGACTTGGTTGAACAAGGCATTGTTTGCATTGAACATGTGGGAGCAGAAAAATCACAGCCGGCGATATTTTCACAAAGAGTCTAGATTTTGAGAGATTCATAAATCTTAGGAAATCTCTCGGTATGTGTGCCATGTAACCCATCACTTCTTTATTTAAATTTTTTTTAGGCATCTTGCATTGTATTTTAGGGGGCACACTAGTTTCATTCATTGTGTTTTAGTACCTTTGATTATTGACTTGGATATGCATTCAATATCTGTTGTGATTTTCTTGTTCTGATTCTACTCACCATCTCCCTAAAATTGTATTGAAATTGAAAAATCTTTTGACCACAAAGGAAAGAGCTACCTTTTGAAAATTTTGGGATGCTGCAATTTGTCAAATACTATGGAGCTTAGGCTTTCATGGGTTGATCTTGAGTAAATTGACTCCCTTTAATTGACAAAGTGTGAAAGCTACCTAACGGAAAAAGAGCTACCTATGGACAAGGTTGTGGCATCTTTCTTTTGGGCTGTGAATCCTCGGATTTCATGGGTTGGTCAATAAGTTAAGTTGCTACCCCCCTTGGTAAATAGTGTGAAAGGTTCTAGTGGTTTGTGTTGAATATGCTTGAAATAAAGTAAAGCTATTCTCATAGGAAATAAAGTACTATGGTATTTATGAAGTCTTTATCTTGGTTTGGTGAAGATAAGATGAAATTTGTACATAAAATCACAATTTTGGCGAATGTGTCTTCCAATGCAGCTATATTGGGAACTACATTCAGATGATCTAGACATATCACATGTGTGTGCTTGCATTGTTTCTCTTGTTTTTTTTCTGCACATGATAGGCATATTTTCTAGGACATATTGTTATTGATAATATCAGCCCCTTAATGTTTTTGTTTTCATAAACAAATTAGTGCAATCTCAGTTCCATTGTTCACCAAGTTGATATTTTATGTGGTTGTCTAATCTATGTGTTCATCATGAGGCTCTGAAGTGTTGGTTTATAGTTCTTGTGTTTATAAATTGTTGCAATCTTGATTAAGTCATTCTAAAATATTTGATAAATTTGTGTAAAATTTCAAATTTTGAAATCTGAATTAGTAGTTATTTTCTCACATTAAATCCTCCACCTATTTCTCATTGCAATAACGGTAGATTTTTATCACTTCTATTAGTGGTTAATATGTTTTTTATCTAAAATTTAAATTTTGATTTGTTGATTAGGTCTCCTCACATTCCGTTTAGTTAATGTGGTTAATGGCTAATTGTGTTTAGTAGAGCTTTTTAGTGCTGTGTTTACAGGTTGAAAGAAACACTTCTCCCAGAAGCTTCCTTCTTCAAAATTCGGCAGAGAAAATTACGAGCAGATCATCCCTCCTTCCCAATCCTTCCTCTTTCATCATCTCTCTTGTGTTCTTCACCTAAATCTCTTTATGGCATCTTCCTCGTCTGCGCATGGATTCCCGACCTCTACCTCGATGATCAACTTCAGGTGGCTACATCCAGCCTCACGGAAAATCGATACGCTGGCTGTAATAATCAACCATTACGACCATGATCCTGGAGAAAAACCGCCGATGTGATCTGGGTTACAAGGTAACCACATCGAAAACGACTAAGAGGGATTCCGTCAAATTATGAAGATCCAAGTGTTGAAGATGTTCAAGCTGCTGAAAAAAAAACAATTCGGGAATGTTTGAAGAATCGTGGTCATAGAAAGTGATCGACGAGGATGAAGATTTTGTTCCAAAACAGGATCGTCCCCGTTTCAGAACTTGTCTCAGCGTTACCGCTCCGTTGAAGAGGAATCAAAGATGATGACTACCCCATACCGTCACCTCAGTCGTGTTTCCTCCAGGACTCTCCTGTTCAGAAAGCTCAAGGCATCGGACTCTAAGGAAAAATCTCCTTCGGCATCCATAAATTTCTCTGTGAAGGCAACACGCTGGTCAAATTGAAGAACATGACTTCTTCCAAGCCGCTCGTCTCAATGACGGCTTGCCCGTGAATCGGCTCGTGAGGGTGATGATTGATAAGAACTTTGAAAGCGACTCAAAGCTAGTGAGGATGAGGATCCCCATCACATGAGCAGGTTTATCAATATTGTACTACTAATGTAGCTACATCAAACGTTTGGCGCAGCTAACTTCTTGATCGCCGCTTTTCTGCATTTAAATTTGTGTCCAACTGCTTATAATCCTCTCGTAAAATTGAAGGGCATTATTCCATCTCTGAGTTGAATGCACAAAACCTCACTCCATTTTTCTCCGATAGAGGTTTGCTAGGAACACTTTCTTCATCTTCCCCATATTTTCGTGATATTATTTACTTAATTTTATGCCAACATTGAAAAACGAATTTGTTCCCTCCTCGATGCCTCGATTTGAAAAGTTTTGAAGAGGAAAATGGTATGATTTTTCTTCTTCTATATATCATAAACACCATGATGAACACTCCTGCTTCTGGCCATTTTGAAATGAATTCTGATCTGAACATTTGTGTTTTTGAATTGTTTTTAGAATTAGCAGGCACCATGTCTAAATGGCCTCGCCAAAGGTTCATAAATCACATAAATTAGCACTTCACAATGTCATCTCTCATGCTTCTTCATCATAAGGTTTGGCAACCGGTCACCCACACAAACTCTAACACCCTCACCGAAGAACCATGCCAAACTCTAACACCTCCTCACGATTGGGACAAATAAACATTTGATTTTGGTTACTAAGGTGCACAGATTGGGACAAATAAACCATTTGATTTTGGTTATCTCTCTCTTGGTCGAATCAAGAAAAATCTCTCTCTCTGAGATAAAGGTCTTTAATTTTCCCTTCCTTGATCTATAAAATCCTAGTTTCCGAGGATATTCCTCCTGCTTCCAACTAGGCATATACTTGTCTTGAACCTCTCCATATTTCAGCCAAATTGTTAAGGGGAGATAGGCTTGTAAACCTTCCTCTTATTCATCCATATGTCCAGGTATCATACTGCTTCTGGTTCTTCTCTCCCAAGCGCCTCCACTACTTCGTGCTGCTACTCCCAATGCTGCAGCTACATTATCGCACACCCCAGCTGCACCTATTACATTTGCTTGGCCTTTGTTTCTGAACAACTAGCCATGGTGAACTCTCAGTTGGAAATCCTGGCTACACAGACTACACTGCTTACATCATTAGCTGCTAAGTATACAGCCTGGTTGGCCTTACATTCTGGCCAAATAGGGGGTGATGCAAGTGTTCTGGGAGTTCTGCTGGCGATGATCACAGTGAATCATTGCGTGGTACGGCCGATCGAGGTTGTTTGCTCAACCTTGTTCATGGCCGATTCTGCAAAAGCAATAGGTTCTTAAATATATGATTGAATTATGTTGTTGGAAATTTGGGTTGTTGGTTCTTGTTTTTAAACATTAACATTGCTCCATGATTCAGTTTGTAATTCTGGTCTGTAACTCCTAAACTATGATTGGTTGGTGGTTTTGCTTGGTTGATTTGACTCTCATTGCATGTCCATTATGTATGATTAGTACACATGTTTAGGGGGTGATTGTTTGGATTATTCTCTCTAATCTTTGCAGGAAGTCATATGCTTTGATTATGGAACACGTGTTTTGGATTTGACCAGAAATGCTCAACAAAGGGGGTGATTGTAAGGGTAAAATAGGTCATGCCTATTTTTACTTGTTTCACCTTTCTTGGTCAAAATATGATTTTTGTTAAGTTTGTATTAATTTAGGAATTAGTATTTTTTATTAGATTTAGTTTTGGTATCATAATCTTTACTAGATTTCGGGTGCAACATATTTGGTAACTAAATCTTAGCATAAATCCTAGTCAAACCAAGATTCTTGACTTCTTTCATATTTGGTAACAAAATCTTACAAGATTGGTAGGTTGTTAATATATCCTTATTACTAATCCTTTTCCTTAGTAGTTGGTCTCCTTATTACTAATCCTTTTCCTTATAGTAGTTGGTCTCTTTGCGGTGTTGTGTGTAGAGCAGAGCAAGGGATACTAGTTTTGTAGAGCTTTAGAGTGAGAATAAAAGCCATACATCCTGAAGCGAGCGAGATTCGCGCATTTCGGACTACGCCTTTGTCAATGTTACAACATTGGCAGTCACATTGAAAATCTGAAAAACTGTCTTGTCTTCCTATTTCAGTTTAGGAAGCTGATTTTGTTTCTTCCCACGTTTTGTGTAACTTGTTTATGTGAGGTTTTTGTTCTCCAAGACTTGTTGTCTTGTGAGAATATTTTGTGAGTGATTTCACAATTGTTTTTGTGTAAAACGATTATTCTTTTAGTGAAATCTTTGTGGCCTTGAGGCTAGGTCTACAAGTATTATCTTGTAGATTGTTTTTGGTAAACCTTAAGTTCAGTTTTTCTATTTTGTGTTCTTTTTAAATTATTCTTCCGCTGCTACTAGTTTTGTTGTCCATTGTGATTCCCATTGTAGCTACAATCACAGTTACATTGGAAATCACTTTGGTTTCTCTAGAGAATCTGTGTTATAGTGTTCTTTCATGTACATTATCTAAAAACATTTTAAACCAATATCACTTTCCTAACTAATATGAAATACATATTTTTTCTATTGGTATTAAGTCTCTTATAAAAAGACTTTTAATACATACATCACACTCTAACCAATGTGTAATAAATCTCATCATTTGGTAATAGTAGTAGAAGTTATTTATCTAAAAAAATATATCTAAAACCAACATCTCTTTTTATATAAAGAGATACATCTCCTCTATTCTTTTTTATTAATGATAAAAGTAGAAGTCTTTTTATTTAAAGACTTTTAAAATCAACATTACTTTTTAACCAATGTAAGATTTATCTCTTTTATTGGTAATAATAGTAATTTAAAACCAACATCAATTTATAACAAATGTGTGATATATATCTTCTATTGTTAATAATAGTAAGTCTTTTATATAATATAAAATAATTAAAAATCAATATTATTTTTTATCCAATGTGACATATAAATCTTCTATTGGTAATAATGATAGAAGTCTTTTATCAAAAAACTTTGAAAACGAACATTGCTTTCTAACAAATGTATGATATATCCTTTCAAACAAATGTATGATACATATTTTCAATTAGTAATTAATAATTGTATTTTTAATACAAAAATCAACTTCTAACCAATGTGTGATACATTTCTTCTATTGGTAATAATAGTAGAATATTTTGTAACCATATGAAATACATCTCTTGTAAAAGTGAAAGTCTTTAGTCTAAACACTTTAAAATCTAACATTTTTTAATTAAACAATGTGTTATACATCTCTTTTATTGGTAATAATATAAAATAATTTAAACTCAACATCATTTTCTAACCAATGTGAGATATACATCTTCTATTGGTAATAATGGTAAAAGTCTTTTGTCAAATGACTTTGAAAATCAACATCACTTTCCAACCAATTTATATATGATGCATTTCTTCTATTGGTACTTAATAATAATATTTTTAAAACCAACATCAATTTCTAACCAATGTGGGATACATCTCTTCTATTATTGAAAAATTAGTGTTTTTAGTGAAAGAAATTGTGCAACTTGAGGCACGAACTTCTTTAAGTGTCATTTGTTTGTTGGCGAATGTAATTGCGCAAATGTGTTCTACTCGGTGAGAGCATCGAAATGATATATTTATTTGTCCAAATCGAGTTTTGGATGAATAAGATATTAAGACTTAAAGTATAATACTTATTAAAAAATTAGAGTTTTTAGTGAAAGAAATTGTGCAACTTGAGGCACAAATTTCTTTACGTGTCATTTGTTTGGTGATAAAAGTAATTGTGCAAATGTGTTCTACTCGGCAAGAATATCGAAATGATATATTTATTTGTCCAAATCAAGTTTTAGATGAATAAGATTTCAAAGCTTAAAGTATGATGTTAAAAGTGAGTCATTAGAAGTAATATCTTACTTTGAAGAGTTTTATCTCACATTGGTTAGAAGTAATGTTAGTTGTAAAAGTTTTTAAATATAAGTCTTCTACTATTGGCAATAGAAGAAGTTATATATAATAATACTAATACCCCTTATTATATTGATTATTATTATGTATTATTATTTGCTAATGGCTAGAAAACGAAAAGTTTTTAAAGCTTCCACGTGGATGTTTTAAAATGAAAATTTATCTAAATGTGGTGAGGTATATATATATATATATATCGATTCGTGAGTCATTTGCTTTGTATTAGCGAAGAAAGTTGCCCGTAACTTGAAGTATTGAATTATTGAGCTTTATGAAGGCGAACCTAGCTGCTACACAACTTCATGACAAGGTCTGATAATTGGGTAGATTGAGTTGGAATGGGTAACAGATCGAAACCCATTAGAATCTAAATATCAAACGAGTTGAAATGAGTTGGGTCAGAACGGGTCGGATTGAAACGTGTAACATGTTAAAGCGGGTCGACCCGTCTCAACCCGCCTTCCCCCCAAAAAACATAAATAAACAAAAATCTATAGCATAAAAAGTCATAGCTCAAAATGAATAATGGATTCGATCCACTTTAACACGACACAATCCAACCCGTCAATATTATTGGGTCGAAATGGGTTATCCGTTTCAACCCAAAAATATTAATAAGTTGGGTTGGGTATTTAGTGGGTTGGGTTCGGCGGGTTAATGGGTAATGATTTATAATTGCCAAGCCTATTCATGACTATCAATCTTGAAAAAATAACCGATATTTGTTGGTCCCTTGTGTTGGCCCCTTGGTTCAATATTTGTTGTGTTCTAGAGACCTTTTGCAATTGTTTTGTACTTTTAAGTTAATTTGGAGGGAAAATGGTGATTTTATGATACTTTGGGGTTAATTAGTAAAAGCTATGAAAGTTCAAAGGTGCTGGATGAAAATCTGAAAAGAAGAAGGTGAAAAGCTAAAAGTTTAAGTAGTGCTTAAACACCACTTTTATACTAGGTTGCGGTGTGTAGACCCCCGGATTCCTATAAGCAAGCCTCCCAAAATTGTTAACTCCCTATTTTTTCCTTTCAGTTAAACCTCCCAACTAATCATACCCCTCCCTTTCTTCTCCCACGATGCACCAGTCGTTCCCTTTCCCTTTTCCCTCCCCCCACTGCCTGCCTCCCCGTTTTCCCTTTCCCCTCCTTCCCCTCTCTCACCCTTCTTCTTTCCTTTCCCTCTTTTTTCTTCTCAATCCTCTTCTCTTCCCTGCAATGAGGTTCTCTCCCCATATCCTTTTTTTTTTCTTCCAACCACCACCAGAACAAAAAAAATTAATTTCAAATGTTCGGACCTGACTAGTCGAACAACACAGTGTTGTTCGGCCAATGGTGACCGTACAATATAATTTTTTTTAAAGAAAATTAGATTCAATGTTGTTCGACCAGCTCTAGCCAAACAACACAGTGTTATTCGGCCAATCAGATCCGAACATTCAAAATCATTTTTTTGTTTTGTTATTTTTCCAATGTGATTGTGGGGAAGATTGGGAAAAAAATAGGGGAAAGAGGGAGCAGTGTGTAAATACCCCAATTTCATACCCTTACACTACGATGTACTAGACACACAAACTAAGCCTCCTCCTCCCTTCCTTGGCGAAGTGAGCCTTCGAGCCCTCGGCCTCCGGCCTCCTGCCCCCTCGGCAGTCTCCTCCCTTGCCCGAGCAAACGAGCCTCTTTCATCCTCGTCCCAACGAGCCGATCTAAAAAGCCAAAAACTGCGATTACGCTGCCCTGATACAGTGAAAATACAACAACAACAAAAGACTCTCTCTTGAGAAGACATGGGAATCACTCTTCAATCGCCTAAGCCTAGGCGTACCAGGATCAGATACTCACGCTACACGCGGTAGATATCGACCTATTATTCTGTCTTGCCGTTATTTAAAATAAAATAATTGTAGAAATAAATAATATTATTATGTTTGTAAATATTATCTATAAATAATATAGTAATTAGTTTATATTTTAAAAGTAATTAAAATATAATATTTTCCTTGTTAAAAATATTAAATAAAGCCGTATTTAGGTAAATGTCCATAAAATATGAAGATAATTATTATCATGCTTTAATAATGACTAGCACACTTTAAATGTTAAATTATCATAAAATAACTGTTATTATGCCCAAATAGCATTTAAAAAATACTTATATATATATATATATATATATATATATATATATAAGTATTTTTTTAGATTAAACACACAAATTAAGCATGTTTTTAGCAAAACCCAATATGAGACCAAAAGGGCGAGCTGGGTGCCTAATCTCTTCTCAACTCGTAACTTAGTCCCTGAACTACACTTTCTGGTATTTTTAGATTTTTCTCTATTTAACCTTAAAATAGAGGTGGCGACTCTGTAAATATATTTTTAGAGTCCACAATGAGGCCAAGTGCATTCCACGCACTTTGATGTTTTGAAACACGTCGCTTTCACGTGACAGAGACGGTTTCGAAACAGGGTTCTCACAATGGCGACTATGCTGGGGACGTTGTTTTTTTTTTAAATAAAAAAAAATAGAAAGAGGGCTAGACTCAATTTTTTTGGTGTTTGCTAATTTGTTTACATACATAACATGCTTACATACATGAATAGTTTAGATTTTGCTTTAATATATATATTGAAAATGTGTGTTTAGTTTATTATTATTGCGAATATTCTGCGAAAGTTGGGAGATATTTGTGATTTATATTTGTTTGGGCGAAAGCAAGACATGTAATAATTATTTATTCGTTATGTCATTTTTATTTTAGGGATTATGACCAAATGTAATTAATTTGAACAAATAGTTTCCCAATTTTTCTTTCTATTTATTGATGTGATAGCCGTCTCGCGCGCTCGCTCCGTCCCTTAAGGGATTCAAACTAATTAGCCGAGAAAATCCACAAACAAACAAAAAGACATAAATTTTACTGCTTTATATTTGTAAAAAGTTTCCTGCTTTTTAGCTAACTCACACACATGCACGCATGTAGAGATATTCCGAACTGTTACCCTTTTAAACCCGGATAAACACGCCTGGGAGTTCCCTATTCATAGAGCTTGGAAACCTAGGCCGAAATTATCACACTCTAAACTCTTTATACGAAGGGCCAATGGGGCGTAAAGCTAACCTAGTCTGCATCAGCCACGTTAATATATATATATCGCATAGTCAACAAAATGCACTGGAATTGACCAATAATTTTAGTGGTATCTCGTTAGAACGATTGAATGGTGGATCCCGGAAAGAGTATAGACCCTTTGTCCAGGATTTGTTCGATTTTGGTTCAGAAACAGAGAACAGTTCAGGGAGTACAAATTTGAGGTCAGGAATAAAGATCAGTTCAGATATAGATTTGAGTAGAATGGCTGCCGAAGACGAACAAACTTCTATGGGTACAGATACAGGGCCTCCAGGTTATGCTTTTACTCCCGCCATGCAACAGTGGTTAGATCAGAATCTAGGTGTTCACACGGATCGCCTAATGGGCCAGATAACAAACCTGATACAAAGCCTAAAACTAAACATTGAAAACAATTCTTCCCCTGTAAGACCCCATGAAGCGTCAACCTCAAATGTTCCCCCAAACACCAACCTTCAAATACCAAATACCAACCCTCCATACCAAAATATCAACCTTCCTCAAATACCAACCTACCCAATCCTCAAGTTCAAAGTTCCAACCTTCCTCCTCAAAACTAAAACACTAGCCCAACTTTTCCAAACACATACTCTCCATACCAATACACTAACCCTTCTCCCAATACCAACATCAACACTGGTTATCCTCCTCAAAATACCAGTACCCCATATCTGAATCCAGGAAACCATCCATTCTCTACCACCAACGCACTCCAAAATAGCCCACATGCAGATCTCATAAACTATGTCCCACCGAGGCAGGTCACAACCTATCTCCCTTTCAATGATGTTGGTCGCCAAATAAGGGTTGCAAACCTTGCACCTCCTCTTAGCATTTACCAACAACCCTAGTTAGCCACAAATACTACCAAAACACCACCCCCACAAAAGTGGAGACATATATCGAGAATCTCAAAGAGATGATGCTCAAAGTCCTAAGCAAAGGAGAGTTCTCTACACGATCATTGACTCTACTGCCTTCAGTCATTTTTCCTTCAAAATTCAAAATGACTGACATAGAAAAATTGGATGGAATTGGTTGCCCCTTCTCCCACTTAAGATCCTATGCCACCGGACTGCAATCAAGGGGTTCTAGTTTCGAAGCAATGGCTACTAATTTCCACTTGACATTGGTAGGGGCTGGAAAATAATTCCTCGTGTTAGCAGACAGTAACACACTAAACACTTGGGACCAGATTGCTAATGAATTTCAGAAAAAGGTACAAGGATAACAGTAGCTCTGAAAACAAGAGAGAGCTACAGTCATGAACCTAAAGGGAAAAGGAAACCTGCACAGATTTCGCGGCCAGATGGAAAAAGAAAATTACCCAAACTCTAGATAGGCCCACTCCTGCTGAATCGACCCGAATGTTAATAAAAAACCTTCAGCCAGCCTATCTTGAACACATGAAGTACCTCCTTTACTGTGATTTCAATGCCATTATCGAAGTAGAAATTTGTATAGATAAAGAAATACGAACAGGGCAATTAAAAACCAATGTACCTCCCAGCTCATTCCGTTACTCCAAAGGAAAAACATCATCATCAGGAGCAACATTTATCCTTGTTAGAGATATCCTAGCAGCCGCACCACCAGTCAACTTTACCAATCAGAGTTATGGTAATATACCATGGTCATACGGAATAGACATGACTGTTAATACCGTCAGGGGAAACAGTGGTACCAATAAAAACTTTAGAGGACCCTACAAAGGGAACGACAGACATTACGATCAACTGTATGCTCTAATGTCATTAATATTATGAGGTATGATAACGCAAGGGGTTCTAAAACCAATGGAAAACTACTAACCTCCAAACCCACTGCCCAATTCATGGAATCATTCCCAGTATTGTGAGTATCATCGCTGTAACGGACACATCACCGACAAATGCTACATACTCATGGGCGTCATCCAGGATCTCATCGACGATGATGTCATTGAAAAACCACCCCCAGTACCAAATGTTGTAAGCAATCGATTGCCTCAGATCAACGCGATCGAGGCTAATGATGTAACAACCTGTACCCCTGCCCAGTTTGGAAAAGATGAAACATCTTTCCCCTACATCATTGCTTCTTTCTCTTCAAACCAAACTAATTCCAACTGCAACATGCTCTCCTGGAGCACCATACTAAGCAGTGACCAGGTTTCACCTTAGGAAAAAGTGAACAACCTCGAAAAAGCCACCTGGATCAGTGGGGATGTCAGTCACCTTGCCAGATCTGGTTGAGCCTACCAACCAAACCAAGAAGTTGGTAATCACTCAGGGTAAGACAAAGAGGTCAATACTTGGGCTGAAAGCATGGAAGATGTCTTGCTAACCCAAATGAAAAAGACCCAAGCCAATATATCCATCTGGGGCTTGTTATGCGCATCCAAGATCCATCGCGATACCTTAGCCAAATACTTGAGCCAAGCAGTCATTCCCATTGAGACCTCTCCAGATGAGCTAACTCAAATGATAGGCAACATCTACTTTGTGAATGTGATCATATTTACTGACCTTGATCTACCGAAAGAAGGGACCAACCACATAGATGCTCTATGCATATCACTGTCGGGATCACGAAAAAAATGAGTACCTCGGGTCTTGGTAGACAATGGTTCATCTCTGAATGTCTGTCCTGCAAACACATTAGCCAAACTAGGATCAAAGATCTCAGAGCTAACTCCATCATCACAGACGGTGAAAGCATATGAAAACACAAGTCGTTGTGTACTGGGGGTAGTGACATTGATGATGACAATCGACCCTTTCACCATGCCAGTTAAGTTCCAAGTATTAAACATCCCTGCCACATTTAGTTTACTTTTGGTTCGTCCCTGGATCCATGGAGTAAAATGAGTAGCATCATCATTACACCAACGGGTCAAGTTCATCCACGATGATCAAATAGTGATCATTCTTATCAACAAGATCATTGAAAACAAAGAAAAAAAGAGACATTCCCATTCTCGAGATAGAGCATGAAGACACTTAAATCTTCTTAAGTGGATTTGAAGTCATCCCCTAAGCTAGAGTCAACGCCATTGAATATGCACGAGAAATAGACATCACCAAAACAAAAAGTATAGTTTTTGGTGAAATGGTCCCACTCAACATGCTCCGAAAAATGAATTACTTGCTAGGACTGAGGCTTGGCAGAAACCAGCAGGGGCTGATCAATTTAATCAAGGAAGAAATCAAGGAATGCATCTCTCCTTTCGGTCTAGGATATAATCCTACACCATCTGAATTAGCCGCAGTCATGAAAGAAAAGCGCTAAAGAAGCAAGACAAAACGCGAAAAATGACCATACCATAGTCCTCCTCTCAAACCATACACGAAAACCCTGAATGGTTATTTCATGAAGCAAGGAGAAACAGTCACTTACCTCATGTTCATTGAGCCATGGATTGACCACAATGGTAAAAGACACCATGGTTGGGAGATATTTGAAGATGTGAGTCTCGCTACAAGTGAACTGGAGAAAGTTGTGCTTGAATCTCGTGACTCTGTATACAGAACATTAATAGCGGAAAACACCTGGACCATAGACAAAGGTGACAGTGCCCTAGCTTTGTTTGGCAGTGACTTCATGGGAGATAGTTTCTAGGTATGATTGACGTAGGCACCGACACTTTTGAGCTCCCGACTGAATTTGAGGATATCATAGATAGTCCATTACAGAACTGGTACACCATCACTAGACCCCTCTTAACTGCTGCTGACCTGATAGACCGTTTCAGATATACCTTACCCCATACACTTCCCTCAGACTGGTTACCTACCACCCCGCTCCCCAACATCAAAATTGAGGACCTCATTCCCAAGGACCTCAATGAAATAGCCAACTTTGTAACCCCCTTTATTAATGAAAATCTCAGTGTTCGCACGTACTCCTTGGTTGCCAACTTTTTAAAAGATGAATTAACTGAAAACATAATCAAACCGGTTAATAACGAATTATTTAACAAGATGGACCCCAAAGACAAAGAATACTTAACCGAAATCGCAAAGTTGGTCAAGTGCCAAGGGCAACACAGAACAATAACAATAGAAGAAGACTTGTCTGTCATCAATCTGGTGCTGAACATTAAGATCAGAGAAGTTCGAATTGGCAGTTATCTGCAAGGGCAAGACATAACAACATTGATCAGTTTATTGACAGAGTTTTCAGATGTGTTCGCATGGTATTATGAAGACATGCCTGAGTTGGATCCATCAATAGTGCAACACATGATTCCGACATATCCAGATGCCAAGCTAGTGAAATAGAAACTTCCCAGAATCAAGCCAGAATGGTCTCTACAAGTGAAAAAAGAGATCATGAAACAGCTGAGTGTAAAGTTAATCCAAGTGGTGGAATACCCGATTTGGTTATCAAACGTAGTGACAGTGTCGAAATCTAATGGAAAGGTTCGGATTTGTGTTGACTTTCATGACCTCAACAAAACATCTCCAAAAGACGACTTCTCTCTGTTAAACATTGACATTGTGGTTGATGTCGTGGCCTCTCACAAAATAAGGTCATTTGTAGACGGCATTCTTGGATACAACCAAACCAAAATAGCAATAGAGGACTAGAAGAAGACTTATTTCATCACTCATTGGGGAACACACTGTTATACAGTCATGCCATTTGGATTGAAAAATGTTGGGGCTACGTACCAAAGAACTGTTACTGCCCTATTCCATGACATGATTCATAAGGAAGTTGAGGTATATGTGGATGATATGATCATTCACTCTGATGAAGAAGATGGTGCTCACCTTAAATATCTCCGCAAGTTCTTTGAAATATTACGAAAGCACCCGATGAAACTCAATCCAGCAAAATATACTTTTGGGGGTTGATCGATGTATTTTATACGTCGATATCGGGTACTTTTATAACTTAAATTAAACAATTCCACGAGTCTTTTGGCTACTGATATGTGTTTTTCAGTGTTTTATGAATTTAAGGGATTTAGGTGAAATTATATGATTTATAAGGCTTTTTTGGTGAAGATTTCAAGAAGGGGCCAAAGTGTAAAATGGAAGAAATCAGCAGACAGAGAAACTGGACACCACAAGGTGTTTGGACCTTGCCTTCGCAAGGTGGACAGTAAGATATCCCCGGAATTGAAGACCCTTGCGGATGCAAGGGGTAATGACCTTTCGGCCGCAAGGTGGCCAGAACCGACTTATCGGGGTTTTCAAGCTAGACTGAAACTCCTAAAGCCCTACAACTCCATGGTATAAATAAAGGGCGGTAGCCAGAGCTCAAGGACGTCCAAGAAGTAGTTTTATATAGCTTTAGCATATGATTTAGAGTGTATAACATAGTTTAGTTGTTGTAATTACAAGTTTTGAAGATCGATCCATGTATTCATTCATCTCCGTGTGCGGTTCATCTTCAAGGATGAACTAAACATTCATTAATCTAGGAGTTGGGAGGTAACTTGTATCAAATCTATGCTTTTATCTATTTCTATTCATTCAATTCTTGTTGATCATGGTGTTTATCAATCCCTCTATTATCTCGCTTTGAACAAATGAATGTAATCGTGAGTAATAAAGGCCTAGAGGTGCAGATAACTGCATGATCAATGTGCATATGTCGTACACATGCTCACCATCATGATAAATTGATCCTATCGATGCACGAGAGTGATAAGTTAGGGTCAGGTTCCATATATGACCTAAGTGACAGTTAGGATCATATGTTCTTGTGCTTAGGATATAGAATGGACGAATTATTTGGAGATGGAGACTGAACGGTAATTCGACAGGCTATATCTATATTTTGTGAACGAACCCAAGAAATTGAATGATACTCTATCAAAATAAGCCATAGAGGAGATACAAGTGAAACCCTAGTCCTAGATTTCCCTCCACCATAAGATCTTCATAACCTGTGATTGCTGCTAAATTAGTTAACCATAGAATAATAATTAGTTTAGATAAAATCAATATAAAAACCCCCCTTAGTTTAATAATTTGCTACCGATAATCGTGCTATTTGTGATCTTCTTGTCTTTGTGGTTCGACCCTTGCTTCCCAAGCTATTCTACAATAGTCTTGTCCACTTGCAAGGAATAATTAAAATAAGACACGATCAAGTTATTGGCGCCGTGGGTCCCAAAGGGCACAATAATAAGCTAGAAGGGGGGGGGGTTGAATAGCTTATTAATCACTTAAAACTTTTAAGTAAATTCTTTGAAGGGTACTTGCAATCTATTGAAAAGATAGAAGTAGCAGAAGACCTTCAAGGTAGTTGTTCCAGGTCTGCCGATAAGGACTACCGGTAGACCTTTTACAAGTTACTTAAGTTCTGCTGTAAATGGATAAAGATAATCAATGTATTAATCAGTTCAAATAACAGACAAACAGTAAGAAATAACACAAGTATTTTGGGATGGTTCACACTATAATGAGTGCTAGTCCACCACCAAGGCAGTCAACCTTGGATTTAAATAGTGCACTATGTTTTCCACTAGATCAATTACAAAGAATATCCCTAATGGATCGTGTACAAAATATTGACTTGTGTTTGGGGTCTAGGGAATTAAATATCTGTAAATACAAGATATTTAATTCGTGCAGAAGTATAGTTAATGAATGTAAACAACAAGAAGATAAAACAATAGGTGTTGATGAACAGCTTCTTGTTGTTGACGAGGACTTCTAGATCTGTTGAGGATCTCTTGATTGCACTGAGCTGTAAGACTTGGAGTTATGGAGTTTCAAAGCAATTCTTTAAGTGTTCGATAGATTCTGTACAGTTGCTTTTCTCTCTGTCTTCAATGGCAGTATTTATAGCAGGTGCACTTCAAAAGATCCGTTGGAGAAGACGAATACTTCAACAACTTTTTTTATGAATGCATTAAATGCATGGGGCTGTCAGTCAAGGATTTTCGTCTTCACAGATATCTAGAGCAGGGAATGATTTCTGAGATCTTCAAAAGGTGGGCGATTTAGGTGTCAGATCTGAGAGTTGTTGCGATGCAGGAGGAGACGCCTACTTTTTCATTCAGACGAAAAGTCTTCCTGCTTTTCAGAAAGTTGCTTTCGGCGGCTTGATATGTCAGGGAATGTCTTGAGTTAATTCAAACAATGATTAGAATAAGTTTGAATTAATCCAATGAGTCATTGCTAGATAGGACACGTCATAGGAGACCAGGTGGACACAAGGTCTGCCGTTGTGGGCTTTAAGCAGGTCTTCCGATGAAGCTTGTGGAGAGGTCTTCCGCTGAACCTGTAAAGTGCTACAAAAACTATACAAGGCAAAGTTCTATACACAGTTGCCACGCAGCCCGATTAGCCACTGAAGTATAAAACTAATGTAATGTACTGATCAGATATAAATTTAACATAAGAATCAACAATCTCCTCCTATTTATATCTGTTCATCATTACTACAAATGAGGGCTATAACTAACTATGTGATAGATAATAGCATGTCTGAGAAATTATATATATTGTTTGCAGAAGATATGCCTCTATCAAAAAGAAGAGCACCTCAAGTGTAAGGAACTAATCTAAGTGCATACAAGGGTATAAAAATCATAGAACAACACTCAGATTAGTAGCAGTTCAAATAAATTTAAACTGGTTGTTTAAATTCTAAACAGATATAGAGAGTAAATTAACAAGAATTTAAACAAGACAATTTTGAAAAGCAAATAATCTTCTGTATTTATAAACAAAATGTTTACATATAACAGAGTTTTCAAAATGAAAGATAAATACAAAGGTAAGGGAAGAAAAGATACAAAAAAAACTACCAAGGTCTTTTCCCTTTGCCTTTGTCTGCAGCCTCCTTTTCCCTTCGTTCTCTCTCTAGCTCTTCCATTCTGCGTACGTACTCGTCATCTGCATCAGTAGGAGGTCTGGTGGAACGAGAACGGTAGTCCAGTTCTTCACGAAGACGGTTGTTCTCTTCCATCAGCATTCTGTTGATTGACCTCATTTGCTTCTCCTCCGTGATGGCCAGATCACGATCACGATTAGCATTCATAACATTGTGAGCAGAGTCTCGAGCAATACGGTTGAGCTCTAGAACAGGAGGCGACATTGCCGAGATGAAGAGTGATGGCATGGAAAAGCTCGTAGAAAGGGAGGAGCGAATACGGCACACTCATCTCGTTGAGCTTCAACGCGTTGATCTTGACATCGGTGAAGTCGTGTCGATCTGTCCCAAAGCGAGTCAGACATCCTCTTGAAATTGTCGAAGAAGAAGCGGCGATCGGTCATTGTCCTTAGAAGCGGTGGCTATTTCGGCGGTAGTGGTAGAGATGCTTGTAAGCTCGCCTAGCCGTTGGTAGATGGCATCCAGCCTTGACAAAACTTCATCATTGGTCGGGCCGATAGGCGGCAGGTTGCACGACCAATGTGAATGGTGCCTACCTTGAGGTAGACGTCAGGCCGTAGAGGTTGTTGGAGTGGAGGAGTGATGGAGTCGGAAGAGGACGAGTCCTGGGTTGGTATGGTGTTGGTAGAGGAAGATATGGTTATAGGTGGAGGGGGAGGAGGGGTTGGTGGGGAATCAATCTCAATGTCAGTGTCAGAATTGTCACTGACATGGGATGGTTCGGGTAAGGGGTCGGTAGAGAACCAGAAAGAAGGGGCAGGGTAGAAGAGGGATTTTGGTTTGCGAAAGGAAGGTTGAGGAGGTTGTTGGTCAGAGGTGAATAGGTCTACTACTGAAGAAAGTTCGAAAAGGAACTTGGCAGCAACAGAGTCTATTGGCTTTGTGGGAGGGATGAGAGTTGGTTGTGGTGTGGTTGATGAAGTTGGTTGGGATTGGTGAGGTGAGGAAGGGGTAGAAGGGTCAGGTGAGTAGTTGAAGGGTGAGGGAGGAGGAGGAGTGGGGGTTCTGGCTGGCTCCTCTTGAGTTTGAGGCTCCTCATGAGGGATAGGCTCCTCCGGAGGTGGTGAATTCCTCTGAGTAGATGACTCAGGAGGAATGGGTTGTGGGGTGGGTGTGACGGTAGAGGGTTGGGTAGAGGTAGTGGGTTGGCTAGAGGTAGTGGTAGTTGGTTGGATGGCGGTAGAGGGCTTAGTACCGGCAGATCTCCTTTTCTTCCTTAGCGGCTGAATAGGAGATTCAGCTGCTTCATCGGTAGGGGCAGGAGTGTCTGCTGGTGGCTGGTCTTCAAGGGTTTTTACGAAGTCTCCTTCGTTTTGGTTTAGGAGTGGGTGCAGGAGAGGGTGAGGGTGGTCTTTTGGATTGAGAAGAAGGTTGGGAAGAAGAGGTTGGTTGTGATTGAGAGGATGGTTGGGCTGGTGAAGGTGAGGGATGGCTGGACTGGGCTGGTGCCTTGTCCTTTTGGCCTTCCTTCATCTCCTTTCTAATCCATTTAGCCTGCTCCTCTTCAGTAGGCACTGCATCTTCCGGCCTTGTTTTCTTCTTGCCCTTGGCTGCCATCTTGGTTCTTAGTAGCTGTTCTGCCTCATCAGCCAAGTCTTTGGCTTTTTTGATGGAGAGACGTGGCCACTTGAGTACTTCAATCAAACTAAGGTTGTATTTTATTCATTCTCTCTCTAAGATAAACTCTCTTTCTCTCGCCCTAGGTTTTTCCTAGAGTTTTCCCGGCCATGGCTGCGGTGCCAGCCGTGGCTTCCGCCATGGAAGAGCCTGCTGCGGTTCCAAACTCTCCATCTTCTCGGAAATCCTTTGCATCTGTTATCAGTCAGAACGCTACACCATGCATTCCTCTCATCCCACCATCAACCTACAAAGGTGAACCCGCTCTACGTCTCACTCCTGAGATAGTCTCTTCCCTTTCGAACCCGCTCTACGTATCTGACCCAATGGGCGGCCTTCCATGGAAACTATGCGTAAGGAGTTCTTAACTTTTGGCTTGAAAGCTGATGTTACATTGGGTCATCTTGACACAAAGCATGTTTTAATCCAAGCAAATCATGAGGCAGATTTCCAAAGGCTCTGGATTAAAGATCAGTGGTTCGTGGGGCAATATCCGATGCGTGTTTTCAAGTGGACACATGATTTTCGTCCGGAGGTTGAAAGCCCTATTGTTTCGGTATGGTTTTCGCTTCCGAATTTGCCGATCTATCTCTTTAATAAGCAGACTCTTTTCTCCATGGAAAGTATGATTGGAAAGCCGCTCACTATTGATAATCCTACTGCCAACCTACTTCGGCCAAGTGTTGCTCGAGTTTGCATAGAAGTCGACCTTACCAAGCACATCCCGTCCAGAATGCGGATTGATAGTGGTATCCCTTCGATCGAAGGTTTTTGGCAATCTGTTGAGGCGGGCGTCTTTCGTCATATTGCACGTTTTGTCATCGGCGGGGCATGATGGTGATTCATGCAAAGTGTATTTACAAAAAGTTAATCGAGGAAAAGATGCTAACCCTACGGTTCCAAATGTTGAGAAGCCCAATCTGGTTCTAAAACCTAAGGTTAATGCTCAGTGGCAGCCTAAGACCAATGTTTCTGGTAATAATAATGACTCTACCGTTCAGGAGAAGGATAAAAACCCTAAGGATGCAAACCCTACTTTAGTAAACCCTAACCAAGCCAATGTTGATATAGATCCAGAATCTGGTACCAATAACTCTATTCATATAGAGAGTTTGGCGACTCAAATTGATGGTCAAAATCCTGAAAGTATTAAAGCTGTTGATCATGAAGAAATTAATAGTTCTACTCCTCTTGATAATGAGGGAGTTAATAATTTTCCCAATTTGGCAGAATCTGTGCAGCTGGCTGAGGTTAATACAACAGTGCCTGGGCATGTACCGAATCAGACTTCGCATGCTGCAAGTTTCGCTAACAAGATAGTGATCCTATACAATCCCCAAATCGATTTGCGGTTTTAGATGTCATTGAAGAAGAAGGGGAGATGGATGAAGCAAATCTGAAGCACTCAATCTGGAAAGGGGGCGTCAAGTAAGAATAAACCTACTTTTGTTCTATATCGGGTAGGCTCACTAGATCCAAAGCCAAAAGTTCGAGTTTCTCCTACTGCATTTCCCATGGAAATTAAGGCCTTGTTACGGAATGCACGTGGTATTGGTAACGATGTTACCATTGCTCGTATAAACACCTTGCTTGCTTTCATAAAGTCTCTTTAGTTGCGGTTTTGAACCAATGATTAATCTAGATCGACTTCAATTAATTTCTCGCCGCCTCGGTTTCGGTATTGTTTCTCAAACTCTACAAGTTCCATTTGGTTTTTGTCAAGTCTTCTTTTACTTGTTCTCTTGTTAGTGAATCTTCTCGGAAATCACACTTCGATCAAACATTATCGTGGCCCGGCCAATTTTTCTATCTTGGAGTTTATGCCAAGTGTTCGCTTCGATGGCGGCTCTTATGGAACGATCTTATTGATATTAATATTCGGGTTTCAGCCTCGATTCCCCATGGGCGTTGGTGGAGATTTTAACATTATTTTACATCAGGAGGAAAAATGGAGGTCGTCAGGTAAGGATCAATCAGCGCCTTAGATTTCCATGCTTGCATATCGACCACGGGTCTTATTGACTTGGGATTTTCTCGGTACTCAATTCACTTGGTGGAATAAAAGGGAGGAATGCCACTATACATGAAACGGATTGATCGGGTTTTTGCAATACTTCATGGTGGACTCTTTTTCTAATTCCTCGGTGGAGCATCGAATCGTGCTTGCTCGGATCACAGCCCATTATTCTAGGTTTTACGCCACGAGCCAAATCTTCAGCCTTGGGTTCTTAAATGTTTGGACCAGCACGCAACCTTTTTAGATCTTGTGAAAGCTTGGAAAACTTCGGTTGAGGGTCGTCCGATGGTCCGTTTTGCGAACAAATTGAAATGTACGAAGAAAGCTTTGGAATTGTGGAATAAAGCGGTTTTTGGAAACATATTTTCAGCTCTTAAAGAGGTTGAAGAGGCGGTTTTGGAACAGGAGCTTTTATTTGAAATTAATAGCTCTAATGAGAATAGGTCTAATTTGATGCAGGCTCAAGCTCAGCTCCGTACGGCTCTATCTCGGAAGGAGGCTTATTGGCGACAAAAATCTAAAATAAAGTGGTTTAAGGATGGAGAGGGCAATTCTACTTTTTTCACTCTTCTATTCGGCAAGCTCGGCGTAAACTTCATATTCATTCTATCCGTAACATGGAAGGAACTCTTCTTGAATAATCATGATATAAAAATGGAGGCGTTGAATACTTTCGTTCCCAACCGCAGAGGATTCTCCCCCCGTGTGCAGTGATCTTAACATGATTCCTCATTTGGTTTTGGAGGAATGGAATCAAGACCTTATCTCTACTCCTTCTTTGCAAGAAATCTGGCATACTATTTCGAGTCTTAGCGGTGACAGTGCTGCAGGTCCTGACGGATTTTCTGGTCATTTTTTCACGACTTGGGATATTATCAAGTTTGATCTTCATGAGGCTATCAAGGAATTCTTTGCTGGATTTTCTCTCCCTAAATCTTGGTCTAGTACTCTTCTTGTCACTATCCCGAAAGTTGGAGACTCCCTCTTCTTTTAAATCTCGAGACCCATTAGTCTCTGCAATTTCTGCCATAAAATAATCTCTAAAATTCTAGCTTCTCGTCTTGCAAAGATCATGCCTCATATAAA
>CM028379.1:142206706-142237227 GCA_013146195.2 Codonopsis lanceolata | reverse complement strand
AACGTGAACGAGAACGCCAAGAATTTTTTATCAATGAAAGGTGTGTGAATGAGGAGCGGGGGCCTGTATTTATAGGAAGAATTGAGGACATCGATGGAATTAAATTTCCTTCCTCAGTGTATGGAGAATTGCCAGCGGGGAGACATTGCACATTTCAAGTCTACATAAGCAGCATCGTTGAAGAAACCTGGCGCTGGATTAAGCAAATTGGGTGCCATGCCCAATTTTCATATGGTGGCGCCTAGTTTTCAATATCTTTCATTTTGCACTTTAAACCCGGCAGCTCATCCTTTTGTATCCCGTGATTGTCCTTTTGCACTCTTTGACCTCAGAACTTGACATTTGTTAATGTTTTAACAAGTTTTGATATTTTATGTCATGTTACATACCAGGGTAAGAAATTGGGTGTCTACAGAGCCCCTCAACGATGGAGTCTATGGTAACCCGCAGCCTTATCGAGTAGACAAACACCGTTGATAACAATAGACTCTCCATTTCGTCAATTATAAAACGAGGGAGAAAGATGCAATGTAGCGCTTATAATGCAAAGAATTTATAATGTGAAACAAACCTTCATATCCTAGACATCTTTAGTTCGGTTAGCAGGTTATCTAGCTTTTGCAGATATGCAAATTAAGTGCTCGATGGTCTGACCTAATGTAGGTCGCCTACGATCCCTTAATAAAGGAATCACCAAACGTAGTTCTGCCAAAACCTAAACCATCATTCATGCACGGCCGTGCCTACCGAAATAAAGCCGCCACGATCCTTATACAAGGAATCAGACTGAGACGTAGTTTATTCATCTAGGGACCAAATGTTGTGGTGCAAGTGCTGCAATGTTAAATGAGCAAGTGCTGCAAAGCTTTATCAAATGAGTGCTGCAAAGGTAAATAACGTTGTTGGTTGGTCGCGCTCACAAAGATAGATCGCCCACGATCCTAGCCAAGGAATCGACCAATCGAAGTTCGCCTCGGGCCGTGGGCATGAATTGTTTCCTTAGGAACTCAAATTTCTCATCGAGAACAAGACCTTTCCCTATGAATCGGGTTGCCTCCCTAGAACTCGGCCACTGGAGAACAAGACCTTTCCTATGAATCCGGTTGCGTGCCCCAAAGGAAAGTTTCCAAACATCATACAAATGCACCGCAAAAAGGAAAAAACTCCTTTTTCTTACCTGCCATGCCCGTGCGGCAAATTGCTGCTGCTGCTTGCTGCTTTACGTTGTTCTTTGTTGTTCTTGCTGCACTTTGCTAGGGATTCTTCTTTTGTCACCGTTCTAGCTCTTGCTGGAAAATCTTTTCCCCTATTATGCTTATGTTTTCGGCTTTAGCTGGAAAATCTTTCTTGATGCTGCTGCATTTTCTTTACTGCTCCCTTTAACCTTGGTCAGAAGCTTTCTTTTTCTTGCTACAACATCTCTTGGTACCAGCTAAGATCATCTTTTCTTTGCTGCTATTTTCTTTTCGCTCCATTCTCTAGCTTCAGCCGAAAATTTTTTCTTCTACCGTCGCATTTTTCTTGTTGCATGTACCTGAAAATTTATCTTTCTTGTACATGCATTTTCCTCTCCGATTTTTTTATGTTTTTTTTCTTTTTATATTCCTTTGATGTCCGCCACTTTTTTATTTGCATGCTTATTACCTTTTTTTCTTTTTTTTCTTTTTTTTTATTCTGCATGCTCACCATTTTTCTTTATTTGCATGCTTATTACCTCTTTTTTTTTCTCTTTTTCTTTTTTTTTTTTTTTTGTCCGCCGGGATATTCTTCAGATTTGCTAGAATTTGGCACTGTTTAGCACTTTTGAAGCATTCCTGGCTTTATTATTAATGCTTATGCATGTCCTATCTATGCCTAAATGATGCAATTAAGCAATGATGCATGAAATTTATATGATTTATTTTTATGATGCCTGATTGAGCTAGCGGTCACTATTTGACCCTACTATGCATGATTTATACTATAAATGCAGATGGGGCTACATGATGCATGCTTATGCTGCAAGGATATAGTGAATGCCATGGGAATATTTATTTTCATGAATGGTGACATTTTATTTTCTTTTTAGCGCACACCTAATGCAGCTTATTGGATGATAAATGCAAATGATGGATGCATGTACTTACTTTATTTAATGCAAATGTGATGCCTAAAAAAATTACAGGATGCTTATTAACATGAGGCATTGATATTTTTATTCTATCATGCATGCAATAATGCAAAATGTAGTACATATCTTTAAGATGCAAAATGCACTTCTATAATGCCTATAATGCAAAAACATTTATTTAGATGCAAAACAATTTTTTTAAAAAAAAATTTTGTTGTTTTTTTGAAAAAAAGAATCTGTACAAACATTTACAATGCAATCTAATTTTATATGATGCAAAATAAAAAAAACACGTGCAGACTCAAAACGCACGCACAAAGCAAAGCTATACCGACCTAACATGTAATGGCACGCTGTATTTCGAAAACGGATTTTAAAGGAATATACCTTCGGGCTCGAGCGGGCTTTCCTTTTTCTCTCTTTTTTTTATTTTATGATATGCGGGGAGAGGAAAAGGCAGTCACTTCCTCCTATTCTCGGCCATACCATTGTTGCAGGGCTATTCTTGGCATAAGGCTATTCTCATAGCCCCTGCATTTTTCTTCGCAATCAGACAGGCAGCAGTGAATGGGCGGAATCCAAGTCGTCTAACTGTTTCAGGATAATGGCAATGCAGATGATGAATAGGACGAGGATACTTCTGGTGCTTCTCCTTCTGATGAGACTGAGTCTTTTCTGTGCCTTGCAGAAGAAGTATATGAGCCCGGCCGGGTGGACGTCGCAGACATTGGT
The DNA here is from genome assembly GCA_013146195.2 of Codonopsis lanceolata. Classification (NCBI taxonomy): domain Eukaryota; kingdom Viridiplantae; phylum Streptophyta; class Magnoliopsida; order Asterales; family Campanulaceae; genus Codonopsis; species Codonopsis lanceolata. The sequence goes on along the minus strand of CM028379.1, from coordinate 142,234,385 downwards.
GGACTGCTCCGGGGCTTAAGCTGCAAATGAAGGAATAGTTTTGGGGGAAACAAAGGGGGTAGAGGCAGTAATAGATATGTACAGGCAATTAATGCATAACCTAAATTTCTTTAGCAATTATTCCTAAGTTCCACCTTAGGACCCGAAAATTTTATATTTTAGTGTTTTATTGCGAGCTTCCTGTCGTGGTTTTTCTTTTTCTTCTGTCAGTCGAGCCCCTTGCATGCTGAAGACTCGAGGTAGGATGCCGAGATTTCAAAGAGTGCTTTCCCTATCCTTTTTCTCCTCATATATATATTTTTTATTTGGCTCTAACTTTTGCCTAAGCCGCCCTTTCGGGTTTTCAACCTAGCGCGCCTTTATTATTTTTATTATTATTATTATTATTACTTGCTCTAATTTTTGCCTAGGCCGCCCTTTCAAGTTTTCAGCATAGCGAGCCCTTATTTCTCCTTTTTTATTTGTTTGTTTGTTTTATTTGTTTGTTTGTTTGTTTTTTTTATACCCTAACTTTTGCCTAGGCCGCCCTTTCGGGTTTTCAGCCTAGCGGGCTGGAGAGGGAAGCACTTGCTAGATAGGGTGGTTCGAGCATAATACCTTTTAAGCTTGTTGAGATTGGAGGCTGAACAAGGTCTTTTCTTTCCTGGCTTGAGAGGAGTACGGCATCTCCTGACCAGATCTCTTTGGCAATATACGGCACATGGTGGAAGAGAGGGGTAGCAGCCTTTTGATAAGTAGCCCCAACATTTTTTCTAGCCCAGATGGCATGGCATGATAGCAATAAGTTCCCCAAAGGGGTGGTGAATGAGGTCTTTTTTTTTCTTTTTTGCCTCCTGCTGCCTTTTTGATTTGCTTATAGGCCGGCATACCGTCGACGAAGGATCTGATTTTGTGAGTAGCAACGGTGTCTACCACAATATTAACATTGGGTAAAAGAGGTCATCTTTGGGCGACGCCTTGCTGAGGTCGCAGAGGTCTATGCAGATCCGAACCTTCCTGTTGGGCTTTGGAACGGTCACTATATTGGACAGCCTGATCGGGTATTTTCTTTCTCTTTTTTTAAAATTCTTTTTTCTTTTTTTTTACCACCCCTTTTTTTGTGCTTTTTTTTTTACCCGAATGAAGTTGACGTGCGGCTGTTTCATGCTTTCTCTTTAAACTTGTAGTGACCATTCTGGCTTGATGCGGTGGAGCTTTTGCTTGATCTGCTGAGCATCCGGACATGTAGGGATCCGGTGTTTGACTATGGCTGGGTCTACCCCCGACACATCTTCATAGGACCAGGTAAACATGTCCACAAACTCTTTGAGGAGAATGAGTGTTATCCTTGCAGGTAGTTGCCGATTTTGACTCTTTTGATTTCATTGTCCAGCCCCAGATTGATAGTGGATCAGTTTTTAGTTGCTGTTGATGAATGATGCTGTCCCTGGTGCTCGACTGACTTTACAAGCTCAAGCAAATAATTCTCTTTTTTTTTTTGTTCGGGGTCCTATTAAATGACTCATTATTATAATGATTTAATGTGTCTTTTAATATAGGTGCAACTAAGAAATAAGCAAAGACATTTAGATTATTATTAAAAGCAAACCGTACAGGGTTTATTACATTATTGAGGACCTGGGGTTTGGGATCCTCAACTTTAGGGAGCGGATTGGTAGATGACCAATCCGTAAAGCTAGGGACAGGAATAGGGATAATATATCCGAAGTGGTCCACCAGATCTGCGGGCGTCCAAAAGCGGGCCGGTCGTAGTATACTAGTTCTGCATAGGCTTATTAGAAATAGACTCAAACTCAGCAGGGAGCTTCTCATAATCAGTGCCTCTGCCCATCATACACAGGAAGTTCTCATCAACCTCAATCATGTTGATTTGAGGTAGAGGGTTATTGACTATATTTGGTCTGGGAGGAGGCTTTTCAATAACCTTATCATCTATAAGATCCTGGATAGCATCTTTGAGCAGATAACATTTATCGGTGAGGTGGCCACTGCAGCGATGATATTCACAGTACTGGGCATGATTCCAGGTCCTGGGCAGGGGGTCTGGTGGCTTATAATTTTCCATAGGCTTTAACACTCCTTGTGCCATTAGCCCCTGCAGGATTACAGACTGGGAGGCTTGCAGTTCATCATAATGACGGTTCTGATTTCTGAAATTTCTGTTCGGGCCATTATTCCCTCCGACTATGTTGACAGACCTGTCCGCTCCATAAGACCATGGAACAGTGCCATAACTTTGGGTAGGAAAAGTGGCTGATGCATTCCCTACCACATTGACTGGTGTGGTGTGGCGGCTGCTTGGTATCTTCCCTTTAGAGTAACGGAAAGAGCTAGGAGACGTATTGACTTGTAATTGCCCCGTTCGTATATCATCATCTATACGAGCTCCTATCTCCACTATTTCTTTAAAATTGGTGTAAGGGAGATACCGCATGTGTTCCAGGTAAATGGGCTGGAGGTTTTTGATAAACATTCGGCATGACTCGGCTGGATCAGGCCTGTCAAAAGTCTGGGCCAACTTTCTTTTCCACATTGCGAACTTCTTTTTTTTTCCTCTGTGCACGACTCAAGGTCCCTTCTATTTTCAGACCGGTGTTGTCTTTGTACCTTTCCAGAACTTGACTATCTCGTCCCACGTATTCATGGTCTGCTATCGGACAACATTAGCCATTGTTTGGCGCCTATTAGGGTGAGGTGAAAATTGGAAGCCATAGCCTCAAAGCTAGCTCCCTTGATCGCATGCCAATGGAATAAGATTTTAAGTGGGATATAGGGCATCCAGCTTCCATCAAATTTTTCTATGCTCGCATTTTGAATTTGAAAGGCAATATTGCCGCAGTTGTAATGTCGGTGCCAGAAAATTCCCTTTGTTGAGAAGTTTGAGTACCATGGCTTTTATATTTTCCACGCCGGCCTCTACTTTGGTGGTGGGGAGTTGGCTTTTGGTATATACGGCCGGATTAGGGAAGGTTGGGTTAACTTCGGCCGCGTGTCCGTAAGGATTTTGGGCTGGATATGGATATTGGGCTGGTGGATTCTGGGCTGGATAAGGATTTTGGGTTGGTGGATTTTGGGTAGATGGATTTTGGATTGTTTCTACGGCGGCCGTGATCATTATAAGGTAAATAGGTGGTAACTTGTCCTGGGGGTTATAATTTTGTGGGTCCATATGTGGGCTATTTTGGAGTGGGTTAGTTATGGGAAAAGGGAGGTCATTTGGGTTTTGGGGAACTTTGGTGCTTGGGGAAGGATATGAAGGATAGGACGGGTAAGGGTTGATATTTGGGTAGTAGGGACTCGGTGGAGGATTGGGATTTGGGGTAGTGGCTATATTTGGTGGGTTAGTGTTTGGCTGAGGAGTTGGGTTTAGAGGCACATGAGATGTGGATGCTTCCTGGGGGACTGTAGGGGAAGAGTTTACCTCACCACTGGTTTTTGACCTTGTATAAGACTTGCTATTTGGCTTAGCAAGCGCTCATGTCGTGCATCCAGACTCGTCTAGCCACCGCCGCATTGCCGAGTCGAGCATATCCTGGAGCCCCGAACTGCACTATATCGGATCGCTCATCTGCCATACCGCCGGATTCAGATTTTCAGATCGATTTCGCCTTTGTTCGATCGAGCATCGATACCCACTTCGATTTGCACTACTTTCCGTCAGATCAACCGGCCAAGATTATCTCGTTTTCTAGATTCGGGCCAGGTTTCTGAGGAAAATGGGTTTTGGATGTATCAAAAGGCTGGCTGAAGGTTTTCTGGGTTTGGAGTAGAGCGTGCCTTTATTAGTATATTTTATTAATTATTTTCCCTACAAATTGACTGGATAAGCACCTGCTTAATTTTGACAGTCTCATGACTTTTTCTGGAACTGTGGATTCTTTCTCCAGAGTATAGGACCAACGTATTCCACCTGCCTTTCGACTCCCCGAGATCGGACTGATCCCAGGCGAATGGCCTATACTCTTTCCGGGATCCACCAATCGAAATGGTCTAGGTCGAACATTAGAAAATAATAAATCAGCCCAAGTGTATATTTTTTTTCTTTTTTGACTTGCACATTTTTTTTGACTTGCGCACAATTTTTTTTTTATTTGCGCAGATTTTTTTTGACTTGCGCAGATTTTTTTTTTACTGGGGCTGACCCACAATTTAAAATGCAAAAACCGGTCGGTCTTTGAAGTGTCCTGAGAATCTATATGCGCCTAACGTTGGCTTAGGGGTAGGTGGCCATGGTGTAGGGTAGCGCTCGAATATATTATATGCATGCATGTCTTGGCGTGTGTGCGGTATCTAAAAAGCAAAAAAGAGTTTTTTTTCGATATAGAAATAGAAAATAAAACCGATATGGCATGTCTTGCTGTTATTTGTGGATTTTCTCGGCTTTTTTAGCTTGAGCGCGAGCAAGCAAGCATATCATCAAGAAATAGAACGAAAAGTGGGGAATCTATCTACCACTATTAATTACAAATAGGTCCTAATCCCCAAAATAAAATGACAGAATGAATGCATATATATATATATATATATATATATATATATATATATATTTTTTTTTTTTTTTTTTTTTTTTATGCGGAATGAAAATAAAGCAGAGTAAAGTAAAAATATAGGGCCGAAAATGAAACGATATTAAAATAAAGCCTCGGCCCTTTTGTTTTGCTACCGGGAAATTATTGCACATAAAATATTGCATATATATTATTATTATTTTTTTTTTTTATTTTTTTTTTGCAAATTTTTTTTTGAAAAATACGAATACTTTCAAGTATATCCGTAACGGTAATTGGAAAGAAACTGCTGCAAGATGGAGGATCATATCCACAAATATAGACACGGATGTTAAAGGAACGCAATATTCAAGTATTTAAATTAATATAACAAGCATACTTTAGCCAAAAAAAAAAGAAAAAAAAGTTTTGGTTACTGAGTCTAGCCCTCCATTTTTATTTATTAAAATAAAAACGATCTCCCCAGCAGAGTCGCCACTGTGGGTTCCCGGGAAATTGCTCCCGCGCCCCGCGCGCCCTTGGATAGGAGTGCGCGTACATGCGGATGCGGTGACATCCACTGCTCTCGTTCCACCCTCCCTTGTTTAGGGGAGGACGAAATCAAAAGTGCGAGAGGAGTGCTGTCGGAATAGCATGTTGGAATGCGTCTCGGTTGCCTTTAGTGAATTTTGATCCAATATGGGAGCTTTGGGTTTTCTATGTCAAGTTATCCCTTTTTTAGGGGATACCATGATATAGGAATGCATCACCCTTTTATTCTCATTCTCCCTTTTTTAGGGGAAAACGTGAAAGTGCAAGGAAGGAATGTTGCAGCGCCTCCACTATGGATTTTATGAAAATAGCCTTATGGCCTATCTCGGATCACTATGGGTGCTTTGGGTTTTCTACGTCAAGTTATCCCTTGTTTAGGGGATACCAGGACATAGGAATACATCACCTTTCCATTCTCATTCTCCCTTTTTTAGGGGAAAACGGAAAAGTGCAAGGAAAGATGTTGCGAGGCCCCACTGGATCCAAAATGTTTTAGAGTCGCCATCTTTATTTTAAGGAATAAATAAAGCAAAACCAAAAAGAAAACCAGAGATTGCAAAAAAACGGGTTCGGAGGCTAAGTTACGAGTTGGGAAGGTGCTAGGCACCCAACTCGCCATTTCGGTCTCAAAACAGTTTTTGGCTAAAGTATGCTTTTTGTTATATTTATTTAATGTATAAATAAAGCATTAATCGCCTACAAATACATCCATTGTGTTCACATTATTTACGCATTTGCAACTGTCCCTTTACAAATAATCACAAATATACTTGAAAATATTTGGCCATAATAACGGCTATATTTAGTACTATTTCCTAACTAAATCCGGGCAGCACAACTGCTTATATATCTACATTGGGCCGGATTGGAAATAATACTTTTACAAATAAAAACTTAAAACTTACCTACTGATGGCCTAGGGTGTGCTCGCTCTGTCCTTCTCAGGAGAGGGAGTCTTTTATTGTTGCTGCTGCTGTGATTTGGGCAGAGTGACGCCTATTTGTGGTGTTTTTGGCTTACTCACTCGGGTAGAATGACGGCTTATTTGTAGTGATTTTGGTTTATTTGGTTGGGCGGAATAACGGCTTATATGGGTTGGTTTTCAGCTTATTACTCGGGCAGAGTAACGGCTTACTTTATGGTTTTTGGGTCGGGGAAATAGGGTGGATACCTAGCTGGGGGGCTAAGGCTCACTTCTACCGGTTGGTTTTATGTTTGGAGGAGGTTTGGCAGAGTTTCGAGGCTTTTTGAGGTGATCGCTCACTATCTCACTTCGCTCTCTATTTCTCCAGCGTAACGAGAACGCGAAGAATTTTTATCGATGAAAGGTGTGCTGAATGAGGAGCCGGGGGCCTGTATTTATAGGAAGAATTGAGGACATCGATGGAATTAAATTTCCTTCCTTGTGCATTGGAGAATTGTACCAACCGCGGGAGACATTGCGCATTACGACAAGTCTACAGTGCATCGTTGAAGAAATTGGGCGCAATCAAGCCCAAACTGGGCACTGGACAAGCAAATTGGGCGCCATGCCCAATTTTCATATGGGTGGCGCCTAGTTTTCAATATCTTTCAATTTTTGCACTTTAAACCCTGCAGTTCATCCTTTTGCGCATCCTGCTTTGTCCTTTTGCACTTTTGACCCTTTAACTTGACATTTGTTAATGTTTTAACAGGTTTTGATATTTTATGTCATGTCACATACCAGGGGTACGAAATTGAGATGTCGAAATTGGGGTGTCTACATCAGGTTCTTCCTGATGTCGAGATTCCTGAGGAGCGTCGTGTCCCGGAGCAGGCTCGTTCGGTAGACACATTCGCCCTTATTGTCTCTCTTTCTTTTTCTCCCTTTTTTTTTTGCATCTGTTTCTTTTATGCACTCATATATATATATATATATATATATATATATTCTTTTTTTTTCTTTTTCATTCATTTTTTTTGAATACTAACACATCTTTTTTTTTTTAAACTAACACTCTTTTTTTTTCATTCATTTTTTTTTATGTAGGTGAACGTGTCTACCTTTAAGAAGCTGCTGCGGGGCTTTTTCAGTATTAGCAAGCTTTATCAGAAACTTCCTGATGAGTTCTCTTGCAAGCGGCAGACGCCGAGGTGATGATGATGATGATGTCGCGAGCCGCAGGCAGGTCGAGGATACAGAGCTGGTGGCACAACGAGTCCCTGGGTCATGGGTGGTGGCCTTAATAGGAGTCAGTCGTCCCGAGCACATTAGCTTCGGATTCCTGCGAATATTAGTCTTTCTCTTTTTTTTAAGTATATATATATATATAATTTTTTTTATTTATAAAAGAAACATGTACAGACATTATGATATAATGCCATAGAAATGTAAATGATGCAACATATTACACATGCAAAACTAAATTCACACATAAAATAAAGCTATACCAGACATCTAAAAGGTAATGGCACGCTGTACTTTAAGAAAGGGATTTTATGAGAATACACCTTTGGATCGGAGTGGGCTTTTCAGGTGATACCGGAACAGGAGGACGGCCACTTCCCTTATTCTTTCGGTGCCCTGTGGCTATTGAGCCCGTGTTCGTAGCCACCTTTCATAGCCTCTCTTTCTTTCTCGCGATCGACACGTGAACAAATGAGTGTCGACAATAAAACCAGATACTGTGCGTAAATTTCAACACAGTAGAAAGCACTTGGCGCGGCCATATGGGGAGCATGGCGCGACGCCAAGGGACTCCTTTGGTGGCGCCATGGATTCTCCTGTGCAGCCACTGTTCACTTACTATTCACGCACTGTGCACCGAACTGTCCGTTTCTTCAGTTTTTGGTATAAATTCAGACGGAGACCAGCCTAATTTCATACCAATTCATTTCATTCCTGCCTTTTACAATTCACGAGCTCTCTTCTGTCCTGTCGCTGCTCTTTTTAGCCGCATAAAATCCTTCGCATCTCTTTTTTATAAATGGTCGCACGTATTCTCACGGCTTTGGAAATTGAGATTTACGAGAATGCCCTGGATTTTTGGATCCTTTCCTTGCGATCTAACGAGATGGACTGGTTTGATCATCTTTTTGGGTTCAGGCACCTTCTGTCCTGGCGGAATGTCATTATAAACTGGGACATGTTGAGGGGAGCCATCAGGTTTTGGTCTCCTCAGACCATTTATTTAACTTCGGCATGAATGAGATGTGTCCTACTTTTGAGGAGTTCTGCACGATGCTGGGGGTGGCACCTACTCGTCAGATCGCAGTGCCCGCCTACAGAAGGCGTCCATATATCGCTATCCGGGAACTTTTTAATTCTACCCACAGTGCTACTCCAGGTTTCTTTAATGGGGAGACTTTTAATTTAATGGTTCTTCCTGGAGCCTTCACAGAATACAGGGAGGATGATGTGGACTATCTGCGGCGTAGGCTGACGGCGCTCTTTCTCTATTTGGTAGGGAGATACTTGATAGTAGGTCTACCCGGATTTGTCGATGCGCGGGTCGTTGACCTGGCATTACAGGCTCGAGATCACCGGCTGAACATTGTCCCGGTGATTTTGGTGGAGACCTTCACGGGCCTGACTACTTTTGTTACTGGTGATGAACTGTTCCCTACCGGCAGCCCCATTCTGGTTCATATGTGGCTAGAAGAGCATTTCCTCTGGGTTCAGGCTCCCGTGCCGCATAGAGCTCCTTATGACCCATCACTTTATGGCATGCGCGGGCATTTTCCTCAGACCAATTATTCTGAAATTGATTGGGCTGATCACTTTTATTGTCGAGGCTCGATAGACATAATCTGGGTCATTAGCCATTGGGAGATCCGCTTTTTCTTCGACATTCCGATGAGTATAGCCAATTAGTCATGTTGGGTCTTCATCGGACTTCTTTTTATCAACCGGACCGGATCTTACGGCAGTTTGGAGAGAGAGCAAGTGATCCCGGACACCACTCGTCCTATATACATGGGAATGGAGCTTACAGATGAGGGCTTGGGTCCCACTATTCAGGGCATGTGGCTCAGAGATTCTAAGAGGCTGGAGGCAGCCTATCCATATTCTGACTATATGCTTATGTCCCTTGGGTATTTGGCATGGATCATGGTAACTGCTAAGGGGCCGTCCCGTACTATCCGGCGCGGACTGACACACTTGCTGGGTCGCCATATAACTAACGGAATGGATGCTCGCCTGATGGAGGTAGGCGAGGACATTGATAGCTCAGGGTTAGTTGTTCCTCAGGCTCTGGAGGTAGAATTCAGAAGAGTACACGGCCTTGATACTCGAACGGCCCATGGACCGAGTACTGCGAGTCCCAGCAATGCACCCCGCAGATTGAGCAATGTCAGTCGGCAGCATAACCAATGGGAATAAGAAGTAACTTCTCCTCATCCCTAGACTGGTTGGGGCACGGCTCTGAGAGTTGGCGGTCATGAGCCTCCACGGCTGAGCATGGCAAGCAGGCAGGACAATCCATGGGAGCAAGAGATAGCTGCTCCTCCTCCTCCACCCGTATGGGGTACTGGTTTCAGAGATGATGGAGCTGGTCCGAGCAATACAACTGTCCAGGAGAACGGGGATGCTGACGATGAAAAAGGAGACACCTCTGGCGGCTCACATGCTGGCGAGTCTAGGGCTTCTTCCGCACCTCGCAGAAGGAGTATATGGGCCCAGCTTGGTGGACTTCGTAGACATTGATAGACCGCTCTAGGGCTAAAGCTACAAGAAAAGGGATTGTTTCTGGGGCAACAAAGGGGGTATAGGCAGTATATATATAGATATGTACAATGCAATCAATGTATAATACAGATGTCTTAGTAAATATTACTAAGTTGCACCTTAGGACTTGTAAAATTATATTTTAGTATTTTAATATGAGCCTTTCGTCGTGGTTTTTCTCTTCTGTCAGTCGAGCCTTTGATGCACTGAGGACTTGGAGGTAGTATGCTGAGGACTTCAAATAATGCCTTCCCTCTCCTTTTTACCTCCTTATTAATATTTTTTTTGTGCTCTACCTTTTGCCTAGGCTGCCCTTTCGGGTTTTCAACCTAGCAAGCCCTTATTTCTTTATTATTATATTTTTTTTTTATTCCCTTTTTTTTATAGGCCCTAACTTTTGCCTAGGCCGCCCTTTCGGGTTTTCAGCCTAGCGGGCTGGAGAGGGAAGCATCTGCTGCATAGAATAGCTCAGGCATAGTACCTTTTAAGTTTGTCGAGGTTGAAAGGTTGGACAAGATCTTCCCCATCCTGATTTGTAAGAAGCACAGCACCTCCTGATCGGATCTCCTTAACGATGTATGGTCTCATCCAGGGAGACTTCCATTTTCCCTTAGTATCAACGTAACTAGGGGGTTTCTCTCGAAGTACGAGGTCTCCAACTTGGATATCACGGCCTTTGACTTTTTTATTGAATGCTCGGGTGATGCGCCTTTGATATGCCCGGGTATGCTCCAAGGCTAGCAGGCGTCGTTCATCAATTAGAACCAATTCTTCGTATCGCCCTTTGACCCAGTCAACTTCTGTTATATCAGATTCCATCATCATTCTTAATGACGGAATTTCCACTTCTATTGGTAGTACCGCCTCCATGCCTTATGCCAGGGAGTAAGGGGTAGCCCCAGTAGGTGTACGGACTGAAGTATGGTAGCCCCAGAGGGCTAGTGGCAATTTTTCTGGCCAGTCTCTTCCTGTGTCAGCCATTTTTCTGATGATGTTTTCAAGAGTTTTGTTGGCTGCTTCAACGGCACCATTAGCTTGTGGCCGGTAGGGGGAGGATTTGTGTCTTTGGATTTTGAATTCGTCGAGTAGACGATTCACGTCTCCTTCAAAATGAGAGCCGTTGTCGGAGATTATCTCGAAAGGTACCCCATAGCGATATATAATATTGGCCCGGATGAACTCGGATACATTTCGGGCATTCAGGATTTTGTAGGAAGAGGCTTCCACCCACTTTATGAAGTAATCGACGGCTACCAGGACGTATTCATGGCCATTGGATCCCTTCGGGTGAATTTGGCTTATGACTTCGATTCCCCATGTTGAGAAGGGCCAGGGGGCTATGGAGTTGTATAAGACGTGTGGGGGCACATGCTGCAGATTGGCAAATCGTTGACATTTGTCGCAATGTCGCACCCACCGAATACAATCAGTTTCGAGCGTACTCCAATAGTACCCCTATCGGATGATTTTCTTGGATAGCATATGGCCATTAATGTGTGGCCCGCAGGTACCACCGTGTAGTTGATTCATAATTTGCTCAGCTTCGGCCTAATTGACACATAGTAAGTTGAGGCCTTGATAGTGTCTCTTATACAGGCTGCTACCGCTGAGTACGAATTGGGAGGCCCACCTTCGCAGGGAGACTCTTCCTCTTTTGTCTAGGCCAAGAGGATAGAGATTTTTCTAGAGCAGATTTAAGATGTCAGCGTACCAGGGCTCATGATCTGCTTCAAGGGCTGCATTAATTTTGAAATAGTATGCCGAAGTGACCTTCTTCCCGACTATAAATGGCCGAACATTAGTTTCTGTGGGAATCTGGACTAGGGATGCCAGAGTGGCCAGGGCATCAGCGAATTGATTCCTATCTCGTGGCAGATAATGAAACGAGATAGAACCAAATCGGGCGGCAACTATGGTTAACTTGGCATGATAGAGCTGCAGCCGAGGATCCTGGGTCTTCCATCTTCCTTCGACTTGATTTATGATTAAAGCAGAGTCTTCATAGACTTTGAGATCTTTAGCTCCCCTTTGGAGAGCTTCTTCTAGGCCAGCAATACAAGCTTTATATTCCGCCGTATCATTTGAACATTCGAACTCCAACCTTATAGCCAGCGGAGCATGAGAGTCAACCAGATCGATTAGCAAGATTCCTATGTCGAAGCCTCTTTTGTTCGCGGCTCCGTCAAAGAACATCTTCCAATAGGTGTCATGGTCAGTGATTTCCAGGACACCTTCATCTGGGAAACCAGGCTCAGTTGCATCTCCGGACTTCAAAGGTAGATCGGCTAAGTGGTCTGTAATGACACTCCCTTTGATAGACTCGAGTGTGACATAAGTTATGTCAAACTCATTGAGAAGAAAGGACCACTTGGCTAGTCTGCTGGACAGTGATGGCTTACCGAAGATGTATTTGATGGGGTCCATTCTGGATATGAGTTTGATGGACCTTCCTTGGAGATAGGTTTTGAGCCTTTGAGTGGCCCAGACTAGGATGGTGCAGCTTTTCTCCAGCACCGCCGAATAACTTAGCTCGCTTCCTTGTAGCTTCCTACTTATGAAGTATATGGCATTTTCGATGTAGGAATCTTCTTTCTCTTGGGCGAACATAGCCCCTACTGACGTGTCTGTGACGGTTAAGTATATGAGGAGAGGTTTATGTATATGGGGTGGAGCTAGCACAGGGGGATTGGTAAGGTAGGCTTTTATTTTCTCGAAGGCTAGCTGGCACTTTTCGTCCCAGACTTGGTCGGTATTCTTTTTTTAGGAGTTTAAAGAGGGGCTCACATGTGGTGGTCGGTCACTGCGATGAAGCGGAAGCCGATGGCCTAGGAAGCCTTTGGCTTTAGTGGGAGTTTTTGGCCGTGGCATTTCTAGGATGGCTCTGATCTTTGCTAGCTCGATCTCGATGCCTTGCTCAGTTACTAAGAATCCCAGGACTTTGCCTTTGGTAACCCCAAATGTGCATTTGGTGGGGTTAAGCTTCATCTGGTGCTTCCTTAGTCTTTCGAAGAACTTCTGAAGATCTTTGATATGAGCACTGTTGGCGTCACTGGAATGCACGATCATATCATCAACATAGACCTCCATCTCTTTATGGATCATGTCGTGGAAGAGGGTAGTGGCAGCCCTCTGATAAGTGGCTCTGGCATTCTTCAGTCCAAATGGCATGACAGTATAACAATAAGTACCCCAGGGAGAAATGAATGAAGTCTTCTCCTGGTCTTCTGCTGCCATTTTGATTTGATTATAGCCCAGCATGCCGTCGACGAAGGATCGGACTTTGTGAGCGGCGACGGCGTCTACCACAATATCAATATTGGGTAGAGGAAAGTCATCTTTGGGCGGCAGCTTTGTTGAGGTCGCGGAAGTCTACAGTCGGACTTTCCGTTGGGCTTGGGAGCGGTCACTATATTGGACGAGATAGGGTATTCAACTACCGGATGAAGTTGGCTTGTTGTTTCATGATTTCTTCTTTGACTTGTAGTGACCATTCTGGCTTGATGCGGCGGAGCTTCTGTTTGACTGGGCGAGCATTCAGATATGTGGGAATCTGGTCCTCGACTATGGATGGATCTAGGTCAGGCATATCTTCGTAGGACCAGGCAAATATATCTACGAATTCCTTGAGGAGATCAATGAGTGCCTTTCTTTCTGGACCTTGGAGGTAGCTGCCGATTCTGATTTCTTTGATTTCATTGTCCGGCCCAGTTGATGGTAGACAAGTCTTCGCTTTCGCCGATGAATGGCCACATTCACAGTACTCAAGCGACTTTGCAAGATCTTTTGGGTCCATTTTATTAAATGACTCATTATCATAATTATTATTATTTAATGCGTCTTTTAATATAGGTGCAACTAAGGAATAAGCAAAGACATTTAAATTATCATTAAAAGCATACTGTACAGGGTTTGTTACATTGTTGAGGACTTGGGGTTTGAGATCCTCAACTTTAGGTAGCGGATCGGTAGATGACCAATCTGTAAAGCTAGGGGAAGGAGTGGGGATGGTATATCCAAAACGGTCTACTAGGTCTGCGGGTGTCAGGAGCGGACCGGTCGTGGTGTGCCAATTCTGCAGAGGCTTGTTAGAAATAGACTCAAACCCATCAGGGAGCTTTTCATAATCCGTGCCTCTGTCTATCATACCCAGAAAACTGTCTCCTAGATCGTCGTCATCTAGCAGGGCCAAAGCATAATCATCTTGGTCTATAGACCAAGTATTTTCAATGGTGACAGTCTTATATGCAGTGCTACGGGGCTCCAGGGTAACCTGTTCCATACTATCTGAGAGAATACTGACATCCTCAAAGATTTCCCAACCAGGGCGCCTTTTCCCATTCTGGTCTATCCAGGGTTCAAGAAACATGAGATAGGCTTCAGTTTCCCCCTTTCGTACAAAGTAACCATTTAAGGTTTTTCTATAGGGTTGGAGAGGGGGATATTCATAAGGACGTTTTTTTCTCTTTTTGCCTTTCTCTTCTCACGTTTCTGTTTCATGACTGAGGCTACTTCAGCTGGAGTAGGCGTGTATCCTAGACCAAAAGGAGGGATACATTCCTTAAGTTCATCTTGGACTAAATTAACTAGTCCTTGTTGATTTCTGCCGAGACCTAGACCAGGCATATAATTCATTTTTCGAAACATGTTTAAGGGGACCATGTTTCCTAGGGAAGTGACTTTCTTTCCGATGATGTCAGTTTCTCGGCCATATTCAATGGTGTTGACCACAGCTTGGGGGATAACCTCAAAGCCACTGAGAAAAATACCAGTGTCCTCATGTTCTATCTCGAGGATTGGGATGTCCTCGTTTTCCTTATTTTCCACGATCTTATCGGCTAGAATAATCACTATGTGGTCATCGTGGATGAACTTGACACGCTGGTGCAATGAAGAGGCTACCCCCTTTACCCAATGAATCCAAGGGCGTCCCAACAACAGGCTAAGGTGGGCTGGTATATCAGGACTTGGAACTCAACTTGCATGTTTAAGGGCCCGATAGTTAACATTAAAGTGACCACCCCTAAGACACATCGTTGGTGTTGTCGTATGCCTTAGCTTGTCTGCGAGGAAGGAGTGAGTTCGATATCTTTATCCCGGCTTGGCTAATGTCTTTGGCGGGACATACATTCAGTGAAGACCCATTATCTACCAAAACTCGGGGAACCCGTTTCTCCAAAATTCCCACAGTGATATGAAGAGCATTAATGTGGTTGGTTCCTTCCCTTGGCAGGTCTAGATCAGTGAACATTATTATGTTCTCAAAGTGAATGTTCCCAATCATCTGAGTAATCTCATTCGGGGAGGTTTCAATTTGGATGACTACCTGACTTAAAGACTTAGCCAGCGTATCACGGTGGGTCTTAGAAGCACACAATAAGCCCCAGATGGAAATATTGGCCTGAGTTTTCTTCATCTGAGTTAATAGAGTATCTTCCACCGTCTTAGCCCCAGTATCTGTTACTTGATCTTTTCCAGAGTGGTCACCTCTTTCCGGGTTTGGCTGGTAGGCTCGGCCAAATCGGGTAAGGTGGCTAACATCTCCACCAACCCAAGTGGCTTTTTCAATGTTACAGGTGTTTTGGCTACCAAGGATGGTATCCCAAGAGAGCATATTACAGCTAGGCTCTTTTATGGATAAGGATGGAGGAATAGGAACAAGGATATATGGAAGTGGATGTTTATTTATTTCAAACTTGGGCACACAAAGGTTTTCATCAACCTCAATCATATTGATTTGAGGTAGAGGGTTATTGACTACATTTGGTCTGGGTGGAGGCTTTTCAATAACCTTATCATCTATGAGGTCCTGGATAGCATTTTTGAGGGTATAACATTTATCGGTGAGGTGACCACTAGAGCGATGGTATTCACAGTACTTGGCATGGTTCCAAGTCCTGGGCAGGGGGTTAGGTGGCTTATAATTCTCCAACGGCTTCGGCACTCCTTGTGCCATTAGCCCCTGCAGTATCATAGACTGGGGAGTGATCGATGTTTTATTTAATCTTTTTCCTTGCAAGTGGACAAGACTATTATAGAATAGTATTGGAAGCAAGGGTCGAACCCATAGAGACAAAAGATCACGAACAGTGCACTTTATTGAAAGCAAATTATTAATCTAAATGGGTTTTTATAATTATTCTATTCTTAAACTACTATTTATATTTAGCTGTTTAACTAATTAGCAGTAATTCAGTTATGAAGATCTTATGGTGGGTGACAATCTAGGATTCTGGGTTTCACTTATATCTCCTTTATGTTCAATTCATAATAATTATCATTCAATTTCTTCGGTTCGTTCACTAAAGATAGATATAGCCTGTTGAACTATTGGTTCAGCCTCCATCCCCGCAACATTCATCCATTCTATATCCTAAGCACAGGAACTTTCAATCTAGCTATCACCTAGATCATGTATGAACCTGGTCCTAACTTATCACTCTCGTGCATCGATAGGTCCAATTTATTGTGATGGTGAGCCAGTGTACGACATATGCACATTGGTCATGCAGTTATCCGCACCTCTAGGCCTTTATTATTTGCGATTACATTCATTTGTTCAAAGTAAAATAATATAGGGATTGATAAACACCACAATCAACAAGAATTGAATGAACATATATATGAATCAAAACATAAATTCGATACAAGTTACCTCCCACCTCCTAGATTATGGATGATTTAGTTCATCATAGACAATGAACAGCACATGGAGATGAACGGAAACATGATTTGATTTTCAATACTTGTCATTACACAATCTAACTATGTTATACAACCTAAAAACTATCTAAAATCTACATAAGACTGTCTCCAGCCGTTTTTCTATATCAGGCTCTTGGCATCCGACTTCAATTTATACCCGGGAGTTGTAATCCAATCAAAACACTAGTGAAAATACGAAAAGATCGCATTATAACCACCTTGCGGTCGCAAGGTGTTGAGTACCTTGCATCCGCAAGGTCTCCAGTAGCTCTGGCCTTGGTTTTCTGCCTTCTTTGATGTTCTGCCTACCTTGCGGGGGCAAGGTCTGGGTACCTTGCGACCGCAAGGTCTCCAGATTTGGACTTCCTTCGTTTTTCTTCATTTTTCATCTTTGGCCCTTCTTGGAATTTGCATAAAAAACCCTGGAGTTTTGCATATTTTAACTAAAAACCCTGAAACTTACAAAACTCACCGAAAACATATATCAGTAGCCAAAAGCCTTGTGAAATAGCATAATTTAAGTCATAGAAGCATATAAAATCGACGTATAAAATACATCGATCAAATACCCCCAAACTTAAACTTTGCTCGTCCACGAGTAAATAATACTTATAAATACAAAAGCATATAAATAACGATTAATAAAAGTGAAAATCTTTTTGAAGGGTGACACTATTTACACTCCTCTATAAACCCACAAACTCAAGGAGACTCTTTCGAGTGACTCGACTAAGCAGATAAATACAAAAACTGATAAATACAAAAGCAGATAAAAACTAACAAAAATATTTTTTTGCTTTCAACCTCAAGTTAGATAGCATGGCATGCAAAACAGTCTCAGTTCGATGCTCACCACATATATGCAGGCTCAAGTCACATAAAACCAACTGATCTTTTCTTAAAACTGCTACTACTTCTAATTTCTCCGTGTCTGTGTGTGATCACCAGTTTTTGAGAATATATTAACTAAAACAGTTTTATTAGGCTAAGCACCACATTCATATGAAAATCAAAGTTTAATTAAAAATCATGCATTATGAATTATGAGATCTACCATCCAAACCCGGTCTTATTACAGAAAGAAAGGTCCCAAGGATTTCAAAGACTTATACATCCATCCCATGCACTTCTATGTATGACATACAATGCTCTCCTATCCCAATGACTTGTAATAGCTAAGATTATGCTAACACAGTGAGCGTTAGGGCGAATAATAATGAACATGAAGTGTTTGATCAATTTCATATGACTCACTTGACAGTTAAAACAACATAAGCATTGGCAAGAAGATCATTAGGTCTTTATTTAGCTTGTAATGTAAGGCCAAGGTGATGGGGGATTTGATGGAAAGGGATTGGAATTCAAAGTGAGAGAGTAAGACTACCCTTTATCCCTCATACTTCTAAGAAAAAGGAAGTTTTCCCTATTTAGGCTAGGACCTGCAAAGACTACAAGTGGGGGGTGCTTTTCGTTACTTTTCACTTTTCTTCTTTCTCCCCCCCCCCCCCCCCCAAACTTGTTTTGGGCAATATATACTTCTAAAAATATCACATCATTCTTATCAACATGATTTTTCTGACATATTTTCTCTTGAAAGCTATGCTTCCATTTGAATCTTTGTTACACTCTTCTTTTTCCGTTTCATTTTTCGTCGACACATAATTTTTCTTTTCTTTTCTTTTTCTATTTTTTTTTCTCGACGACGGAAAGAAGAAGTCTTCCGAAAAATAGCCTAACTGAAAAGAAGTGGTCCTCTAAAATCAATTTCCCCACCCCACATCCTACTCTCTCAAAGGGTAGGCTAAAAGTGTATAGGTTTTTAGGGTTAAGTTAATGTGGGTAATAGAAACGATGGCGAATGGAGGTTTAAATAGTGTGCTTGGCACACTCCATTCTTTTTCATTAGGCTCAACGGGGACACTAGGGATATTTTTAGTATAGGTCAGGAAATATTTAGGCTCTAACGATCCAAAGATGGCCTAAGTCATTTCTTAATGCCAAATGCTCATGTAGTTTTTAAAACAAGTAAAACACACAAAATATCATATCAACTATGGGAACTGTGGGGTTGAATGTTTAGCATCACTGGATTTCACATAAGCATTCGCTAAGACAAATGGTAGGGACAATTGAGACTAACATGCAGACACGGTTCGAAAGTGTGCTTGAGATATATAAATGAGAAAAATTCAAGGGATCTAACTATCATGCAATTGACCCTAAGTCACAATTTAATGCAACAATTATGTTCGAATGACTATGCATCATATTCTTGTGCATATCTTGTTATAATGAAGTAGGTGTTATAGACTTTATAAAACTATTCTAATCAATCCATAATTATGACTGGTGTGGGTGCATGAAGAATTTGGAGAAAAGTAAAAGTTTCGCAAAATCAAGTAAATTCCAGAGGGATCTACGGACTAGCTATGCGGTTCATTGCATTAACTCCTCATTGACTACGGCTAGCATTACCACACCTAAACTTGAGGATGAAAATTTTGAAATATTTTATTTTTTTGATTTTGATTTTGAAAATATATATATATATATATATATATATATATATATATATATATATATATATATATATATATATATATATATATATATACATATATTAAGAAAATTGGAGATGTTGATGACACAATTGATGATGGGTTCCTATAAGAGGAATCCACAAACATCCAATGTGAGTGTATTTTGGTCAAGGCAACACCTCCGAAAATGAGAAAAAAAATAAAAACAGGAAAATTGGGTGAAGAGTTAAATGGTCATCAAGAAAAGAAAATTTTCTTCACCCTAATAACATAGCCCAACTCCATTCCTTCTTAGGCTAGGACCTGCTAAGACTCTGGGCTTAGAATCCCCCCCCCAAACTTAATTTCTATTTTGTCCTCAAAATTGAGGAACATATGAGGGGATTGGTGGGGAAGGACAAATATCAAAAGGAAATAGCAGGCCCACCTAACGAAAGAGGATGGAACTTGGGCCTCGACTCACGGTGAATCGGGCGGAAATAACGAATGAGGACGAAACTCGGGGATCGTGCCAGGAGGCAACCCATAATAAGTGGAGACATTTTGTCCCACAGTGTTAAACCACCCAAATAGCCGCTCTTGGTCGGCACGAATTTGTGCCAACTGTTGAGTTGCCATTTGGGCTTCAAGGGAAACCTCTTCTAACCTATTGGAGATCCCTACGAGTGGGTCCTCCTCCTCTTCTTCGGATTCCTCCCGTGAGGAACCCTCACTCTCGGCTGCTGTTGCTTTGTTTGAAAGGATGAAGAATTCTGGTGATTTCTGCAAATGGGCTCGGAACTGATTATATAAGGTAACCTTGCGGTCGCAAGGCCTGCCATACCTTGCGACCGCAAGGTGGGCAGTCAAACCGATTGTTATTCTGCTGATTCCCCATGTACTGACGGTACGTTGCACGAGATTTGCATTTACTGAGGACCTTGCGGTCGCAAGGTCTTCCACACCTTGCGTCCACATGGTATCCAGAACTGCTCCATCTTGATTTCTTTTCATTCTTTTCAACAGTTTTGCAGTTTAGCCCCTCTATTATACTCCATTATGTTTTTAACTTTCCTGTATTGCAAAAAATTAACAAAAAATCTAAACTAAAAATTATTAGCAACATATAAATACAATATTGTTGGTCCCAATGGGCACAATAATAAGCTAGAAGGGGGGGTTGAATAGCTTATTAAACACTTAAAACTTTTTAGTAAATACTTTGAAAGATACTTGCAATCTATTGACAAGATTGAAGTAGCGGAAGACCTTCAAGGTAGTTGTTCCAGGTCTGCCGATAAGCACTACCGGTAGACCTTTTACAAGTTACTTAAGTTCTGCTGTAAATGGATAATGATAATCGAAGTACTTAAGTAGTTCAAATATCAAACAAACAGTAAGGAATAACACAAGTATTTTGGGATGGTTCACACTATAAAGAGTGCTACGTCCACCACTAAGGCAATCAACCTTGGATTTAAATAGTGCACTATGTTTTCCACTAGATCAATTACAAAGAATATCCCTAATGGATCGTGTACAAAATATTGACTTGTGTTTGGGTTCTAGGGAATTAAATATCTGTAAATACAAGATATTTAATTCGTGCAGAAGTATAGTTAATGAATGTAAACAACAAGAAGTTAAAACAATAAGTGTTGATGAACAACTTCTTGTTGTTGACGAGGACTTCTAGATCTGTAGAGGATCTCTTGATTGCACTGAGCTGTAAGACTTGGAGTTATTGAGTTTCAAAGCAATCCTTTAAGTGTTCGATTGATTCTGTACAGTTGTCTTTTCTCTCTGTCTTCAATGGCAGTATTTATAGTAGGTGCACTTCAAAAGATCCGTTGGAGAAGACGAATACTTCAACAGCTCTTTTATGAATGCATTAAATGCATGGGGCTGTCAGTCAAGGATTTTCGTCTTCACAGATATCTAGAGCAGGGAATGATTTCTGAGATCTTCAAAAGGTGGGCGATATAGGTGTCAGATCTGAGAGATGTTGCGAGCAGTAGAGAGACCGCTTTTCCTGCTTTCATCGCTCAGACGAAAAGTCTTCCGCTTTTGAAAGTTGCTTTCGGCGGCTTGATATGTCAGGGAATGTCTTGGGTTAATTCAAACAATGATTAGAATAAGTTTGAATTAATCCAATGAGTCATTGCTTGATAGGACACGTCATAGGAGACCAGGTGGACACAAGGTCTGCCGTTGTGGGCTTTAAGCAGGTCTTCCGATGAAGCTTGTGGAGAGGTCTTCCGCTAAACCTGTAAAGTCCTACAAAAACTATACAAGGCAAAGTTCTATACACAGTTGCCACGCTAATCGATACGCAGCCCAATTAGCCACTGAAGTATAAAACTAATGTAATGTACTGAACAGATATAAATCTAACATAAGAATCAACAATCTCCTCCTATTTATATCTGGTCATCATTACTACAAATGAGGGCTAAAACAGACTATGTGATAGATAATAGCATGTCTGAGAAATTTATATATAATGTAGCAGAAGACATGTCTCTATCAAAAAGAAGAGCACCTCAAATGTAAGGAACTAGTCTAAGTGCATACAAGGGTATAAAAATCATAGAACAGCACTCAGATTAGTAGCAGTTCAAATAAATTTAAACTGAGTGTTTAAATTCTGAGCAGATATAGAAAGTAAAGTAACAAGAATTTAAACAAGACAGTTTTGAAAAACAAATAATCTTCTGTATTATAAACAAGATGTTTACATACTACAGAGTTTTCAAAATGTAAGATAAATACAAAGGTAAGGGAAGAAAAGATACATAAACTACCAAGGTCTTTTCCCTTTGCCTTTGTCTGCAGCTTCCTTTTCCCTTTGTTCTCTCTCTAGCTCTTCCATTCTGCGTTTGTATTCGTCATCGGCATCAGTAGGAGGTCTGGTGGAACGAGAACGGTAGTCCAGTTCTTCACGAAGACGGTTGTTCTCTTCCATCAGCATTATGTTGATTGACCTCATTTGCTTCTCCTCCGTGATGGCCAGATCACGATCACGATTAGCATTCATAACATTGTGAGCAGAGTCTCGAGCAATACGGTTGAGCTCTAGAACAGGAGGGCGACCGCTGCCGAGATGAAGAGTGATGGCATGGAAAAGCTCGTAGAAAAGGGAGGAGCAGATACGGACACACTCATCTCGTTGAGCTTCAACGTTGATCTTGACATCGGTGAAGTCGTGTCGTATCTGTCCAAAGCGAGTCCAGACATCCTCTTGAAATTGTCGAAGAAGAGCGGCAGTCCGGTCATTGGCTTTGGAGGCGGCAGTGGCTATTTCGGCGGTAGCGGTAGAGATGCTTGTAAGCTCGCCTAGCCGTTGGTAGATGGCATCCAGCCTTGACAAAACTTCATCATTGGCTGGCTGATAGGCAGAGGTTGCCTGGCCAATGTGAATGGTGCCGGCTGAGGCAGAGACGTCAGGCCGTAGAGGTTGTTGGAGTGGAGGAGTGATGGAGTCGGAAGAGGACGAGTCCTGGGTTGGTATGGTGTTGGTAGAGGAAGATATGGTTATGGGTGGAGGGGGAGGAGGGGTTGGTGGGGAATCAATCTCAATGTCAGTGTCAGAATTGTCACTGACATGGGATGGTTCGGGTAAGGGGTCGGTAGAGAACCAGAAAGAAGGGGCAGGGTAGAAGAGGGATTTTGGTTTGCGAAAGGAAGGTTGAGGAGGTTGTTGTTCAGGGGTGAATAGGTCTGCTACTGAAGAAAGTTCGAAAAGGAACTTGGCAGCAGCAGAGTCTATTGGCTTTGTGGGAGGGATTGGAGTTGGTTGTGGTGTGGTTGATGAAGTTGGTTGGGATTGGTGAGGTGAGGAAGGGGTAGAAGGGTCAGGTGAGTAGTTGAAGGGTGAGGGAGGAGGAGGAGTGGGGGTTCTGGCTGGCTCCTCCTGAGGGATAGGCTCCTCCGGAGGTGGTGAATTCCTGTGAGTAGATGACTCAGGAAGAATGGGTTGTGGGGTGGGTGTGACGGTAGAGGGTTGGCTAGAGGTAGTGGTAGTTGGTTGGCTGGCGGTAGTTGGTTGGTTGGCGGTAGAGGGCTTAGTACCGGCAGATCTCATTTTCTTCCTTAGCGGCTGAATAGGAGACTCAGCTGCTTCATCGGTAGGGGCAGGAGTGTCTGCTGGTGGCTGGTCTTCAAGGGTTTTACGAAGTCTCCTTCGTTTTGGTTTAGGAGTGGGTGCAGGAGAGGGTGAGGGTGGTCTTTTGGATTGAGAAGAAGGTTGGGAAGAAGAGGTTGGTTGTGATTGAGAGGATGGTTGGGCTGGTGAAGGTGAGGGATGGCTGGACTGGGCTGGTGCCTTGTTCTTTTGGCCTTCCTTCATCTCCTTTCTAATCCAGCCTCTTTGCTTGCCTAGCCTCTTCTTGCCCCTTGGCTGCCATCTTGGTTCTTAGCAGCTGTTCTGCCTCATCAACCAAGTCTTTGGCTTTTTGATGGAGAGACGTGGCCAATCATCAAATTTTGCAGAGGCCTTTTTGAAGGTTCTGCTGGCCGCGTCATGAGCTTCCATGTTGAAGCGAGTTACCAAGATTGGTACAGGCTTGGCCACTTTGTCTATGGAGACGGGCGGTAGACCCTTTTGCAGTCTTCGCTTGTTCTCATATTCAGAATATTTGCTGAAGAATGAAGCGGTTAGCTGCTTCTCCTTGGCCACTACAATCAGTTCGTCTTCCTTCAATGAAGAGTTGACATTTGCATCATCTCTGAGAAGGGCATTGATCAGCCTTACGAAGGGGCGCTTGCAGGTGGGGTTGTTCTTAGCTTTCTCCACCCACTGCTTTAATTCATTGAAAATGATGGCCCCCCAGTTGAGACAGAGCTGAAGGAATACGACATTGGTTAGGTTGATCTGTTGAGCCGTGAACATGTCATGTGCTCCACTCTTGAATAGAAGCCCCTTGTCAATAAGGTGGTGAGCAAGAGACGCCCGAGAGGAGCAAGGTTTGAGCATTTTCCCTTGAGGTTCTCTCGTAAGTGTCTACTCCTCTCATTGCTTCCCGTGCATGTACGGCCTCAAAGAATGGTTGCTTCAAGAGGTCCACCAAAGTGTACGCCGATGATGGTGGAAATCTTTTTGGCGGTGATGGAGATTGGTCGGCCCCTAATCCATCCTCGTAGAGCATTCGGGCTCATGAGTTCCATCCTCTGATAAAATTCTTCTGCCAGAAAGATGCTGTAATTCTTGTCGTTGAGGCAGAAGAGAGGAACTATGCCAGAGGCGTTCATGTCATCGCATGCTTTAAGCTATCGAGCGATCGGAAGATCAATGCACATCCTCGAATATCTGACTTTGGGTCCAGGCCACTATTATGTCATGAGAGGCGGGAAAGGTTGGATATCCCTAAGGTTGACATCCGCATTTCTTGGAGGAATGTCGGTTTCTCGGGTTCGCTTTCCCATTGCCACGCTTCGATTTTGAGGTTTTTGCCATTGCTGGTGGCATCCAGTGGTTTTTTGAGAATGTTAGCCAATTGATGCTCAGTTGGAACATATTCCAAACTGATGTTACCTTTCTCCACATGATCTTTGAGGAAGTGATAAGGGATATCAATGTGCTTTGTCTTGGAGTGCATTACTGGATTTTTGGAGACTGAAATTGCTGATGTGTTGTCACACATGATTGGGCAGTTTGCAATCTTGATGTTGTAGTCCACTAGTTGTTGCTTCATCCATAGGAGTTGAGAGCAACAAATTGCCTACTAAAGAATGTATTCTTCGTGGTTGAGTTTGCAACCGATCCTTGTTTCTTGCAAGACCATGAGACAAGTCTATTTCCAAGGAATTGACAAGTCCCACCGGTGCTTCTTCTCGCTTCACTTTGCAGTCGCATAATATGCATCCGAGTATCCAACTAGATCGAAATTGTTATGTTTGGAATACCATATGCCTAGATTTGTTGTTCTTGAAACATATCTCGATGATACGTTTGGCAGAAGCAAATGTGATTCCTTTGGATCTCGCCTCAAATCTAGCACAAACACAAACAAAGAAACATAATGTCGTCTACTAGCAAGAAGGTAAAGAAGTGAACCTATGATTCCTCGGTACTTGGTCATGTTCTCTTGCTTTCCCTTCTCATCTTTGTCAAGATGGCAATGGTAGACATTGGAGTTTCAAATCCTTTAGTCAATCAAGACCGAACTTCTTTGATTAGTTCCTTTCGCATATTTGGTTTGGCCGATGAAGATTCCGCCGGAAGTCTGTATCTGGCCCTAGAAAGTAGGTAAGTTCACCCATCATGCTCATCTCGAACTTGCTTTGCATTAGCTTCTCGAATCTTTTACAATGTGCTTTGGTTAGTTGATCCAAAGATGATGTCGCCCACATAGATTTGTACTGCAAGAGAATGGCCTTTGTGCTTCGAGGATGAATAAAGTAGTGTCTATCCTTCCCTCACCTAATCCTTGTTCTATTAAGAACTTGGATAGAGTTTCATACCAAGCTCTGGAGCTTGCTTCAGTCGTCCGAGAGCTTTCTTGAGTCAGTAGACGTGATCCAGCTTTGTCTAAAATGACAAATCCCGAGGTCGTTCAACATATACCGCTTTCTGAAGATCACCATTCAAAAGGCACTCTTTACATCCATCCGATACACTTTGAAGTCCATGAACGATGCATAGGCTAGAAAGAGTCCGATTGCCTCTAGTCTAGCAACAGAGCAAAAGTTTCATCAAATCAATTCCTTCTTCCCCGGCTCAAGCCCCGCGCAACCGCCTAGCTTTGTTTCGTGACATTTCCATCTTCATCTCTTTAGTTTCGAAACCCATTTAGTGCCGATGACCGGATGATCCGGCCTTTGAACTAAGCTCCACACCTTACATCTTTCAAACCGGTTCACTTCTTCTTGCATAGCTTCAATCCAGCTTATGATCTTCGATAGCTTCATCAATCTTCTTTCGCTCGAAGTTCAAATACAAATGCATAAGCAAACATAGTCTCTTCTCGAACTTTATTTCTTCTACGATCCCCGTGTTGAGATCACCAATGATTTGAGAAATGGGATGATCTCTTGCTTCAATAACGGTTGGAGGAAGATCACTTCTGGGTGGGTTCTTCCCTTAAGAATTTCGAGTAGGTCGAGAAGGAGATTCACCAAAATCTGGTTCAAAAGACATAGAATCTTCAAAACTTTCATTTTCCGTGAACAAGAAGGATGAGTGATCTGTAGAGGTGCTTGGGGTAATACGTAAGAGATGGGTTCAGGTCAATGTAAGAGTTAGAATCGGTACCGTGAGAGTTCTCGCCTCACCGGTGAAGAATTAGCTGGCATTTGAGGGGTCAGCTGCCGCTGTCGTTTCGATGAGGAGTGGAAGTAGATGCTGTATTAGTACTGCCTCATCATTATCGTAATCATTAGCAACGCTCGAGCCTTTCTAGGCTCTAACAAGTCATATTCATCAAAAGAAACGCACGTATTCTAAAATTTTTAAATTAGTTTTACCGAAGATGCGAAATGCTTTTAATGTTTGGAATACTCCTTAAAAATTCCTTCTGCCCGATTTTGCATCAAATTTTCCTCTATATTCTTTTCCATTATAAAGAATAAAACATTTACAAATTTAAGATTTTAAGAAATCCTATGTTTGGGATCTTCCTCTCCATATTTCATATGGAGTTTTGTTATGAAACTTGTTTACCGTGGATCTGCTCTCGAGTGAAACATGCAAGGTTGACGCCCGCTTTTCCGCCTGAAATACTTTGAAGTTTAGCTTCTGCCAAAGATTGTTCTTTGCCGCTTCAATTAGCGCTCGTTTCTTCCGCTCACCTACACCGCTTTGTTGAGGAGACGTGGCGGCAGAGTTGTAACCGATCCCGTGGTCGCCCAGCATTTTCTACACCATTGTTCTTGAATTCAAGCTATTGTTCCGATCTTATGTCACTAATGTCTTCAAGCTTTTGAGTTTGAAGTCTTCCTCGAAAAGAAAGGACTAGATCATAATGCTTCATCTTTAGATGTCATTGTTTCAATCCAAGTCAATCTGTAGTAGTCGTCAACTACCACAAGTGTATACTTGTCTCCGTAAATGGGCCGTTGTGATTAGTCGAAAGAGATCCATACGCAGTTGAAGAGGTCCGCTTGTTGACAAATGTACTTTCGAAGGAAGACTTGGAAAGTTTTCCTAGTTGACAAGCTTTACAACTTCTCATGATCGGCAGACACCGTAGTAGACCTTGACAAGCCCATTTTTGGAGAGCCGCTTGAAGTTGAGGTGATCGAGACGCTGTTATAGCCACCGTTGTCACTCTAACGCAGTTAGCTAACTAGGCACGCTCGAGAATCTCCCCAAGATTTAAGTCCACGATATAGATGTTTCCCTTGTCCATTGCCGGTCAAGATTGTGAGCAGATTCACTATCTTTATGAGGCACCGTTGGAGTTGAATTGGCATAAGCCTCCTTTTGTCGCAAAATTGGGATATGCTCAATGTGATTATGTTTTTTAGGCCACTCACTGTGAGAAACTTCGTTGAGAGAGACTTCTGCTGAGGGATTGAGCCATATCCAATTGTTTTTCCTCTTGCATTGTCTCCGGATAACGCTTAGTCAAATATATTCTCAGAAGACTGCTCCTGGCCGTGTCTTGAGTGCCACCGGTACTGTATGTCTTTGTTTTCTCTCGATTCTATAGCCATGAAGCATTCCCTCGAAAAGAAATTAAAGCAACAAGGTACCTTTTTATTTTCTTTCTCGTCCTAAGGATTAGCAA
>CM028379.1:142180168-142206606 GCA_013146195.2 Codonopsis lanceolata | reverse complement strand
AAGTTTTGCAATAAAGATTAAGTTACTATAACCATTGTTAAGGATAGTTTTTAGCTATGACCTGAATATGAAAATACCAACAACAAAAAAACAAGTCATGTTGAATTGGAGGTTTGAGGATTCAAATTCAACCAAAATAGGGTCATGTGTCACGTTGAGAGTTGTTTTCATCAACTTTAATATACTTATACTATAGATTTTGATAAGAAAATTAAAAATTATCTATTATTAGTTTCTATGTCTCAAAATAAGTCTTTTATATATAAAAAAAGAAGGTAATCTATCTATTAACTATTACGAATACAAAAGCCACCATTGTTCACGTGGCAATTTGAGATGTATTTCTTTTCCCACCTAATTTACTAAGAGCGTCACCAGATGTGAATGTGAAAAAAATTGTCACCAAAGATTTACACCTTATTTCATTAAAAAAAAAAAAAAACTCTTCAATGCAGATGCCAATACCCAATTTTTTTTGTCAACCAATTTGTTTCAGATTTTCGATAAAACTCATTTTTTTACATATTACTTGCAGATGCCAATACGTAGCATTTTTCTTATTAAAAAAAATACTTCTTCTCATTACTTTTTTTTAATTATTATTTTCTTGTCAATTTACACTTTAGTGGTGGGACTCACCCCATAAAGGATCAAATACATAGTTCCATTAGAGATGTGTGTTTAATCGAATAAGAATGAAAGATAAAAATGTCACATGTGATTGAGATCTTTTAAGTGAATGTGAATGAAGGGAGAAAATGCACACATGTGATTGAGAGTGTTAATTACTATAACCACAAGATCAAATTCACGTTTGTATTAGTGATTGAGATCAAATCCGCAGTTATATTGGAGATGCTCATTTCTTTTATATATTTTTAAATTTTTTTTTATCAAATTTCATTTTAGTTGTGGAATCCACACAACATAAGATCAAATCCACAATTGCATTTGAGAGATCTTTTAAGTGAATATGAATAAAGAGAGAAAAATTCACACATGTGATTGAGAGTGTTAATTATCATAGCCAAATGAGATCAAATCCATAGTTGGATTAGTGATGCTCTTAACTACTCATAGTCACATGAGATCAAATCCCCAGTTACATTGACGATGCTCTAACTATTATTAATTTAAACAAATTACATCATTGTCCATGTGACAACTTTAAGTTAATTTTTTACATGCCCAAACTATTTATATGTACATTATCCACTGCTCCAACTTTTCCCTCTTATTTTCTACGTGATATCTTTATGTTTACATACAAAAAAATCTATTCATTACTATTAAAAATCAGTGCTCAAAATATTATTTAAGTGCATGCTAGGCACCAAAGTAGTGCCTAAAGCGCCCATGC
The DNA here is from genome assembly GCA_013146195.2 of Codonopsis lanceolata. Taxonomy (NCBI): domain Eukaryota; kingdom Viridiplantae; phylum Streptophyta; class Magnoliopsida; order Asterales; family Campanulaceae; genus Codonopsis; species Codonopsis lanceolata. Next base: position 142,205,246 of record CM028379.1, on the reverse strand, counting down.
GTGATCTAGCTGGGTGATGAGCTCAAGATCCACAATTTTTTTGTTAATTTTTTTTTATTTTGTGCTATTTTCGAGTTAATTATACCTTAAAAATATTATTATTTGTGTATTTGTGCTTAATGTATGTTTTCAAGGTTTAATCGAGCATTCATGATGACAACTTTCTATGAATCCCTCAATCTACCAACTAATTTATCACTAATAACTAAACAACAACAATCACTACTATGTGGCAATCAGTAAAATGATTGTCATATGTCAACTTTATATAAAATTAGAAAATATTTTTTTGTTAGATATTACTTAATTTAAAACTTGATTTTATCATATTTAATTTATACAAGTTTAATTTGACTGAGCTGCCTGGCCCAATTAGGCCCAAGTCAGGAGCCACGTGTCAGTCGTATATACCTTCCGAGCAATCGAGCAGACATGTCATGCGAGCAATAGCGAAGAGCGGGCAACATTGCTCGATGTCACTGAACAAGTCACACCCGGGTAAACCAGATACAGTTGAGGGTGGTTACACCCGAGCAATAATTCTTGCTATAAGTCATGTCAGTTTACAGAGGAGTTGATGCTCGTTAATAGGTAGTTAATGCCAATCATGGGCAGTTAATGCCAATCATGGGCAGTTAATGCCAATCGTGGGCGGTTAACGCCAATCATGGGCAGTTATGCATGATAATGGGCAGTTATGCATGATAATGGGCAGTTATGCATGATAATGGGCAGTTATGCCTCCGGCACGTATAAAAGCCTAGGAAAAATTCACAGAGAGGTATGCGCAATCTATTTTCCTAGCCTAAACTCTGTCAAATTGTGAACTCATTGTACTAATTCACACGCCGGAGGGCTTTTGCAGGGAGAGCCCCTGCCCAGTTCACTTTTCTTCTTTCTCATTGCAGAGTTGGGCTCAGAGAATTTGTAAGCACGTTGAAAGCCAGGTGCTTGGATTGGGCTGATTCAGTGCATCCAGATTATCTTGGACGCATCAGTTGGTTCCATTGCCGGGAAACGAGTGTTTTTACGGCATTAAGAGTCTCGTTTAGTGAGATATTCATTGTTTTTCAAAGTTCTATTCATGGCGGAGAATGGCGTTAACGGTGGTAGTGGCAGTCGCAGAGAGGAGGCACATCAGAATCACAGCCTCAATCAGGCTGCCGGGAGTAATGTCCCTCCACCCCACGATGCACGCCACCGCTTGAATCGAGGCGGGGTTGAATCGATAAAGCGCCGAAGCCGGGGCTGGTTTAGCCCATGAATTTCGTGAAGAAGCTTTACGCCAAAGAGCCATCTATCTCTGGCCGATGCATCAACTCAACTTACAATGATTGCTATGGGCAAAACCACCATTGCCCATCGAAGTTGATCCACTACCAACTCCAACTCGTTGGCACCGGTCAGCCGGCCATGCTTCACGCACCGGGGAAATCGATGCATCCTTTGGTTGTACATTCCCAACCACGCGAGCATGATTCTAAGCGTAATGATCGCAATGATCCTGAGGGAAGTAAGGCCACCATGGGTTATCCCTAGTGTTCATTCGAGGTTGGGACCTCGAAGCTGGTGAGGATCAGCTCACGCCGCCGCCGGCGCCACCTACACCGCAGAGGTCGCATGCTCGAGACGCCGCTCGCCTCACCACGGCGTTCTCGTGCATATAGTAGCCGCCGCTCACGATCACCCAGGGTTCGTATGCTCTGAGACATAGGACTCCCTCTCCTAGGCGGTCTCATCATTCGGCGGCTCTTGGTTCACAGCTCGCTGGGGCACCTCAGGACAGTGGCGCAGCCGTGGGCTCCACAAGCCATCGCGTTATGGGACCCCCAGTGCCCTCCTCCCCTCGCGGTACAACCTCACGGGTGGTTTGCCCGCAACCATTAATATGCAAGATTTTGAAGAGTTGAAACGCCGGATGGAGGCCCGGGAACAGGTAAAGCCCTTGATGGGAATTTTTGGGACGCCTCGCAGCCCGTTGGCACCTTTGATCGAGAATGCTCCACCACTGTGGTTTGATTTTTCCAAACATCAAGGAATATACCGGCAAGACTAAAGCTAGAGATCGGTTGATGTCTTTCGAAGTCTCGATCGGGTTGGTAACCTCGCACGAAGCATTAAAGATAAGAGCTTTAGGGGCCTCGCAGGTAAGGCTTTGCCCGATGGGAGCATTGCCGCGACGCCGATCAACAATTGGGCGATTTGCGAACAAAGTTTTTGGCCGATTTCGGACCGCTGTTCATTAGCTAAGACAAGGGCCGACTTGTCTAAGGTCAAGCAAGGTGCACATGAATCAACAAAGAAGCTATCTCGGAGAGGTTTACCAAGGTGCTCGAGCAAGTTCCCCGGGCTAACCGAGCAAGAGGTGACACCGTGTTTCGAGACCGGCTTGCTCGAGGGTGAAGGTGGTTTGCGATCGTAGTTGAGTATGCGGAACCGAAGACGCAGTGCAGATGCTCATGCGAGCACGTAAGTGGTGCGCCGTGAGACAAATAAGAAAGAAAAGAAGAAAGAAAGCAATGAAGCCACTGAACCGTAAAGGAAGCGCCAGCCGGAAGTGGTGGTTACAACAAAAGTAAGTCTCTGCATGATCGGCCAAAAGAGTTTCTTCGAGAGTCGGATTTGACCCCGCCAATACCTTGCGCGAGGATATTATGTACGAGGTCGAAACGAAGCTTCCCAATCCACCTCGTATGAATCCAAATACGCCGGGGAAAGGGACTTAAGAGGTGTGCCTACCATGATGATTATGGGCATACCACGAGGAATGTTGGCCGCTGAAAAAGGCCATCCGTAAATTGATCAATGAGGGCGATTGGACCGCTTCAAACGAGATGCAGAAACAGGGAATGCTCCACTGCGAGAGGCTCCACCAATTGGGGGTTATTAATGTCATAATGGACGAGGAACTCACCCCGACACGCCGGCAAGCAAATCTACTCCTTGTCAAAAGTGGTAGATCGACCAACGACTTTGCAAGAGGGCTTAACAAAGCCATACGCTTTACCCGCAGTGAGTTGGCGAGTAATGTTGCAGCGCAGCCCTTGATAGTTTCAAAGATTGGTCGATGGACGGGTTGTGCACGTAATCTTGGTGGATACCGAGCATGCCGATGTAATGTATTACTTTGCTTTTCAAGGGTTGGAGTTGAGCGATGATCGCTTAAACCATACGCCGGCTTTGAGGGTTTTACAAATCATAAGGTCCCAAAGTGAAGGGCACCGTTGAGTCGAGGTATTCATCGGCGAGGACTTAGAACTGTGGTTGAAAAGATTACCTTTATGGTAATCGACTTGAAGTCCCCATATAACATCATCTCGGGCGCATCGAGCATGGCCAAATTTCGATGGTTGCATCCAATCCCGCACTGTAGAGCAAAATTTTATACGCACTGCGAGTGGGTGTATCATAGTCACCGGAGTATGTTAGGGATACTCAAAGGAAAAAGCAGAAGTTGACTTTGGAAGATGGCGAGCAAAAGGTTACCATCAGCACCAAGGAAACTTCTCATGTGATCGGGACCATCCTGGTCGCGATGGTACAGAAGATTTGGAGATGGAAGCTACCCATGCCGACATTGAAGTCGGGGAGCACAATCAAAATGAAGCGGATGCGCATTGGTCAATGCCCGAACAGGGTTGCGGTTACGCTTTGCCATCGGTGCATGTATCGGAAAGATTTGAGCGAAGCAGAGGTTGCCGAGCAAAGTATTAGTAATCCTTGCCGACACCGACGCCGGGGGATTAGAGGCACCCGCTGAGGTCAGACCTTGCCGAGGAATTTTTGCCGCCAGCTATGCCCGAGGAACCCGTAGAGGCTATGGAGATCGACGCTCGATAAGGTTGAGGATCGAGCCGAGAAAGATGAAAAGGTGGAGTGTGACACGCCCAAATGCGGATGAGCCGTAGTTCACCGCCAGACGAATCGAAGAGATAGTCATTAATCCAGACTACCCCGAGCAGAAGATTAAGATTGGAAGGGCTTTGACAGCAGAGACACGAGCAAGCCTAATTAAGCAGTTGCAGGACAGCTTGGATATATTTGCTTGGCGACCAGAGGACATGCAAGGGGTGAGCGAGGATGTGGCCTTGCATCAATTGAATGTTGATCCGGCTTACCGACCAATCCAACAAATAAATACCACGGGTTTATTCGTAGAAAAGGATCGTGCAATCAAGGAGGAAGTTGAGAAATTGCTCAAGGCTGATATTATCGAGGAGATCCATTATCCAACCTGGTTGGCTAATGTGGTTATGGTAAAGAAATCGAATGGCAAGTGGCGGATGTGTGTCGATTTCACGGATTTGAACAAGGCTTGCCCGAAGATTGTTATCCTCCGCCGAGAATCGACAAGTTGGTTGACGCTATTGCAGTTTCGAGCTCCTTAGTTTTATTGATGCTTACTCGGTATCATCAAGTTAAGATGGCCGGTTCTCGACAAGGCTCTAACAGCCTTTCCGAAAGGGGGTCAGATTGTTACAAGATGATGCCTTTTGGTTTGAAGAATGTCAGCCACTTATCAAAGGATGGTCAACAAGGTGTTTAGCTCGCAGATAGGAGAAATGTTGAAGCCTATATTGATGATATGGTGGTCAAAACCAAGGGCGCGAGCACACGTAGGATTTGGGTGAAACTTTGCTAATCTCAGGAGGAACAACATGAAGTTGAATCCGAGCAAGTGTGTGTTCGGGGTAAAAGCAGGCAAGTTCCTTGGGTTCATGGTAACTGAAAGGGGAATTGAGGCCAATCCTGAGAAGATAGAGGCATTAGTTACCATGAAACTTCCTCGTTGTGTTAAGGACGTGCAGAGGTTAAATGGCAGGGTGATCGCTTAGAAGGTTCATCTCGAGGTCGGCAGAGCGCTGCTTGCCCTTCTTCAAGGTTTTGCGAGGTAATAAAGGCTTTGAGTGGACTCCGAATGCCGTAAGGCTTTCAAGGAATTGGTGGAGTATTTAGAAGTCCACCCTTGTTGAGTAGCCCGATCTATGGAGAAAAATTGTATGTGTATCCGGCAGAGCAAAGCAGTAGCCGCAGTTTTGATTAGGGAAGAAGGCAATGTGCAAAAGCCTGTTTATTATGTATCCAAAGCCCTCACTGATGTAGAGGGAAGATATTTTAATGCAGAAATTGGCTTACTCGCTTGTTGTTGCCGCCGCCGAAACTTCGAGCTTATTTTTCTGCTCATTCAATTGTTGTATACACGGATTCGCCTTTGCGAAAGATTTTGCACAAGCCGGATACCTCTGGTCGGTTACTCACCTGGTCAATTGAGTTAACTGAGTTTGATATCGATTATCAGCCACGGCGAGCAATCAAGGCACAAGCTATAGCAGACTTTGTAGCTGAGACAAGCTTCAAGGATCCTCTCGAGGAAGTAGAGTAAATCAACAAAGAACGAAAGCAAATCCAAAGCCAAGACCGAATATTGTTGGGAACTTCATGTAGATGGTTCGCTAGTCGATTTGGGAGTGGTGCCGGGCTAGTGTTGGTACCACCCGAGCAAGATGTAGAATTTGAGAAGGCATTGCGCTCAAATTCCCACCAAATAACCCCGAGTATGAAGCTTTAATTGCCGGCCTCGAGCTCGCGCAAGACATTGGGGTCCCGGTTATATACCGTGATTCTCGCTGGTGGTGAATCAAGTCAAGGGCGACTACGGGTACATCATCCGATCTTGGTTCGTTATTGTGCAATGGTAAGGGAAATTTTAAAAGATTTCGACATCGGAGTTGGTAAGAATTGCTCTGAGGACAATATGCGAGCAGATTACTTGTCGAAGATGGCAGAAGATGAAATCCAGTCTCTGCATCCTGGAGTCATGATCGAGCACTTGGAGGTTCCTGTCATCGAGAAAGAGGTGGTTATGGACATAGAGCCGGCTGCCAAATGTTGGATAGATGATCTTCGAGCTACATTGAGAGCGGGGTGTCGCTGCTCAAGACAAAAAGGAAGCCGTAACTATTCAAAAACGGCCATGCCGCTACATCATCTTAGACAACATTTTGTATCGAAGATCTTATACACGACCTTTGTTGAGGTGTGTTCGCCCGCAGATGGTGGAAGGAATATTGGGTGAAGGGCAAATGTGGAGGTCACCCCGCCGATCGCTAGTCGAAAAAGTGTTAGCGGCAGATTTTATTGATAACTTTGCGGCGAGATGCCGAGGTGTATGTTCGCCGATGTGACAAGTGTCGCCGCTTATGCAGATATTCCAAGGTTGCCATCTACCGAAAGCGTACTCGTTATTGCATCATGGCCGTTTGATATGTGGGGAATAGATTTGATATGACCTTTTCCCGTAGCTCGTTCAAAATTCAAGTACGCAGTAGTCGCGGTGGATTACTTTACGAAATGGGTGGAGGCAAAACCATTGGCGACCATAAGTGAGGTCAACGCCATCGACTTTGTACACGAGCACATTTGGTGCTCTGCTTACGCCCCGCGAGCAATTGTGTCCGATCATGGGACCCAGCTTCTGACAAGTTTACAAAGGCGTGCGAGCAAATGAGGGTGAAACATTGGCGCCATCCGTGGCATATCCCCAAGGTAATGGCCAGCGTAAGCCGCGAATAAACAAATTTTGCATGTTTTGAAGAGGAATTTGGAGGAAAAGGCCGAAGATGGGTGGACGAGCTACCTTCACTTTGGGCGAAGAACAACAAAGGGGTCCAACTGGGAAACCGCATTTTCTTTAGCATACGGGTCCGATGCTATGGCTCTGTGGAAATGTACTTGCCCACCATGTGGTTTTAAATTACAATGCCTGCTTCTAATCACACCGAACCAGATTTGGACTTGTTGGAAGAAAAACTACTGGAAGCTAAAATGAGGATGGCCAACTATATAACGAGCAAAGGCTCACCACGATAAGCGAAGTTCGTGGTCGATCATTTGCCGGGGGATTGGGTCCTCCAGAAGATTGAGGCCACGCCATCGAAATAATGGGGAAGTTGTCACCAAACCGGAAGGCCCTTTTCAAGTTTCGAGAATTGTTAAGGAGGGCACCTACATGTTGCGAATGTAGGATGGTGACGATTTAAAGCATCCATGGCATGCGGATCATTTGAAGAAATACTATTGGTAATTGATTTACAATATGTAATTTTTGATCTTTTTCTTTCATGGTAAATGGCAATAATGAGGCTCGCTTGACTTTTCAACTTTATGTTTGAAAAAGGCTTTTTGAGTTGAATCTTTCAAGTCTTTGATCGAGCATAAAGGTCTTTATGCTTGATCAAATTTGAAGAAATGTTTCCAGCTGATCGGTAACCTTTATAGCGAGCATAAAGGGCTTTATGTTCGTAAGGAGGGGTATTCGAGTAAAAGCTAAGCTAAATGATGATCGCGCTTAGAGCGAGTAAAAGCTAAGCTAAATGTTGATCGCTTTAGAGCGAGTAAAAGCTAAGCTAAATGTTGATCGCTTAGAGCGAGTAAAAGCTAAGCTAAATGCTTTAGAGCGAGTGATGATGATCGCTGAGAGCGAGTAAAAGATGACTTTTGTTTAGCTAAAGATAATATGGGAAGCTCATTCGAAACAAAGAAGTTAAAATATTACGTATGAAAAGTTAAATTGTTTTGAGACATGGCACGAAGGCCGAAGGCGCCAAGCAGTTCCGCGAATTCAAATAGCAGCCAGCAGTTGTTCTCCTCGCTTGAAGCAAAGAAGCTGGGTTCTTCGGTATTTGTTGCAGGGGTATTCAGAATTATAACTTCATCCTCAACTTGGTCTTCGGCGCCGTCAGTGGTACTCGGAGGGGCTTGAGATCGCCAAATCTCTGTCATGAGATCGGTAACTGTTGTATCGACGACAGGAGGGGGGATCCAGGAGATGCACTTTGCAAAGATCGGCCGCCAAGCCTTCTAGTTCATCCTCGTTGAAGGGCACTTGGGAATGGCCTCGGCCGACAAGCAAAAGATGGGGTTAGCTCCCCACTCGGCGAGCCGCTCGGTTAATCTCTAGCCGCTACAGCGAAGCCGCCTCGTAATGTGGTTCATCCCCCGCACAAAAACGGTAGGCCTCGCCGTCCACACGCTTGGTGAAGTCGGATGATCTCTTGTAGTCCTCAATGATTTGCAGTTTTTGCTCGTCACTTGTCATAGAACCGACCTCTGACACCAGTTGCTCAAGCTTTGTGACAGTAGCATTGGCAGCCTCCAAGTCATTCTGACAAGCCCGCAGCTCGCGCCGCACCCCGGCTATATTGTTGAGTGCAGTTTCTTCTGACTTTTTGGATAGGTTTAGTTGGGCTTCCAGCGCTGCTTTCTCGGCCTCCACTTTGGAAAGTTCCGTCACTTTGGTGGTGAGGGATTCCTCGCTGTTTTTGAGATCAGCTCGGATGCAGTTGATTTTTTCTTCCAAGCCGTTTTTCTCAGCCTGGTGTTTTTCTCAGATAGGCATTGGTCTTGTTCAAGTTGGCGATTAACCGATCATACATCAACAGTGATTTATTGGCGATCTGTTATGAAAAGTATCTGTAAGAAATATGAAAGAAGAAAAATGGCAAGTAAAGGGCGAAATGTGTTACCTCGGTCATACACAGGCCCATCTCTCCAATTAATACCGAGCTCGCTTGGTCGGCATACTTCTTTTGGATCCCGCTGGGCGAGGCGTTTCATTATTCCGAGTCCAAGCAGTGGATGGGAAACCACCTCGCTTGTGTACGTAGATGTTTTCGAGATCGAACGTTGGCGAAGTTCTTTTGATGAGGGCACGCCTAGGTTGATCTTCGTGCATGACGAAGTTTGCTTGCTGCCAAGAAGGAAGGGGAGTGCTTTCTTCGATCACAGCTTTGTCTGCCCGGCGCCTATGTTTCTGCTCTCACTGGTGATAGCAGAGGTGAAACATCAACTGGCTCTCGCGTTAGGGGAGCAGGGATGAAGGTGGATGTGGATTGCTCAGGTTGTTGACGCTTGGTTCCTCGGCTTGAAGTCGCCGCTGGGACTGTAGGAAGGCTAATGGCTGGTTGAGTGGACAGGTGTTTAGCTCGTTTGCTCGTGTTCTTCTTAGCGGCTTGCATGAACTTTGTGACATCGGTCAATTGCCTCATTTCTGCACAAGGTCAAGAATTAGTACCAAGGAAAGCATAAGTATGTGAAGTTGTCGAAGAAAAGACTGATGAGATAAGCAGTTCAGAAATAACCAGAAAGTGAAAATTCAGTGCCCAAGAAGGATCCCAAGGCGAGCACGCCCTCGTGATTCACTGGGAACCTATTTCCATGGCAGAACCCCAAGACGGGTGTGGGGTTTCTGGTTCGATTGTAACCCGGGGTTCGATTCCTTCGATGGGAAGGCAGGAGATCCCAGCAGCTCGAAGAAGGCCGAGATCAGAAGTAAGAACCCGCCAGTCCAACACAAAGTCTTGCCCGGCTTGCCCTTCTCGTGCTCCTAACAGTTTCCTAAACGCCTTAACTATTCTTGGTTCCCCAAATTTAGGCGATTTGTCATTTTCAGGAAGCCCGTAGTCGCTGATATAGGGAGCGAATGGCCATCCAATGCTCGACTCAACGAGCAAGGCTTTCCCGTCCCAGCTATCGACCTTATTGGGGCTGTCAGTAAGGAGTTTGAAAAAGCCGTGGTTCGAGCGGCTGTTGATGCGGCCGGTTTTCTTGTCAAGGGAGAGGAGAAAAAATTTTCGAAATAAAGTCATATCGGGTTCGAACCCGAGTGACCTGCAGGCTACGGTGAAGGATACCAAGAACCTAACAGTGGTTAGGGTTAGGTCACGTGAGGGAGTATTAGAAGCATTCATCAATTCAACGATGAATGGGTCAAGAGGAAGTCGGAGCCCGACTTGGAAGAAATCAAAATAGAAAACCATTTTATCTCCTTGAAAGTTGTGGCCTTCGCTGTCTAGGTTCAAATCGAAGGCACGGACACGGTAAAGTTTGGGGTCCATTCCTAATGAATAGAACTGTGCATCGACCTCGCCCTCGCTGTAAGTCTTCCCACTTGATTGAGGAAGAGGGAAAAGAGGCTGTGAATGAATGGGGCTTGGCTTGGTCCGGTTTGTTGCTCGTTTAGGCGAGGGAAGCTACTCGCTTGTTCGTTATCAAGCTGTTGCATGCTCGCTTGTGAGGGTTTTCGTCGGCGCGTGATCAATGGAGCCACCTCTTGCTCGCTTCCTTCAGAAGAAGATGAAGATGGAGTCCTTTCTACTTGAGTCCTATGGTCGTAGCACTGTCCTTCAATTTCGGATATTGTTCCTTCGCTAGACATCCTACAGGAAAAGGAATCGAGAAAACAGGTTAAAAATTGACTGGGAAAAGTGTGGCAGGGGAATTGGCTGTAACATTTGGGTCGCAAGATCAGTAAACAGGGTACCGATCATGGTTTCTCGATTCCTTGGGTTTGGGTCACTAATTCGTGAAATGGCAAAGGGGGTTTACGCAGAAAAAGGGGGTTTACGCAGAAAGAGGGGTTTACGCAGTGTAAACCCTAGATCAGAAATCAAAATAAAAGAACAATAGTGGAATGATGAAAAGGGCGATGCAGTGAAATACCTGGAACACTTGTTGAAAGTCTTGATTTTGTTCTTGAGATGAGACAAGGGTGTGATCTGGGAAGCAATTCTTGATGAAGATTTGCGGAATGCACCGTATGTTTCGTATGACTGCTTGAAGGTTGCGTGAGTTGCAATGAAGCGTAAAAGCGGCAAATGAATTGAATCTTACCTTTTATAGTCTAGGAAGCCGTCGGTTGGAGAATCAAATCATTGGGCTCAAAGCACGAGGCGCGATGAGCGAGGCCGCATTTAATGTACATGGGAAGTTGAACCCGCAGCTTCATCGGGCCGACAAATGACTGACTACCGACGCCGCTTCCTAGGAAACGTTTGTTTAAGAAGCTTTGTGAATTACCGCCAAGCTAGATGTTAGGTTTTTGAATAATTGGGGAAAGCTACTCGAATTTTTGAGATCCTCCTCGTCATGAGCATGAATACTGATAAGACAAGGAGTTGGGGCTACCGAGCCGCCTCCCCAATTAGGCCCAAGCCAGGAGCCACGTGTCAGTCGTATATACCTTCCGAGCAATCGAGCAGACATGTCATGCGAGCAATAGCGAAGAGCGGGCAATATTGCTCGATGTCACTGAACAAGTCACGAACAGTTGAGGGTGATCACACCCGGGCAAACCAGATACAGTTGAGGGTGGTTACACCCGAGCAATAATTCCTGCTATAAGCTGTCAGTTTACAGAGGAGTTGATGCTCGTTAATAGGTAGTTAATGCCAATCATGAGCAGTTAATGCCAATCATGGGCAGTTAACGCCAATCGTGGGCAGTTAACGCCAATCATGGGCAGTTATGCACGATAATGGGCAGTTATGCATGATAATGGGCGGTTATGCCTCCGGCACGTATAAAAGCCTAGGAAAAATTCACAGAGAGGTATGCGCAATCTATTTTCCCTAGCCTAAACTCTGTCAAATTGTGAACTCATTGTACTAATTCACACGCCGGAGGGCTTTTGCAGGGAGTGCCCCTGCCTAGTTCACTCTTCTTCTTTTTCATTGCAGAGTTGGGCTCAGAGAGTTTGGAAGCACGTTGAAAGCCAGGTGCTTGGATTGAGCTGTTTGAGTGGGTCCAAATCTTCTTGGACGCATCATATATATATATATATATATATATATATATATATATATATATATATATATATATATATATTACTCCACCTACCTACTGCCCCTACAACCCACAGTCTAACATATCATCTCTAATCACTTCTCATTCTAAATTCTGAGTCTCGAGATAGCCTCATTCTTCTTCATCTTTTTTTCTTCTTCTTTCTTCTATCTATCTGGCAGACCGGGAACCCTTCTTTCTTTCTTTCTTTTTTTTTTCTTCTCTCTCTCTCTCTCTCTGGCAGACCGACTCTCCTCATTTTTTCATCATCCAATCTCTTTCCTCATAGATCTAACCCTTTAATCTATCCCCTCTCTCATCCCACTGTAGACACCTCAATTTCGTACCCTTGGTATGTAACTCTAACATGTAATATCAAGATCTGTTAAAACTTAACAAATGTCAAGTTACAGGGTTTAAAAATGCAAAAGATAAAGCAGGATGCGTAAAACAGTGAAATGCATGGGCTAAAGTGTCAAAAATGGGCTGAAAATCAAAAGCTGGCGATGCCTAAAGAAGTATCTGGCGCGGCGCCCATATGAGCTTATGGCAGCGCCCAGTTTGTGTACAGTGATTCCCAAACTGCTACAGGAGTGCTACAGTTCGCGTAATGCATCAATTTTCCGGCACACTGTATAAGGAATTCAAGCGTAAAGGGATGAATTTTAATTCCCTCGATGTCCCTCGTCCAGCCTATAAATAGAGGCCCCGGGGTTCGCTTTCAACACACCGATAATTCCCCAAAAGCTCTCAGCGTTGTTGTTACGCTGCGATATTTGTGAGCGATCGAGTGATAGTGAGTTCCCTCTTCTATAAAGCCTCGAAGCCCTGCCAAAACTCCTCCAAAAGCAAATCTAACCAGTTAAAGTGGTCCTTATCCCCCTAGCTAGGTATCCACCCTATTTCCCCGGTCCAAAAACCTCGAAAAAAGCAGTTGCTCTGCCCGAGTAAAAAGGTCAAATCACCAAACAAGCCCTTTGTTCGCCCGATTCCGCAAGCAAGCAGCAGAAAAAGCGCGCTACTGCCCGAACCACAAAGATCGGCGAGCAAAAGAAAAAGACTCCCTCTCTCGAGAAGGACAGAGCGAGCACACCACGCTCTAAAAGGTGAGCCTTTAAGAGTGTTTATTTATAAAAAGCTATTTTCCATCCGGCCTGAGTGTTTGTATCGTACCAATAAAGGTTCTGCACAAGATGTTCGTCTGTTCGTCTGTTGTGGAGATGAAAGCTTGAACAACAACGATACCTCTGAAGAGGCTTGAACACTCGACCTCTTTATTGAAAGTTGTAAAGTCCACAGTGTCTCTTGTGAGACTTGAACACCCGACCTTTCCGTTAGGAAAAGAGAGCAGTACCAGTTGAATTAGAACTCGTTGGTCGATAAAGTTGATCAAGTTAAGAATAAATCCAAACAAATTACACTAGTGGTCAAAAATTTTTTTTTTTTAAATTACGTTAATCTGGTGTATAATATTTATAGGAGTTAGCATTTATTTATTTATTTGTAAGGAAATAGGAGTTAACACGTCTTACCCATCGGCTGTAAAAGTTACTCCCTCCGCAAATGGTTCACTATTTCATTTTGAGATAGTTCATTTAAAGAGTCCACTTTAAAAAATTAATGTGCAAAAAAGTTATTTTATTACTAATAGACTACTAAAAGTGTTATTTTCTTGAAAAGTTTGACTTTCAAACCGAAATTTTTTTTCGAAATGGAGGGAGTATTTATTTATAAGATCATTTTTGAGGTGGAGTATGCAGCTCAAATCTAATACATGTGACTTTTTTCAGACAAAAAAAATATTTTGTGTCACAATTGTTTATTTTGTTTAATTTTTCTATTCGAGTGGTAATCAAGTTTGCTTTATAAGATATATATATATATATATATATATATATATATATATATATATATATATATATATATATATATATATATATATATATATATATATATATATATATATATATATATATATATATATATATGGAATCAATCAATGGCAAAAACTAGATATGTAATTCTCAAATATATGAGTCGAGCGTAGGTGCCCTTGGACTCGTTCAGGGAGGTGGATTACATTTGCGTGCAAGCACAAACAACCTGATCACCAAACAAAATTCAAAAAGAAAGAAAAAAGATGTTCATATTTTCAAACGAAACCATTTGCCCCTAGACATTTTCTATATGGACATTTAAAAAAGTGACAACATTTTGGTTATAAAATCACTATTTGTAGTTATTAATTGGTTATATTATCATTTTGAGGAAAATAAATACGATATACGCAATTAACAGTTGTGAAGTGATTTCGCAACAAAAATTTTGCAAATCTTTTTGTAACCCGAGCATGAAATTGAAAGTTTTCATTGGGCATAGTGTTGACCAATATCATGATTATGGGTAAATGTGGGATAGATATCAAAGCAGAAAAGGGTCATAAACACCTGCAATTATGGTAGCCCCTATGAATACATAGCTTCAAGCCACGAAAAGTTAGCACAATTTGACAAGGCAAAATGCCGGCAAAGTTTTCTCTAGATTTGATACTTCAAAACTTTGAACTTTGATGTATCCAAAAAGAGCATCATACCGGGATGCCGAAGGTAGGGTCGAACATGAGACACTGGAGTTGTAGTCCGGCGGTGAAGTCGTTGTCGGTGTCGGATATCAAACTTATTTAATCTGTAAAATGAAACACCGTGAGTCGGGGGGAAGGGTTTCCTGCCAAAACCCTCTAGCGTGTTTATCATTACAATGTATATAAAAAAGTGGGAACGTAGTCCCCATGTGTACGTGGAGTTAGTGTACAAGAAAAGAGAGCCCTCACTCATGAACTAGTTAGGGTTATTTATACATGAATGAAGTAGGTGTTGTGCATAGGTCTGGCTCAAGCATTCTGACGTTATGTATAATACAATAAGTCAGAGCTTTGATCGCTTTTGACCGTAATTGTGTATTTTGATTTAACCAACAAACATTATAACTTGATTGTATAAGTTTCTTGTCTCGATGCTCGACTAGTGAGCAGATCGTCACTTGGGCCAAAGTTGAATCCTTTTACTCGATTCTGCAAGCGGGACTACTTTTGAAAATGCTTTTAATATCTTTTCCCCCATATTTAGAGGGGTTTATATAGCCCAATCAAAGATTGTGGGCATTAACCAGGCCACATTTGGAATGTGGTTTTTACGACATTAACCCCTATGTTCAGACAACCGTTATATGTATCGCCGAGCATGTTGGGTTTTAATCAAAATTAACAAGACGAAATAACAAAACATTAATTTCAAACCTCACCAAGATCCATGTGAATTATATAAATTAGATTTAGAATACTTACTCGAATATTAGAACGAGCAATCTTTGATAGAATTACGTTTGAATCACGATAACCGCAACAAACGGTTTGCACGGCTTCTCTATGGTATCCACACGAATGAATTGTTCATGATTAATCCAACAAATATGTGCTAGACAATTGTTTAATCAAAGTAGGAAACCCTTCGTATAACGAAGAAACTAACACCTAATTTATCTCTCAACAAAATTAGTGTTTCACCAAACCCTAAATTACTTTTTTTTTTGTTCAATCACCAATTTTTTTTCTTTTCTTTTTTTAAAGAGGATCAATAGTGGTTCCCCACTTACCCACATGATGACTCGAACCCACAACCTATTAGGTTTTGATGAAACATCTTACCATTAAGTTGTGCTTCGTTGTCTTCAATCACCAATTGACCATCAAAAGTAGGAATATATATAGGAAAGGTAGAGAGGGGTGGTCAACATATCCTAGTCAAACTAGGGTATGTTTTGGTCCCTTTAAATAATTTACCTTGAGCCCATTAATTCAATTAATGACCCAAACAAAATTTCAGTCCAACTCATTCTAAGTGTGCGATCCAATAAGTTCCTAAATTACGTTGGCAATAATTAATTATTATATATCAAATATATAATTAATTATAAACAATGAACGACATCTAGCAATACATTATTGTTACCTAAGTAATAAGAATTATCAGTGATTGCAAATAACTGATTGTGACTAAAATAGTTTTCATCCATTTGTCTAAATATTTGATTAAACACAAGACATGGAACGTGTCATCATTGTTATAGTTTAATCTAGATTTATTGATCTCCGAGTAGACTTATATAATAAACAAATAAACTCAATATCTCATATTGAGTTATTTAAGCACGGTCATGCATTTACTTAAGTCTCACTCATCAAGGGGTCCATAAATATTATATTCTTGTTATGTATGAGGGACAAATTTTATCTACATCTTTCATATCCCTCACCATGATTTGTGGCATATCCAATATTCGACTTAATAATCACCTTGTCACAGAATGACGTTTATCGGTATCAAAATATACAACTCTTCATCTAGGGTATATAACGACTTCAAGTCAAAGGACAACGAACACATTTGTCAATATGAGAATCACTTATGACACTCACGTAACGATCCACGTAGCATTCTCATGTAGGTCAATCCAGTACGTCGTTACACCTAACACACACTCATGTGTAGATTGATATCAACTATATGAGTCTCAACACATACTAGTCTATGTGTATTATTATTGCACTTATTAATAATAATACTCGACCAAGGATATTTAAGAATAACATATTTATAATAAGAGCTTTATGATGCATTACTATGAATAAACAAACAATACATAATAAATAAATGTTTCAATAAATAATGATACATGGAGAAATAGATTTGCCTCTAGGCATAAACCAATCAAGTAGATATATAGCTTTCAACTACAACTATCGAGTAAATGTCATAATTGTCCAATCAAAGAACGTGGGCATTAACTAGGCCACGTCTGGGACTCGGGGCGGTTTTTACGACGTTAACCCCCCACGTTCAGACGACCTTTATAGGTATCGTCGAGCAGATTCAATGAGCTCGCGGCAGAGAGACCTCCTGCTCGTTGCGTACTTGACCCCCAGCTAATAATAAGGAGGCTGGCTGCCGGATATTCTCACATAAGAGTCGAACACACATCTCTGCTCGCTGCACCTTATGGTCATTATCTTTTTCGTCTAGCACGTTTGTGTCCATGGCCATGGAGTCACGCTCGTGTCACGTGATCGCTAACTGGGTCATTTGGGCCTGGTAGCTCAGTGGCTCCCAACTATTTGTCTAGTGAGTAGAGTTACTCGAGCGAGGAGCATACTGTCGTAAAGAGCCTAGAGTTTGATCACTAAAGTCTTGATGGTATTTTCCCTTGAATAAGTAGTCAGGTGAAAAGTGCATGAACCTGTACCTGTCACTTCTGGTGGTTGGTGACATCGCACATCGCAAGGGCTAGGCGTGTGATCAAACTCAATCACGAGTAACATTCGAGCGGGATGACAATATAAAGCCCAGTCGCGATTAAACTCAAGCAGGGAGCATAAGCGCAGGTAGGCGCGGTGTACAACTCAACTGCGAGTAACACTCGAGCAGGAGGATAATATAAAGCTCAGCCACGAGTGAACTCGAGCGGGGATCATAAGCGCAAGTAGGGGCGGTGTATAATTCAGCCGTGAGTAACACTCGAGTAGAGGACAATATAAAGCTCAATCGTGAGTAAACTCGAGTGGGGAGCATAAACACAGGTAGGCGTAGTTGACAACTTAACAGAGAGTAACACTCGAGCAGGAGGACAATATAAAACTCAACCTCGAGTAAACTCGAGCAGCGACCATAAGTGCATGAAGGCGTGGTGTTGTAGACACCCCAATTTCGTACCCCTGGTATGTGACTCTGACATAAGATATCAAGAACTGTTAAAACTTAACAAATGTCAAATTAGATGAGTTAAAAATGCAAAAGGCAAAGCAGGATGCGCGAAACAGTGAATTGCGAGGGGTGAAAGTGTGAAAATGAAAGTTGAATAGTGAGCTCGGTGCCGCCACATGCTGTTGTTGGTGCCGCACCAAAGGGCCTATTGGCCGCACCATGTGGTTCACTATAGCTTGTCTCAGTGAACGGAAAGAACAAATCTTGAAGCTCGCGGTACAACTCAATGAAGCGGCTGGGAGAAATCACGAAATGTCGGCTGAGTCCCCACTCTTCGACTATAAATAGAAGGCCCCGGGTCCCTTCTCACTTGTTTATAAATCAGTAGAGAAAAACCGAGACGAAGCTCTGTCTCTCCGTTATTCCGCCAAAAAAAATATTAGTACGAGAGGTGTGAGATAGGTGAGTGGAACCCCCTAAAGTCTCCAAACCCTGTCCAAACTTCGCCAAAATAAATATCCATAGGTTATAAGTGATCCCTAGCCTAGTTGTTAGGTATCCACCTCACTTACCCGACCCAAAAATCTCAAAGTAAGTCGTTACTCTGCCCGAGTAACGAGCTGAAAAACCAAAAAACTAAGCTGTTATTCCGCCCAACCAAAAAGGCCAAAACCTACCAAAATAAGTTGTCACTCTGCCCGAGTAGACAAGCCAAAAGTCCCTGAAATAAGCAGTCACTCTGCCCAAATCAAAACAACAAGCACACAACAAACAACAAAAAAGACTCCTCTCCCCTGGCGACGAGGACAGCACACCACCGCTCTAAAAGGTAAAGCCTTTAAGGGCGTTATTTATTGTATTTATTTACTTTTCTGTCTTTTATTATTTTTAAAGTTGTTATTTAAATCCGGCACAATGTAGCCAATATAAGTCGTTGTGCTGCCCGGATTAGAATAAGAAATATTATGTAAAAGAGCCGTTATAATGGCCAAATATTCTTAAATATGTCTGTAATTATTGTAAGGAAATGGCTGCGAGTCCGTAAATAATGTAGCCACGAATGTATCTGTTTTAATTTCCTGTCTTTTAATACTTTATTTATTTGCTAAATAAATATAACAATAAGCATACTTCAGCCAAAACCCACTTTTGAGACCGAAAGGGCGAGTTGGGTGTCTAGCACCTTCCCAACTCGTAACTTAACCTCCGAACTCGTTTTCTTTTTCTCTGGTTTATTTTTCTTTTCTTTGGTTTTGCTTTATTTTGCCAAAAAATAAAGATGGCGACTCTAAAACTTTTGAATCCAGTGGGGCCTCGCAACACTCCTTCTTTACACTTTTCCGTTCTCTCCTAAAATAGGGAGAATGAGAATGGAAGGGTAATGTATTCCCATATCCTGGTATCCCCTAAAAAAGGGATAACTTGATGCGGGAAACCCAAAGCTCTCATAGTGATCTGAACGGGCCATAAGGCTATTTTTGATAAAATCCATAGTGGGGGCGTCGCAATATCCTTTTTTGCACTTTTCCGTTTTCCCCTAAAAAAAGGAAAATGGAAATGAAAGGGTAATGTCTTCCCATATCCTGGTATCCCCTAAAAAAGGGATAACTTGATGCGGGAAACCATAAGTTCCCATATTGGATACAAAATCCACTAAAGGCAACCGAGGCACATTCAAACGTGCTAACATAGACATCACTCCTCTCGCACTTTTGATTTCGTCTTCCCCTAAACAAGGGAGGGTGGAACGAGAGCAGTGGTGTCCCGCATCCGCACGTACGCGCACCCCTATCCAAGGGCGTGCGGGGCGCGGGTCGCACCCCGGGAACCTCACAGTGGCGACTCTGCTGGGGAGTTGTTTTATTTTAAATAAAATGGAGGGCTAGACTCATAAAATAAAACTTTTTTGTTTTTATTTGTTTCTGGCTAAAGTATGCTTGTTATATTAATTTATGCATTTGAATATTGCGTTCCTATACATCCGTGTCTATATTTGTGGATATGATCCTCCATCTTGCGCCAGCTGCTTCCGATAATCGCATGTGTGTATTTAAAAATATAAATCAAAAAATCAAAAATCAAAAAAAATCAAAAAATCAAAAAATCAAAAAAATCAAATATATATATATATATATATATATTATATTTATGTTGCAATAAAATTCCGGGCAGCACAATAAAAAGGGCCGGGGCTTAATTTTAAATATTGTTTTATTCTCTGCTCTGTATTATTATTTCTTTATGTTCATTTTTCTTTTTTTATTCTGTACATTTGTACATATCTGCATTCATTCTGTCATTTTATTTTGGGGACATAGGACCAAAATTTGTAATTAATAGGGATAGATAGTTTCTCCACTTTTCTTTCTATTTCTTAATGTGGTGTGTTTGCTTGCTGGCGCTCAAGCTAAAAAGCCGAGAAAATCCACACGTAACAGTAAGACAGACCATATTTGTTTTATTTTTCTGTTCATATATCTGTAAATGAATAAAGATTTTACTGCTTTTTAGATACCGCACACACGCACATGTATATAGCTATATTCCGAACTGTTACCCTACACCATGGCCAGCCTACCTCCTGCATGAGCCAACGCTAGAATGCATATAGATTCTCAAGACACTTCATTGACCGACTCGTTTTTGCATCTCTGAATTGTGAGTCAGCCCCTGTCACAAAAAAAAAAAAAAGATATATGAAAATTAAAAAAAAAAAGAAAGTCAAAAAAAATATATATGAAAGAAAATGCGCAAGCTTAGAAAAAAAAATGAATGATGAAAATAACTGCGCAACAAAAAAAAATAATAACAAAAATAAATAATAAACAGGGCCTGATTTATTATTCTCTGATGCTCGACCTAGACCATTTCGAATGGTGGATCCTGGAAAGAGTATATGCTCTTCGCCTGGGATCAGTCCGATCTTAGGGAGTCGAAAGGCGTGTGGAATACGTTAGTCCTATACTGAGAAAGAATCCACTATTCCAGAAAAGTCCCGAGACCGGCCAAAATAAAGCGTGTGCTTATCCGTCAACTCGTAGGAACAATTAAATAATAATAATAAAAAAATACTAATAAAGGCACGCTGTATCCCAAACCCAGAAAGCCTTCAGCCAACCTTTTGATACCTCCACAACCCATTTTCCTTAGAAACCTGGCCCAAATTTGGAAAGGCATAAATAGTAATCCGCCTGTTGATACAGAAATAAGTGCGTAAATCGAATAGAGGTATCGATCATATCCGACAAGGCGTAATCAATACAGCAGGAAATGATCCGAGCAAGATGGCAACAGTAAAAGTGAAGTAATTTCTTCCCCTGCAGTCCCCCAAAGAAGCATCAACCTTCCATGTTCCTCCAAACCCAACTCCTCAGCCAAACCCCAACCCACCAAATACCTATCATTACCAAAATTTTAACCCTTTTTCATCATACCCTCCTTATCCTTCCCAAAGTCCTTACCCAATCTGATATCCTTATCCAACCCAATATCCCTATTCAGCCCATAATCCTTATCCAACCCAATATCCCTATCCAGCCCATAATCCATATCCAGCCCATAATCCTTATCCTGCCCAATATCCATATCCAGCCCAAAATCCTTACCAGGTACCGCAACCAAAAATTAACCCAGTCTTCCCTAATCCAACCAGTATCTACCAAAACCCAACTCCCCCGCTTACCAAAATGGAGGCTGACTTCGAAAATTTGAAAGCCATGGTGCTCAAAATTATAAACCAAGAAGTTTCTAATGAAAATTTGGGGGACAGTTTCTTGGGTATGATGGATGAAGACACTTATTTTAAAAGAGCTCACTGCTGAGTTTGAGCCTATTTTTAATAAGCCTCTGCAGAACTAGTATACTACGACCGGCCTACTTTTGACGCCCACATAACTGGTCGACAGCTTTGGATATATTACCCCTATTCCTTTTCCTAGCCTTACGGATTGGTCATCTACCGATCCGCTACCTAAAATTGAGGATCTCAAACCCCAGGTCCTCAATAATGTAATAAGCCCTGTACGGTGTGCTTTTAATAATAATCTAAATGTCTTTGCTTATTTCTTAGTTGCACCTACATTAAAAAAACGCATTAAATAATTATAATAACGAGTCATTTAATAGGACCCAAAAAAAAATGTTTGCTTGAGCTTGTAAAGTCAGTAGAGCCAGGAACAACATTATTCACCAACAGCAACTGAAGACTGATCCACTACCAATCTGGGGCTAGACAAGGAAATCAAAAGAAGTCAAAATCGGCAACTCCTCGCAAGGCTCAAAAGATAAACACTCGTGTGATCTCCTCCAAGAGTTCGTGGACATGCTTACCTGGTCCTATGAAGATGTGTTGGGGGTAGACCCAGCCATAGTCAAACACCGGATTCCCATATGTCTGGATGCTCGGCCAATCAGACAAAAGCTCCACCGCATCAAGCCGGAACGGTCACTACAAGTTAAAGAAGAAATCATAAAACAGCTGCGCGTCAACTTCATTCGAGTAGTAAAAAAAAAGTTAAAAAAAAAGAGTAAAAAAAAAAGGAAAAGAAAAATACCCGATCTGGCTGTCTCATATAGTGACCGTTCCCAAGCCCAACAAGTTTTTTTTATCAACGGCATGCTGAGCTATAGTCAAAACAAAGGCAGCAGGAGACCAAGAGAAGCCCTTACTCACCACCCCTTTGGGGAACCTACTGCTATCATGTCGTGCCGTCTGGGCTAGAAAAAAAATGCTGGGGCTACTTATCAAAAAGTTGCTACCACTCTCTTTCACGATGTGCCGTATATTGTCAAAGAGATCCGGTCAGGAGATGTCGTACTCCCCACAAGCCAGGAAAAAGAAGACATTGTCCAGCCCTCCAATCTCAACGAGCTCAAAAGGTATTATGCTCGAACCACTCTATCCGGCAAGTGCTTCCCTCTCCAGCCCGCTAGGCTGAAACCCGAAAGGGCGGCCTAGGCAAAAGTTAGGGCATAAAAAAATATAATTTAAAAAACAAAGAAAAAAGGAGAAATAAGGGCTCGCTAGGCTGAAAACCCGAAAGGGCGGCCTAGGCAAAAATTAGAGCAGAATAAAAATAATAATAAAAAAAGGGGAAATAAAGGCTTGCTAGGTTGAAAACCCGAAAGGGCGGCCTAGGCAAAAATTAGAGCCAAATAAAAAATATATATATATGGAGAATAAGGAGAGGGAAAGCACTCTTTGAAACCTCGACATCTTACCTCCAGTCTTCAGCACACAAGGGGCCTGCCTCGACGTAAAAAAAAAAACCACGACAGAAGCTCGCAACAAAGCACTAAAATATAAAAATTTCAGGTCCTAAGGTGCAACTTAGGAATAATTGATAAAGAAATTTAGGTTATGCATTAATTGCCTGTACATATCTATTATTGCCTCTACCCTTTTTGTTTCCCCCAAAACTATCCTTCATTTGCAGCTTAAGCCCCGGAGCGGTCCATCAATGTTTATGGATCCGCCCCTGGCCGGCCGTGATATACTTCTTCGCAAGGCACGTAAAAGGCTCGGCCTCATCGAATGAGAAGCACCCTGTAAGTGTCCTCGCCCTATTCATCATCTCTGCCGCCATTGTCCCCGAAACAAACTCGATGACTTGGATCCCAATCATTCACTGCTGCCCTGTTTGATTATGAAGAAAAATGCAGGAGTTGTGAGAATAGTCTTATGCCAAGTATAGCCCTACAACAATTATATGGCCAGAAGGAGGTGACTGCATTTTCCTCTCCCCACATATCATTAAAAAAAAAAAAAAGAAAAGGGAAAAGCCTGCTCGAACCCGAAGGTATATTCCTTTAAAATCCATTTTGGAAATACAGCGTGCCATTACCTATTAAATGTCGGTATAGCTTTGCTTTGTGTATGTGTGTTTTGAGTCTGCATTTTTTTTATTTTGCATCATATAAAATTAGATTGCATTGTAAATGTTTGCACAGGTTTTAACAAAAACATAAAAAAAATAAAAACAAAACAACAAAAAAAATATTATGTATTATTTTGCATTTAGATAAATGTTTTTGCATTATAGGCATTATAAAAGTGCATTTTGCATATTAAAGATATGTACTGCATTTTACATTATTACATGCATGATAAAATAGGAAAATATCAATGCATCATATTAATAAGCATCCTGTAATTTTTAGGCATCACATTTGCATTAAATAAAGTAGTACATACATCCAGCATTTGTATTTATCATCCAATAAGCTGCATTAGGGGTGCGCTAAAAAGAAAATAAAATGCTAATCATGAAAATAAATATTCTTATGACATTCACCATGTCCCTGCAGCATAAGCATGCATCATGTAGCCCCATTTGCATTTATAATATGAATCATGCATAGTAGGGTCAAATAGTGATCACTAGTTTAATTATGCATCGTAAAAATAAATCATATAAATTTCATGCATCATCACTTAATTGCATCATTTAAACATAAATAAGACATGCATAAGCATCATTAATAAAGTCAGAAATACTTCAAAAAGTGTCAAATAGTGTCAAAATCTAGCAGATCAGAAGTATTTCCAGGCGGACCAAATAAAAAAAAAGACAAAAAAAGAAAAAAAAAAGAGAGAGAAGCCTCCCCTGAGCAATTTCTTCAAAATATTTCTCTTGCAACAAAAGAAAAACATCAATCACTCTTGGACAACCCCACGACCCGCAACCAAAGCCGAAAGCCGACCTCCCGACCATACCTACAATCAAGCCTAGAGACCAAATTCTCATCCAAACCCATATCCTAAAAGGCCACCCAATAATCGTCTTGCGATCGCCTCTCCTAAAATAACCAAACCCATGACCCAAAATACCTTTGAGCAAGAGGCCGATCAGATCCTCAATCCTAAAGCTAAATCATCCTAAATGCTTGAACACTATACTCTAACCTAGTCACCACCTATAGCTCAGTTTCAATCGGATGCAACGTGATCTGGGTCCAGGACAGAACTCCTTGCTAAAGACACATAAAATTATCAAAAGATAAGTGTTAAGTAAGGTCCATAAAACATGTGATACTCGGTGATAAACTCTGGATCATGACTCTTCTTTTGTCCATTAGAGTCATCCACTTTCTGTGAGCATATTCATTCCTGTCTCCCAGAAAAGTCTCCCCTTAATCGAAGTCTTTCTCGGGGCCGCTTCCAGAATCTCTTCGTAAACTTGCCCATCCCATCTTACAAAATTTGGTTGATTAAATTCATCCCGGGCTTCGCCGCCAAACTCATTGGATACACAAAGGCTTATTATCTCCAGAGGCAACCTGCCATTTCCACCTCTCGCCCGGTAAGAAGGCTACAAAGCCGTGATCCTCAAGCTAAGAATAAACGGCTCATCCTCCCATGCATCGAAAAATTGGCTCCTGCAAGGTAAACAACTACCGGGTTGAAAACCCGAAAGGGCGGCCTAGGCAAAAGTTAGAGTACGAAAAAAAAACAAGAAAAAAAAAACAAAGCAAAGAAAAAAAGTGGCCCCTCTGAGGCATCGATTAGTAGGATTTACTAATCTTTTGATTGAATTCCTTTATTGAATGATGCACTAGTCAAAAGACCCAAAAAAAGCAACCCTAAACTTCACTCACCTTCATCTCAAATATCACTATCAACTTATATATTCATAACTCTTATTACATCTCAAGCTCTTATATTGCATTTCCATCACCTTGCCTTATCCTGCCTTAACATG
>CM028379.1:142055480-142180068 GCA_013146195.2 Codonopsis lanceolata | reverse complement strand
AATCGACATCGGTAAGACCAATCTCCTTAAAAGCAGTTGTAGTAAAGCACGTCGGCATGCTCCGTGTCTGAGCTTTTCGGTGCACTTGCCGTTGTTAATCAGCAGACACAACCAAGGTTGTTCGGATGCAAGGTTGTGCTCGCCCATTTCGGCTAGCGAGTGAAGCCCAGATGAATGCCTTTCGCCAAATCGAGTTACTAGTGGCATATTCATCACTTTGACGGTGAATAAATATGCTTTCAGTTGAGTCGGCGGGTTCTTCCTCGAGAATAACATTCACAACCCGTTTATACGGGGGCATTGCCTCTGTTTCCACCGTTTCCCGAGCAAGGATCACGGCGATTGCCACCATTATTATTCCCTTGCTTGAACCTATCAAGGCGTCCTTGATTAATCAGCGTTGGATTTCTTTCTTGAGGATGAAACACTCCTACGTGACATGCCCGTCGTTGTGATAGGCACAAAATTTTGTGCTATCCGTTATTATGCGATATCGGGATTCATGGGATATGGAGGCGGGGAGATCATGCATATACGCATCATTATTTCTTCTCTTGAAGCGTTGAGGGAGTGAAATGTTGCTCTCTACGAATCGTTGAGTGGAATCAGAAGTCTGTTAGGTCTCTCAGAAAATTATTATTATTTCTGAGCTAGGAGTTCGGATTGGCGTCGAACTATTTTGACCTTTTCTTTCCCTTTTCCACTTAGATGCGCCTCGTCGAGCTAAACGGTTGTGCTCGAGCAAGCATCTCTGAGTGGCCGGTGGATGCATCACCAATTCTGCTTGAGGCCCCACCGCATATTATTCAAAAAACAAAGCGTAACCTCTCCTTGAGTCATGCAGTAACTTGTTCGAGCACCTTAGTGAACCTTTCCACATAGCTATGGGAAGATTCATCGATTCCTTGAACCACTTTGCGGAGGTCGAATCGACTTTTGGGGAGAGCTCGTAGAGCCAAATACGCTAGGAACTTCTCCTTCAAATCTTTCCACGCGTAATAGACCTAAGGCAACACAACCAACTCACGGGCTTTACCACATATGGCCCCTGAAATGCCTTCATTTTCAAGCTTCATTCGCGGTCACCAGGCCGACTGAGCTTCAAATGATCGTAGCCAATCTCTGCTCGGGTTTTCCCAGAGTATTTAAAATTTGGAAAAACCCCAGTCTTTGGGGTGTGTTTTCAATCGATCTGCGAATGGACTACCATCGAAGATCGGCGAGACCGCCCGAGCGGCGACCGACTTCCCATCCATCCATTTCGCTGCACAATTGCCAAAACCTCGGCCATTGTGCGAGGTTGAGCTGAGTCTTTGGTGCTTGGTTAATGCAACGGCTAAGCTATAGTGGCGAGAGGTGTCTCAATTTCTTGTGCTCGGATCTGGCTGGGGACCCTTGGAGGTCTTCGTTTCGTGGCGATGCAGCTCGTTCTATCGTTCTGTGACGGGGTGAAGTTCGTCGAGAGCGATGAGAATAAGCGAGATCGAGAATGATCTGACAGCTCATGTTCATCATTTATTGCGCTGTTGGCTGTGATTCATCGACTATCTTTGTATTCTGGCAGGCGTTTATCCGGCTTCGCCTTTCTTCATGGATTTCCATGGCATTGGCATCTGGTTGTGGTGCCATCGCGCACGATTCGATGGAACGTCGATGGCCAAGGGGGCTTGCGGGGCATGGCCGCCAACACTAAGCGCCCTTTCAACCAGCGTGGAGCACTAACCGCGAATACAATTGGTGATACTTGTTCCTCTATGGGAGCTGGCGGGTGACAACGGCTAGCTGTTGATTCATGATAAACATCTTGCTCGGAATCTTGAGCTTGATTATGAAAAGAGCTGGGCTTTGAGCTTGTTCATTCAATGGGATAGGCTCGCCGAATTAAGTCGGCGACTTCCCTTCGTTGGTTGCGATCCGTAATTCAACATAATTGGCCCTTTCTTTGTTGCAATTGATTTCTCAAATCATGTTGAGGTGGATCGGTTGCGGGGGGGGGAAACCAACCGCCATTTGGTGCATGTTGTGCCGCCACTTGAGATCTGGTCATTACCCGCTTAGTGGCGGTAGGCCATTTCGTGGCCCAGTCGGTGGGGAATTCCTCAGTGCATTACTAATTGGGGGCCAATCTCCTTGAGCGGATACATCACCGCCGACATTTCGCTCGCGCCAACTTTGTCCCTTTCAGTTCTTAGCCATGCTAACAAGAGTTGATGAACAATGAACTAGAAATTTTTCGTTTCCGGCAATGGAACCAAGCGTCGATCTTGCTTGATCTAGTCTTGGGCGGTCCTTGCGGTTTATAGGATATACGGGCTTAATGAATGTGAGAACTCTAAACCTGTCAAAAGAGAAAAACCTTAGATGAAATGCAAGGAGGGGCCTCGCAAAACCCTCGGTGTGAGAAGTATTGAGCTTAGTTGAAAGCAAAATAACAGGGGTTTCGGTATGTAGAATAGTGCGTACCTTTCAAATGAGATTTTATGAAGTATATATAGCCTTTAAAGTCGGGAGTGTAATCCGGGTTAGGCTATGATCACGGAGATATTTTAGGGGACTGTAATACCATAAATGCGGGTTGACCGTAGCAGAAGGAATCACGACTAAAATCTCGGGATCGGCGAGGATATTCGAGATTAATATCGAGCTCAATCGAGCGACCTTTCCACTGCTCCTTTCGTGAGTGATAGAGAAACTCTGCTCGGTATAGATGTGTGATGATCATCTCGCGGCTATCTGCTCGGGTAATTTCTTTCTGGTCTCATCA
Organism: Codonopsis lanceolata; assembly: GCA_013146195.2. NCBI lineage: Eukaryota > Viridiplantae > Streptophyta > Magnoliopsida > Asterales > Campanulaceae > Codonopsis > Codonopsis lanceolata. The sequence continues at coordinate 142,177,304 of CM028379.1, read as the reverse complement.
CACGTGACTATCACGTCTTTGGAGCATTGCGTGCGGCTCGTGACCAAAGTTTGGGCCGAGCTCATCAGGAGAGGTGAATAAAAGGTTCGTAGGCGAAGGAGTTCTTGTTAACGATGAGATTCATATCATTTAACAAATGATGACATTGGTGATGTTGGCTGGAATTTTGTTGAGGGGCATTTTATGAACAATTTAATGACAAAGTCTTTTATCGGTTAAAAAAAATATTGGAGAGTGACCTGGTTAAAAACTTTAGAAAGTCGATTGTCTAGCAATTATTTCATATTTATAATAGACATAAAACTTTGAATATGTGACTAACTATTATTCGCCTTATGATTTATATCTACTAGGCTATTAAGTTCGATTAGGGGACCCTATTTTGGTGGAAAAATTGGAGCCATGGGAAACCGCGTAATGGGTAAAGGCTGATTGATATTTTGATTGATAAATTTCTTGTGATTGAGATCGAGAGGAGATTCCGTATGTAAGATTTTACACCGTAGATTAATCTAAGTGGGAGATACATGAATTAGGGCTCGTTTGAGTGCGTCGTTTGAAAAGCAAGTCTTTTTCAAAAGCAAACATTTTCAAAACGCAGCTTTATTTTTTGTAAACACGTTGGAAAACTATTTCAAAACGCTATTTTTCATAAAAGCTACTAGTTGAAAACGTAGTATATTTTAAACGCTACAAATTGGGCGTTTTAAAAGCGCCCACGTTTTTAAAGCCATTTGCGTTTTAAAATGCCGCATTGAAACACTTTAAAGAGAAAAACGCCTTCGATTTTACGGCGTTTTTGCCAAAAACGCTTCCACCAAACAAGCACTTAGTACATGTAATAGTCATAAATTTTATAATTGAAAGCTAGTAGAATTCATAAATCCTAATCCATTGTTTTCTACCTTTATCTACCTAGATATATCGTAGATTAGAGAACAATTGAATTGATATTGCTTGAAAAAGAATATTGATTAATCTTAGAAAATTTGTTGTCACACACAAGTAATAAGTTAATACCATAGTCGTTGAATTCTTACTTGAAAATGAATTGGTCAAACTAGCCCTAGCGTCCTTTCTCTCATTGATAACTCTCTTTTTTTTTTTTTTTTTTGCAAATTCTTTAATTAGCTTTGTTAGTTAATTTAGTTACTATCAAATCACACAATTATCGTTCTTCTAAATTAGACAAGAAATAATTAAATTTGATCTTTGTTTGTCAGTCTCTTGAGTTAGATAATCCGTAATTACATACACTTTATTATTGGAACCATTGTACTAGATTGTGCGTGCACTTGCTAGTTAGGGCTCCTTTGTCGCGGGTGATGGCTTGTGGCCGATAGCTTATAAGTTAAGTTGTTGGTTGAATGACTTATAACTGATTGATGATAGATTGTTTATTTCAATTGATAAAAAACGACTTATGAGTATATTTGTTAAATAAGTTGAAAATTGTTTATTTACAACAAATTGACCATATATAAACCTTAAATTTTCAAATCAACTAGTTTTTTATTAAGGAAAAAAAATCTCGCATTTATTTTAAAAACTCAACATGGGATAATATTTAATTAATATTTATTTACTTAATCATATTTATAAAAAACATTCCTACACCATTAGTATGTGTAGTCTTTTACTTTAACTTTTATTATTTGCTTGCCATTTTTTAATATGAGTAGCGCCAAATATGCGGATGTTGAAAATATTTACCCTAAAACAAAATGAATAAATAATTTCTAATGTTCATTATCTTGCTTTAAATGTTTATTTAAAAAAATTGAAATCAGTATTCCTAGTTCTTTTTATGTATTTTTGAGAAAATGGTAAAATTGTAATAATCAAAAGTTTATTAATGAATAGTTGTCTTTGTGTTTTCAAAAAACTAAACAAGCTTAAATTTTTAGCTATTTGGCTTTGACTTTTTAATAAATAAAATGTGTTGTACCTAACTTATTGACTTTTAGCTTATAAACTAAAACAAATACTTTAAATATGTTTTATTTAAAGCTAAAAGCAAAAAATCACTCAAAAAAAACTACAACAAACGAGCACTTACTACCACATCAATAAGCTATAAAACAATATCAAAAGTTTTTTCCTTTAGTGAAATGGATATGATTAAGAAAAATAACTCCAGAAATGCACCATACATAAATATATGAGTAAATGTATACATGTCAATTGATGTATGAGGTCCATAGGGAAATAGATGCTTCAACTGCATATACAAGTGTATTATGTATATAGGCATGGTAATTGGCTGGATTGGGTTGGGTTTGGATCGGGTTGTAATGGATTGGGACGGATCAAAACCCATTCAAACTGATCAAATATCAAATATGTCGAAATGAGTTGGGTTGGAACGAGTCGGGTTGAAACAGTAACAAGTTCAAACGGGTTGACCCGTTTTAACCCAACTTTTTTTCACAAAAAAATATGAGTTTATAGTCTAAAACTGTTGTGAGTCGAAACGGGTAATGGTTTTAACCCACTTTAAACCAACCCGACCCAACCAGGTAATATATTTGGGTTGAAATAAGTTACCCGTTTCGACCCAAAAATGTTAATGAGTTGAGTTGGATTTGGTTGGGTGGGTTTATGAGTAATGAGTTTTAATTATTAGGTATGATTACGTATATTGAGCTACGAGATTAAAATATGACAAAGAAGTTCATAGGAAACTAAATGTAGGATTAAGAAACATACTATTTAGTATCTCTTCTCAGGATCCACTCTGGAATACGACCAGTAAGAGAGTTGCTAGTCAGATACCTAATCATGAACCACTTAATACATCAAAAATACCATATTTACATGACTATAGTTGTAAATACATATTAAATGAGCTAAATATGTTACTTACAGGCTTTGCAGACGTTCTAGGCCTCCCAGATCGGGTATCTCGCCTTCCAAATTGTTGAAGCTAAGGTCTCTGCCATCAAAAAAATCACGAGGTTTACTCAGATGATACTCAACAAGGATACCACAGATAAGTTTTTATTACTGAAAACTTCAGAGTTAGCACATAGTATTTCTTTTAGGTAGAAATGATATTGAGATGAGCTGAAAGAAAAGGAATGAATGAATGAAGATGGTAGAATTAATTACAGAATCTTCAAATTTGACATTTGTGTTATATAAGCGGGGATCCTCCCTGATATGTTACAGCTCCTTAGCATTCTGCAACATCAATAAAATTCATTCATATATAAGGAACATAAGATTACAACTACCAAAAAGTTGGTTATCCTTTTCTCCCTAGCTTGTTCCTATTTGTTGTCACTTACAACTTTGTTATGCGTATCCCGTTTCTTAGATCTGGAAATTCTGAACTTCCTCCAGCTAAATCACTGATTTTTCTGCTCACAGGTCACGTGAATCGAACTTTCCTTCGTTAATATTTTTCTATAAATAAACACGGAAGAATATTACTACTAAAATCAAAATTCTTTAAGGCGACAACTCACAGTTCATCTAAATTTGCTCAAGAGGACAATGCTTTGAGGTATAGGCCCTTCAAAGCCACTGGCTTGCATTTCTCTGATTGTGGCACATACGAGAACAGTCAAAATCAGGCACCCAATAAATTACACTTGTAAAGTGTAGAGGTTATGGCTTACAATATTTGAAGTTGTGTCCAGCTTTCAAAGATAGGTAGTTTTCCCGCAAAATTATTGCTGCTTAGCCTACTGCAATGCCGCAAGCACCAGGTAAAGTGACATTCATTTTGGGGTAAATTAAAGACTCAAAAGTAATAATACTTACAGTCGTGTCAAGTTTTTCAGATTAGCAAGCTCCAATGGCAACTCTCCCGTGAGATTGTTGGCACTAAGGAAACTACAATGCCGGAAAGAAAGAAAAACAAGAATGATACCATCTTTAAGTTGAGATATTTGATCGATTTTTATACGAGTTAAAATTAATAGTAATAGATAATGAATATATGGATTATAGAGAAGGCCTGACAAATGCTCTAAATTCAAAAGCTTCCCAAGCTCCGCTGGAACAGTTCCTGAAAACATGTTGCTCGCTAGACTCCTGCTAGAATTACTTCCTTTAAACTAAAATTTATAATGAACAATATAGATCATGAAGAAATAGTCGGACTTAAAAGAAAGAGGAGATGACATACATGTATTTGAGAGTGGATATATTACCCAAATATTCTGGAATTGGTCCAGATAAACGATTCACGTGTACAGCACTACAATATGGCTACACTGTTAAAATTGAGCTCCTCAAAATTTTAATGAGATATAAATTGAATTAAAAGATTCAGAAGTCTCACAGATATTCTAACTTTGTAGAAGCCCATTCGGGGGGAATTGTACCATTTAAGTAGTTGCGATTAAGATCACTGCAAGCAGTACTAGTGTTAATTTTTCAACAGAAGCATTAATATTTACGAGAAGCAGCCTTACATTTTCTTGATGTACGGTAACTTTGCCAGTGATGGAGGAAGCACGCCAGCAAGGTCCTGACGTTGGAGAATTCTGTTTTCGACAGAGAAACAGGTCTACTCGATTAAAATTTGACTCAAAACTATTCGTCACGAGTGAGTTACAAGACATAACACATACATGCTCTCAACGTGACATACACCGCCAGGGAAACTACAATTGCAGTTGACAGAGTTATCGGAGTTGGGTGTTTGTCCAGTTTGAGTTTCCATCGCAAGGGTTAAGATTGAAATCCCAGTCAGTTTTGCCCAATTGTTGTGCTATTTCACGCAGAGCATTCACTGCAAGTATCAAATTTTCATATTAACTTCCAAAAAAATAAAAGTTGAACAAACAAACAAATGAAACCATTTATCTACAAGTAAGTATAAACATGTTGGGTACCAAAGGAACACTAATTAAGCAGCATATAGCAAGGTGAAGGATCTTTACATTCCTCCGGAGGAAGCTTCCCGACAACTTGTGCTTCAATCCCCGTGACTGCAAAACATACAATTATTACCGTCGGAAAGAGTAGAAAGAGAGTTGCCATGTTTTTTGAAGTACCCAAAACCATTTTCTATCTCCTTTTTTATTCAGAGGAGGAGAGAAAATGAGGGAGGGAGAAACAGGAACACTGTTTGTTTTAACTGTGTGCGTGTGATGTTGTCAGTTCGAAGGCTGTGTTTGGGTTGTGTTATTTTAATGAGTAATACTAGAGTCACTCAATGAGTAGTCAAATTTGTGTATCAAATGATATAGTTTTTATTGTATTATTTTATTTGGCATTTTATGGGCTCCACTATAAATTAAAAAGTAATGTTAACAATATAACACATAAAATATCACATTATTTAGTACTCAAAATTAAGTGCTATTAGAGTAGAATAGCATTACCCTATTTTAATGGGCCAATAAATCTTGCGTTGACGCAGAACCGTTAACTAATGGAAATGAATTGTGTGGGGTGGAATGGAATGGGGTTCGCAATTGGCCGTTTGTACACCGAAAAATGAATCCCTTCAATACAGATATTAATTAGTCGGGTCAGTGTTATGGATTTCGGTCAAATCCTACAGTTTCGACCTCTAGAATTTAGTGGTTTAAGGCCGTCTCCAACCATCAACTCCAAATTTGGTCAGATTTTATCCCAACATTTCAACTCCAACTCAACCCCCAATCTCACCCCAAATAGAATATTCCTAGATATTCTATTTTTATTTCTTTTACTTTATTTATCAACATGAATATTAATTTGCTATTATTACCTTTTAAAAATAATTATTAAGATTACACAATTTAATTTTTATAATAATAATAATGTTAATTTTACTTAATTATATAAAATTATAAAATCTATTATATTATAATTAAAAATGTTATCTTATTTAAAAATGTTCAATAATTTAAAATACTTAATAATAGAAAAAAGTTATAAAAATTGAATTAAAAATGTAAATATTATTATGGTATTTTTAATTTTAATAAATAAAAATATAATTTTATAAATAATTTTAACAATTATATAATTATTAAAAATTAATTTAATGGCATGACCCACCAACCCCAAATTTTTGGTCATTTGGGGACCAAACCCCCAATTTGGTATTTAGTTGAGATGCCCTAAACCGATCACTGAAAATGCCCCCAACGATTTTCATTTAATCGAATCGTTAACTGGTTACATCTTAATTTTTTTTTAAATGGTTTATATTTACATTTGAAGTTCAAAATCAAGTAATCAAAATAATTTTTTTAAAAAAAGTCATACAAAGACTTCACCTAAATAATAAAATTCATAACATAAATCATTAAAACTTCATAATTTGTTTGAATTCAATCAATCAAGCGGTTTAATTAATGGTTAGGACTCTTGTAAAACGCTCTTATAAATTTTAATTCGTAAAATGGTACCCACTTTCGCAAAAATCAATACATCAACACAAGATGAGTCGAATTTAAAAGATCTATCTTAATAAAAAATTTGTAAGATAATCTTTTCAAGTTTTTTCCTTAATTAATAGTCATAATCGAGGTTTTAAAAATCGTTAAACGAGCGTTAGGCGGTAGACGAGCGCCTAACGCCTATGGGATTAGTCGGGGGCCTAGGAATTAAGACATAATTACCATAGTCCTATGTATTTTAATGTAAATTTCAAAAATACGTTAAACATGATAGATACCCTAATTTCGTAGTCATTCTTATATTATCTAATAATTATAGTAAAATAAACTAATAATTATTTTTTACATGTTTTAAGGACAAGGTATGAATAGACAAAGGAAATAAAGTAAAAAAAATAAAGAAAAAAAAGTAAAGAAAGAAAACAAGAAAGAATAAGACGAAATACCCCCTACTCCATCAAAAAAGTAAAGAAAAAAAGAAAGGATTCCTCCTATCTTCTCTCACCCTTTTCCTAACACTGCCAACCTACCCCTACTCCATCGAATTCCACAATTCACTCAAGACTCAACAGTCAAGACAAAATACTCCTCACGGACCTCACCCAATCTCCCTTACGGACACGCCTCTATTTCACCCTCTCTTCCTCTCTCACATCAACGTTGAACCTTCTCCCTCATTCACTACCTCCATATTCGGCTCCCTCACCCCACTCATCTCTCTCCCGTCGCCCCTCCTCCTTTCTCCGACGAAAAAGATAGGAGGAGGCGGTAAGGATAATTTGATTTTCTTTCCTTCTTTTTCCTTCTCAATTTTCTTTTGTTTTCTTCTTTCTCCTCTCCCCTGTTCCAGCTTCCTTCTCAATTTTGCTCCAGCGGATGTTTTAGAAAACATCCGTTAGTTTGTATAAAAAATGATTATCTATTAAATGTTAAAAGGAGTATTTAAGTCATTTTATACATTAAATGGTGTTACATTTAGGAAATTTGGTATTGCGTTGAGGGTCACTCTAAAAAAATTAATGTTTGAGATTCACTATCACATTCACATGTGTTAGAGTAGTAATCCAATTTTAACTCTTTATTTTCTCTTACATTGTTACAAAGTTACCCCTACAATTAATATAATGAGCAGTCATACCCTGAGATTAATCTTCTAAATCATTACCCCTTACAAAACATTAACCTTACATTAATATAATCTCACAATAGAACTCAATTACCACTTGAAGTAATGTACCCTCAACTGTAATATTTTTTTTAAATCGCAGTTTCTATTTAGACATTTGCGTTTTAATTGACGAAGTCAGATATACTGGCACTGTGTCATATGCACGGGCACGAAGATCTAGTGAACTACTAAAAGCTATCATTTTCTTAAAAATTTAACTTTTAAACGAAAACTTTTTGTCTAGAACGGAAGGCCTAAGTATATTATACACAACCAACACAAGTAATTTTTTTATCATAAATACAATTTTAAAAATATTATCAAAAATAATTTCAATATTTCATAAAAGTCAGTGAAATTTTACAGTTTTTGATTAAAATTTAGTCAAGTTGAGAAAAGAGACTATTAAAAAGTCAAACCATTGCCCAGAGCCTAATATTTTGATTTAGTCGTTTAGAATTAAAAGATGTAGGGCATGATCACTTAATAATTGAAAGCCATTAATCTCTGGGTAATAAAAGCTTCCGACTGCATTGGCTAGGTTAAGTGAACGACTTTTATAAATTCATCACAGTTTTCGAAAAATATTAAAAAATAAAAAATACATTATATTTGTACTTGAAAAACATTAAATTTGACTAAAAAAATCAAACAAAACAATAATTTAAGGTTAGAAAAAGTATTTATTAAAATAAAAAATTATAAATAGATTTAATGAAAATTATATATATATATATATATATATATATATATATATATATATATTCACAATTATAAACTTAAGCGAATAATTGTATTTTTTTTATTTTATCTTTTATGGCGGGAGTGGAAGTCGACATCACATGTGGGGCCAATTAAAAGCCATAACACAAATTCAACAACGAATTAGATATGGACACAAATTTCCTTTTAAGAGAAATTATTATTCAATCCGTTCCAACGAGTCTAGGATGAAAGAAATGAGTCCAATTAATACAACGATGACTTTAGCCGCCTTCCAAAACATTTTTCAAACGTTAATCAATTTCCTTGTATGAAATGGGCCTAATTACTTTTGTGAGAAAAATTCAGGTCGATTGCCTTTGGTGAATATTCATTTTCTTTAGTACTCTTTTTTTTTTTTTTTTTTTTGGCAAAGTTCAAGTGGGTACAATTTTAGGATAAATTTCTAGTGGGTATAATTTTAAAAACATGTTTTCATCTAGGATCATCAATTTTTTGGACATTTCATATAATTACAAATTGGTTGCCAAATGACAAAAATGTCATTAATTAAGACAAAAGTCATCCGGCCTAAAAAAAATCAAAAAATGCTGATGTCAAGGCTTGGCATCAAGGCTGTTTTATAAGTTTATTCAAACCAAAAATATTCAAAAAAGCTGATGTCAAGTCTTGGCATCAGGGCTGTTTTGAGAGTTTATTCAATGCAAAAAAAATTCAAAAATACTGATGCCAAGACTTGGTATCATAACTGTTTTGACTGTTTTTTCATAAGAAAAAAAAATGCTGATATCAAGACTTGGCATCAGAACTGTTTTGGCAGTTTTTTCATAACAAAAAAAAAACCAAAAAATGTTGATGTCAAGGCTTGGCATCAGGGCTGTTTTGAGAGTTTATTCAAGCAAAAAAAATTTCAAAAAAGACATCAGCACTGTTTTGACAATTTATTCAAGTCAAAAAAATTAAAAAAAATGTTGATGCCAAGCCTTAGAATCAGGGCTGTTTTGACAGTTTATTCAAGCCAAAAAAATTCAAAAAAACTGATGTCAAGTCTTGGCATCAGGGCTGCTTTGAGAGTTTATTCAAGCCAAAAAATTTCAAAAAATGCTGATGTCAAGGCTTGGCATCAGAACTGTTTTGACAATTTATTCAAGCAAAAAAATAAAATAAAATAAAATGCTAATGCTAAGGCTTGGCATCATGGTTGTTTTGAAAGTGTATTCAAACAAAAAAATTCAAAAAAGCTTATGACAAGGCTTGGCATCTGCACTGTTTTAACAATTTGTTCAAGCAAAAAAAAATCAAAAAATGTTGATGCCAAGGCTTGACATTAGGGTTGTTTTGAGAGCTTATTGAAGCCAAAAAAATTCAAAAAAAACTGATGACAAGGCTTGGCATCAACACTGTTTTGACAATTTATTCAAACAAAAAAAAATCAAAAAAATGCTGATGTCAAGGCTTGACATCAGGACTGTTTTGACAATTTATTCAAGCTAAAAAAAATCAAAAAATATTAATGCCAAGGCTTGGTATTAGGAAAAAAAAAATCAAAAATCAGAAGTCTCTCATATCATTAATATCAGAGAGCCGTGGTAAGAAACATATGGTTTAAAGGGAACCAAAATAAAGCCAGAAATTATAATAAACAAGGTGAGAATCAAATGCCTTTGGGCTGAAACTCTATGTCAGTTTTCACAAATCCTTCCACTAAAGCCTGAGGTAGAGCTTGAAGCCATTCTTCCCTATCACATCCTTGCGGAATTGCGTTTAAAACATTGTTAAACAAATTCTCCTTTGCAAATATAGCCGCTGATATACCATTATGCCCATCAAAAATCTATCAAAAAACCAAATTGAGCAGCCCAATTACAACCAAACTAATATAGTAAAAGGTTGCTACTCTTAATCCTAGGTAACATAGGATGATCGTTCAATTAGAATAACTAGTAAACTTTAGTTGCCTAAAGATACATTAGGCATATGTTGATGCGTCATATTATTATCAGTATAAGTTTATCCAACAAATACTGAAACAGAAATGCCACCAGAGTCTTAAGGTTCCAAACCTAAGGACAAATTTTTCAGAACAGTTATTTGTTTCAATTTTCAGAAGTCACAGAGCATGATGTGATAATTTAAGATATACAATAACATATTGATGGTGATTTCAAAAACTATTGGTATATATGTCGCAAAGTGAAAGGCACCAACTATGCTTAAATATTTTCATTAGCAAAAATTTTGTGAAAATGCTAAACACTCAGGGCCTTAATGTTTCTTCACCTGTTCTTGGACACATTAATCATAAACCAAATACTCAAAATTCAATACATGATTATTGATACATGACCTAAAGAAGCAATGTCATCACCTAAGATAAATTATACAGCAAAACGTTAGGTTACCAATTATAATGATGCAGCAACCCTAGAAATGGAAAGTATAGTAGATATTTTCATCATATCTTCATCTTGACGTTGATGAATCTCGGCTTCATTCAAAATTGTATAGTTTTGCTGGAACAAGAGACAAGACATAATTAGAATAACCAATCAATGACAAATGAAATTGGAACTGAATGTGCAACTGGCTTTTCTATGTTCACACAAGGTTTGGATGCGTACATGTAGCTAAAATTTAGGTGTAGATGTTTGACAAATCAAACAATGGATTAGAATCGTAACGAAGAGAATATGCCAATCACCCAAAATAAAGTCCGAACTGTCATTCGAGAATAACAAGGTACAACAGATATAAGTAGAACAACATTCAGTGCGCTAAAGGATAAAAACCAATCAAACAAGGGGTCTGGACAGTAACTAAGACCATAAACCAATGAACCAAACCAAAGTCTGTGCTCCAATAGAAAACTAATGAGGTTCAACAGGCGAACGATCATCCTACACCCTCCTTCATCTTCATTTTCAGTCAAAGAGGCAACACCCAACAACCTAAAGATCCGACCTTCATCCTCAGTCCTACCGCTCTATCTCCGTCCAAAAGACCCAGCAATAAGCTCCACCAAGATCCGTTCACCTTCCATGCCCATCATTGCCACAGGCTGCCTGAAATTTTAGCGCTCCAACTGGTCGCGTTCACCTCTAAATTCGGACAAAGTTTTTCTGTCTTCCAATTTCTCTAGCCGTGTTCTTTCATCTTCAGTCAGCTTCTCCATCCTAGCCGTGTTTTTCTCTCTTTTCTTCTTTTTCTCCCCCAACCCAATATTTCTCACACCTATATTTACGTACAATGTGGTTGAAGATGGAGGGATTCGTCGGATCTGTTTGAACAGAGGTGAGAGGGAGGAGGACACCGGCTATGGATGAACGTCGGATCTACGTGGAGAATCGGAGAAAAGAAAACTGATATGGCAAATGAGATGGCATGTTTGGTGGAGGCCGGCGATTGGAGACGGGGGGAGTGGATGGAGAGAGATGGTGTTGAAGCGGAGCTTTGTTGATGATCCAGCTAGAACAGAGATAGATGGAAGAGAGAGATAAGGGGCCTGCTGGATGTAGGAAGAGAGAGAGATTGAGTCGGGTTTGGGGAAAGAGGCACCAATGGTGGGACAAACTAGTATGGGGGCCAGAGTTTATGACAGAAGGCAGAGGTGGAGCTTGTTTGCTTGGGGCCAGAAATTTAACCAGGAGGAGACGAAGGACGCTGACTGGACTGCTTGGGTAGAGGGAGATGGCGGCGGCTAAACAATTGAAGAATGACAGCCTTGGGGAAGAGCTTCCATTAGAAGTTATGCTCTGTAACTGAGCGTAATATCCACCTCCCGCTCATCAAATAGGACATAGAGGGGCAGAGGAGTACTTTCGCCCCAAAATTGTACCTAAAAGATACGAACAAAGAATAGGTGGATTCATTTGAAAACCTATTTTAAAAGATGTATCGGCTTGTAATTTTTTCACTATTTTATAAACATGTTTTCATCTAGGCCCATAAATTTTTTGGACATTTCATATAACTATAAATTGGTTGCCAAATGACAAAAATGTCATTAATGAGACAAAATAAATCTAAAAATGATGATGCCAATGCTAGGCATCAGAACTGTTAACACTTTTTTCAAGACAAAAAAAAAACCAAAAATGCTGATGCTAATGCTAGGCATCAGAACTGTTAACATTTTTTTCAAGGACAAAAAAATTCAAAAATGATAATGTCAATGCTATGCATCAGAACTGTTTTCACATTTTTTTCAAAACAAAAAAAAAATCCAAAAATGATGATGTCAATGTTAGGCATTAGAACTGTTTTCACAGTTTTTTCAAGACAAAAAAATAATCTAAAAATGTTGATGCCAATGCTAGGCATCAAAACTGTTTTCACAGTTTTTTTAAGAACAAAAAAAATTCAAAAATGCTGATGCTAATACTATGCATCAAAACTGTTAACAATTTTTTCAAGAACAAAAAAATTCTAAAAATGCTGATGCCAATACGAAAATGATCTCAGAGTATATCATTAGACCCCTCTTTAAGAGGCTTTAGCTTTGAACAAGTTGGTTGACTTGGTTCTTTAAGCATTTACAATAGACAAAGTATCAATCTCTGGAAGTTATGAACTAACTTTTACAAGTTACTACGGATACCAATTTAATGCCCACTGCAACATGTACACATGAAAGATAATGATTTCACCAAAATAAGGAAGACCATACAAGATAATAATGTAGACTGCGAACTCCAAAACAGTTTGAAACTTGCACTTCATGAAAATAAAAAATACAAATGCCATAATTTAGTAAATTTGGTGCAACATATAGGATCAAGTACATACGAAAAGTGTGTTCCCATCTTGTCATTGATGGATTTAGGCGTTGGTTGCCCACTGTTGTAGTTGACCTGGTCAGCAATCATTAACAAAATTTATGTCACGTGATATCTTTTATGGAGCAGGAACTGTTATTCTACTGTCACTTTACATGGAAGTCATCTTACTGCAGAAAGACCTTATCTTGAAACATAGTCTGGCTTATATTAAAAAGATAATAACTTTGAATTTTCACAGTGATATACACCTTTCTTAAGGCAGTACATACGTAAATTAGTTGAAATCAGAATGAATATTAAAGTTAAGTCAATCCACATGTAATTGTGATTTAAATTTTAAGAAGTGAACACATCTGAGATAGTTGAGACTTGAGAGCAACTAGAAAGTTTGGAGCCTCTAGTGTACGAGTATGAGCATATTCACCTTGATGCCCCAATCATATTCAAGCCCACTAGGATTATGGCTTGCACTCATTATAAAACCTCCATTGGCCTGTGAAAATGTAAAAGGCAAATTTAAAAAAATTCCAAGTGAAACGAAACTATGCTGATAGCAACAAAGAAGCACATCTACCTTTCCCTTCCTTATGACAGCAGAAACAACAGGAGTGGACAGAATACCTTCCCTTCAATGATAAGATAATAAATTTCAATATGCTCCACTGAAACAAGTGAAAGACAATAATTGCAACCAAATTTGGCTTCACAAAACTGACTGCTCCAAAAATATTTAGTCAATTAAATTGGTAGTCGTGGGTTTAGTAAAGATTCAAACGCCCATTCATCAGACAAATATATGTTTAATGAACTCAAGTATGTGTCACTCTGGTTGTACGCTTGTCATAACTTACATTTCTAACTTAAAACTGATTCTTTTGCTTGGATTTGGTAAAAGCACACTGACTCAAAACATTAGAACATGCCAGATTCAAAGTTATGCAATTTTGGTGAATAGATGATGTTAGGAACAACATTTTGTAACACAATAGAGTAGGGAAGAGAATGCATAAGTTGAGAAGCCATAACCTAGAATTTGGTTAGGCAAAGCTATTTAAGAGAGCACTGCAGCAGCTTGCTGCATCGAATCAGAGAGCTGAGCCAATTCCACGATCACCTCCATTGATCCCTAAATCAAACGTTCGATCCTTCGGAGAGATCGAATTCAAAATCCAAGGCTAAAGCCTGATCAAAACAATGAAAGAGGAAAATGCGACGGGGAGACGAGAGAGACTGAAAAACCATAAGGTATAACGAGAAGATCGAAATTTGAAGGAATGGAGAATTTCTAGGGAAGTTGAATTTTGAAAATGGGGTAGAGAGAGAGAGAGGATAAAGGTTGGGGAGAAGTTTATGCGAGAAATGAACAAAGTGCACTTTAGCTTGATAAGAATATAAGTTACTAAAACAATTGAGAATCAACCAAAATGTATCGTCCCGTAATTTACTCTATTTTTTTTTCAATTTCCTTTTAAGATTAAAATATTTGGAGTAGGCTTCATGTGAGACCATCTTACGGATCTTAATTCATAAGACAAAGTCTCACACACTCTGCCAAAACATAGTGGATCGGGTCAGGAAGATCCGTCTTACAAAAATACTTGTAAAATCATATATCTTAAATTTTTGCCAAATGTTTAATGCTCGAGAAGTTGTTGCAGCCAAATTTGACCATCAATCAAATCAAATACTAGGAGTTACTTTACATCGTAGAAACGAGATAATTTTACTATTGGTATCCCAAGTATAGCCCTAGTTCACATTTGGTACCCCTGATACCGAGGTCATCAATGTTTATCAGTAACGTTACTCATTTTAATTGACTTTTATGCTTTCCGTCTATTACCCGTGAAATACTAACGTGTAACCTGATATAACATGTTGGAAACCGACTAGCCTTTGGGATAATTTCACTTTTGGTACCCCAAGTATAACTCAATTTTACATTTGGTACCCCTGTTGCCAAGATCAGCCAGTTGTTAACTTGAGATAGCAGATTAGCCGTTAGACTTTGAAAGTCAAGTGATAGAGAGTATCAAAAGTAATGAAAATCACGAACATCTTTGATGAACTTTGATGAGTAAGATAACAGGGGTATCAAATATGAATTTAAACTTTAATTGGGTTATCAAAAGTAAAATTGTCCTCGTACAAACAAACCAAAGGGCAAGGCCAACGCTGCCTATGTTTAACATGGGCTTATTGAATAGGGCCTCAACTTTATGGGTCTCAATTCTTTTACCATCATAATTTCGAATAAATTACGATTCGGTTCACTTTTTAAAGTTTCTAATCGTTTCAGTACTGTTTTTTTTTTTTCAATCAGAAAAAGACATTTTTGGACACGATACTCCTAATGAGCATGACGTGCGCTACATAAATGAATCGCATTGCATTGACTACTGAACCGCGATTCATCGATTTTATTGCATTAATTTTTACATCGTGATTCATCAATTTTATTGCATTAATTAATTTATTTTTCTGCGGTTCAATAGTTTAATTGTCTATTCTAATTACACCGCAGTATCAACTTTTATGTACCACGATGAATTAATTTTTTAATTGCAATACATATATCTAATCAAAGTTGCATCGCGGTATTAACTTTTATGTACCGCGATAAATTAATTTTTGAACTGTGATACATCAAATATTATTAATTCATTTTTGGACCGCGATACAAAATGATAATGAACCAGACTATATTCTCCACATTTTTTTTCCATCTCCTCCATTGTACGCATTCTTCTTCCCCTCCTCCTCCGCCTTCATCCTATTGAAAAATCATTCAACCAAACACAAATCCATTACAATTTCGTATATAATGAATCAAACAAATTGTTTATATTTCGAGGGCATTGCCCCTGAACCCCTACGACCTAACCGGGCAGGCTGATCCCCGTTTCGTTGTATAACAATAGTGATTTTCGAATCAAAAATGTGTTGTTAAAGCTGTTGAAAAAGACGATAATATATTCTGAACAATATTTCGAAAAAAATGATATTTTGCGATTGAAAAAAAAAAAAAAAGAGGGATTGACTTTTACCCCATAATTTCTCCTTACAAACAAACCCAAAGGCAAGGCGAGCAACGCCTATGTTCAACATCGGCTTATAGAACTGGGCCTCGAATTTAAGGGGCTCAATTATATTTTTAGTCCACGGTTGAAATTTTATCAATTAACAGATATATAATTAGTGAAAATTTTAAACTGGTACATTTTATTTTAATCATTTCAAACAGTGATATTTTTTTAAATCGAAAAAGACACTTTTGATGCATTACTATGCATCGCGATGAATCATTTGATAAGGAGATTCATCGATTGATATAAACAAGGCACACATATATGCATCGCATGACGTGACTAAAAGTGTTTTTTTTCAAAAAAATATCAGGGTGTAAAGTAATTGAAAATCTTCCAGTGTCGGCCTAAATTTATTCCATATAACGATTACGAGTTCATTATAATTAAAAAAAGGGGAATTTCAAGTGGGTACAATTTTGAAAACATCTTTTCATCTAGGAGCATCAATTTTTTGGACATTTCATATAACTACAAATTGCTTGCCAAATGACAAAAATGCCATTAATGAAAATTATGATGCCAAAAAATCAACCTGATGCCAGGCATCAGAAATCAACCTGATGCCAAAATCAATCTGATGTCAGGCATCAGAAATCAACCTGATGCCAAAAATCAATCTGATGCCAGGCATCAGAAATCAACCTGATGCCCGGCATCAGAAATACAATTTCAACATTGTCAAAATTCGAGTATCTGAACTCAAGAAAAGGAACATAAAGCCATGTCAATCAACTATCATTACAGCGAGCCTTTGAATTCTCTCTTTTCCCTCATTTATTTCACGATTTGAAATTATTATATGGAGACTAAATTACACTCAAGAAGATCTCCGAAATCACCAGCTGAATTACATGCTCGTCCCTGTCGCCATCGTCGATCCAGTGACTGTACAATCGTAGGAGATTAGGAGCAGACGGAGGAGTTTTTTGACAAGTCATATATCAGATCTGAGACCACCGACGGCGCGGTCCAACAGGATACGTGAACCAGAGAGATCGGTGTGGCTGTGCCTGTTGGCTGTTGCAACGTTGCTGTCGACTGCCGACTGCCGACTCTCGCTCTCGTCGTCTTGCCGACTCTCGCTCTCGCCGTCTCACTGAGCTTCGTTCGACGAAACCCTAGCTCGAGAATTGCGAATTCTAACCGCTTCATTTCGAAATTCAAGTCTCGAACAAGTAACATAAGCTGAATTTTGCAGGTTTTTCCAGTTTGATGAATCCGTGAAATGAGAAGGGAAAATTGGGACGGAGATTTGGAAGGTTCTAGGTTTTTGAGAGCGAGTTGAGCGATTGAGTGCCGTCGGAGAAATCATGCTGGCTGGGCTGGAGCGAGCCGCCGGTCACTTGAGTGGAAATGAAGTATGTCAAACTTTGGTCTCGTAACTCGTGAGTTCATCATATCTTGGTAATGAATTGAACACGGGAATGGTGTTAATTGAGAGAAGATGATTAGCATGATAATTGGGGGTAATGATGTAT
Source organism: Codonopsis lanceolata (assembly GCA_013146195.2). Classification (NCBI taxonomy): domain Eukaryota; kingdom Viridiplantae; phylum Streptophyta; class Magnoliopsida; order Asterales; family Campanulaceae; genus Codonopsis; species Codonopsis lanceolata. The sequence continues at coordinate 142,159,721 of CM028379.1, read as the reverse complement.
TTTTATCCTAAAAATGTACCTAAAAGATATGTTAAAAAAATGACTGGATTGATTTGAAAAAATGTTTCAGAAAATGTACCGGCTTGTAATTATTCCTAAAAAAAATGACTAAGCATAATCAAGATCGACATATCTACTATTACATGCCACTAGAGTTTATTATAATTTGAGATTTTCATTCAATAGTTCTTGTATTTTTTTGGAAATACAATGGATTATTGCCTCATAGAGTAAGAGAGGATTTGGTATCCGAACCATATTAAATCACTTGTTTCAATTTGTCTATCATTTAAACTCCTTACTTATTGTTGCTTATTAATTAATTAAATGTTTGTTGTAGCATATAATTGTTATATTTTTCTTTACTCGAGCAAACCGCGATGTGTGCATTTGTTGCAATCAATCATTATGGTGTCATACATGAGTCCAGATCTCCTGTACCACTTATGTGTACCACTGGTGTATCACTTTTCATCTCTACCATTTCATCCCAATCATTGCATCTCAACCAATGGTTGAGATGAAAAGTGATACACCAATAATACACACAAATAATACATGAGATTTGGACTCGTCATGCATATAAAAGATAAAATCACACCTTGTTTTAAGATATCACTTATTGAAATAGTTTCGCAGCACACAACTCTTAATAAACAATCATAATTGTTTAACCAATCATAATTCGTTTCTCACTTCTTTACAAACATTTAATTTTTCCCTGGAGTTAATTAACCTCGTGATCACCATTTGAAACTTTTTGAAACATGAATCGATATCAAAACTGTTTAAAGAAGAACGATTGTCCATCTTGTAATAAGTTACTAAATTCACTTTTATCGACTATCAATACCTAATATGCACTTATAATATAATAAGGGATCGAGTTTCCAAGGCATATTTACGAATATACTCTCACTGTTTTACTCAAAGAGTTTTCATTTGAAAAATCTAATTATTAAAGGATATATTAATGTAATTAAAATTAGTCATAATTACAAAAATAGTTAAGTATAAAAAATGTGATTACAACACAAATGGAGGATAAATATGAAATGTTATCGAAATTATACGCACAATTTTTTAAAGTGAACTTTTAGAGTGAAACATCTCAAAATAGTATAATGGACTCAATATCTGGAACGGAGGGAGTACTATATTACAAAAATAGCTTAAAAGACAATTTCCTTGGTTTTTTTAGAAACTAAACGGATCATTTATGTTATAAAAAGGAGAAAATTCTTATATTCAAAATTTCAAGTTTTTATCTTCAATGCTGAAGCAAATCGGTCGAAAATAATAGCACCAAATATTTGGACAAATAAAGCAACAAAGGATTTTGCGTGGTTTAATCCACTCTAAGGCAAACAACAACTTCACTATAAATAATGATGAATTACAATAGATAGTTTTCAATGTACTCACCCTACTTAGAACAAGGGTTACAAAGATTGATACGATCCCACAGAGTACTACACCTCTCATAGCTCAAAATAGTCACCTACTATTTTGTCTAACAACGCCAAGATTTTCGAGACCCTCGACATCAATTGTATCGTTGTCGTCCGTCTCCACTTTGTATCACAAACTCGTCTTTGGCACACAATCTATGGGGCATATATACATGCCCATGCTCACAAACACTATCATTCACTAATTAGGATTAACTTACTCCTAATCCTTTAGGAATTTATCAATCTTATTCTCAAAAGGATTTGAGACATCTCCACTTTGGCTCAAATTTCATCAATCGCCTATCCCCATTGTTGATTGCCTATTATGCACCCCACCATATGTGCCTAGAATTGATCTCAAACACACGAGTCCAAACGGCCCTTGAACTTGCTCCATGAAATACTATCAAACCGGATACTTCTAAATTCTTCATATTTGACCTCTTCACTTTGAAACATAGCTTGAGCTTCACCTTGAATGACACTCCCTTGTAGTAGATACAAGTTTCCCTTTTTATTTACACCCATGAGAAATCGGCCACCACGAAAGATATTTATCTTTCCATCACGAATATTGTAATTGCAACCTTTCGAATCCAAGGAACCCAAATAAATTAAATTTCTCCTCAAGTTAGAAACATGACGAACTTCGGTTAGTGTTTTCACTCCCCCCTGAGTGTTGAATTTTATTGTTCCAACACCTTTAATCTTGCAAGAATAACCATCCACTAAAAATATATCGCCACTTGCACTTTTGTAAGTGGAAAACATATATTTATTGGAACACATGTAAAAAGAACAACCGTAATCAAGAACTCATTGATTCTGTAGATTATCACCCACGGTCACATTGTGTACATCACCACTATCCTCGTCATTGCTAGTACCACCCTCATCAAAGGTGATAATGTTACCATTAGAATTCAATTATTTCCTCACTTCATCCTTGAGCTTTTGACAATTACAAATAACGTGACCCATCGCATTACAATGTCAACACTTTTGCTTGGAAGTCTTCTTATTATTCTTACCACCACTTGAACCTTGATCGGATGAATCACCAACATGTTTTAACTTTGCTTCCCACATACAACGCATCACTATTATTATTCTTAGAACTCTTGTTCATAGAATCATCCGCTAATAATGAAGTTTGTATATCACTCAAAGTAAGCACGTCTTCCCCATGCATAAGAGTAGTAACTAAATACTTGTAAGATGGTGGCAAAGACTTCAACAAAATCAAACTCTAATCTTCATTCTCAATTTTAACATCAATATTCGTCAACTCACAAAGTATCTTGTTAAAAACATTCAAGTGATCATGAATATTCGTACCTTCTGACATCGTGAAATTGGACAACTCCTTCTTTAATTAGGTACAACCGGTTTGACATTGATTTTGATGCTACACAATCTGGTCTTGGGCCGTTCCTTGTGGTTTGTAGGATATCTGGGCTTATGTAAATGTATGATCCTGTCTAGACTTGTTAAAAGAAGAACACCTTAGTAGGAATGCAAGGCAGGGCCTCGCGAAACCCCTCAGGCGTGAGAGTAAGTATTAAGCTTGTAGAAAGCAAAATGACAGAGTTTCGGTGTGTAAAAGTGTGCGTACCTTTCAGATGCAACTTTGTGAGGTATATATAGCCCCTTTTGGAGTGAAATCCGAGCTGAGTAATTATGATGGAGAGAATTTAAGACTTTATGACCATAAATGCGGGTTGACCGCGTAACTGACGAAATCATGGCTTGAATCTTGGGCTCGGGAGTTATCTGCTAGTCAGGCTCGGGATAGATTATCAGGTTTATTCGAGTAGCCCTGCTCCCTACTCGCTGATTGGTAGATAGATTCCTGCTCGGGATAGACGTGAGGTGTTTACCCCGCGGTTATCCTGTCCGGTGACCTCTTTCTTGGTCTCTAGCATGCATGTGTTTATCACGTGGTGGCACATGTGTTTGGCTCGAGACCAGGATTTGGGCCGAGCTCATCAGATTTCCTCGTGTAGAGACTCTCCAACTTCTCTCATGATGCCTTCGCGGATTTTTTGGAGATAACGTTGTAGAGAACATTATCCGTGCAACATCGTTGGATAGTGCTAGCCGCCTTCTGATCAATTCTCTTTCATACCTCATCTTTCATATCGTCAGGTTTTGCTTTCTTTCCTTCCAAAACAGTCTCTCTTGATCTGCCTCGATTAACACATCCCTAACTTTAACTTGTCATAAGCTAAAGTTATTACTTCCATTAAATTTCTCTAATTAGAATTGCGTAGAATTTCCAACGTCCGTCATCTTAAAAAAAAACTTCAATCTCTTGATCTCAAAATTTCAACTAGCCCAAAGTTTTGATACTCATTTGTTATATAAACGGGGGAATTCTTAAATTCAGAATTTCAAGTTTCTATCTTCAAAGCGGAAGCGAATCAATTGAAAATAATAGCACCAAGTATTTGAACGAATAATGAAAAGATAATAGAAAACAGAACGGAATAAAGCAAAAGGGAACAAATGATTTTACGTGGTTTAATCCACTCTAAAGCAAGCAACAACTTCACTATAAACGATGAGGAATTACAATAGAGAGTTTTCAATGTACTCACTCTACCTAGGATAATGGTTACAAGGATTGATACGATCCTACAGAATACTCCACCTCTCACAGCCTAAAATGGTCACATACTATTTTGTCTAACAACGCCAAGACCTTGAGATCCTCGACATCAATTGTATCGTTGTCGTCTATCTCCACTTTGTATCACAAACTTGTCTTTGACACATAATCTATACGACATATACATGTCCTTATATAGGTCATGTTTACAAACATTATCCTTCACTAATTATGATTAACATACTTCTAATCTTTTAGCAATTTATTAATTCTAATTCCAAAAGGGTTTGAGACATAAATATAGCGATATATATTAAAGTAGAGGGGTGAAGAAGCATTTCTCAGTTTTATCGAGAGATAATTGAACATTTGTTTTTACTTTCCAAATGAAAATTTCAGTGGAAGAAAAAGAAAAACTCCCTTGGAACTAATAGTAAATACCCCAATAGTCTTTTTTTCTTATTAAAAACTTAAAATATATTTAACATACATTTATTATGTCCTATAAAAATAATGAGTGGCCCTAAATGCCACACAAAAAATACTAAATATCACATTCATTAAATAGTTTAATTACTAATTAATCCTTTTATAAAAAGGAGTTACAATTAACCCTAAACTCTAATTACTAATTAATCCTTATCATTTTATATAAAGGAATTTCAATTAATCCTCCAATAAATATATGTCAAATCCTCCTTCACAATTAAATATAAACCCTAAACTTGTTCCTTTCCACTAATTTATTTAATGAATTCTGATCCGAATAACAACGTTCATGATGATTCTTCGAATTCTTCTTTTACGGTAAGTTGTTACCTACATTGTACTCAATATATATATATATATATATATTCGATATTAAAAACCATGTTTAAAGAATAAAAAAACCAGAAGAAAAAACTGTAATGAAGTTGGCGTTTTTTCAGACTAAGTTGGCGATTTTTTTCATTTTTTATAACAAACCTAGCGATTTTTTAAAATTTTTTTAAAACAACATGGCGATTTATTTCATAATTTTTCAAAAAAACTTGGCGACTTTTTTCAAAAAATTTTAAAAAACATGGCGATTTTTGTCAAATTTTTTTTAAAAAAGTGACGACTTTTTTTAATTTTTAAAAAACTACTTGGTGACTTTTTTGATTATTTTTTTTAAAAAGTGGCGATGTTTTTCTTTTGTGTACCAAGAAATCATAATCAAAGCTGAAAACATATACACATGAACAACTATGCATTTATGGGAATCAATGGCTGATTAGTTTACATTTAGATCCCAAATATGATCAAACAGCAGATAGTTAACATTGAACCTACCAAAACAGTTTCAAAAGTACATTGCATTGGCAAGTTTAGTCAACAATACATATTTAGTAGGGTGTTCATCTCTAATTTTCTTTTGTCCTGGATTCTGCTATGCACACAACACGGTCTCGCTCATCTCAACTTCTCCAACCTGTTATTTCATTGGAGTTCGTTTAGTTTGGCTACTTGAATCTTCCGTCTGGTTACAGACCTCCCAGGCTTGTTAAGCTGTTTCCGCCTCATCTTGATGACCTTTGAAGCTAGTGTCTTCAATGGAGCCGTAATGTCAAGAGGAAGCAGCACTTCTTGTAACTCCTGCCATTCTAGGTCTTCGTAATCACCGTCTTCATATCTATACCTACCAGTCTCTTTATCAAACTGAGTAACTTTTCCTTTGTATGTTTGCTCTCCAAACAGTTTTTGAACCTCTCTGCCTTCCAACCATTCACCAAAGCATATGTTTCCACGTGAATCGAACTCACTTGCTGTCTCGCAGACTATAAGATTGCCATCAGCTAGGGTTATGGGAGGCAACCCATTGATCACCACTGTCGGTTCTCCTGGTATCTCAAAAATATCGGTTGATGAAGACTCAGGATTGTCCTCTTTGAATGTGTTCTCCATTACAAGTTGACTTTCACAGAAACCTGTTGCGAAGTTACATAATTTATACGCAAGTACATGGAAGAAAAAAATCATTAATACAACATTTGCATAGGGGTTTAGGTCGGTGCGTGTCAATGGAAAAAGTCAGTTTTTTTTCAAAATTATCCTAATTGATTTGATTTAGTTTAGTAAATGAGTGTTTTTTTTAATGGAAGGAGGGCAGTTTGGTAAACATAGTTATTTTAAAGTTTAGTTTTTTTTCTTTTAAAATAGAAGGAGGACAGTTTGATAACTTAACATGTTAACTGATGTTGTATTTAGGGTTTTTTGTGTAACATTTAGGGGTTTGAAAATGTTATCACAAATACAATATTACCAGTAATTTTTTTATAATTATAACTAAATTTTAATCAAGTTGATAAAATAAAATAAAATAAATGACACTCTTTTTTTATGGACCGACGTAAAGAGCACTTAAGGACGTGCTTGTTGATTTAAATGTCAAACCATATAACTCAGTGCCAAATATTTTGATTTATTCCGTTAGAAGATGTAATGACATGATCACTTAATAATTGAAAATCATTTTCTAGGTAATAAAAGCTTCCAACTGCCAATGGCTAGAGCCTAGATCAAGAGATCAATTCTCCTTTAGTACCGTGGAGAATGAATTTAAGAAATTTAATTTTGGAAAATATTTTTCAGAAAATGATTTTTTTATACTCTGTTTCACCCAATAAGTCCAGATTTGAAAAGGTTTAATTATTAATAGTTATATAACTAGCATTAATGTGTGACATAATTACAAAAATATTTGAATATAATAAATATGTTAATATTAAATACCGAGGGCAAAATTAAAATGTTAAGAAGATGATATATATAATTTTTTGAAAGTGGAACCTTAAATTGAAGGATTAATATAATGTTTGGTCCCTGGACATGTCGAAAATCAATGTTTTGGTCCCCGGGCAAAAAAACAATAGAATTTGGTCTCTGGACATGTATTTTTGGACCAATTTGCCCCCTCCCACCGTTAGCGTTAGTTTTACCGTTTGTTTTGTTTTTAATTGACCAGAATGCCCTTGGTCGTTGAGTGGATGTATATAACTAAATTCCATATGTATATCGACAGTTAGATAGAAGCCCTAACTGTTTCTCTCCGACACATCGAAGCCCTAACTGTTTTCCGACACATATTCTTCTTCTTCGAGTCTCCATTGAAAATCATTTATCCCACAATTCGTAGCTAGAAAACCCTATTCGGCTCCATTGTGTTCCATGGCTTCGTCATCTACAGGGCAATCACGTGCCAAAACTCACGAAGATGAAGGTGTTCCATTGTGTGATTGGAAGGTCCCAGCTCCATTGAAGACCTCACGAACTTATAGTAACCTGGTAAGCTATTCTATGGATGTGGGAATTACAATGTATGTATATGTATGTTAAATTGTATTTTTTTTACATCTTGGCTCATTTTTAAAATATTTGTCTGTGATTCTGTTTGTTTCACATGGTAAGCTATTTTCTTGGTTATTCTGTTTGTTTAAGCCTAGAAATTCTTCATGTAAGCTATTTTATTGACTTTTGTTTTCATCTTGGAAATTTTGTTTGTTATCAGCAGTTCTGTTTGTGACTTGTGACTTATATTTTGTGTCCAAAGGTTATGTGTAAAGCTTTTGACATATATATTTTTGTTTGTGTTAATGCAGAAAACAGTCAAAGGTTGTGATTTCTTTGAATGGGCAAATGAGAGCCAAGATGTTCTTGAATTGAAAGAGAAGTTAACCAAGGCTGAGATGAAGTTGGAAAAGAAAAAAGACAAGAAAGTGACACTACAAAAGGAAATCAAGAGACTTGAAAAAGAATTGGTGATGAAAGACATGGAAATTGCTTTGCTCAAATCTCAAGTTAGGAGCAATTGGAGTATTAGGCTATGGGTTGTTGTAATTGTTTTCTTGATTTGTGTATATGTTATTTTAAGTCCAAATGGTACAGTTATGCTGATGTTGCCTAGAAAAGGGTGAATATCATTGGAGTATTTTTTTTAGGTAATGTTAGGCTATGAGTTGTACATATCAATAGAGTTTTCATATGTTAGGAGGAAATGGAATGGGTTATTGTGAAAACTATGATCTTTGTTATGAGATTATGTTTCTTGCAAAACTGTGATATTTGGAATGTTTGTTGCAAAACTATGTCTGTGTTCACCTTAGATACCATGTTTACCAATAAATACACATATGTTTATGAATAAGTCCAAAAACACATAGGTTTACTTCAAGTCATAATATATTGCTAACCAAAGGCATATGTTTCACATCCAAAAGCCCCTATCACAAAAGTTTATGAACAAGTACACAAGTCCAAAAGTACTTGTCCATACTGCCTTGGATTTCTATACAACCAGTAATGTACCCACAAAAAAAAAACATGTCCAAAACTAAGTTATACCCCCAGTAATTATCCTGGTTACATAGTCATGAAATTTTTATACAACCTATCCTAATTAGTGTTCCTTCAAAAGTCAGACTGTTGAGTAAATGCAGGTGGGGCAGTTGTGTTTGATGTTGCTGGGGCAGTTGTGCTTGATGTTGCTAGGGAAGTTGTGCTTGATGTTGCTGGGCCAACTGCATCTCTTGGAAATTGATTTGGTCTTTCATTTGGTGGAGCATAAGCATCCAAATTGACAGGCCTAGATGCTCCAGGTGCCTACAAACAAGTACATAGTGCACATCAGTGTTAGTTGACAATTTAGAAATGAAAATGGTAAACTGTGTAGTCTAGACAAATATTGATAAACTGAACATACCTTAAAAAAATGTTTCTCCAGTTGGTGAAACATAGAGTCCAGCAAAATCATGTCTTGGTTCTACATTGACTGGCTTCCTGGGCCTTCCTCTTTTTCTCTTCTCACCTGCAGGTATCTGAGGTGTCTTCTTCCTTCCTTCATTTCTATTTTTTGTATAAACTCTCTCAATTGGGGCTTTTCCTTTCTCTGCTTTAGATTTACATCTTTTTTTTTTGAAGTATTAGGTGCCTATAAGAAATTAGCATCCAAATTCAGAACTGTAGAGCCAATAATGATATATAACAATGTTATGTAAAAACAAGATATAGAAGCTGAATACCTCAGTTTGGACCCCACTGACACTTGCTACACTTTCCCTTGGTTCTCTACACCCATTTTTGTTATGACCAACTACATTGCAAATACTACATACCATTTGTTTCCCATACTGACTCAATTTCTGTACACCCTTGGTTGTCTTCTTTGGCTCTTCTTCATGTGGTGCCTTCACTCTCTTCTTCTTTGGCCTCCCTGGCATTGCCTTGTACATTGGAGGCCTCAAGGGATCATCTCCAGATTGTGGCCAATTGTTTTCACCTGTTATGGGCTCAATATTGTTTGCATATGCCTTTAAAAACTCATCCTTTGTACAACACTTAGGAATATAGTCATCTACATTCTTACCAATACTCACTAGGCCAGCAATGGCATGACAACATGGGATTCCACTTAAATCCCATGATCTGCAAGTACATGTCATATTTTGAATGTCAACAACATACCCCCATTTCATGCAGTCCACTTGGAATTTCTTGTTTCCATTATTAGGTAGCGATCACGCCTAGCTTCGGATGTGTATAATTCAATTTTTTTTCTAATCCTAGGACATATCCTATCCCAATGATTTCTCATCCATTCTCTTCTTTTATGTAGCCTAGTCATCATAGTCATTCTCAAATGCTCCAACATATAAATTAGTGGTTTAGACTTAGCTTCCACTAAGGACCCATTGAACCCCTCGACATATTATTCTCACGTTATCACATTTAATATCAGTTGAGAAGAAAGCCTTGCACCACTTACTTGGATTTCTTTGCATCAAATCATTGTAGGCCTTTTCATCAAATTTTTTCAATTTGTCATAGTTGGTGTTGTAGTCATTCATGTTAGTTGACTTGGAAATTGCCCAGAAATGACTCTTATACTCTGCACCTCTAAATTCTTTTGACCAGTTAGCATGCACATGTCTAGCACATGCCCTATGCTCAGATAAAGGCAGTAGCTCAGCAATAGATATTACAAGTCCCTATTAAATTGAAGTATAACAAAATAAGTTAAATAGGGTATGACAAGATATTAAAGTACATGCAATATAATACATATAAAAAAACCATTAAAGGTACCTTCTGTTGATCTGAAATGAGGGTCCATCCCCTACCATCCTCCATTTGCAAGTCATATATTAGGTGAGAAAGAAACCAACCCCAAGAATTTTTGTTCTCCACTTGCACAACTCCCCAAGCCACTGGAAACATTTGGTCATTCCCATCTCTTCCTACTGCAATTAGCAATTCTCCTTTCATACAGCCTTTTAGGAAACACCCATCCAATCCTAGGACCTTCCTACAACCAGTCAATAGACCCTTCTTCAGGGCATCAAAACACACATAAAACCTCTGAAATACAGGACCATATGTAGGATTTTTCAGGACACAATATACTTCTATAGTACTGCCTTCATTAGTCCTCCTGAGCTCATTTCTATAATCCCAGATCTTGGCATAGTGTCCCTTCATTGAACCAACAGCAGCACCCAATGCCTTTCTTTTAGCCCTTGAGCAAGTACCCAAACTGACATCCAAGTCATACCTTGTTTCAATCTCCTTCTTCATTATTGAAATCTTCCAAGATGGATTATTTTTTATTGTTGTGTAATATGTATTTGCAATCCATTGGGAACTGAGTTGTCTACTCCTCAAATTCTTAATGCACATGTGCTTTGGATTATAGGTTTTTATCTGAAAACTCTTCACTCCTTTTGGTTGACTTCCCTAAATCCTCCATGGGCATACAGTGGAATTCAAGCAGACTACACACACTCTCCTTTGTTCATTCTTAAAAAATTTGAAGTCTATCCCCTTCTCTATTGCATGTGCCCTTATTGCCTCCTTAAACTCAACTGCATTCTTAAATTCCATGCCTATATTGAAGTTGATATTCTTGGGATCAGTGTATGGATTGAATGATCCATATTTTTTTCCTTTTTTGATTCTTCTTCTTGATGTCATGTTCACTGCAATCACTACTCAGCTCTGAATCAGTCTCAGCAATGAATGTCTCCCCCAAGGAAATATGCTCATCCTAAGTCATTTCAACAGGAGGTGTACCATGCTCATTCTCAGTCTTTTCAACTGGTTTTTTCCTTTCATTTGTTTTCATATCAATATTTGTCTTTCTAGCCTGGGTGTGGGTCCCAAAGGGCACAATAATAAGCTAGAAGGGGGGGGGGTTGAATAGCTTATTAAACACTTAAAACTTTTTAAGTAAATTCTTTGAAGGGTACTTGCAATCTATTGAAAAGATAGAAGTAGCGGAAGACCTTCAAGGTAGTTGTTCCAGGTCTGCCGATAAGCACTACCGGTAGACCTTTTACAAGTTACTTAATTTCTGCTGTAAATGGATAATAATAATCAAAGTACTTAAGCAATTCAAATATCAGACAAACAGTAAGGAATAACACAAGTATTTTGGGATGGTTCACACAATAATGAGTGCTACGTCCACCACCAAGGCAGTCAACCTTGGATTTAAATAGTGCACTATGTTTTCCACTAGATCAATTACAAAGAATATCCCTAATGGATCGTGTACAAAATATTGACTTGTGTTTGGGGTCTAGGGAATTAAATATCTGTAAAAAGATATTTAATTCATGCAGAAGTATAGTTAATGAAAGTAAACAACAAGAAGTTAAAACAATAAGTGTTGATGAACAGCTTCTTGTTGTTGACGAGGACTTCTAGATCTGTAGAGGATCTCTTGATTGCACTGAGCTGAAAGACTTGGAGTTTATGAAGTTTCTGAGCAATCCTTTTAAGTGTTCGATTGATTCTGTACAGTTGTGTATTCTCCAATCTTTAATGGCAGTATTTATAGCAGGTGCACTTCAAAAGATCCGTTGGAGAAGACGAATACTTCAACAACTCTTTTATGAATGCATTAAATGCATGGGGCTGTCAGTCAAGGATTTTCGTCTTCACAGATATCTAGAGCAAGTAATGATTTCTGAGATCTTCGAAAAGTGGGCGATTTAGGTGTCAGATCTGAGAGTTGTTGCAGGCAGTAGGAGACAGTCTGCTTTTCCTGCTTTCACTGTTCAAGACGAAAAGTCTTCCTACTTTTCGAAAATTTGCTTTCGGCGGCTTGATATATCAGGGAATGTCTTAGGTTAATTCAAACAATGATAAGGATAGGTTTGAATTAACCCAATGAGTCATTGCTAGACATGACACGTCATAAGAGACTAGGTGGACACAAGGTCTGCCGTTTGTGGGCTTTAAGAAGGTCTTCCGATGAAACTTGTGGAGAGGTCTTCCGCTGAACCTGTAAAGTCCTACAAAAACTATACTAGGCAAAGTTCTATACACGGTTGCCACGCTAATCGATACGCAGCCCGATTAGCCACTGAAGTATAAAACTAAATGTAATGAACTGAACAGATATAAATCTTACATAAGAATCAACACTGGGCTACTTCCTCATCACTTGCTTCTGTCACATCATTAACAGTGTACTCATAGTCACTTTCTTCTTCTTCACTATCTGCAATATAAGTCTCATCTTCACTAGAATCATCCTCACCATTTATAGCATCCTCACATTCCTGACCATTAACATTTACATCTTCCTGACCATTTACATCATCCTCACAATCCTGACCATTAACATTTACATCTTCTTGACCATTAACATTTATATCATCCTCAACATAGCATGAACATCCTCCTCCTCATATACATCATCATCAAATATAAAACACTCAGCCACACTTTCTTGTGTACCAGTAAGAAGACCATCACATGGCTGACCTTCATCAATTCCATGCTCAACATACATATGTAGATACTCCTCATTCCCTAACATCTCACACATACATATGACTTTCCTATCACTATACATTCTTCTAAGTCCATTCTGTAAATCCTGACCTGACATTACGTACCACAAACACTTGACATTGCTATAGTTCATTAGTTGTTCAATGCCACCCTTTAAAGCAATAAAAGAAATGTAATCTGTGTCCATATCTTCTAATAAATCATAAGTCCCCCCAATGTATTTCCTATGTTCCCCTTCTTTGACAAAATTACCCCCATGGTAGACTACTATAGTAAAGATACCCATCCTGCAAAAGAAGATTGGTCCACATAAGGAAACTAACTACACTAAATGGTGGTAGACAAAGCATGAAGATGAGGTTTACTTTTTGTCTCCAACTATCAGCTAATGCATACTTTTTAAGTTATCTAGACACTTTTTAAGTTATCTAGACAACAACACTATCAATTAAAAATTTACATAAGCAGACATTTTAAAATATCCACTGCAGTCATTTTAAAATTTCAAGATTCCTTTCTTCGAATTCTCTTTCTTGTTTTTTGTTTGATGATAAATCAGCCCCTCTTATTTTACCTATATAAAGCACAAAGAACCAATCTGCCCTCCAAAGACAATAAATAAACATAATCATTAGACAGGATACATGAACAACAAAATCAGACAAATTTTCTTCTTAGAGAATGAATTAACCACTTTTAAGGAATGAGCAGGAAGATGCACTCGCATGACAACCTATCAATGGAGTATAATCTGTAATAAAACCTATCAAAGATATAATGCGAAGATTTCGTACCAATTGCCTCCAATCAGCCTCAGGGACTTCAATTTTTTGGATTTACATCCTCAATGTCTTCGATTCTTTCAACTTTTCAACGCAATGAAAACAAAGCCCTTTTCGTATCGTTGTTGGAGAGGGAGAAAGATAGCCAATTTAGGGCTTGGCTGATTTAGGGTCGAACTACTTTTTTTGCAATCAACTTTAGGGTTTAACTACCGTTAGGGTCGAACCCCTTCTTAATTTCCCGCTTGTTTAGACCAAGGGCATTCTCGTCAATTAAAAACAAAACAAACGGCAAAACTAACACTAACCGTGGGAGGGGGCAAATTGGTCCAAAAATACATGTCCAGGGACCAAATTCTATTGTTTTTTTTTCCGGGGACCAAAACATTGATTTTCAACATGTCCAGGGACCAAATTATTATTTAATTCTAAATTGAAATATTAAAAAATAGCATGGTTGACTTTTTGCCGAGAACGGAAAGGATATACATTTTCTCTTTTATTGAGGGACATGGGGATCCAAGAAAAAGCCATAACCTTTGCATTTAAGACTGGCCTGCTGAATCGTTGGAGCAAAACTACTAATGAGTAGCTCCATAAGTCATTTTACCAATATTTTAGTTTTTTCCTTAGATTAGCTTGATGGCATTTTTCAAACTTTTGAGTTTAATCGTGCTTAGCAGAACAAAAACAAAGCCAAAAGTGCTGTTAATTCTAGTGTTCAGAAATGTGTTGTTTTGTATGCTGTGTCTGATTCTTCCAATGAGTTACTTAAATTGTCCAAGGATATTGATAAGTCAGATCTTGGAGAAGAATCTATAGCCTTGATATCAAAAAGGTTTAACAATTTTCTTAGAAACAAAAGTTAAGACAAAAATGATTCTAGCTTCAAGAATCCTTTCGGTGTTAAACCAAATAAAACTTTTCAAAAGGACAATTCAAGTAAACCTCAAGATTTTTCTTGATCCTAATCTTCAAAGTCTTTTTCTCAACCTATTGGAAAAACCCTTAATTATGTTCAATGTAGAGCATGTTTAGGATATGGCCATCATACAAATCAATGTGCCAAAACCTTGCAAAAAAGGGGTTAGATTTTATTTCCACTATTAGTGATAGATGGTGAAGGAGAAGACGATGTAGGAGATCTGGTTACCTTTTCTGCTTTTGAAGAGTCAAACACTCTTCGTGAAAATCTAGAATAGATTTCTATTGATGAGGTTGTCAATGAAACTTCATCCATTGCTTCATATGGGGACAACTTTTTGGATCTTTGGTGTTTTAACTCACCCGTAGTTGATGACATTGAAGGTGTCTATCATAATGAATCAGTTTGTGAGAACATAAATGTGATCGAAGAATACAAGGTTTTGCATGCAAATTGGCTGAAGGCAAAAGACGAAGTTTATAGCTTTGAACTGGGTTAAAGGCAAAAGGTGAAAGTTATAGATTCGAACTATTTGGATGAGAGCCGGGGGATCGATTCTTAGAAACCACTTAACGAAAGTTGACTTATGCGGTTAAAAATGTAAAAACTTGTATATATCAGTCATACGGATCCTAAATATATAAGATGGAGCCCCAAAACTGATAAAAAAAAGTCTATTGGAACGCGCAATCTATCAAAGAATACCACGGGTTACCCAACAAAGAAACTGGTAAAAATAAAAGAGAGAAACAAGTTGAATAGGTAGGATTCGTGCCAAATCACATGACCCAAAGCCTAAACCATGTAAAAAGCATGGGTGAAAGGCTTAGAGGCAGGCGAAGAGAATGGGAGTAAAGAAGAGGATTTATAAATAACTTTACGAAGAAAAAAGAAAAAGGGTGACACGTGTCACGCTGTGGAGGCACCAGCAAATTAATAAATATTTTCATTAGTTGCTCAGGTGTCCTTCCTCTTTCTAAACTTAGCTGTCAAAGTCCTTTTGCACCCAGACTTTGCATTTTAGTTTTAAATCAACTTAAAATTATAATTAACTTCATTTTCAATGCAAGTTCTCACTTTGTGTTTAAAAGTGACACATTTAAGGACAGAAATGACACTTATAAGGGCAAAAGTGACAATTTTTAAGTGAAAAAATAATTTCCATTAAAATGCAAAGTCACACATGTAGCCTTGTAGGGCCAAAAGTGACACTTTTTAATACTAAAAAAATAACATATTTAATGCTAAAAAGTGATACTTTTAAAGTCAATGGTTACAATATTTATATATAATGCAAAGTGACACTTTAGGACTAAAAGTGACACATTGATACGAAAAAGTGACAACTTTAATGCTATAAAATGACACTTAAACGTCAAAAGTGAAGGTTTTCATTTATAATACAAAGTTACACTTTTCAAAGGAAAAAAATAAACACATTTAAGGCAAAAAAGTAACAATTTTTAAAGGAAGAAAAGTGATAATTTTTACTCCCTATGTTTCCAAATTATTGTCTATTTTGACCCATCACACCGTTTAAGAAAAAATAATTGACTGTAATATAAATATTTGTGAAATGTGTGGTTTCTTTTAATGCCATTGAGTATGTGTTTTCCCAAAACAAAGTTTTGAAAGAAGACAATTGTTTTAGAATGGACAAAAAAATAAAGGAGGACAATAATTTGAAAACAGATGGAGTATTAAAGATGCAAAGTGACATGTAAGGCCAAAAGTGACACATTTTATGATATAAAGTGACACTTTTAGTATTAAAAAGTGACACTCTTTATTTATAAACATGAGGAGTGGCGTTGTAATTACCAAAGGCTGAGGGGTTACATTAAGATTTCTGAATTTTGACTCATTTAACATGGGTAAGTATTTTTTACGGATTAAGATGCGTAATATCGTTTTACAGAAAACCTGCTTTTAAAAAATAGAAGAACTAAACAGGTTGAAAATTTAGGAAAAATTGTTGGTCGGTCCACTTTTCAAAGTATTTAATCGCTAAAATACACCCTTTTTATTTTCAATCGAAAAATGTCTTTTTTTTGTGGCAAAATGACTACGATACCCTTAATAAACTTTATGGGCGCTACGGAGGTCGTTATTTTTGCACCAAGGTACAATTAAACTATTGAACCGCAATACAAAAATTAATGCAACGAAATTTATGAATCACGGTGCAAAAATAGAATAGGAAATTAAACTTTGAGCCGCGATGCAAAAATAATGGAATGAAATTTATGAATCATGGTACAAAAATAGACTAGAAAATTAAATTTTGAACTGCGGTGAAAAAATAATGCAATGAAAATTATGAATCGCGGTGCAAAAATAGTTTAGGAAATTAAACTTTAAACCGCGGTGCAAAAATATTATCTAATTCATTTTTACACTGAGATAGAAAAGCATCAATTTATTATACTTTCGTATTTCATAAAAAAAACTCGTTTACCTTTCGGGGGCGCTGCCACCTCGACCCCCACGACCTGCCTGGGTAGGTCGATCCCCGTTTCGTTACGGCAATTGTGATTTTCAAATCCAAAGTGTGTTACCAGAGCTGTTGAAGAAGACGATAATATTTTTTGAACAATATTTCGAAAAGTGGTCTTTTGCAGTTGAAAAAACGAATTGTGAACTTTTGGGGTTAAAAACTTTGAAAAAGTGACCGGCCATAATTTTACCCTAAAATTTATCTTTAAAATAAGGGGAATGATTTATTTGGAAACTGAGTGTATTTTGAGGAAAAATGATGTTAATAGCACCACTCTAATATATAAACCCATTGGGAAACAAGTAGGAATAACTGCGGGTCGTTACTTTTTTGAAATATTATAAGGATAAAATTCTGGCCGGTCTCTTTTCCAAAGTTTTTAATCCTAAAAGTCTACTGTTTTTTTTATTCAATTGTAAAAGACTAATTTTCGAAATATTATTCCAAAAATATTTTTATCATTTCCTTCAACAACTTCGATAACACATTTTAGTAAAAAAAAACCACTGACCTCAGCAAGCGACAACAATATATTTGCAATTGAAAAGGCAGAATCTCGAGACTACCTAGGTGGTGTTCGCAAGCCCCCTGGTGGTGAAAGTAGTCTTGTGTTAGTGTAATTTTATTAGACCTAAATGCAGATCGGTATTCCAGTTTGTCATTCTCAGGATTCTTCATATCTCTATTCCAAAGAGTGTTTGAAATTTTTTTTTGTTTGTTTTGAAAGCAAGTACAATATGGTGTCTAACATGCTTGAATGTGTGTGTCTTTGCGTATATGGTTTTGAACCGCGGTATATTTTCAAAAATATTTGAATTTGTGAATGCCCCTAACCGGATCCGCGCCACTGAAAGGGGGGGGGTTCAAAACTTTAAAGCGCGTGGAATACGTCCGACCTCAATTGTAGACTCAAAATATGTTACATAGTCATCACCTTTATTTTATGGTTAAACAGAGAAAAACAAAAATATCAGATTGTATGGGTTCGGGGCTAAGTTACGAGTTAGGAAGGGGTTAGACACCCAACTCGCCATTTCGGTCTCACTATGAGTTTATCAATATGTTTGTTTTATTCTATACACTTTGGCTCAAAACAATACATTTATATACGACAGAAAGAAATAAAGAGAAATAATTTTACACTTATTAAATAACAAAAAACAAAATAACTGAAATAATATGATTTAGAGAATAATTACAACATTTTTATAAGCTATTTTATGAATAAAATAGCTATGCTAGGGACACACTTTATTTATTTTTACACGTATGAGTAGGAAAGAAACTAATTAAATTGTCAAAAAAAAAAATACAACTACTTTACATTAATGTAAAGACAGAAAATAAACTTAATTAAAATAGAAGGAAAATATAACCATTATTACATTTAAGATAAGAACAGAAAAAACGTTAATTTAAATATAAGAAAATATAAATATTATTACATTAAAGTAAAGACATGAAAGAAACTAATTAAATATCTACATTTTAACCATTTATATATTCAGGTATAAACAAAAAGGAAACTTGCTTAAATATCTATATTTAATTAGTAGATTAGAATAAATATTTACGGGGACATAACTTACCTCTTGGAATATGAGTGTCAGAACCCGATATATGCCTAGGCTTAAACCCACTAGGTGGTCTACATGTGCTTCCCCTGTCCTTCCGAAAAATGAAGTTTTTTGTTGTTGTTTTGTTTGTTTGTTGTTGTGTAGGCGGAGTGTTGCGCTTTACCCAGAACTAGATTTTTCTACCCGTGCCTATGGCACGGTGTCAGTATATCTGATTTCGTCAATTGAAACACCAACGTCTAAATAAAAGTGTGATTTAAAAAAAATGTTACAGTTGAGGGGTACATTACTTCAAGTGGTAATTGAGCTCTATTGTGAGATTATATTAATGTAAGGTTAATGTTTACAAATCTCAGTGTGTGACTACTCATAATATTAATTGTTGGGGGTAACTTTGTAACAGGGTAAGAGAAAATAGAGAGTTAAAAGTGGATAACTACTCTCACACATGTGAATGTGAGAGTGAATCTCAACCATTAAAATTTTTAAGATAATTTAATCTCAACCTCTAAATAACTTTAGTCAATTGCACATGTGTGAGAATGAGCTCTATTATAATATAGATGGGTAAGGCAGTGGTAGTTTATAGAATTTGGGCAACGTAACTGCTTGTGTTTGTTGATTTTGCGTGAAGTCAGGCGGCGTGACTGCTTGTATTTGTTGTATGTGCTTGTGTATCGTGTCTGATTTCGGGTAGCGTGACTATTCCTTTTGGTTGTTTTCACCTCGGAATCCGGGCGGCACAACTACTTGCTTTTGCTTGATTGCTGTTGTTGTCGAGTCTGAAATCGGGTGCAACAACTGCTTGCTTCGACTGGATTTGACGTCTTGATTCGGGCAAAGCAACTACTCCTTTTGGGATTTTTGAATCGATGAAATAGTGTGGAAACCTAGTTGGGTAGCTAGGGTTCACTTTGGCCGGAGAGTTTTAGTGTTTAGGGGAGAGATTTGACAATTTGGCAGAGCTTCGGGGCTGGATGGAAAACAATTGCGTATGATGGGAACCTAAAAGTGTGATAAAATTAGCCGGTTTTATGATTTATTTTAGAGAAAAATATTACACTTTTGGTTGGTTTTTGTGTTGATTATGATGTATGTACACAGGCAGCTGCAAAAGAGGAAAGTGCTGGATTCAAGCAAAGAGGGAAAACTTGGGATGTCACATGGGCACGTGATATTCACATTTCGGAGCTGAGCTGTTGGCTAGTCACTGAAGTTTCGGGCAGACCTGTTAGACAGTTAGACAATACAGTTATTTCTGTCTAATTCAGTTTATGTATTAAATTAAAATACTGATTTGCAAGTAGTGGGAAGTGTTTGGAAGTTATCGGTAGTTTTAAAACTACCAAGTAGTGGTTTAGTGGGTGAAAAGAGTGATATTTATTGAGGTATTTTCTGAACAGGGGGGGGATATATTCGGCCAGAAGAAGGAAGAGACATCAGACAGACAACTTGAGATATAGATAGTCACTAACAACTGTTAGGAAAAGAGGGTGAGAAACTTGTAATCTTCTTGGAGATTCATTGCCTGCTGGAAAAAACAAATTGGTTATTTCTTGTAATTTGTTTTTAATTCATGTTTATTAGCTAAGAATCTTCTTCCAGTCAATGAGAGATTAAGTCTCAAGCTTTTATTTCTGTGAGATCTAAATTGAGCTATTTCTTATTTGGGGTTTCGAATATTCGTTCGTTCTCCGTGCTACATGTAGGAGAATTATTGTACTTAATTAATGTTTAATGGCCAGAATATTAATTAATATAATAATATAAAGCTAGTTAACGCCGTTGATCCGTAATTGTCCTCGGTCTTAACAAAGTGGCAAGTAATACACCTTTTAGGCATCACAAGCATAATCGGACTGTATTACGGGTACGGATGATCATTGTTACATGATATTGCTTCAATACACATGGCTCTGAATCGGGTCTCTCGCTTCTTAATGCAACCAAGTTATTAAATCTTACGAGTGTCTCGGAGGTTGTAACTCGGTTAGACGGTAATTAACGAGCGTCTCTTAATTATCAATACGGTAAGGAGAGATTGAGTGTTAGGCGTTTGTCGACACTTTTAATCGGTTTATTTGAAATCCTACAAGATATCTTTGCATCGATGATCAGAAATAAAATGCGAGATGAAATTGACTCATTGACTGGATTTAATTTTTATAGAGTTAAATTAATTGTTAATCGGAGAGCTTAGTTACAATAGTTTCCAGTTAATTAATTTTTAAGTTTATTCGTAGTTAATTAAAAATATCAATTTGTGTTCAATTAGTGACTAATAAAATTCTAAAAAGGAATAATCTCGACATTCCCTGCAGATATGATCCCAACTTACCTTATACTCATTATTAAGGAAGGAGGAAAAATTAATTTTGACGATTTGACACTCGTCAAATTTTGGCGCCGTTGCCGGGGAGCGGTTCTGATATTTATTTCATCGTTAGAATTTTATTGTTGTTTTGTTTCTTTTTATGCCTCGATCTTCTCGTACAGGAAAATTGATTTATGACCCGGAGATTGAGAAGACAGCTAGAAGATTAACAAAACAATCTAAGCTCAGTCGGCAAAATGATAGTTCTTCGCCGGGGTTGAAGTCGACATTTGAACTGGTTAGTTCGAGTGATTCAAGTGACGAAGAGCTGGAAGAAGGAGAGCAAGTGAAGGAAGAACAAGAGGAAGTCGAAGTTGAGGAAGTTGGACCCTTAGCCGAAATGGCAGACCCTCATCGAACTTTGAGAGAAATGGCTACACCGGACGTGAATCAGCCACCCCTTGGTATTACTTTTCCGGAAGTGAATGCTCCATTTGAACTCAAACCTGTTCTGATCCAATTGCTACCCAAGTTCCATGGATTGACGGGCGAAGATCCTCACAAGCATTTGATGGCTTTTCATCTAGCATGTTCGAGTCAAAGGCCGTGAGGAATGACTGAAGATAACATGAAATTGAGGGCTTTTCCTTTCACATTAGCGGACAAAGCAAAGGATTGGATGTTTGATTTACATCCGGGAGCAATAAGTACATGGCCTGAAATGAAGAAAAGTTTCTAGAGAGATTTTTCCCTGCTTTAAGAGCAGCAAATATTCGCAAAGACATTTGCGGAATAAGGCAATTTGTGGGAGAAACTTTGTACGAATATTGGGAGCGATTTAAACAATTGTGTGCGAGTTGTCCTCAGCACCAAATTTCTGATCAGTTGCTAATCCAATATTTTTATGAAGGTTTATTAATTGCAGATAGGAACATGATTGATGTTGCGAGTGGGGGAGCTTTCATGAACAATACGTTGGAGGAAGCCAAGCGAATAATTAATGATATGGCTGAAAATGCTCAGCAATTCGGGACAAGGCAATCGGAGGTTCCAAGTAAAGTGAATGAGGTAAATGTTTCTTCTATTGATCGTAGACTTGACACTTTAACTTCTGTTGTGGAGAAACTCGTTTCAGGGCAAATTCAGCAAGTTAAAGCGTGCGACATTTGTTCGAACGTGGGTCATCCGACAGATATGTGTCCAACATTGCAAGAAGAACCCAAGGAATTGGTAAATGCTGTTGGTGGATTTCAAGGGCAACAACAAAGGAAGTATGATCCATATTCTAATAACTATAATCCGGGTTGGCGCGATCATCCGAATTTGAGTTATGGCCCAAGAAATCTGAACTTCTCACAGCAGCAAAATCGGCCTCCATTCCCTCCTGTTCAGCCGATTCAGCCTGTTAATACTTCAGGGACTTCGCTTGAAACTTTGATTAAAAGTTTGGCAGATACAGTACAGCAAGATCGGCAGCAAACTAAGGCTAGCATCAAGTCTTTGGAGGATCAAATCTCGCAATTGGCTGTATCAATGAGCAAAATGGAAGTGAACCAAGGTAGATTACCGTCTCAAGTTGAAAAAAATCCAAGGGAGAATGCGTGTGCAGTAACTCTTAGGAGTGGTAAAGAGTTACAGGATTTTGCAAAAAAGGAAAAAGAAGGTGAAACTAGCAGCCATAATGATGAGAGTGTACAGAAGGAGAGTTCAGTGAAGGAAAAAGTTGGAGAATCAGGTTCAGAAATTCAGAAAATAATGATTCCTCCACCTTTTCCAGGAAGATTGGCAAAGGAAAAGAAAGAGCAAGATAACAAGGCAATCTTGGATACCTTTAGCAAGGTAGAAATTAATATTCCTCTTTTAGAGGCTATTAAGCAAGTGCCTAGGTATGCCAAGTTTCTTAAGGAGTTGTGCACGAAAAAAATGAAATTGCGACAGGATGAGAAGGTGTTGGTAAGTGAGAATGTTTCAGCCATGATTCAACGGAAATTACCTCAGAAATGCAAGGACCCAGGTATGTATACTATTCCTTGTATTATAGGTAATAAAAAAGTTGAAAAAGCCATGCTTGATCTAGGAGCGTCCATTAATGTCATGCCATTATCTGTGTATAAAGAATTGAATTTAGGCCCATTGCGAGATACAAGAGTAATCATACAATTGGCTGATAGGTCTAATTCTTATCCCGAGGGTGTGGTAGAGGATGTTTTGGTGAAAGTGAATGACTTAATTTTTCCGGTGGATTTCTATGTTATAGATATGGATGATTCATGTTCTCCTCATCCTTCTCTTATTCTGTTAGGGAGACCATTCATGAAAATAGCAAAAACAAAAATTGATGTAGACAAGAGAACTTTGACACTTGAATTTGATGGCAATGTGGTAACTTTTAATGTATTTGATGCCATGAAATATCCAAGTGATTCGGAGTCTGTTTTTCATGTGAGTGTCATTGATTTTGTCGTGCGAGATGAGTTTGAGTCTAATGTTCTTGATGACAAATTGGAAGTGGTCCTTGTGAAAAGTTTGACTGATAAGGATGTATCTTTTCAAAACAATGTTGAAATGCAAGAGAGTATCATGGCTCTTTATTCCACACCTGAAATTACATCAAAATCAGATTTTCCGACTCTTCCATTACCAATGTCAAGTGAAAAAATTCTTCCTTCTACAATTCAAGCACCTAAGTTAGAATTAAAGAAGTTACCTGAGCACTTGAAATATGTCTACTTAGGTGAAAATGAAACTTTGCCAGTCATTATTGCTAATAACTTGACTGAGTTGCAGGAAGAAAAGTTGCTAAGAGTCTTGAGAGAGAACAAAGGAGCAATTGGTTGGACACTTGCGGACATTAAGGGAATCAGCCCTTCAATGTGCATGCATCGTATTTTGTTAGAAGCTGATTCCAAGCCTGTTCGTGATCCACAGCGGAAATTGAATCCGCCCATGAAGGAAGTTGTTCTCAAGGAGATTTTGAAGCTTTTGGATTTAGGGATTATTTTTCCTATTTCTGACAGCACTTGGGTAAGTCCCGTTCATCTTGTTCCTAAGAAAACAGGTTTTACCTTGGTGGAGAATGAAAAGAATGAGTTGGTACCTATGAGATTGCAAAATGGGTGGCGAATGTGCATAGACTTTCGAAAGTTAAATGCCGCCACTCGAAAGGATCATTTTCCTCTCCCATTCATTGATCAAATGTTAGAAAGGTTGGCAGGTAAAAGATATTTCTGTTTTTTAGATGGTTATTCAGGTTATTATCATATTTTAGTTGCACCTGAAGATCAGGAAAAAACAAATTTCACGTGCCCATTCGGTACCTTTGCTTTTCGCCGTATGCCTTTTGGTCTGTGTAATGCACCTGGTACATTCCAAAGATGTATGATGAGTATTTTTTCTGATATGATTGAGCATTGCATAGAGATTTTTATGGATGATTTTACGATATATGGTGATTCATTTGATCAATGCTTAGATAACTTATCTAAGGTCATGAAACGTTGCATAGACACTAACCTGGTTCTTAACTATGAGAAATGTCATTTTATGGTACAAGAGGGAATAGTGTTAGGTCATGTAGTTTCTGAAAGAGGAATTGAAGTGGACAAAGCTAAGGTTGATTTAATTGCTAAATTGCCTTATCCTGCTAATGTGAAAGATATTCGTAGTGTACTTGGTCATGCAGGATTTTACAGGCGATTTATTCAAGACTTCTCCAAGATAGCACAACCTTTAACAAGATTGCTTCAACAGGATGTTCCTTTTGAATTTGGAGAAGATTGCAAGAAGGCTTTTGATTTGTTGAAGGAGAAGCTGACCTCAGCTCCTATCATTCAGCCACCAAAGTGGGATTCCCCATTTGAACTCATGTGTGATGCGAGTCATTATGCGGTAGGAGCAGTTCTTGGGCAACGAGAAGGGAAGCAATGTCATGTGATATATTATGCTTCGAAAACTCTCAATGCAGCCCAATGCAATTACACCACGTCGGAAAAGGAGTTGCTGGCCATAGTCTTTGCATTTGAGAAGTTTAGATCTTATTTGATGGGAGCAAAAGTGGTGGTTTTCTCAGATCATGCGGCACTCAAGTACCTTTTGGCAAAGAAGGAGTCTAAGCCCAGACTAATCAGATGGATTCTTCTGTTGCAAGAATTTACATGGGAGATTAAGGATTGCAAGGGGAAGGATAACTCGGTAGCTGATCATTTGAGCAGGATGGTGCATGAAGAAGAACCCATATCAATTTCTGAAACGTTCCCAGATGAACACCTCTTCTTGGTGCAAGGTAAGTTAGGTAAGGAACCTTGGTATGCTGATATAGTTAACTTTTTGGTGACTGGAGTTTTTCCACAAGGAATGAGTAGTTCAAAAAAGAATAAAATAAGAAATGACTCTAAATACTACATATGGGATGAACCTTATCTTTGGCGTATTGGTTCTGATCAAGTCATTCGTAGGTGTGTGTCTAATGACGAGATTCATTCCATATTAGTATATTGTCATAATTATGCTTGTGGAGGCCATTTCGGTCCAAGACGAACGGCAAGAAAGATTTTGGATAGTGGTTTTTATTGGGAAACTCTTTTCAAAGATGCCTATGTTTTCTGTAAAAGCTGTGATAGGTGCCAAAAGATTGAGAATTTGACTTTGAGAGATGAGATGCCCAAGTTCCAATTTTAATTTGTGAAATTTTTGATGTTTGGGGAATGGATTTCATGGGACCATTTCCAAGTTCTTTTGGTAATCTATATATATTGCTTGCGGTGGATTATGTTTCTAAGTGGGTAGAAGCAAAAGCTACCCGGACTAACGATTCGAAAGTTGTTGTGAGTTTTCTCAGGTCTAACATATTCAGCAGGTTTGGCATTCCAAGAGCTGTGATTAGTGATCAAGGGACTCATTTCTGCAATCGAAGCGTGAAAGCATTGATGCTCAAGTATGGTGTACATCATAGAGTAGCAACTACATACCATCCGCAAACGAATGGGCAGGCTGAAATTTCGAACAGAGAAATCAAGGGAATCTTGGAAAAGATGATAAATCCTAATCGAAAGGATTGGAGTTCGAGATTGGATGATGCACTGTGGGCCTATCGTACATCATACAAAACACCAATTGGTATGTCGCCATATCGATTGGTATTTGGAAAAATGTGTTATCTACCGGTTGCGGTCGAACATAGGGCTTACTAGGCAGTGAAAGAGTGCAATATGGATCTTAAACTGGTTGGTCTTGAAAGGAAGCTGCAACTACAAGAATTAGATGAGTTGCGATTGGAGGCCTATGATAGTGCACGGTTTTACAAAGAGCGGACTAAGAAGCTTCATGATAGGTTGATTCGTCGGAAGAGTTTTGCAGTAGGACAAAAAGTATTGCTGTTCAACTCACGATTAAAACTGATGCCAGGAAAATTAAGGTCTCGCTGGACCGGTCCATATATAATTGTGAGTGTTTTGTCCAATGGAGTTTTTGAAATTCAGAGCCTGCATACTCAGAAGATTTTCAAAGTCAACGGGACTCGATTGAAATCTTATTATGAAAATTTTGAGGTGTCTGAAACCGTTGAAGAAATCACTTTGGCCTACCCCATTTATGAGTAATGTTGAGGGTAGGCAGTGGGTCTAGCTACAGACATTAAATAGCGGCGCTTATTGGGAGGCAACCCAACGTTTTTTATTTTCTTTATTTTTATTTTATTTTATTGTTATTTTAATGCTTAGATTTTCTTAGTTTTAATTAATTTTTATCTGCTGTTTTAATGTTTTTTTTAGTTGGGTTTGTGGCAGCAGGTTTGGAGTCTGTACAGAAGAAGTACAGAGTGTTTTGGTGAGATATGAGAGCAATCCTTTTCTTCAGGACGTGCGGCCAAAACTACAGGGGGCTAAGTTTCAAGTTCCCAAAGAAGGCAAAGTAGCGGGTGAATAGTGGAAAGGCCGTTCACATAAAACGGCTACAATTCAATTTGGGGCTTTTAGCCCTAATCGCACTCTCCCCTTCATCTTCATCAATCTGTGCGAATTTCTTCATCTCCCTAAAATCTTTGGCTACCATTGTTGTCTTCTTCTTTTGTCAATGGCTCCCAAGAAACGCATTGCTCCACCTTCTGCTCCTCGGCGTCGATCGGGTCGGTTGCTCGCGATTATGCCACGTCGAGTGGTCGTCGCTTCGTTAGAGCCGGTTGAAATTTCAACCACTTCTTCATCTTCGGCGGCTTCTTCGCACTCATCACCAGAATCCTATGCGCCGCTGGCCTCTTCATCTTCTTCAGACACGACGA
Organism: Codonopsis lanceolata; assembly: GCA_013146195.2. Taxonomy (NCBI): domain Eukaryota; kingdom Viridiplantae; phylum Streptophyta; class Magnoliopsida; order Asterales; family Campanulaceae; genus Codonopsis; species Codonopsis lanceolata. Next base: position 142,132,470 of record CM028379.1, on the reverse strand, counting down.
GCTCGACCCCATCAGTTCCGGTATCTCGCGTGGCCGGTCCCTCGCATCAACAAGCAACCCAATCGACTGAAGCCTCTCCAACTTCCCCTATTGAGGAACCAGAGCACCAACCTCCTTCTCCGGTTGATTCGCCCACACAACCCGAAGGGCCTCAGGAAATAATGACATTACCAATGTCATTGTTTCCACACTCTGCGCGAAAGAAACAACGGGTTCTTAAAGGAAAGGCTGTGCTCGATAAGGTTATTCATCGAGGAAGCTGCTTAACCTTCAATACAAAACTGTCCCTCAAACGAAGCAGGGACATTTTGGCTCGCCGAATTATTGCAGGTAAGTGTTTCCATCTCCCGACTTTAAATGCTTTGAATTTATCTGGCAAAATTGCACAATTCATGCGTAATGTAGGTTGGGAAAATTTTTGGATATTAGATTTCCCTGCCTTTGACGAATTAACTAGGGAATTCTACTGTACTTTTGTTTTTAATACTGAGGAAACTTTTTCTGCGGATACCCCAAATCTGATTCGATTTCGTTTAATGGGGAAGGTTTTTAGTATGTCTTTGAATGCGTTTAATGATGCATTGCGTTTTTTGTCTGGACCTGTTCCCCGATCAGAAAGAGAAATTTCGTTTTGTGAATATTGTGAGCCATTCAACTCTGACTGTAATTTGGCTTGGCATACTATTTCGAACGACAGGGAACCGTACAATCCCAGTCGTTCGAAAAGTATCTGTATTAAGGACCATGCTTTGCAAGTAATATAAAAAATTTTGGCATACAGTTTTTCAGGGCGTAAAGATGGCTCCAATATTTGTACAAAACCGGAGTTGTTTTTCTTGTGGTGTATGATAAACAGAAAAAAAGTTAATCTTGGTTATTGACTAGCGAGCCAATTTGTTGCAGTGTTGAAAAAGAAAAGCCGCCCATTGAGTCTTGGTTCAGTGATAACCCTATTAGCAGTGAATTTGGGTGTTTTAAATTTACAACAGCATGATTTGAATGTTGCATGTGAGTGTGAACCTTTAGATATTAAGTGTTTGTATCGAATGGGTCTTTTGAAATTTGTTGATGAAGGTGCTCCTCCTCAGCCGGGTGCGTCTGCACCCGAGCAGCCTATGATTCCTGCAGGTACCGCGGGCCCTTCTACTTCCTCTGATCCGGACTTGCGAGAACTCCAAGTTGCGGTGCAGCGTATCGATGCCAACCAGCAGCGTATAGATGCCAACCAGCGGCATCTGCAGGCCATGTTGATGGCATACTTTGATTTTGTTGGTTTTCGTCCCCCGCCGCCTCCTCCTCCTCCGTCCGCATGATTAGGGAAGTTCTTCTCCCTTTTTCTTTTGGTACTTACTTGTTCATTGGGGACAATGCCCAGTTTTGGTGTTGGGGGGGGGTAATTTTGAATGTTGGTGATTTTGGATTTTTGGTGAATCTTGGATGCATGTTTTATTTTTTGTTGTTGGGTATTCTTGTTGGATATGAGGATATGATTCATGATGTTGATTGGGATGTTGGTATTTTAATGTGCATTATCATGGTAAAAGAGGAATTTTTGATATGTGGTGGAATTTTATTTGAAATGTTTTTGTTTTAAATTAATTGCATGTTTTCAGAAAATGTTTCTTCAGCCTGTGGATATGTATGTGTTGACTTACAGCCATTTAAAGTGAGGTTTTGGGCCACTTTTGGAGCATTAAATTCATTTTGCTCTCATTTCTTCTTGTGTGTTTACTCGCATTCGGATGTCAATTCTAGAACTTGCTTGTTTGTTTACATTTCAAGGTCACTTAAATGGGTTTATGCACTAATATGATTAAGGCAGTTAGGAAATACCAATTTTGGCTCTCTTTTTCTATCCTACCTTTTTTTTTAACATTACCCCCTAGTTAACCCCTTTGAGCCCTTCCTATTTCTTTGACTAAACCAAGTTTTAAATTGAACCTTAGCCTTTTTAACTTTCTTTTTCATTACCAATGCCAAGAATTATGGGATTTGCATGAGAATTATAGACTTAATGCAGTTTGTGAGTTGGGTATTAGATGAAGTATGTTCTGCTTAGTCCAAGAAAATGAGATGTTTGATTTTGAGTTGAATGAAGTTCTGCTTTGAAGTATGCAAAATAAGAGTTTCATGTTATTCAGTGGCTGTAAAAGTACAGCCGAACAAAAGTAGTGGCAGCAGGCCAAGAGTTGAAAAAAAAAATCTAAAAAAAAAAAAGAAAAAAAAGAGACTAAAAGTTTGAAACAGTGAATAAAGTGACTTAGGAAAGAAAAGCAAAACTGGAGCAGAAACATTACTTTCCAATTTCAGATGGGTAGAAGTGCTGTGACTGAGGAATGGAGCTTCATCAGAATTTTACTTGGTGATAGTTAAGCTGAGATGTAATGTGTAGTTCTGCAATTTCATTGGCATTTTATTTCACCTTATATCCCTATACCATACCCTTTTAACCCCTAGCCCCATTACAACCTGTAAAAAGACCTTTTGATTAGTGCATTAAATTCATACTACGTGATAGAGATTTGATCAACTTGCAAGCTTATGTTAATTACACTCCGTGGTGTTGAGTCGAGTGCTTAAATCCATATCCTTATTTAAACACTTGAGTGAATGAGTGTCTCCGTGAGGATGGTTGAAACATGCATATGTGAAGGTTGAAGATTCTTTTGGAAACATGTTAGTTAATTTAGATGAAACAGTTTAAAGAATTTCATTACTTTGATTGAATTTTGATTTTTCCTATGGTCATGCACATTGAAATACTTGCATCCAAGTAAAATCATATCTTCATAAGTTGTACAGATAAAAACATGCATTCTTGTCTGGTTTGAAGATGCTTGAGGACAAGCATCGGTTTGGTGTGGGGGAATTTTGATGGGAACCCAAAAGTGTGATAAAATTAGCCGGTTTTATGATTTATTTTAGAGCAAAATATTACACGTTTGGTTGGTTTTTGTGTTGATTATGATGTAGGTACACAGGCAGCTGCAAAAGAGGAAAGTGCTGGATTCAGGCAAAGAGGGAAAACTTGGGATGTCACATGGGCACGTGATATTCACATTTCGGAGCTGAGCTGTTGGCTAGTCACTGAAGTTTCGGGCAGACCTGTTAGACAGTTAGACAATACAGTTATTTCTGTCTAATTCAGTTTATGTATTAAATTAAAATACTGATTTGCAAGTAGTGGGAGGTTTTTGGAAGTTATCGGTAGTTTTAAAACTACCAAGTAGTGGTTTAGTGGGTGAAAAGAGTGATATTTATTGAGGTATTTTCTGAACAGGGGGGGATATATTCGGCCAGAAGAAGGAAGAGACATCAGACAGACAACTTGAGATATAGATAGTCACTAACAACTGTTAGGAAAAGAGGGTGAGAAACTTGTAATCTTCTTGGAGATTCATTGCCTGCTGGAAAAAACAAATTGGTTATTTCTTGTAAGTTGTTTTTAATTCATGTTTATTAGCTAAGAATCTTCTTCCAGTCAATGAGAGATTAAGTCTCAAGCTTTTATTTCTGTGAGATCTAAATTGAGCTATTTCTTATTTGGGGTTTTGAATATTCGTTCGTTCTCCGTGCTACACGTAGGAGGATTATTGTACTTAATTAATGTTTAATGGCCAGAATATTAATTAATATAATAATCTAAAGCTAGTTAACGCCGTTGATCCGTAATTGTCATCGGTCTTAACAAAGTGGCAAGTAATACACCTTTTAGGCATCACAAGCATAATCGGACCGTATTACGGGTACGGATGATCATTGTTACATGATATTGCTTCAATACACATGGCTCTGAATCGGGTCTCTCGCTTCTTAATGCAACCAAGTTATTAAATCTTACGAGCGTCTCGGAGGTTGTAACTCGGTTAGACGGTAATTAACGAGCGTCTCTTAATTATCAATACGGTAAGGAGAGATTGAGTGTTAGGCGTTCGTCGACACTTTTAACCGGTTTATTTGAAATCCTACAAGATATCTTTGCATCGATGATCAGAAATAAAATGCGAGATGAAATTGACTCATTGACTGGATTTAATTTTTATAGAGTTAAATTAATTGTTAATCGGAGAGCTTAGTTACAATAGTTTCCAGTTAATTAATTTTTAAGTTTATTCGTAGTTAATTAAAAATATCAATTTGTGTTCAATTAGTGACTAATAAAATTCTAAAAAGGAATAATCTCGACGTTCCCTGCGGATACGATCCCAACTTACCTTATACTCATTATTAAGGAAGGAGGAAAAATTAATTTTGACGATTTGACACTCGTCAAACTTCGTAGCATTCTCTCCATAAAAATTGGTGTGTGAACAGTGTTAATTTTGAGTGTCGGATGCCTTTATTTATAGGCAAAAATCCTGGCTTTCTTCGTGATTAAGTATCATCCACTGAGCTTTATCGACTTGTACCGCGTTGTTGGGAGAGTTATACCAAAGGCAAAAAGCTACAGTGTAGGGGGCTTTGTGGGGGCAACCCACAGAGGACTTGGGAGCGGTGCCTGAAGGGAGTGGGCGCAGCCCACATCACTTGTGGGAGCGGCTACCATAAGGGGTGGGGGTAGCACCGACAGCTTTTCCCTTTTTTGATTTTGGCACTTTGGCCCCCTGCAATTCACTGTTTATGCATCCTACTTTTTCCTTTGCATTTTCAACCCTGTAACTTGACATTTGTTAGTCCTTTTATTTTAACAGGTCTTGATATTTTATGTCATGTCATATACCAGGGGGTACTGTGGGTGCCCCGAGATACACCTGCGTTCCACGTGCCCTTGGATAGGGGTGCGTGACGTGCGGAGCGGACACCAAGCTTTCCTATTCCGCTCTTCCTTTTTTAGGGGAAGACGAAATTAAAAATTCGCGGTAAGGGTGCTGTCAAGAAGCGCGTTGAATACGCCTCGGTCACTTCAGTGATTTTTGGTCCATTATGGGAGCTTTGAGTTTCTGTATCGGGTTATCCCTTTTTTAGGGGATAAAAGGATGCAGGAATACATCACCATTTCATTCACATTTTCCCTTGTTTAGGGGAAAATGGAAAGTGCAAGAAAGGATGTTGCGGGCCCCACTATGGATTTTATGAAAATTGCCTTAAGGCCTATTTCGGATCGCTATGAGTGCTTTGGGTTTTCTGTATCAAGTTATCCCTTGTTTAGGGGATACCAGGATGTAGGAATACATCACACTTTCATTCACATCTTCCCTTGTTTAGGGGAAAATGGAAAGTGAAAGAAAGGATGTTGCGATGCCTCACTGTGATCCAAAATGTTTTGACAGAGTCGCCATCTTTATTTTAAGGAGAAAATAAAGAAAAAACCAAAAATAAATCCAGAGAATGCAAAAAACGGGTTTGGAGGCTAAGTTATGAGTTGGGAATGTGCTAGGCACCCAACTCGCCCTTTCGTTCTCAAAAACAGTTTTTGGATAAAGTATGCCTTTTGTTATATTTATCTAGCAAATAAATAAAGTATTAAAAGGAAGAAAAGAAAACAAATACATCAATGTCTACATTATTTACGGACTTGCAGCCACTTCCTTCCAATAATTTACAAATATACTTAAAAATATTTGGCCATAATAATGACTCTTTTTAATGCTATTATCTAAATACATCCGGGCAGCACAACAACATATATTTTTACATTGGGCCGGATGGAAAATAGCTTTTTTTTAAATATAAAATAACGCCCTTAAAGGCTCACCTTTTAGAGCGTGGTATGCTCGCTCTGTCCTTCCGGGAGAGAGAGTCTTTTTTGCTGCTGCTGCTGCTGCGGTTCGGGCAGGGTGACTGCTTTTGAAGGTTGGTTCTGGGCACCGTCAAACGGGGCGGAGCATCTGTTTGCTTTTTTGCTGCTGCTTGCCGGCGGAAATCGGGCAGAACAACTGCTTGTTTATAGCGGATTTGACCTTTTTACTCGGGCAGAACAACTGCTCTTTTCGAGATTTTTGGACCAGGGAAATAGGGTGGATTCCTAACTGGGGGGCTAAGGATCACTTTGACCGGTTGGTTTTGTGTTTGAAGGAGTTTTGGCAGAGCTTCGAGGATTTATAGGAGGGGGCGTTCACTATCTCACGATCGCTTTCTATTTTTTCAATGTAATACCAACGCACTGCGTAATTTTTCTGTCTCTCTTGTGATCCCTGAAAGTGAACCCGAGGCCTCTTATTTATAGGCTGAAGGAGGGACACCGCTGGCATTTGTGAATTTCATTCTGTGCTTCACCAGCTTGTACCGCGTGCTGAAAAATTTGTGCAATGCGTTAAGTTTGGAGGCACTATAGCAGAGCCTGGCGCGGGCACCATGCATTATGGGCGCCACGCCAGGGACCTTTTGTGGCAGCGCTAAGCCTCTTTTTGAAACTTTTAGCACTTGCATTTTACAGTTTTACGCATCCTGCTTTGTCTTTTGCATTTTTTAACCCTGGAACTTGACATTTGTTAAGGTTTAACAGGTCTTGATATCGCATGTCAATGTTACATACCAGGGTTACGAAATTGGGGTGTCTACAGAGCCCCTCAACGATGGAGTCTACAGGTAACCCGCAACTTACTAAGTAGACGAACATCGTTGATAAGAAATAGACTTTCCGATTTCGTGCAATATAAAATGGAGAGTAATGCAACAGGTAGCAGTTATAATGCAACAGTTTATAATGCAAACCAAACCTCACATATCCTAGACATATTTAGTCGGTTATAGCAGGTTATCGTAGTTTTTAAGCAGATATACAAATTAAATCCTCTAATGGTCGGACCTACCGAAGTAGGCTACCTACGTATCCCTTAATAAAGGGAATTAGACCAAACGTAGTTCGACCAAAAGCCGAAACAAGCATCCTGCGATGGTCGTGCCTACCGAAATAGGCTGCCTACGTATCCTTATCAAAGGAATCAGACAAAACGTAGTTCGCACAATGCAAACAAACAGCAACACATGGTGGGATGGATGGTGCGTTTCGCCCAGCTTAGATAAAACTGGTGGGAACTTTTCAAAACGCGCTTTCCCCAGCATAGGGAAAGCAATATTGATTTTAAAACGGGCTTTCCCCAGCATAGGGAAAGCGATACTGATTTTGAAACAGGCTTTCCCTAGCATAGGGAAAGCGATGGAACCCTTTTTCAACACGCGCTTTCCCCATCATAGGGAAAACGATGCTACTTTTCAAAAACGTGCTTTCCCTAGCATAGGGAAAGCGATGCTGCTTTTAAAACGGACTTTCCCCAGCATAGGGAAAGCGATGGAACCTTTTAAAACAGGCTTTCCCCAGCATAGGGAAAATGATGCAACCTTTTTAACATGGCTTTCCCCAGCATAGGGAAAGCGATGGAACCCTTTTTCAAAACGCGCTTTCCCCAGCATAGGGAAAGCGATACTGCTTTTTAAAACATGCTTTTCCAGCATAGGGAAAGCGGTGCTGCTTTTTTAAAAAACATGCTTTTCCCAGCCTAGGGAAAGCGGTGCTGCCTTTGAAATAGGCTTTCCCCAGCATAGGGAAAGCGATGGAACCCTTTTTCAAAATGCACTTTCCCCCGCATAGGGAAAGCGATACTGCTTTTTAAAACATGCTTTCCCCAGCAAAGGAGAAGCGATGCAGATTTTTTTTAAATGTGCTTATCCCAGCATAGGAGAAGTGATGCAGATCTTTTTTTTTTAAATGTGCTCATCCCAGTAAAGGAGAAGCGACACAAATTTTTTTTAAAAAAAATGTGCTCATCCCAGCATAGGAGAAGCGATGCAGATTTTTTTTAAAATGTGCTTATCCCAGTAAAAGAGAAGTGATGTAGATTTTTTTTTAAAATGTGCTTATCCCAGCAAAGGAGAAGCGATGCAGATTTTTTAAAAATGTGTTTATCCTAGCAAAGGAGAAGCGATGCAGATTTTTTTAAAATGTGCTTATCCCAACATAGGAGAAGCGATGCATATATATATATATATTTAAAAATGTGTTCATCCCAGCATAGGAGAAGCGATGATTATTTTTTTAAAAAATGTGCTCATCCCAGTATAGGAAAAGCGATGTAGATTTTTTTTTAAAATGTGCTTATCCCAGCATAGGAGAAGCGATGTAGAATTTTTTTTTAAATGTGCTCATCCCAGCGTAGGAGAAGCGATAATTATGAAGCATTGTGACAGAATGTTGTTGATGATCGACTTGTGTAGCTTTTGATGATGCTTCTGAGGATCTTTGGGAAGAGGTCCTTGGCGAGATGCTGGAAGAACATTTATACTTTTTTTCTTTTTTTTCAAGGGCTGATATGGCAGAAGATCTGATAAGATGCAGTAAAAGGATGCAAGCAAAATATATAAGCATGCGAATGAAACTTTTTTTTTCTTAAAAAAAAAGGACTTTTGAATGTGCATGTGTGTCATCCGTTTCTTAAACATGTTAAGACAAGATAAACCAACGTGATGGAAATGTAATATAAGAGCTTGAGATGTGGCTTCTGGTTGGCTTTGAAGAATTATGAGTATAGGAGTTGATGGTGATATTTGAGATGGAGGTGAGTGAAGTTTAGGGTTGCTTTTTGGTCTTTTGACTAGTGCATTATTCAAGAAAGGAATTCATTCAGAAGATCAGTAAATCCTACTAATCGATGCCTCGGATGGATCACTTTTTTTCTTTTTTTTTTGTTTTACTTTGTGCTCTAACTTTTGCCTAGGCCGCCCTTTCGGGTTTTCAACCTAGCCAGCTTTTACCTCATAGGGAGCCGGTCTTTCAATGCATGCGAAGATAAACCACTTGTTTTTGAGGGATCATGCCTTTGTAGCTTCTTCGTTTCTTCAGGCGAGATGGAAAGGATTTTTGTTTCTGAAGATGATGATCCTTTATGTACTGAAATGAGTTTAGCGGGAAAAGCCCTAGGATGAATTTGATCAACCAATATTCTGTAAGATGGGACGGGCAGGTTTCTGAAGAGATTGAAGGGAGGCAGCTCCAGAAAGACTCGATTAGGAGAGACTTTTGTGGGAGACAGAAATGAGTATGCTCAGAGAAAGAGAATGACTCTAATGGAAAAAAAGAAGAGTCATGATCCAGAGTTTATCGTCGAGTATCATGAGTTTCATGGACCCTACTTAACATTTATCTTTTGATAATTTTATGTATCTTTAGAAAGGAGTTCTGTCCTGGACCCAGATCATGTTATAACCGATTGAAACAAAGCTATAGGTGGCAACTAGGTTAGGGTATAGTGTTTAAGTATTTGGAATGGATTAGCTTTAGGGTTGAGGATTTGATTGGCCTCTTGCTCAAAGGCATTTTGGACTGTGGATTTGGTTATTTTCGGAAAGGCGATCGCATAGCGATCATTAGCTGGCCTTTTAGGCTGTGGGTTTGGATGAGAATTTGGTTTCTGGACCTGGTTGTAGGTATGGTTGGGAGATCGGCTTTTAGCCTTGGTTATGGGTTATGTGGTTGTCCAAGAGTGATTGGTCTCTTTCCCTCATTTTTTTTTGTGAGAGAGAGATTTTGAGGAAGTCGCTCAGGAGAGGCTTCTTTTCTTTTTCTTCTTCTCTTTTTTTTTTCAATTTTCAACATTTCTCTTTCTTTCCTTTTTTTTTCTTTTTTTTTTTTTGCGAGAGAGAGATTTTGAGGAAATCACTCAGGAGAAGATTCTTTTTTTTTTTAATGCATAGGCCTTTTTTCTTTTAACCTTGCTCTTTTATTCGTGCATAGGCCCCCCCTTTTTTTTGTTGAGCTCTTGGAGCAATTTGGGAGATTGCTTGAAGAGATATCTGTCTTCTCTCTCTTGGGATAAAAAGGTGGTGAAACAGCCCCAGTTTTGGGAAGCTGGATTTTAGAGATGGTTAGGCTTTGGTATGTGGATTTTTAGGTATTTGGAAGGGTTTTGGTGTATGGTTGGAAGCCCCTAGTGTGCTACTAACAGCTCGGTCGCAATGGGTCGAAGATGACCTTTTACCAAGACAGAAGGTTGCTTCATCGAACAAAGATTTTGAATGGTTTGTGGGTCCATATTCTTGAAATGACTTATCACCAACTCGTGCAGTTTTATCATGTTTTTACATGAGTTGATTCATCATTTTTTTATATAACAAATACTTTGGCGATATGTGGTGCTCAGAGATCAAGAAGAAGACTCGACAAGCTAATATAGGAGAAGCAAGAATTTACCAGACTCGAATATAGATAAATACCTTCGGAAAGCTCGATTTGAGGACTTGATTGGACTTTTGAAATAACGGAGATCAAATAGATTTGTGAGCATACTCTTGCAAGGATGGGCTGTAGGCATCAATATGGGCAAAAGAGACACCCCTGGGGTTTGAAAGCCCCTAGTTCTGAACTGTTGCACATGATCATTGAGTTGCCTGACTTTTATGGATTTCCTGGCTTTCCAAACTTTTTGGCTTTCCCAACTTTCCTTTCTTCCCTGGCTCCCTATCGGTTTTCTTCTTTTTGTTTTCTTTTTCTTTTTTTTTCATTCATTTTTTTTGAAGTGGTAGACCCTGACATCTCGAAGTAGGACTTACTTTATTTTGTTTTTGTTTTTGAAATTGAGAATGAACAATACACTAATCAATTAATGATGCATTTGTGACAGGTTAAGAGGGAAGATAAATTTGGAGATTAAGAGTAATGGTGAGGGGGGTTTTGTCTTGTCTTTACATGTTTTTGGAAACAAAAGAAAACACAAAGAAAAACCCCTTTTTTTTGTGATCTTTGAAATGAGATGTGATGATTACGTACCTCTGGACAATCCTCTCAGGAGAGTAGATGATAATAGTCAATTTTTATTTTTCAGCCCCTGCAAAATTGTTAGTGGTACCAAAGAAAAACAACAAAGATCCCAATGTCTACGAAAACTGACGCTGTGTTGAAAAAATAGTTGTTTCCTGGAGATTTTATTTGACAAAAGGAAATTCAAAGGTAAAAAGGGTTTTTGCAGGCGTATACACAAGGGTATTCTAGGGTTTGATGAGTCTTAATGGCTTTTCCTTGTCCTTCCCTGAGTGGCCAACAACTTCTTGTGCTAAGTCTTGTCATATCTGAATTCTTTGTTCCTTTGGACGATGCTTGATCACTTTTTATCAGAAACAATCACTGGCTTCTCAATGATTTTATCATCGATAAGGTCTTGGATATCATTCCTGAGTGAGAAGCATTTGTCGGTGATATGATCACTGGATTTGTCGTATTCATAATACTTGTTGCGGCTCCATTTGGCAGGTAATGAGTTTTGAGGTTTGTAGTTTTCAAGGGGCTTAAGGACTTCTTTTGCTGTTAACCTTTGCAGTATCTGTGACATTGGGGCATTCAATTCATCGAAGTGCCTTCTGTTTCCTTTGTAAGGTCCTATGAGACTCTTGTTGGTATTACTGCTTCCTTCATCAGAATTGGCAGACTTGTTTGTCTCATATGACCATGGCACACTACTGTATTTTTCACCCGGGATTCTTCCTACAACGTTGACTTCTTCCGTAGATTCTTCTTCAGATTTAGAATAGCATAATGAACTTAGAGGTGTACCAATTTCTAGGGATCCTTTGCGTATATCTTCATCAATACAGACTCTTATCTCCACTATTTCTTTGAAATTGCTATAGGGGACATACAGAATGTGTTCTATGTAAATGGGCTGGAGGTTTTTGATGAACATTCTGCATGACTCAACCGGATCAGGTCTGTCGAGTGTCTGGGCTAATTTTCTTTTCCACCTTGCTATAAAGTCTGCGCATGTTTCTTTTTCCCTTTGGGTGCACGATTCAAGATCTCTTTTATTCTCGGGGGTAGTATTATCTTTGTACCTTTCTAAAAGCCCCTCAACTATTTGATCCCAAGTACCCATGGTGTTATTGTCAGCTAGCATTAACCACTGCTTGGCAGCCCCTATTAAGGTAAGATGGAAATTGTAGGCCATTGCTTCGACACTAGCCCCTCTTGATTGCATGCTAGTAGAATAAGATTTTAGGTGGGAAATAGGGCATCCAGTCCCATCGAATTTTTCTATGTCGGGCATTTTGAAATTTGAGGATAGTATGGTTGAAGGTTGCAGCGTTAATGCATGCGTAGAAAATTCTTTGTTCAGAACTTTGAGCATCATATTTTTCAAGTTTTCCATGTTAGCCTCCATTTTGGTGGGAGGGGGAGTTGGTTTTTGGTATATGCTGGTAGGATTAGGGAAGGCTGGGTTAATTTCTGGCTGTGGTGTCTGATAAGGATTTTGGGTAAGATTTTGGGTTTGATATGGATTTTGGATAGGATATGGATTTTGGGTAGGATATGGATTTTGGATAGGATATAGATTTTGGGTAGGATATGGGTTATTGGTGGCTTCTGTTTGGCGACCAAAATCATTGAAGGGTAAATAGGTCGTTACTTGGCCTGGTTGGATATAGCTTCTGGGATCCATATATGGACTATTTTGGAGTGGATTGGCAGTGGGAAATGGAAGGCCACTTGGATTTTGGCGTATATGGGTGTTTAGGAAACGATATGTGGTGGGTACGGTGAGGAAGGGTTAAAATTTTGGTAATGATTATTTGGTGAGAAATTGGTGATTGGGGCGCTGGCGGTTGGTGGAAGGTTAGTATTTGGCTGAGGATTTGGGTTTAGAGAAGCATGAGGAGTAGATGCTTCTTGAGGGGTTGCAGGAAAGTGGTTCCCTCAACATTGGGCCTTGGACTTTGCATGAGGTTTGCCATCTGACTCATTATGTGATCAGCCTGTGCACCCAATTTTTGATCTAACCATTGCTGCATGGTTGGAGTAGGAGCGTGCTCCGAAGCCCCTGTATCAGTACCCGCTGTAGACTGTTCATTTTCGCAGCCATCCTGTCCAAATATGTTTTTTTTATTCTGATATTTTCTGATCTAACCTCTGTGTCTGTTTCCCGTATCAACCGACCAGTACTATCTCTGTCTTTCCAAACTCGGGCCAGGTTTCTGAGGAAAAGGGTTTGAAGGTATCAGAAAGGATTGGCTGAAGGATTTTTCTGGGTTTGGAGCAGTGTTCTAAAACTCCCCGCCTAGGTGCTAGGCCCAACTCTATCATCGCGACTTTCTTAGTCGCCGCCTAATCGCCCAAGTCGGCGCCTACACAAAACCTCGTCGACATTAATTTATTTTTGTAGCTTTGATTTTGCGGCATGCGGTGACCGGAGAAGGAAGGGGGGCGAACTGGAGAAGGAAGGGGGAATGGTAATGGTGAGGCAGAGAGAGAGGTAATGGGGGGCGAACTGGAGTTTTTTGTTTTTTTTGTTTTAAGTTCTAAACTAGGCTGGTTTATTGCTTTGGGGTTGTTGAGAATTGGGATTAATGATAGGTTTGTATATTTTTGTTCATTTTACAAATATAGACAAGTATTTGATAAAATGACAAAAATAAAAAAAATTAAATTTGTAGTCAATGTGTTTGATCTTTGATGTAAATTATCAAAAAAATGGTAATTATGCCTTGATTCTAGGCCCCGCCTAGGCCCTGATTATGCTCCGATTAGTCCCCTAGGCACTAGGCGCTAGTGTGCCACCTAGCGGCCGCCTAACGATTTTTAGAACCTTGGTTTGGAGTACAACGTGCCTTTATTAATATATATATATATATATATATATATATATATATATTTTATTATTATTCAATTTTCCCTATAGTTGACCGGACAAGCCGCTTTGTTTTGACAGTCTTAGGACTATTCCTGGAACATTGGATTCTTTCTCCAGAGTATAGGACCTTCGTATTCCACTTGCCTTTCGACTCCCTAAGATCGGACTGATCCTAGGCAAAGGCCTATATTCTTTCCGGGATCCACCATTCGAAATGGTCTGGGTCAAGCATCAGAAAATAATCGATCAGTCCCTGTGTATTTATTCATATCTTTTGCACATTTTTTTTCTCAATTTTTTTTTCGATCTTGCTTGATTTTTTTTCTTCGACTTCCTCTTTTTTTTTTTACACAGGGGCTAACTAACAATTCAAATATGCAAAAACCGGTCGGTCCATGAAGTGTCCTGAGAATCTATATGCAATTAACGTTGGCTTATGTAGGGGGTAAGCTGGCCATGGTGTAGGGTAGCAATTCAGAATATATCTACATTCGTGCGCGTGTGTGCAGCCTCTAAAAAGCAGTAAAATCTCTTTTTTTATACAAATATAAAAAATAAAACAGATATGGCCTGTCTTGTTGTTATTTGTAGATTTTCTCGGCCTTTTAGTTTGAGCGTGAGCAAGCAAGCAATCACATCAAGAAATAGAAAGAAAAGTGGGAAATCTATCTATTTCTATTAATTACAAATTTGCCCTAATCCCCAAAATAAAATGACAGAATGAAAGAAAATATGTACATATTATGTGCAAGAAAAAAAATAAAGCGTATAGAATAAAAATATAAATCAGGAATAAAGCGATAATAAAAATAAAAGCCCCAGCCCTTTTGTTATGCTGCCCGGAAATTTATTGCATATAATTTTTTGATGATTTTTTTTTGAAAAATATATTTTTAAATATACCTATAATAGTGACTGGAACGAAACTGCTGCAAGATGGAGGATCATATCCACAAATATGTACACAGATGTATAAGAACGTAATATTCAAATGCTTAAAGAAATATAACAAGCATAATTTAGCCCAAAAAGAGAAGAATTTTTTTTTTTTGGTTACTGAGTCTAGCCCTCCATTTTTATTTAAAATAAAAACGATCTCCCCAATAAAGTCGCCACTATGGGTGCCCCGGGATGTGCCCGCGCCCCGCGCGCCCTTGGATAAGGGTGCGTGATGTGCGGAGCGGACACCACGCTTTCCTATTCCGCCCTTCCTTTTTTAGGGGAAGGCGAAATTAAAAATTCGCGGAAAGAGTGCTGTCAAGAAGCGCATTGAATACGCCTCGGTCACTTCAGTGCTTTTTGGTCCATTATGGGAGCTTTGCGTTTTCTGTATCGGGTTATCCCTTTTTTAGGGGATAATAGGATGCAGGAATACATCACCCTTTCATTCACATTTTCCCTTGTTTAGGGGAAAATGGAAAGTGCAAGAAAGGATGTTGCGGGCCCCACTATGGATTTTATGAAAATTGCCTTAAGGCCTATTTCGGATCGCTATGAGTGCTTTGGGTTTTCTGTATCAAGTTATCCCTTGTTTAGGGGATACTAGGATGTAGGAATACATCACCCTTTCATTCACATCTTCCCTTGTTTAGAGGAAAATAGAAAGTGCAAGAAAGGATGTTGTGATGCCTCACTGTGATCCAAAATGTTTTGACAGAGTCGCCATCTTTATTTTAAGGAGAAAATAAAGAACAAACCAAAAATAAAACCAGAGAATGCAAAAAACGAGTTCGGAGGCTAAGTTACAAGTTGGGAAGGTGCTAGACACCCAACTCGCCCTTTCGGTTTCAAAAACAGTTTTTGGCTAAAGTATGCTTTTTGTTATATTTATCTAGCAAATAAATAAAGTATTAAAAGGAAGAAAATAAAACAAATACATCAATGTCTACATTATTTACGGACTTGCAGCCACTTCCTTCCAATAATTTACAAATATACTTACAAATATTTGGCCATAAAAATGGATCTTTTTAATGCTATTTTATAAATAAATCCGGGCAGCACAACGGCTTATATTTTTACATTGGGTCGGATAGAAAATAGCTTTTTTTAAAATAAAATAACGCCCTTAAAGGCTCACCTTTTAGAGCGTGGTGTGCTCGCTCTGTCCTTCCGGAAGAGGGAGTCGTTTTTGCTGCTGCTGCTGCTACGGTTCGGGCAGGGTGACTGCTTCCGAAGGTTGCTTCTAGGCACTATCAAATGGGCGGAGCGACTGCTTGCTTTTTTGCTGCTGCTTGCTGGCGGAAATCGGGCAGAACAACTGCTTGTTTCTAGCGGATTTGGCCTTTTTACTCGGGCAGAGCAACTGCTCTTTTCAAGATTTTTGGACCGTGGAAATAGGGTGGATTCCTAGCTGGTGGGCTGAGGATCACTTTGACCGGTTGGTTTTGTGTTTGGAGGAGTTTTGGCAGAGCTTCGAGGATTTATAGGAGGGGGCGCTCACTATCTCACGATCGCTCTCTATTTTTTTAGCGTAATAACAACTTACTGCGTAATTTTTCTGTCTCTCTCGTGATCACTGAAAGTGAACCGGGGCCTCTTATTTATAGGCTGAAGGAAGGACACCGCTGGCATTTGTGAATTTCATTCTGTGCTTCACCAGCTTGTACCGCATGCTGAAAAATTTGTGCAATGCGTTAAGTTTGGAGGCACTGTAGCAGAGCCTGGCGCGGGCACCATGCATTATGGGCACCGCACCAGGGACCTTTTATGGCAGCGCCAAGCCTCCATTTCCAGCCTCTTTTTAACACTTTTAGCCCTTGCATGTTTTGCGCATCCTGCTTTGTCTTTTGCATTTTTTAACCCTGTAACTTGACATTTGTTAAGTTTTAACAGATCTTGATATCGCATGTCAATGTTACATACCAGGGGTACGAAATTGGGGTGTCTACAGGTATGAAATTGGGGTGTCTACAGAGCCCTTCAACGATGGAGTTTACGGGTAAACCAAAACTTACCTAGTAAACGAACATCGTTGATAAGAAATGGACTCCCAAATTTCGTGGAAATTATAATGGGGAGGAATGCAGTATGCAACATTTTATGATGCAACAGTTTAGGATGCAACAGTTTATCTCATACCCTAAACAAATTTAAATGGTTTGATGGGATAAAGCAGATATGATGCAAATTAAATGTTCTGATGGTCGTGCCTATTGATTAGTAGGCTGCCTACGTATCCTTTTCAGGAATTAGACCAAACGTAGTTCGGCCAACCGAAACAAGTGAGTGTGGTGGCGAATTCTCAAGACCCGGGGTTTGCACCTATTGCGAAAAATGGCCAAAAGCAAAAAGCAAGAAAGAACTTTGTAAAGATCATGATATGTCATGACCATTTCCAAGACCCAGGGCTTGCACCCCTTGTGGGAAAGGATCAAAAAATAGGAGAAGCATGCAAGTATTGTCTATGGAAGCATGTAAGCATGTTGTAAATGCCAATAATTGCGTTGTGATAGTCGTGCCTAACAGAATAGGCTGCCTACGTATCCTTATAAAAGGAATCGGACCAAACATAGTTCGGATCAAGCCGATAAGCAAGCTGCGATACAGAATGATAGTTGCAATATTCATTACAACTTAGTGAAAATAACGCGCATCAAGATGCAATATCCATCGCATCACCAAACAAACCTAGATGCAATATCCATTGCATTATTACAAAATCAGATGCAATATCCATTGAACTGCAACAAACCTAGATGCAATATTCATTGCATTATCGCAAAATTAGATGCAATATCCATTGCACTGCAACAAATCCAGATGAAACATTCATTGCCTGGCCAAGAAGCTAAGGCAGAGACTAGATGTAATATTCATTGCATTACCACAAACCCAGATGCAATATTCATTGCATTACCACGAGACTAACGCCAATCTAGATGCAACATCCATTGCATCTGTGAAGACCCGAACCACTAATTGCTTGACATCCCTTACTTGCTTGACATGAATCCGTACTTGCTTGCCATGAAATCTTTCTTGCTCGACATTAAAACATATCTTGCTCGGCATTCTTTACTCGCATTACATGAATCTATACTTGCTTGACTTGATATTTATACATGTTTAACATGCTAGATAGTTCATTTCATGTTTAACGTTTAATAATCATGCTTGACTAGGTTACATTGCTTGTTTGAGTTGTAGTTGCTTTGTAAAGTCTTCTAAGCTTAACATGTTCTTATCGTGGTTGCTTAAAGTATTGCCTTAGCATTCTAACATCTAACTAAGTCTCTAAGAGTCATAGTCTCATGGATTCATGGTTCTTGGTCCCTACTTTGTTCTTAAGGTGCTTAACGATAAGTTAGAAGCCCTTCTTGCTTGTACTTGATCATTGGGAACTTAGGATGCATCAATGCATTCCTTTGCCTTCGAGACTTGTCTTTACTACTTTTTAATCCTTGAGTTAGAGTTCTAGACCAAGTGTACTAGTATTTCTCAATCTTGCACAATCATTGTTCATAGACTTGTTGCATTTGGAAATAAGATGACCACCTTATTACTAGACAGATTCAGTCCTATTTTTGGGCAAAATTTGGGAAAATTATGGTACCAATCTACTAAAGTGATTGAGATTCCCTTTGGTGTATTTTACCTACATATGTTAAGATACGGTTGTGCCAGAATTCTGTTTTCAGGAAATCAGCTTTTGTACTTGATTTTGATGAATATAAGTCCAAATTGAGTAATTTTAAAGGCTAAAATATATTTTAAAGAGTCTAGTTTCATAAAAATCAATAATCACCTCATTTGGAGGTGTGAGCTATTTATGGTCGATTTTACAAGATTGACCGTCTGTTTTCCAGATTTTGGGTTTTTGACTTGTTATGGTTGAAGACCCCCTTTCCCCTTGCCCCTTGCCCCTTGTCCCAAGTCCTACCATTTCAGCCTAGCACACTATTGTGGACTCAAGCCAAACCCTTGTTAGCCCTTGGATGAGATTTTTATCAAAGGCTTTCAAGCCTTGACCAATTAGATTATGATTTTGTTACACCATTTAAAGCCCCATAACAGCCCCC
Source organism: Codonopsis lanceolata (assembly GCA_013146195.2). Taxonomy (NCBI): domain Eukaryota; kingdom Viridiplantae; phylum Streptophyta; class Magnoliopsida; order Asterales; family Campanulaceae; genus Codonopsis; species Codonopsis lanceolata. The sequence goes on along the minus strand of CM028379.1, from coordinate 142,113,896 downwards.
TTTGTCTTCAACCTTGGGATTACTAAACATTCATGCCATTGTTGAAATTGTGAAGCTCCCATACTAGCGTGACCGTTTGCCGGAGTTCCGGTAACCCGATTGGCGAACCGAGACCGCCTAATCGAAGCCCTTGCCATCCTTTTCTACAATCCTTAGTTTGTTATTGCTTTCATCCATTATTCATAGGCTTAAGGTGAGTTATCAATTCCCAGATTTGTATGTTCAATAAAATAACATGCTTCCTTCATTATAGTTGTTCTAAACATGCTTAGGAAGACTTCTAGTAAAGTAGAATTCTTCAATTAATCATGTGAAAATTATGTAAGTTTTTAAGGTTTCCATGTCAAGTTATGATTTTGACTTTGCGTAAAGCATGAATGATGTTCTAAATGTGCTTATGAACAACTCTTGTGAAAGAATAAATTTCAATTGTGTGTTTAACAAAATCGACTATTCTAGGGTTTCAAACTCGAGAATGAGATTATGGCTAGTCTAAGGTCATGAATGGATTGGTTATTATGTTCTAAGTTAACGGAGAACATACAAAATAGTAATGGGATGCATATAGTATCCATGCTCTATTTGGTTGCACTTTTAGTAATGACTCATCGGAGTTGAGTTTACGGAGTTATTGAAAAAAATACCGACTCTACATTCAATCCCTACGACGCTTGTAGTTTGTTAAACTAATGTATTAGCTTGCGATACTTTGGGATGGATTGAAGTGTATACTTTGATGTATGTGTGCTTGTGAGACTCAATCGAGATCTTATGCGGCTTATATGATTGTATTTAAGAAATGCATAATCGAGAGCATGTTGTAGAATGATATATCAATTTGACATGTTGAATTCGCTCTTGTCGAATTCCTATTTGATTCCATAATGAGTAAACACCTACTTGTTCAATAAGTTCGCTCTTGTCGAACTTGTTCCTTATTTGGTTTATATGTCGAGTAAACATCTACTTGGCATTGCATTAGTCCAGTGGCATATTTGGTTGAGTCGATGGTGAGACAATGCTTTGCCGTCACGAGTTATGAGATTCGTGATAGTGATGGGTTGTCATACTGGATTTATCACACACCTCTCCACCGTGGCCCGCAGTGGGGAAGTAGCCCCTTTGACGTAATCAAAATGTGCGCTTTGGCATGTCTATATGACTGAGGTGTTGTCGGCACTTTGATACCTGAAGCACGAGTATCTCTGGCACGATAAAGTTAACGCTTGTATTGCAGGAGCTACGAAGCGGCACCGGTTTTATAACATCTCCTCTTTATATGTGTTTTACTTTATAGTACTTATGTGAAACCAATGTGCTGCCTTGGATATGTGAACTAAGTGTTTATATAAATGAATGCTTTGATTGACTTGATATTAAAGATGATATCTTGCTATGTATGTTGCATGATGTCATGACATGCATAATTGTTAGCTCACAAAGTCTTTATGACTTACCCCCTCCTTTTTACCGCTTTAGATCCGTGCCGTCCAGGTCCTTCCCGTTAAGGTGCTGCAGAGTTCGCGCTTTTTCGAGATCACTCGCAACGAGGTTGTTTAGTGATGTCCTTATTTTGTTCTCTTTTGAAAGGACGTTGGGTATAGCAAGTCATTTAGACTTCGCTTTTGGGAAACTTGAACTTGTTGTATTTATGTCTATAACTTGTGGTAACTTGCATTCTATTTTGAGTGCCGGCACATGTACGCTGAGCCTTGTATAGTTGTAGTTGGTTCACATATTTTAAATCTTCCGCTGAGCATCACATTAGCTCTTATTTACTTCCGTTGTTTCTCCGGTATGTTGTAGCCGTCGAGGTATTATAGCATGAACTATTTAGTGTTGGGTTCCGGTTGTAAAGTCGGCGATGATTTGGTTTAAATTGCATTAACTATTATATCAGGTTTAAAAAGTTTTAAAAATTTTCGGCCATTTGGTGTCGAGTCGCGTTACCTCTACAATGTTGTGTCACGTCGTTTTCCATAATTGAGTCCTTGCATGAATTGTAGTCCTATTTGGACGGCTTGACTCGCGATTCCTCCTCGGAGTCTGGGTCGGGTCGTCAAAGTTGGTATGAGAGCTTTATTGGTTAGCTATCGGCTAGGATAGGTTCCATGGCCTAGGTGGGTTGGTTCTTTTTGTGAATCATGACGTTGAGTGTCTGCTTTCGTGCCTTATTGGCAGATTCTTCGTGAATGAATAGGACTTACAGTGTTAAGTTCATTGTAATCTAGATTCTCGTGAGTGCAGTGTTCATGTCAAGGAATATTACCTTTCTCCCGTTTTACTTTCAAGGTGAAGTTATACCAAGGGTAGGCACTACAGTACTATATAGCCATCATTTCCTTACTCCATTACTTGAGATCAGAAAATGGTTTGTCGGTCCCAAGAGTGATCGTTGTAGTATTTATTAGAATCATTGTTTGTTTTTATCATCTCGTGAGAGCAGTGACCGAGATTCCCGTGGTACTTATTAATATTTCATCATTGCAATATGAAGACTTGCAGCCATTGTAGTTCATGTTCATGTATTCAAGTCTTGCTTGCTTGGGGGAAACTGGAATACTTGCTTCCCAATATTAATTCTAATTAGGGAGATTATCCCAAGTAATGAAAGATTTTCATTCATGGTCTGTTAAAATTTGTGATAAGCCAAGAGTTAATCACGTGCCACATGCTCAAAATTGTTTTCAACCTATACGTGTTTTCATGTGAAAGGATTAGTAGTGTATTTGTGGGTAAACATATTCTACCTACTGATTTTGAAATTTTGTTCTTGCCTTGTTGTTAACCTAATATTTTAGGAAAGTATTAGCTTTGGGTATTGTGTTGTGCCTACCATTGACTAGCTTGATTGTCGACCATATATGAGTTGATTTATTATGACTAAGAATATACTGGTAAGTAATCTTATGCTATACTTTAATGCCTTTGATTTTGTTCATGCTTAATATCATGATGTTCCATGCCTACCATTGATAAGTGGTTAATTGTGTGATTAATAACATACTTGAATTTTCTTGAACTTGGATATCGAAAACTACTTAGTAGATTCCTTGAAATTGGCTAAATAATATTAGACTACCTTACCTTGCATGAATGTGTATATGTATGATAATAACATGATTATTCCATACTTGTTATATTTGCATAGTAGAGTTAAAATACTATGTTACATGATGTTTGTACCCTGTCTATATGTATATATAGCATATATGAGACCGAATTGGAGGATGCTTGTATTGAATCACAAATATCCCGCATAGTATATGACGAAAGCTTTTGAAGTCATTTTAGAGGATCCCTGACTTGGTTATCAAAAGGTCTTCGTCGGAGAACTAAAATAGTTTAAATTAGAGTTTAAATTGACTGAACCCGTTACCAAAATGGAATGGAAAAAGTAATTGGTATGTTGCTATACAGGTGCAAATATGATGCACCGCATTTCATTGAGAATTTACGCGTCTTGCCTTAACAGTTATCCTATGTGCTTGGAGTGTCTATACCATTGAGTGATCTTGCATTTGCATCTGAGGTCTATAAGGATTGTGATGTGTTCATTGGTGATAGTGTATTACATGTTTTAGTAGATTGCCATCATAAGAGTGTTACGTTTGCCATGCCCGGTATACCGGAGTTGGTGTTTATTGGTGGTTAATGAAGTTCTAGTTGTTAATGAAGTTCTGGTTGTTAATGAATTTCCGGACGTGTTTTCGACCGAGTATGTCTTACCTCCTGATTGTGAGGTAGAATTTTGCATCGAGTTATTGTCAGGGACTTCACCTATTTCTAGAGTACCTTATAGAATGGCTCCAACAGAGTTAAGGGAATTGAAATATCAATTGCAAGAACTTCTTGATCGTGAATTCATTAAACCAAGTGTATCTCCGTGGGATGCACCAGTGCTAATTGTCAATAAGAAATATGATACTTTACAGTTATGCATTGTCTGCCGCCAGTTAAACCAAGTGATTATAAATAATAATTATCCTTTACCGTATATTGATGATCTCTTTGATCAACTTCATGGACCAGTTGTATATTTCAAGCTTGACGTGCGTAGTGGTTACCATCATTTATAAGTTCGATAGGAAGATATTCCGAAGACAACTTTTCCTTCATGACATGGCCGCTATGAGTTCGTTGTGATGCCGTTTGAGTTGGCAAACGCGCTTGCAATTTTCATTGATTTAAAGAATCGGGTATCCCATAATTATTTGGATTGCTTTGTCGTAGTTTTCATTGAGGATATTCTTGTGTACTCAAAGTCACGAGAAGAACATGCAGATCATTTGAGAGTGGTTCTTTTTGTTTTGCGTGAGAAGTAACTTTTTGCTAAATTTAGCAAGTATATGTTTTTGCTCGAAAAAGTATATTTTCTTGGGCATGTAGTTTCTAGTACTGGTATTCACTTGGATCTATCGAGATTGGAAGCGGTTGCTAAGTGGAAGAATCCTAATTTGTTTACCGAAGTTCGTAGATTCATTGAGGGATTTGCAAAGATTACTACTCGTTTGACTAATTTAAACAGAAGAAGCCTACTTTTATTTGGAGTGACAAATGTGAAAATAGTTTTCAAGAATTGAATATCTTAGCATTGCCTAGTAATTGTGAGAATAAGACTCCTGAGTTTGCATTGATCAGTGTTGGCATCTTGACCTTAAGAGGCAGGATTTACATTTCTTCTATCGATGGAGTGTTACAACCAGTTCTTGTTATGGATGAATTGACTAATTCACATTATATTTCCAATTTCCCGTGTCTCTATGCTTCGTAATTATATGAAGGATGAATCACATGTTCTTTCTTATGAGTAGATATCCTTTGAACCTGACTTGTGTTATGTTGAGAAACCGATTTAGATCTTTATTACGAAAGAGCAAGATTGCGTACTAAACGGATTCCGTTAGTCAAAGTTTTATGGAAGAATCTCGTCATCGAGGAAGCTACGTGTGAGACTGAGCTTGAGATGTGTGAGAAATATCCATCATTGTTCATTGAGACCGGTTTGAATTTAGGGACTAAATTCTTTTTAGTGGGAGAGGATGTGAAGACACGAACCACTAATTGCTTGACATCCCTCACTTGCTTGGCATGAATCCCTACTTGCTTGTCATGAAATCTTTCTTGCTCGACATGAAAACATATCTTGCTCGGCATTCTTTACTCGCATTACAAGAATCTATACTTTCTTGACTTGATATCTATACATGTTTAACATGCTAGATAGTTAATTTCATGTTTAACGTTTAATAATCATGCTTGACTAGGTTACATTGCTTGTTTGAGTCATAGTTGCTTTGTAAAGTCTTCTATGCTTAACATGTTCTTATCGTGGTTGTTTAAAGTATTGCCTTAGCATCCTAACATCTAACTAAGTCTCGAAGAGTCTTAGTCTCATGGATTCATGGTTCTTGGTCCCTACATTGTTCATAGACTTGTTGCATTTGGAAATAAGATGACCACCTTATTACTTGACAGATTCAGTCCTGTTTTTGGGCAAACTTCGGGAAAATTCTGGTACTAATCTACTTAAGTGAATGAGATTTCCTTTGGGCTTGTTTTACCTACATATGTTAGAATACTCTCTGCAAAATTTGGTAATTTTCCAAGGTGACTAAGGACCTCAATTAGGTCTTCACTTACGGCTGTGCATGAATTCTGTTTTCAGGAAATCAGCTTCTGTACTTGATTTTGTAGTAACCTTATTTTGATGAACATAAGTCCAAATTGAGTAATTTAAAAGGCTAAAATATATTTTAAAGAGTCTAGTTTCATAAAAATCAATAATCACCACATTTGGATGTGTGAGATATTTATGGTCGATTTTACTAGATTGACTGTTTGTTTTCCAGATTTTGGTTTTTTGACTTGTTATGGTTGAAGATCCCCTTGCCCCTTGCCCCTTGTCCCAAGTCCTACCATTTCAGCCAAGAACACTATTGGGGACTCAAGTCAAACCCTTGTTAGCCCTTGGATGAGGTTTTTATCAAAGGCTTTTAAGCCTTGACCAATTAGAAGCCTTATAATGGCCCTTCACTTGGATTATTATTTTGTTACACCATTTAAAGCCCCATGACAGCCCCCTTTGTCTTCAACCTTGGGATTACTGAACATTCATGCCATTGTTGAGGTTGTGAAGCTCCTATACTTGTGTGACCGTTTGACGGAGTTCCGATAACCCGATTGACGAACCGAGACCGCCTAATCGAAGCCATTGCCCTCCTCTTCTTCAATCCTTAGTTTGTTATTGCTTTCATCCATTATTCATAGGCTTAAGGTGAGTTCTCAATTCCCAGATTTGTATGTTCAATAAAATAACATGCTTCCTTCATTATAGTTGTTCTAAACATGCTTAGGAAGACTTCTAGTAAAGTAGAATTCTTCAATTCATCATGTTAAAAGTATGTAAGTTTTTAAGGTTTCTATGTCAAGTTATGATTTTGACTTTGTGTAAAGCATGAATGATTTTCTAAATGTGCTTAGGAACAACTCCTGTGAAAGAATAAATTTCAATTGTGTGTTTAACAAAATCGACTATTCTAGGGTTTCAAACTCGAGAATTGGATTATCGCTAGTCTAAGGTCATGAATGGCTTGGTTATAATGTTCTAAGTGAATGGAGAACATAGAAAAGAGTAATGGGATGCATATAGTATCCATGCTCTATTTGGTTGCACTTTTAGCAATGACTCATCGGAGTTGAGTTTAGGGAGTTATTGAAAAATACCGACTCCACATTCAATCCCTACGACGTTTGTAGTTTGTTAGACTAATGTATTAGCTTACAATACTTTGGGATGGATTGAAGTGTATACTTTGATGTATGTGTGCTTGTGAGACTCAATCGAGTTCTTTGCGGTTTATATGATTGTGTTTAAGAAATGCATAATCGAGAGCATGTTGTAGAATGATATATCAATTTGACATGTTGAATTCGCTCTTGTCGAATTCCTATTTGATTCCATAATGAGTAAACACCTACTTTTTGAATAAGTTCGCTCTTGTCGAACTTGTTTCTTATTTGGTTTATATGACGAGTAAACATCTATTTGGCATTGCATTAGTCCAGCTGGCATATTTGGTTGAGTCGATGGTGAGACAATGCCTCACTGTCACGAGTTATGGGATTCGTGATAGTGATGGGTTGTTATACTTGATTTATTACACACCCCTTCACTGTGGGCCACAGTGGGGAAGTAGCCCCTTTGACGTAATCAAAAGGTACGCTTTGGCATGTCTATATGACCGAGGTGTTCTCGGCACTTTCATACCCCAAGCACGGGTATCTTTGGCACAATAAAGTTAACGCTTGTATTGTAGGAGCTACGAAGCGGTACCGGTTTTATAACATATCATCTTTATATGTCTTTTACTTTATAGCACTTATGTGAAACCAATGTGTTGCCATGGATATGTGAACTAAGTGTTTATATAAATGAATGCTTAGATTGACTTGATATTAAAGATGATATCTTGCTATGTATGTTACATGATGCCATGACATGCATAATTGTTAACTCACAGAGTCTTTATGACTTACCTCCTCCCTTTTACCGCTTTAGATCTGAGTCGTCCAGGTCCTTCCCGTTAAGGTGCTGTAGAGTTCGCGCTTGTCCGAGATCACTCGCGATGAGGTTGTTTAGAGATGTCCTTATTTTGTTCTCTTTTGAAAGGACGTTGGGTATAGAAGTCATTTAGACTTGGCTTTTGGGAAACTTGAATTTGTTGTATTTATGTCTATGAATTGTGGTAACTTGCATTCTATTTTGAGTGTCAGTGCATGTACGCCGAGCCTTATATAGTTGTAGTTGGTTCACATATTTTAAATCTTCCGCTGAGCATCACATTAGCTCTTATTTACTTTCGTTGTTTCTCCGGCATGTTGTAGCAGTCGAGGTGTTATAGCATGAACTGTTTAGTGTTGGGTTCTGGTTGTAAAGTTGCCGATGATTTGGCTTAAATTGCATTAACTGTTATATCAGGTTTAAAAAGTTTTAAAATTTTCCGGCCAATTGGTGCCGAGTCGCGTTACGTCTACAATGTTGCGTCACGTCGTTTTTCATAATTGAGTCATTGGATGAATTGTATTCCTATTTGGACGGCTTGACTCGAAATTCCTCCTCGGGGTCCGGGTCGGGTTGTCACAGCATCGCAAAGACCAGATACAATATTTATTGCATTACCGCAATACCAAATGCAATATTCATTGCATTATCGAGCGAGACCAAAACAAATTCAGATGTAATATTCATTACATCAACCACAGTGAGACAAGATGCAGATGCAGATGCAATATTCATCGTATTACCCACGGTAAAATCAGATGCAAATCCAGATGTAATATTCATTACATCCAATAGGAACCTAAGGCCAAATCTGATGCAATATTCACCGCATCACCACAATATTAAAGATGTAATATTCATTGCATTATCACGAGATATGCAATATCCATTGCTTATCACAAAAATTAGGTGTAACATCCATTGCATTATCATAAAATTAGATGTGATATCCATCGCATTATTAGAAAATTAGATGCGATATCCATCGCATTACATCAAGACCGGATGCAATATCCATTGCATTGCCACTAGACTATCACCAAAGCTGATACAATATCCATTGCATTTTCACAAAACTTAATACCAAATCCGATGCAATATCCATTGCATCTTCACAAAACTTGATGCAAGATCCGATGCAATATGCATTGCATCACTATAAGTGAAACTCAAGATAATATTCGACGCAATATCCATTGTATCACTAACAGAGAAAGTGTATGCAGACATCTGGTGCAATATCCATTGCGTCATTATCAGGCTGACAAAAGATCATATGCAATATCTATTGCATCCCCATGAGACTTAACAAAAAAACTAGATGCAATATTTCATGCGATAACAAGAGTAAATGCATGCATAAAGGTCGCGATACAACACTCATTGTAACACAAAAGGTTTAGCAGGTAAAAAGGAGGTGATGCAATATCCATTGCAACATGAAAAGGTAAACACGGGGCTGGATGAAATATTCGTTGCAAACAGAAAGTAAACGTTGGTGAACAGGACGTGATGCAATATACATTACAACACAAAGAGTAAATGCAGGTATCTGATGCAATATTCATTGCATTACTAACAGAGTAACTACAACAAATATATGATACAATGTTAATTGCATCACTTTTAGACTACTGCAAAACCAGATGCAATATCCATTACATCACCTTGAGAATGACATTAACTTAGAATGCAATATTCATTGCAAATTAAGCGAAAACTAAATGTAAACCTAAAATGCAATATTCATTGTAAAATAAGTCAAAACAATGCAATCTTTAAAATACAATATTCATTTGTAATTTTTTTTAAAAAAACCAACGTAATTTTAAAATGCAATATTCATTGCAAGATAAGTCAAAACGATGCCATTTTGAAATGCCCTTCCCCCAGAATAGGGAAAGTGATGCAACTTTAAAACGTGTTTCCCCCAGGATAGGGAAAACGATGCAATTTTAAAACGTGTTTCCTCCAGAATAGGGAAAATGATGCAATTTTAAAATGTATCTTCCCCCAGAATAGGGAAAATGATACAATTTTTTTTTTGAAACGTGCTTATCCCAGCATAGGAAAAACGATGATTATGAAACCTTGTGATGGAATGCTGTTGATGATCAGCTTGTGTAGCTTTTGATGATGCTACTGAGGATCTTTGGGAAGAGTTCCTTGACGAGATTCTGGCAGAACATTTGTATTTTTCCAAGGGCCAATGCGGCAGAAGACATAATGAGACACACTAAAAGAATGCAAACAAAAGATGCAAGCATGCGAATGAAACCTTCTTTTTCTTAAAAAAAAATGACGTTTGAATGTGCATATGTGTTATCCGTTTCTTAAACATGTTAAGACAAGATAAGACAAGGTGATTGAAATGTAATATAAGAGTTTGAGATGTGGCTTCTGGTTGGCTTTGAAGGGAAGAGTATAGGAGTTGATGGTGATATTTGAGATGGTGGTGGGTGAAGTTTAGGGTTACTTTTCAGTCTTTTGACTAGTGCATCATTCAAAAAAGGAATTCAATCAGGATTAGTAAGTCCTATAAATCGATGCCTCGGAGGGACCACTTTTTTTCTTTCTTTTTTTTGTGCTCTAACTTTTGCCTAGGCCGCCCTTTCGGGTTTTCAACCTAGCGAGCATTTACCTCATAGGGAGCTGGTCTTTCAATGCATGTGAATATAAGCTGCTTATTCTTAAAGGATCACGCCTTTGTAGCTTCTTCATTTCTTCAGGCGGAGATGGAAAGGACAACTGTTTCTGGAGATGATGAGTTTTCATGTATCCAATGAGCTTGGCGGGAGAAGCCCCAGGATGAATTTGATCAACCAAGTTTTGTAAAATGGGACGGGTAAGTTTCTGAAGAGATTATCTAGTGATAGCCCCAGAAAGACTTGATTGGGAGAGAATTTTGTGGGAGACATAAATAAGTATGCTCAGAGAAAGTGGGACGAACCTAATGGACAAAAAGAAGAGTCATGATCCAGAGTTTATCGCCGAGTATCATAACTTTTATGGACCCTACTTAATATTTATCTTTTGGCGATTTTATATGTTTTTGCAAGAAGTTTTGTCCTGGATCGGGATCATGGTATAACCGATTGAAACAAAGCTATAGGTGTCAACTAGGTTAGGGTATAATGTTTTAAGTCTTTAGGGATAGATTGGTTTTAGGGTGTGGATTTGATTGGTCTCTGGTTCAAAGGCATTTTGGGCTGCGGATTTAGTTATTTTCGGAAAGGCGATCATAAGCGATCATTGGCTGGCCTTTTAGACTGTGGGTTTGGATGAGAATTTGATTTCTGGACCTGGTTGTGGGTATAGTTTGCAGATTGGTTTTTGGCTTTGGTTGTAGGTTATGGGGTTGTCCAAGAGTGATTGATGTTTTTTTTTTTTGTTGCGAGAGAGATTTTGAGGAAATTGCTCAGAAGATGCTTCTTTTCTTTTTCTTTTTTGTTTTTTTTATGCATAGGCCTCTTATTATTATTATTTTTTAATTTTTGACCTTGCTCTTTTTTTTTCCATTTTTTTTTGTTGACCTCTCGGAGCATCATAACAAGAGCAGTTGGAGGAATGTCCTTTCTCCTTTTGGAAAAAGGGATGGTCATTTTTGGTGGGTATATAAGGTAAAACAACCCCGATTTTGGGAAGCTAGATCTTAAAGATGGTTAGGCTTTGGTATATGGTGTATTTGTTTAGGTATTTGGAAGGGTTTTGGTATATGATTGGAAGCCCCTAGTGTGCTACTAACAGCTCAGTTGCAATGAGTTGTAGATGAAATTTTACCAAGATAGAAGGTTGCTTTATCGAACTAACATTTTTAATGGTTTGTGGGTCCATATTTCGAAATGACTAATTATCAACCCATGTAGTTTTATCATGTTTTTACATGAGTTGATTCATCGTTTTTTTTTTTACAATTCAACACACACTTCGGCGATAGGTGTGCTCAATGATCGAGAAGAAGACTCGACAAGCTAATATAGGAGAAGCAATAATTTACCAAACTCGAATATAGATAAATACCTTTGGAAAGGTCGATTTGAGGACTTGGTTGGACATAACAAAGACTAAATGTATAAGTGAGCATACTCTTCAAGGATGAGCTGTAGGCATCAATATGGGCAAAAGAATCACCCCTGGGTTTGAAAGCCCAAGTCCTGAATTGTTGCTTATGATTATTGAGTTGCCTTTTCTGGATTTCCCGGCTTTCCAGACTTTTCTGCTTTCTTGGCTTCTTATCTTTCCCAGCTTTCCTTTCTTCCCTAGCTCCCTATCGGTCTTTTTTTTTTTTTTAGTGGTAGACCTTGACATCTCGAAGTAGGACTTACTGAAATTTGTTTTGAAATCGAGAGTAAACGATACACTAATCAACTAGTGATGCATTTGTGAAAGGTTAAGAGGGAAGATGAATTTGAAGATGACAATTGAGTATAATGGTGGGGAGATTTCTTGCCTTTACATGTTTTTTGGAAAAAGGAGAACACATAGAAAAATCTCTTCTTCTTTTTTTAAAAGCAAATCAAAGCATTTGACCGAACCCAAAGGCTGCCTACGTTCCTCATTTCGAGGCTCAGGTCATCGTAGTTCAACTCCGACAGAGGAATTTTCATTTTGCTAATCTTTTTTTTTTTGAATTTGAAAGAATAGAGTTTTTTTTTTTTTGAGAAAATGAACTCTTTTTTTTATTTTTTTCAAATGATTTTTTTTATTTTGCGAAAAAGACGATTTTTTTAAAGGAAGAGAGAATTAAATATTACACATGATTCTTTTTAGAAAAAAAACCCCCTTTTTTTTTTTTGCGATCCTTGAAATGGGTCGTGACGATTACGGACCTTCGAAAAATCCTCTCAGGAGAGCAAAAGATAAATAATCAAATTTTTTTTGTATTTTTTCAGCTCCTGCAAAATTGCTACCAGTACAAAAAATAACAAAGATCCCGATATGTATAAGAACAACAATGGATTTAAAGGAAAGAAAACCTCTTTTTTTTGATGATTTTTTTTTGAAAGGTGGAGTAACATGAAAAATTGGTGTACCAAACAGTAAAAATGGGCTCAACATCGAACAAAATTGTTCAAAATGAGAAACGAACCACGTAGGAAAAGGGTGGGCGCTGCCCAACACCATTGCGCCCACAAGAATTGGTCACATTCACTTATTCTTTTATGCACTTTACTCCTTTTACCTTTTCTTTCTTTAACACTTCGACCCCTTCTTGTTTCCTTCTTATCTTTTATCCTCATTTAACCTTTCAAGTTTTTTTTTTTTTTTTGAGAAAAACTTGCTCTCTTTTTTAAAAAAAAAACTTTGAAAATAATTTCTTTTGGAAAACACTATATTGTGTGTGTGTATATATATATATATATATATATATATATCATTATAAATCTTTTATTTACTTTTTTGGTTTTTAAAACAACCATTTTTTTCAACAACCCTCTTCTTTTTTGTTTTTTTTGGGACTTTTTTTTTGAAAAAACGAATTTTTTTTGCTTTGAGAAAATGAGTTTCTTTTTACTTTTTTTTAAGAGATGAATTCTCTTTTGTTTTTAATTTTAATTTCTTTTTTTTAGAAAACGAAGAAAGTGACTGACTTTTTTTAACGATTTTTTTTTATTTTCCTTCTTTTAAAAAAAGATTGAAAATTATATACATATAAAAAGCCAAAGAAATATAAAAGAGAAAAGAAAAAAAAAACAAGCATATGGATATTAAAGGAAAGATGATTTTTTTTTTATAATAAAAAAAATGCAAACATGTATGGATGTACAAATAGTATGCCATGGATCATATATATTCATTGATAAATGATAAGATGAATGAACATGTTATATGCTATTTTTTTTCTTTACAAAATTAAAAAATTATATAAATACAGGAAGCCAAGGAAATTTAACAGAGAAAATACAAGCATATTGATAAACCCCCCCCCCCAAAATATGAGTCTAGCCCTCTTTTGTTTTAAAGAAAACAATAAGTCCACAGCAGAGTTGCCACTATGAGTGTCTTGTTTTTAACCGGATCCGCGCCATTGAAAGGCGGGGTGGTTTCGAAACTTTAAAGCGCGTGGAATACGCTCGGCCTCAATTGTGGACTCAAAATATGTTACAGAGTCGCTACCTCTATTTTATGGTTAAACAGAAAAAAACAAAAAATACCAGATTGTATGGGTTCTGGAGCTAAGTTAACGAGTTAGGAAGGGGTTAGACACTTAACTCGCCGTTTCGGTCTCTTAATGGGTTTATCAATATGTTTGTTTTATTCTATACACTTTGGCTCAAAACAATACATTTATATACGACAGAAAGAAATAAAGAGAAATAACTTTACACTTATTAAAGAACAGAAAACAAAATAACTAAAATAATACTCCCTCCGTCCCTAAATAATTGTCATGTTTGACCCGGCGCACAGTTTAAGAAAAAGTAATTGACTTTATTATTTATATTGGTTTAATGTGTAGTTTCCATTAATGTCCATATATATGTGGCCCATAATTAAAGTAGAGTGAAAAAGTAAGGGTAAAGTGGTAAAAGTGATGTTCTAAAAAGGTAAGTTTCAAAGTGGACAATTATTTTGGGACGGACGAAAAAGGAAAGTGAGACGATAATTTAGGGACGGAGGGAGTATAATTTAGAGAATAATTACAACATTTTTGTAAGTTATTTTAGGAATAAAATAGCTATGCTAGTGACACACTTTATTTATTTTTACACGTATGAGCAGGAAAGAAACTAATTAAACTGTAAAAAAAATACAACTACTTTACATTAACGTAAAGACAGAAAATAAACTTAATTAAAATAGAAGGAAAATATACTCATTATTACATTTAAGGTAAGAACAAAAAAGAAGTTAATTTAAACATAAGATAATGTAAATATTATTACATTAAAGTAAAGACATGAAAGAAAGTAATTAAATATCTACATTTTAACCATTTATATATTCAAGTATAAACAAAAAGGAAACTTGCTTAAATATCTATATTTAATTAGTAGATTAGAATAAATAATTACGGGGACATAATTTACCTCTTGGGGTGTGAGTGTCTGAACCCGATATATGCATAGGCTTAAACCCACTAGGCGGTCTACATGTGCTTCCCATGTCCTTCCGGGAAAGGAAGCCTTTTTTTTTGTTATTTTGTTTGTTTGTTTGTTGTTGTTGTTGTTGTTGTTTGTTGTTGTGGCAGCGTAACTGCTTGTGCTTGTCTATTTTGCGTCTGCAATCAGACGGCGTAACTGCTTGTATTTGTTGATTTTACGTATGAAATCAGGCGGCGCGACTGCTTGTATTTGTTGTATGTGCTTGTGTGTCGTGTCTGATTTCGGGCAGCGTGACTGCTCCTTTTGGTTGTTTTCGCCTCGGGATCCTGGCAGCACAACTGCTTGCTTTTGCTTAATTGATGTTGTTGTCGAGTTTGAAAACGGGCAGAGCAATTGCTTGCTTCGGCTAGATTTGACGTCTGAATTCGGGTAGAGCAAATGCTTCTTTTGAGATTTTTGAACTGGTGAAATAGGGCGGAAACCTAGTTGGGTAGTTAGGGTTCACTTTGGCCGGAGAGTTTTAGTGTTTAGGGGAGAGATTTAGCAATTTGGCAGAGCTTCGGGGCTGGATGGAAAACAACTATGTAACTTCGCAGCGTTCTCTCCGTAAAAATTGGTGTGTGAACCGTGTGAATTCTGAGTGCTGGATGTCTTTATTTATAGGCGAAAATCCTAGCTTTCTTCATGATTAAGTATTATCCACTAAGCTTTATCGACTTGTACCGCGTGCTGGGAGAGTTGTACCAAATGCAAAAGGCTACAGTGTAGGGGGCTTTGTGGGGGCAGCCCACAGAGGACTTGGGAGCGGCGCCTGAAGGGACTGGGGGCAGCGCCCACAGCTTTTCCTTTTTTATGATTTTGACACTTTGGCCCCGTGCAATTCACTGTTTATGCATCATTCTTTTTTCCTTTGCATTTTCAACTCTGTAACATGACATTTGTAAGTCCTTTTAACAAGTCTTGATATTTTATACCATGTCATATACCAGGGGTACGAAATTGGGGTGTCTACAGAATCGCGGTTCATAAATTTTTTAAATCGTGGTGTATAAATTTTTGAACCGCGATGCATTTTCAAAAATATTTTAGTAGTGGTTCATAATTTTTTGTGAATCGTGGTGCATAAATATTTGAAATGCGGTGCATTTTTAAAAAATCTTTGAATCGCAGTTCATACTTTTTTTGAATTGTGGTGCATAAATTTTTGAATTGCAGTACATTTTTGTAGCGCGCCTCGGGCTCATTAAGGGTATTGCAGTCATTTCGGCCTCAAAAGTGTCATTTTCCGGTTAAAAAAAATATACTGTAAAGATTAGAAACTTTGAAAAGTGGATCAACCCACAATTTTTCCATATTATAAGTTATAACCACTCCAGTCCACTTTCAAAAAATAAAAATAACTTTTGATAACGTTTGATCCAGCTTCGAATCCATCTCTTTTTTCTTCATTGTCGACATCTTTTCACCTTCTTCAATTATATTTTCGATAACTTTTGATCCCGAATGGACCTTAGGATCCACCACATATCAAATCGAAGCTCTCGATGAGAGGTACAACACGCAACGGGTTTACCGTATGTAGTCTTCAATTTAAGGCCAAAAAACGATGTTTAAACACTGTTTTCGACTTCGAAAGTTTTCTAATGCCCAATTTTTACACACAGATTTGGGGGCAGTGTTTAACTTATTCATTCGGACGTCAATTTCATCCATTTTGATTCCCACCTTTATTGATATTTGGTGCCAGTGTTTAGTTTATTCATTCTGACACCAATTATGTCTATTCCAATGCCCATCTATGTTGATATTTGGTGGCAGTGTTCATTTTGTCCATTTCGATGTCCAACTTTGTTGATATTTTGTGGTAGTGTTTAATTTATTTATTTCGACGTCAATTTTGTCAATTACGAGGCCCAACTATGTTGATATTTGGTGGCAGTGTTCAATTTTATCCATTTTGATGCCCAACCTTGTTGGTATTCTGTGGCAGTGTTCAATTGTGCATTTCGATGCTTAGTGTTTTCATTCTGATACTCAAATTTGACAGCGGCTTTTTGAATTTCAACGCCTAAATTTTGATATATTTCAATTGTACAATTCGATGTCCAATGTTTAATTCTATGCCCAAAAGGGGCAGTGACTTTTTGAATATTGACGCCCATATTTTGACAGATATCAATTGTTCATTTCGATGTCCAATGTTTTCATTCTAATGCCCAAATTAGGTAGTGACTTTTTGAATTTCGACGCCCAAATTTGGACAGATTTCACTTGTGCATTTCAATGTTCAATGTTTTCATTCTGATGCCCAAATTGGGCAGTGACTTTTTGAATTTCGACGCTCAAATTTTGACAGATTTCAATTGTGCATTTTAACGTCCAATGGTTTCATTCAGGTGCCCAAATTTAGGCAGTGGCTTTGTGTGCTCTTTGTGCGAGCGTTTGTTGTTAATTAATGGTATCTTCTTCATTTTATCATTAAAAATTATATTTTAACGGTTGGAAACAAATATATGAGACTTTTCCTGTTACAATTTTGATTTCAGGTGATCGGCCTAGTTATCACAAAACAATTAAAATATAAATGGGCCTATAATGTCTAGTATTCGAATCTTTAATGGCGTAGCATTCTTACTACAAGAATGCAATTGGACAAAACCATTGGGCAAAGATAGTCAGCAATCCAATTGCACACCAATTCATTTTTTTTTTTTTTTTGTATGTACGTGCGCGTGTGTGTTTGGGAGGGGGAGAGCGAATTCAAACGACATACGCCCTCAGTCCGAATAAATGTTGTGTAAAATTCTGATCGATCCCTATTTTAAAGTTTGCAACCCTTATAGTATCTTGCTTTTTTTCAACCGCAAAAGGCTATTTCTGGAAATATTGTTTTAAAAATGTCATCGTCTCCTTCAACAACTCTAACAAATACATTGGAATCGAAAATCACCATTATTGGGCAACGAAACGAAGGAGATGGAAGAATAGGTGGTGGACATTGTCTGGTTTATTATGAATTTTGTATTGCGATGCAAAATTGGATTAGATAATATTTTATGTATTACTGTTCAAAAATTAATTTATCGCGGTGCAAAAATTGATGAAGTTAAAGTTTTGTATCACGGTGCGAAATTTGATGCAACACGATACAATTAGTAAGTGACCTCCATAGGCCATAGCACGCCTTTGGTTCGTTAAGGGTATCGTAGTCATTTTGTGTTGAGAATGAGATGACTCGATTAACCAGGCAACATGCCAGTAATTATTGAAATCTCCCTCTCTCTAATCATTCATTTTCTTTAAGTACCGATTTCAATTGAATTATCCATCCCTAATCCTTGAGATGTTGTGCAAGGGGCATATGGCACCAGAGTATGCAATGCGAGGTCAGTTAACCTACAAAGTAGATGTTTACAGCTTTGGAGTTGTCCTACTCAAAATAGTCAGTGGGAAGAACAGTGCCAGTTTTCTACCAAGTGATGCAAGTGTCTATCTCTTGGATTTGGTAAAGAAGATTGCGAGCTTAATTTACATCAGGAACTTTTATAAATAATAAACTTCTCAATTATCAGGGTTTGCATTTTTACAGGTTCAGAAGAAGCCAGGTTGAAACTAGATTGGCCAACCAGGATGCACATTTGTTTGGGAATAGCCAAAGGCCTAGCGTTTCTCCACGAAGAAAGCAGATTATGAATTGTTCATAGAGACATTAACCAAACAAACATTCTTTTGGATAGGAACCCTAATGCTAAGATATCTGATTTCGGGTTTGCTAGGTTTTATGAAGACGACATCTCACATATCATTACGAAAGTAGTAGGAACCTCGTAAATCTCATTCTTTTATTCTTGCTAAAGAATTAAGCAATACGTACTAATCTATTTTAAAAGGAAATCGATCTCTCACTATGAGTATCATATGCACATGGGATATATGGCACTGGAATATGCAATGTGAGGTCAAGTAACAACAAAAGCTGATGTCTATAGCTTTGGAGTTGTCACACTTGAAATTATCAACGGGAAGACCAACCTTAGACATAGATCTGATGATATTGTTTATCTATTGGATATGGTGAGCTAAACTCAGAGCTACTCTCTATCTTGTACAAACATTTGTTACTGATTTGCTTTCAAGTTACCAATTTTAATTACACTCTATGGAGAAAGCATTTGCTTTGGTTGTATATCCTTATAGATACCTAAAAAGTATAGTTTTTACATGAATTTGCAGGCTTACGTCTTAAATCGGGAAGGAAAACTACTAAAACTAGTTAATCCAGCCCTGGAGATCGACCTCTTCTGGAGTGAAGCAATTGTTATCGCCCTCGAATTAGCATTGCCTTGCTTTGCACAAGCCTATCCTCCATACACACTACACAGGCCAACCATGTCTGAAGTAGTGAAAGTTCTAGAGGGAAAGATAAGTATTAAATCTATCAGCAAGACTTGTTCTATAGATGATTATCCAATAACCAAACATATCGCTGGTCTCTCTCAATCAACTCAGTCTAGGAGCTCAGGCAACACTTACTCGTCCTTTCAACAAAGCAACTGAAGGACTACTATCTGCTGATAGGCGTGGGACATCAGGAAGAATGACATCATCTACATAGAAAAAATTAGTTCTGTTTACTTGCCCAAATTACTATTGCCTTTCGTGTATACATCGACTCATCAAGTGTTGTTATAATTTTAAGCAATGGATCCTGAAAGAAATGCCAGTACAATATTGAAGTTGGCGTTGTGGAACCGGTCACTTTACAACCAAGCCAACCATGTCTGAAGTTATGTGAATTCTAGAGGGGAGACCGGTAGAAAAGATTACTAGAAAGAGTGGCAGATCAGAAAGTGAGGACTGAGGACTGGGTATGGTGTCTTCTTACTCCTACATTTGTATATTCATGGGTATGATTGAATTACGTATTTTACGGTTTTAAAAAATAGAAAAATATACGTCAATTTTTCATTAAAAACGCTACATTGAACTCAAATGCCAAATAAAACAATAATTTTAGAATGGGTGACGGGATTTAATTGGGTTTGCCCATAGTGGCAATTACCAAAATGCCCCTTGTGTGGAAGACGAGCATCAACTATGTTACGTCCCGTGTAGCTAATTAGGGGGCAAAGTGGAGCATATTGTAACATTAGGTATGAAAATGACAAATTTCTAATTGATGCACAATGGGATTTGATGAGTACTTTAGGGTAATTTTGGTATTTAGGCCAATTTTTTCCTCTACACATTCTTCTATTAACATTCCGTGGCATCTAAGCTATGACGAAGTAGTATCCCACTTGAGTATTTCTATTAACTTCTTCAAAGTATCTTAAAGTAATCTACCATGAGACTCGATCATCTCCAATTCCTCCAACAATCTAATACTCCCTCTATTCCAAAAAAAAAAATATTTCATATTAATTGGTGATGTTTTACTTTATGGGTTTCATTTAAAATATTTGATAATGATCCAATTGAGTAAAACCTAAAGTGGAAGATTCAATAATTGAAAAGGAAGAAAACAAATGTATTACTGTTGTCATGGCCCAGACAAAAGTTGCTTTACAGCTTTACTAGTTTCTTTATATCTCTGTTGTGAAAATGGCTCAAATGATTAAAATTATTTTGTCATTTCAAAAGTAGTGCTTCAAAAAATAAGATTAAAGTAGCCTAGCAGATAGAGAGAGAGAAAAACAGAGCTTCCATAATTCTCTGCAAGTTTGTTTCTTTGCTACTCACAGGGCATAGCTGTGGAGCGAAGTCCACGGTGCTAAAAACCATGTTGCAACTTCAGGATGCAAATTTTCACGAGCACGACATACCTTTGCCACAGCCATCTGATCCTTTTTGCCGCCGCTTTTCGCTGGCTGAGATCCACTCGGCTACCCGCTATTTTAATGAAGAATTTGTGATTGGCAAGGGGGGATTTGGAAAAGTGTACAAAGGGGCTATTGACCATGGCGCAAGTACTGTTGCTATCAAAAGATTGGATCATGTCGGGTCCAAACAGGGTGCCAATGAGTTCTGGACGGAGATTGAAATGCTTTCAAAGTTTCGGCACAGCCACCTTGTGTCTCTGATAGGTTACTGCAGCGAGGAAGATGAGATGATCCTCGTTTATGAGTACATGCCCCTAGGATCCCTAAGTGATCATCTGCACAAAGTAGGTACTCCTCTAACTTGGGAGCAGCGCCTCAAGATATGTATCGGTGCTGCTCGAGGATTGGACTATCTTCATACTGGTACAGGTATCCGACATAGGGTCATACATCGTGATGTGAAGAGTTCGAACATTCTATTGGACAATGATTTGGAAGCTAGGATTTCGGACTTTGGACTGTCCAAGGTTGGCCCTGCAGATCTGTTATGTACTCATGTTAGCACCCTCCACATCAAAGGCACATTTGGCTACATAGATCCAGATTATTTGTTGACTCTGAAATTTACAAGGAAATCTGATGTATACGCTTTTGGGGTGGTATTGTTTGAAATAATGTGTGGAAGAATGGCAGTGGATTCAAGTCTTGAACAGGACCAATGGTGTCTAGCTGGATGGGCACAAAAATGCGTCAAAAAAGGAACATTAAATCAGATCATTGACCCTAGGTTGAGGGGACAAATCCTGACAAATTGTTTGATAGAATTTGGACAAATAGCAGGACAGTGCTTACATAAAAATCCCAAAAAACGTCCTACGATGGCTGAGGTTGTGGCCAGACTCGAGTATTCATTGACATTGCAAGAGAAAACGGATGTTTCAGAGTTTGAGAATGAACTCGGTGGTATAGCTTGGGCTGTTGAGAAGGAAAAGATTGCTAGTAATGCCAGGGCTTCTGACGACCAAGTGGAAGTGGAGTTTCCAACCAATCAGGAAACTACCACAGATGATAATAGTGGGTGGAAAGGCAGGGAACACTACAACAAAAAGGAGCATTTACAACGTTTATTTCACAACGTTTTTAGAAAAAACGTTGTTAAAAGTTTGTTTTAGACAACGTTTTATAGTTAAACATTGTTGATTAGTGTTTTACAACGTTTTTTAAAATAAATGTTGTTGTATCCATTTATTTGATAACGTTTTTAGGAAGAAACGTTGTTATTTTGGAATGTTTTACAACGTTTGTGACATAAACGTTGTGCAGTTTACAAAGTTTAAGTGGTCGGGTTATTAAAATGAAAATTTTCTCCTCCCGCTATCAGCCCTTTTGCGCGGTAAATAAGAACAGACGATAGATCCAAAAGTCAAAATCCCCAAATCTCCAAAACCCTCTCTTAGCCGGCCCCTCTCTTCTTTCAGGCTTCAGCCCCTTTCATCATTCCTTCTCTCTAATTCTTGCCAGAACAATCAACAACATAGATCATCACTACCGGAAGAGCTATCGTCAGGTGCGTTAGTTGATATGGGTGTCATTTTTTTATATATATATGCCTGAGTTCTGAGTTCTGATCGAGTTCTATATTCCAATTTCTAAAGCATTTCGGACATCCTTGCCTCTCCTATTTTTTTGTTTTTTGTTTTAAATGGAGTATCATCATGCATTCACCTATCTTCTAGTATTTCTTTACAAAATTTCCAAGCTAATCTTTGATATTTCTTGATTTATGTCGGATTTTTAGAATGGTTTAGTCCGTACAATATAATTTTTTCTAATCTTTGAGCAGCAAAGCAGAGTGCTCTCCCCTGTTATCAGCTTTATGTATGTATATATTTGGAGTTGTATTAACTTTTAGTCATTTTATAATTTTGTTCACCTTTAATGTTTAAGGGTCATTGTTGCATTCATCCCCGGCCCCCAAGGTGTTTTGGTTTGATGGATGGGGTCGAATATTATGATCCTGCTGTGGTTGCTTGTCCCTTGGTGGTTGTTGTTCTACACACATGATCATTGACTATTGCCCGTTTAGTCATGCTAATACTAATCACTCTAGATCTTCTGGTTTTTAGGTAGGAAGATTGATTTGTATACACAACTATGGCTTTGGCCTTTGGTTCCCCGTTAAAATTCCTCAGGCAGGAGATAAGGTCTTCTACTTCCCTTAAGGTCACATTGAACAGGTTTGTTTTCTTTCCTCTCTACCTAATTCATTGTCATATTCACCCAATTTCTCGTTTGCACATATGGAAAAGGATCCTGTCTGCCGTTGTATGTGTGGATACATATATGTGTGAGTGAGTGAGTGTGTGTGTGTGTGTGTGTGTGTTGAGAGAGAGAGAGAGAGAACCTAAGGAATATGATCGTGTCTCCAAAGAACAAGCTTCTTTGCTACCACAAATACACTCCACCGGTGGTAATCAAGTTTCGCTTTGGCTGTCCTGCATTTGTATTTAAGTGAAAGCTTTCAAGAGTAAAGCTATCAATAGATCACTTAACGTGCAATTTCTTCAAGTTTCGATGAATCAAAGAAAGATTATCCATACCACGATATATATGACGGAAAAGCCATTCTGACCCATTCAAATCCTTTGCAACCAATTCTTGTGTTTGGTGTTCCTGATCCATATCCTGTAACCATAAGTTAATGAATGAGTTGTGCATTGTGCTAACAAGGTAGATCCAAACTGAGACTAGCCGACTAGATAACTTAGCTTATTGTCAGGAGACTGGTTAGAAAAATAAATAAATAAAACTTGCTACAACTCTTGAACTATTTCAGTACGCTTAGGTAATCAATCCTTGAATTACAGGATGGGAGCGTTGATGCGATTGCGAGTCTCTTGAAGAATGACAAATTGACTTTGGAGTTACTGGTTTGTTTCGTCGATGTTCTTGATGACCATATTATATATATATATATATATATATATATATATATATATGTGTGTGTGTGTGTGTGTGTGTGTGTGTGTGTGTGTGTGTCTAAGCAATTCTCTTCAATTTCTAGGCTCGAGAGATGGATATGTATTTGACGACTACTGATAGCATCATTCGTGCAAGAGGAAGTTTAGTCTTTATTTCTGTAGATGCATTCGTTGGTACTTTTTCCTCCAAAACTTACCTTGTTTTATATGTTTATATATGTATGTTGGAATGGCCAACGCTAGAGCTTACAATTGTAACTCTTTCAATTAGTGGGCTCGGATGCATTTGTAATATTTTTGATAAGTGAGTTCAGATGCATTGATGGCATGTGTAGGTGGTTTTTAGAGAGAAAATGTTTATATAGGAGATCCAAAGAGACCTTATCATCGAATACAAAGAAGATTTAGTCTAAAAGAAGGACAAGAGTCAGCTACTAAGGGATAATAAAAGCATGACCACAAATCCTTAACAAAACCTACCTAATCAAAGTCTCATAAAGCTCACAGAGGATACCCACTGGGATGAAGTTAAGGCCTCTTCTCTTGAGGTCATACCTCGCACTGTAGTATGCTGGAGAAAGTTATTCAACTTATGATTGCAGAAAGGCACTCTAACCGGCTTTCTGAAAACCAACCAACCCTCCCAGTCTCTATAGGTTTGCTCTAACTTTTTACAAGAAAAAGAATCTTAGGCTGGTATGATGACTTATTACTTCCATTTAGATAGCTACCATATAAACTCATTACAGGTAACCAACTAGGCTACAAGTGTGGTTATATGTTGAATTTATGTTTTCCTTTACATATGTGGTTTTATGCTACTAGCATGGAACGTGCCTTTATATTTTAGGGTTTCTGTATGGGTTGACCGTCATTGTACAACATAAAACTTTCAGACTATACTAACTTATGGGAATAAATGGCTTAATCCCATAATTGCTCAAAAAATTCTTAATGCCCGAAGCCTTGACAAGCCTAGAAAGCAATATTATTCCACAATCCAAGAAGGTCTCGCGGCACTTGAATTTCTTTCAAATTAAGATACTCGGATAATCGCTGGAAGTGCCTCTGATACCAGTTGTTGCGAGTACTCTCCTGCCTATCCTGTGAGAGAGACTCAAGTAAGAATTCTAACCAAGTGCTTTTGTGAAACAAAGACTCTGGAAGAATGATCACTATGAAATTGAACTTTATAGCAAAGGCATTAACACCTGACCATCTTAACTCACATGACACACATCCCTCGACTAAGCTTCTTTTAGGCCCTCTCAGCTTATATCCGTCTTCATTGTCTCTTTGGCTAAGGAATCACCTCTTCGTTTCATTTCATAAGACTTTTTTTTTATAAGTATTCTGAGTAGAAAATGTTAGAATGGATGCAATCACCTATAGATGACCCTAATAATTCTCTATTTTTTATTATTGGAAAAGATGACAAGTACATGTGGTTTAGAGAAGAATTAGATTGTCATCAGTTAAAAAGTTAAGAATAAACTCTTCCTCGTGTAGATAGAGGCAGGAGCACCCTCAGAGCCGAAAGCATATGTGCTAGTGTGAAACCTGCTTCTCCACAAGAAGTCCAAGCTAGGATAGTGAAAACCTTGGATCATTCACATCCACTACAAGGTTGGATCAGATGTCTCCTCCATACCGGCCCTCGCTAGACCGGCAAGGCTCATAGGAGAAGCGAAAGATGCCGAACCATGTCCTATTTACATGATTTATTCCTTTTCTGAAAAATTGAAAGCTTGAAGAGCCAAAATTGAGTTTGGAAGCCCCTCTGTTTTCAAGATTTATTAAAGTTAAAAGGCAAAGATGCATCTTCAAAGATGCGCTCACCTGGTCTCATATTTTTTCTAGAAGTTGAAATGAAATTTCTTGCCATCCATAGATATTGGATATGAGGTACATTTAGGATACTCTTTGATAATTGGTTTCTAACAATAAAGTTGAGCCTTCTTCCATGCCTCCAAATTAGCATCCCACACATTTCAACCATACTTGCTCTTGACTAGCCAATCTTCAGAGGCTTAACACGTGTATCCTGCTCTTCTTGGATTTTAGTATTCATTATTCAAAGGCCTACATTGACTCAATGTACTATCTTAAGCACCCTTAACCATTGCAAGCACTATCAGATTTGACCTCCTGTTATTTCTGACAGTACAAAACATCATTTGTATCTATTGACACTCTATAAAGTTGGATGATCATTTGTGTAAAGGATACGGAGAAAGTGTAAATCACATATTCATTCACTGTCCTGTAGCGAAGGAAGTCTGGGACTACATTCTGAATCTGTTTTGCTCATCTTGGGTTATGCCTAGATCGATGAAAGATCTTCTTCTAGGCTGGTCTCTGTACAAGAGAAAGAGGAGGAACAGCATCTGGGACTCTACTCCTTCGGCAGTTTGCTGGATTTTGTGGGGGGAGAGGAACCGCAGAGTCTTCGAGAATGAGGAGCTTAGTGTGGATAAGCTTAAGGGGCAGATCAACCAGACATTGTTCCTTTGGTGCATTGACTGTACAAGTTGTTGATTCTCTTGCTTTTGTTATAATGATTGTGAAGTATAACTTTTTGAGTCGCATGCATCTTTGGCATGAACATCCAATCCCTTTACTCAATGTCAAATAGTTTCTGAAACCTGCTGCATCATCTAGAGACAGTCGCAATGCTAAGACAATATTCTCAGTAATGGATTTGTTTTTGATTAGCTATAAGTGGCATCTAAATACTAACCAGAAACAAAACAAAAAAAATCTATTCCAAGCTAGAGTTTGGACAAGAGTGCTACTGAAGCTTCGATAATAATCATCAGCCTATATATTGATAAAAGCTTTGGTTTATAAAAGTTTCTTCTCGGTTGTTAGTAGTCTTTTTGTTTTGCTGGACATATTTTCAATATGTTTTTGATTTCACTTCTGTCTACAAAATCTGTATAGTTGTTGTTTAGTAAACAGCAACTATACAGATTTTGAGAGCTGTGCAGATGCTTGGTTTCAAGCAGCAAAGCGAAAGGTTAGTCTCGGACATGTATGCCTATGTTCTGATCTGCCTTGCACTATCTGATTCAATAGTAATGGGCTGGTACTGATCCATGTGGAGACGGCTGGGATGGAATTGGGTGCACCAACTCACGTGTAACCTCCATGTCGGTCCCTCCTCCCAGTGTTTCATCTAGTAATGGTTGCGTAAATTTCTAATTCATATTTAGTTGACCTTATTACTTTTATTTGCAGTACATTATCGAGTATGGGTTTGACTGGTTACCTTTCTGGAGACATCAAGCAGTTGACGGAATTGCAGACTCTGTACGTTTCTGTGCACCATCGTTTTCTTCTTGTATAATCGTTTTAACTGCAATCGTTAAGAGCTTAGCGAAATCCTCTTTATGAGACAATGTCTTATGTAGGGATCTATCATACAATCCAGGTTTGACTGGATCTCTTTCTCCACAAATTAGAAATTTGAAGAAGTTAAGAAACTTGTAAGGGAACTTCCATTGATACATTAGTCTATTTTCATATCGCTCATCTGGTTCTGTATTTTCTGTACTGAAATAATTTATTGACTTCTATGTCAGGATCCTGGTTGGTGTTACACATCTATGGGCCACAAAGGGAGATAGATAAGAGGGTGGAAGTGCGGACTAGCTATAGTCGTGGGAGAGGACAGAACTGCGGCTAAGGTAACTACTCCACGAAGTACATAGTCATGTACTGTAAAGAACCTGCTTCACGAATAAGCCAAGGGATGCTTATAATATCATAATATCTGAAACTAATTTTTACTACTATGACACTGAAGAGTTGACGTCTTTGTTTTATGTGCTCTCAGGCGAGGCGGTGCAGTTTTTAAGGTAGATTCAGAAATCTAGTTACCACGCATTAAACTTTTAGTATAACACAACTAGTTGGAACAAATCTCACCTTTATGGATTTATTATCATAGGTTCCAGAGCCCCTTATTCCACCTGTTGGAGCAAGGGTGATGTCCCTCACCGATGGTCTTTCCAAGGTATTTCATATTGGGCTTCTCATTCATTTCTTATTTCCTCAGGCTGTATCATATATATTGTATGCGCATCAAATATTATCCTTACCAATGTATATTACATTATGTTATCCAATTCAAAGTCCAGCCAGGTTGTCAGGCTGAAGAGCTGCTTCCATTTCCCTTTGCTGGTTTGGCCTCTCTCATTTCATTTTTTTGTTTTTTGTTTTTGAAACATCCAGAAAATAAAGTGAAGACACTTTTTGAGGAGTGGAATGAGTCTCACTATCCGAATACCATATAAAAGAACTGAGTGTTTGGTTGATGGAAATAAGTTGAAGCTGGAGAGGCCTGATAAGCAGATGGACCCACCAATGCAGATCTTGCCTTGAACCTGCCTGTACATATAATTTTTCCTAAGATTAAAATTAATCTAGTAATGAGACTGAGACCCTTGCCCTTTTATGTTTAATAATGATGGTGCATCTTTTAAGTGTCTCTAGGTATTTTTTTCAGATCGAAGTATAATTTGTGAGGTGTATTTGTTTTCCATTTATAGTCTTTGCATATTATTTTAGATAATCATAAAACGTTGCTCTCTTTGTTTTTTAAAGTAATTTTAACATGTTTGCTGGAAATGTATAGGTTGTCCTCCATCTAACCTTTGCATATGGTTTTAGATACTCATAAAACATGCTCTCTTTGTTTTTTTTTTTTAAAGTATTTTTTTTTTTTTTTTTTTTGGAAGCGAGGCGGCACTCGCGAGATTTTTTATTTAAAAAAAAGAATACAAACTTAAGGGGACAACCGGCCAAATTTACCCTTTGAACGGGGGGACAAAGGAGCCTTACCTCAAAAAAGGAAATAACAACAAAGGCTCCTAACCAAAAAATTAAGACATACGAATTCTAGCTGTGCTACTAGCATCAAGAGAAACATTACTTCTAATACTACTGGGAAATGCAGAGACCGAAGAAAAGCAATGATCACATCCCAGGTCCACAGCCAGATTGGCCAAACCATCCGCCACAAAGTTAGCCTCCCTGAAGCAATGACGAACTGAGAAAGAGAGCTCATCCCTCATCAAACCAATAGCTCGAACAAAGTAAGCCAAGTTCCACGGAACATTATAATCTTTGTTTAGAATGTCACAGATAATCATGGAGTCAATCTCAACAATAGCATCACGATGACCTTTGCTATGAAGCCAACGAAGCCCTTGAAAAAGAGCTTTCATTTCAGCCATAGTATTAGAGGACTCACCGTAAAACGAGGAATAAGCATAAACAACAGCACCCTCTGAATTTCGAATAACACCCCACCACCACTGGGCCCGGTTGCCACAGGCGCCATCGAATTTAGCTTGAGAATGCCTGGCGGGGGTTTAGACCAAGTAACAGCACGAATAGTCACCTTTTTTCGGGAGGCAAAAGAATAAGTGAGACCTTGGCTTTGCCGAAACCCAAAGAAATTCCATGCAGAAAGGATGAGATTGAGGTCTGAATTAACTGTATGAACAACTGCAGAATGAGGTTTATGAGACCCCTCAAAGATTACACCATTCCGGAATTTCCAAAGATTCCACAAAATAATTGAAGGGAGAAGAATGAGAACTGCAGATTTAGCCTTGAGCCAATTGATCATGCATCTTTGTTGGATTGACCGACCACCAATGGTTATACCATGCAGAATAAAAGATTTCCAAACAAAGCTGGCAGCTTCACTGTAAAGAAATAGATGGCTGAAAGTCTCAATAGAACTATGAGCACAGCAAACACACCGAGAGGCTAAGAGAAATCCTTTTTTAAGAAGCCCTTCATCAATAGGCAGCCGGCCCATGAATAATCTCCATAAAAACAGGCTGATACGAGTTGGAAGAAATTTGTGCCAAATAAATTTCGATGACATAAGGGTGGCACTAGAAGGAGAAATAAGAGTCTTCGCCGATTTGAGAGAAAACTTGCCCGAGGTAGTGCAACGCCAGTAGGGGAGATCCGGCTGATTCGAAATTGAAACAGATTGGTTGGCAATCAAGTGGAGAGCAGACGGAGGAAGAACTGTCCTGGCAACAGGAAGTAACCGACCATCAGAGTCAAAGAGGTCCTTTACAAGTTCGAGAGAGCAATCAGGAGGTTTGGACAGGCTTATATCTGGAAGCCAATGATCTTGCCAAATAGAGATCGAACCATGACCCACAACCCAACCGATACAGGGATCAGCCAAAGATTTAATCCGTTGAAGACGCTGCCATATATGAGAACAACAATGAGAATTGGAAGAACCACGTGCGCCGTAACGAGCACGAAGGAAATCTGTCCAAAGGTTTTTAACAGTACGAAATCTCCACCAAAGCTTAACTGAATATGCTTGAACCAAAGAGAACAAAGAGGTGATACCAGCTCCTCCAGACTGCTTAGGCAAGCAGCAATTTTTCCATGAAATCCAATGAGATTTAGGATGACCATCTACACGTCCCCAGAAAAAATGAGCAAAGAACTGTTCAAGCCTTTTAATAACAGACACCGGAGGCTCAAGAGAGGCAAACAGGTAGGCCGTAATCGATTGAAGAACATGGTTAATTAAAGTAGTCTTACCAGCTTGGTTAAGAAAAGAACCAATCCATGAGTCGACTTTGCGCTGCATTTTGACGACCATGGAATCAAAAAGATGCTTGTTACGACGGCCAATGTAAATAGGACAACCCAGATATGTAAGAGGAAGGGAGCCCAAGTTAAATCCTGAGAGAGCCGCAAGTCTGGATTGACGAGATCTAGAGAGAGACGGATGCGCAAAAATTTTGCTCTTATCACAATTAATGCGCTGGCCAGAGAGATCCGAGTAATTCGCCAAAAGGTCCATATGCTTCTTAATAGATCTATGACTCCCATTACAGAAAATGATAAAGTCATCCGCAAAAGAGAGATGAGAAACTATTGGGCAGCCGCTCAAGGAAGAATATCTGATACCCGGATTAGCAACATGTAACTGATTAAGCCCTCGACTAAGCACCTCCGAAGCAATAATAAAAAGGCTTGGAGAGAGAGGGTCTCCCTGCCTAAGACCACAATTGGAAGGAAAGAATCCCGCAGCCTCTCCATTTATAAGCACCGAGAACCAATTGTCTGAAATTAATCTCCAAACAAGATCAATGAAGACCTCATTAAATCCAAAATGGCGGAGGACTTGAATCAGGAAGCCCCAAGAAACATTATCAAAGGCCTTGGCCATATCCAGTTTCATAATAATATTAGAACCAGCCACTTTTTTCCCCATAAAAGACATCAGTTCTTGAGCAAGTAAAACATTGTCTTGGATAACACGGCCTTTAGTGAAAGCGCCTTGATTAGGACTGATAATGTAGGGCAGAATCTTAGCAAGCCGAGTCGCCAGGATTTTGGAGATAATTTTATTACTAAAATTACAAAGGCTGATGGGCCTAAGATCTTTGAAAGAAATAGGAACATCAACCTTCGGAATAGTAGCAATGAGCGTGCTAGACCAAGATCGAGGAAGAGGAAAACCAGCGAAGAATTCCTGAATGGCTGCCAGAAGATCCAACTTGATAATATCCCAAGAAGCAATGAAAAAATGACCGGTAAATCCATCCGGACCCGCTGCACTATCCCCATTAAGGCTAGAAATTATAGACCAAAGCTCATCCATAGACGGAGGAGTAATAAGAGACAAATTCCAATCTTCTGTGATCAACCGGGGGATCATATCAAGAGTGCTCGGCATAGCTGGGGAGGCTGTTTGAAGGAGAGAACTAAAATAATGAACAGCACCACTTTTGATAGCAGCTTCATTGTCAAGAAGTACACCGTCTAAAGTGGAGATCGAGTGAATATGAAGCTTGCGTTGAGCCTGACGAACAGAAGCATGAAATAATTTTGAATTACCATCACCCTCTTTGAACCATTTAATTTTAGATTTTTGGCGCCAAAAACCCTCTTCCCGAGAAAGAGCCAACTTTAGATTTGCCTGAGCCCTCATCATATTGGAACGGTTTTCGCTAGAATTATTAAGCTCATAATAGAGCTCATACTCAAGGGCAGTGTCTTCAGCTTCTTTAACTGCAGAAAATATGTTCCCAAAAACGTCTTTGTTCCAAATACGTAAAGCCTGTTTCACACGTTTCAGATTCAAAGAAAACGAAACCATGGGCCGAGCAGAGATATCCGAAGACCAAGCTGATTTTACAACATCAAGAAACGTGGGATGACTAGTCCATATGTTGAGAAACCTGAAAGCAGACGGTTTGGAGTTTCCAGCAGAAGAGAACCGAAGTAATAGAGGGCTGTGGTCGGAGCAAGTACGGTTAAGATGCTCAACCGTAGGAGAGATAAAAGAATCCAGCCACCAAGAATTACAAAGCACCCTATCTATCCTTTCATGAATAATAGCATTACCCTCTCTCTTGTTCCACCACGTAAACTGAGAGCCCGAATAACCAAGATCAATGAGACCAGCAGAAGCAATGCAAGCATGAAAATCCAAGGAATTAGTTTGGTCCCAAGCTCTACCACCAGATTTTTCATCAGGATGAAGAACAACATTGAAGTCCCCTCCGACAATCCAAGAAGAACCAGCAAACTTGGAGCTAAGATCAATTAAATCATTCCAAAGAGTTTGACGATCATTGGAATTACACTTAGCATAAACCCCGGTAAAGAAGACTGGCGTGGACCAAGTATAATGCTGAAGCTGGATAGAAATCTGCTGGACTGTATCATGAACTAAAGAACAAGTAAAGGATGATTTAATGAAAATCCAAATAGAACTAGAAGAATTTGAAAAATAATACCGAAAGCGGAGACGCCTCGCAATGATATCAATGCGATCCATGCTAATCTTTGGCTCAAAAATAGCAACAATAGAGACTTTGTGGGAACGAACTAAATGCTTGATACGAGCAATAGTGGCATCGTTTCCAATACCCCGAGCATTCCAAAAAACGGCCTTACTATCCATGAGAAACTGATGGGGTAGAATCCATATTTTTTGCTTTTGATCTAGTGACACGATCAGAATTAAAAGCTGGAACTTTGGCATTAGGGGGACCCCCGTTTCCAGATTTAAAGCATCAATACTGGATGGAATAAATTCCCCTTCTTCATCAATAACTTCAAGAACTGCAAACTTATTGGGGGAAGTAATAGGAGCCGGTTGCTTGGGAGCAACAGAATTGTCCACCACGTTTGGATCTAACTCTGCCACTTCTGAAGGACCAGTATTTGGGCTTGACACCGAAGGGCTGACCGAGTGAGCCAAATCATCCTTTAGGCCATCTCCATTAGGGTTAGGCAACTGAGGGTCCTTGTCCACAACAGGACTTAAAGCCGGCTGCTCGTTCATAACATTCTGGTCAGTCAAGTTCTTAGAGATATCCGGAGTAGTTGTAGCCGTGGAAGAGGAGGGATTAACATGTAAAGGCTCAGTGTCCCGAGAGGCAATACCAGGGTCTTCTCCTTCAACATTAACAGAAGCATTCGGGTGGTTAGGGTTTTCCTTTGGCAGCCATTTAGCAGTAGGTTTTAAAACAGTCTTAGATTTTTCCAAATCTGGACCACTTTGATTGGTGTCTTTCCCTTTATGAATCTGTTTCAAATAAATTTTGCATGAATCACCATCATGCCCAAGACGATGACAGAAAGAACAATAAGAAGGGAGCCTCTCCGCCTCAATCGTCTGCCAAAAACCTTCCGAGGACGGCATACCACTGTCAATCCAGATTCTAGTTGGAATATGCTTGGTAAGATCCACTTCAATACAAACACGAGCAACGCTAGGGCGGAGTAGATTGGCTGTGGGGTTGTCAATGGTAAGCGGCTTACCAATCATGCTAGCCAAAGAGAATAGGGTTTGCTTATTAAAGAGATAGATAGGTAGATTTGGCAAGGAGAACCAAACTGGCACTACAGGGCTTTCAACATCCGGACGAAAATCATGAGTCCACTTGAAGACCCTCATGGGGTATTGGCCAACAAACCATTGATCCTTGATCCACAAGCGTTGAAAATCATTTTAACCTGTCTGCTGGAAATGTATAGGTTGTACTCCATCTAACCTTTCAAGCCTTTGTCATGATTACACACGCTCTAACAACTGTATGATCTTGACAAATTTCTGTAGGTTATGATTGTTCAAAATTCCTTTTTAGGTTATGATTCCTTCTTCTAACACTATCCTTGACTCTGTTTATGGTTATTACCTCGGCAACATTGGTTATAGGCTTTTATGACTCATAATTTTGTGCTGTTGAAGGTGATCCATGTGATAGCTCTTTTAGCATGGAGTGCTTGAGTCTTCTTTTAGCATGTGCAACAGAAGCAACACTAATTCTGGTTCTAGAATCTGTAATCTTGTTCCTGCACTTGTAGGTATATTGACAACTTGTAATCTCAAAATTGTAGGCACATTGGCAGACTGAACCGACTAAAGATGATGAGAAAGTGGTAGGTGGCCATCAAAAGAGACTTGTAAGTATTAATATGTCCAAAAAAGTAACACCCCAACATTAGTTAAGCTCACTACTTACAATCTCAAACTTGCAGCGACATTGGAAGACAAAATAAACCAAAAGTGAAAAGGACATGGTAGGTGGCTATATGAAGGGACTTGTGAGTAGCAAAATGTCCTCATTAGCAAAATGTCCTAATTTTTTCATCTTATCCATTACAACACACTATGCAACAGAAGCCACACTAATTCCAGTTCCAAAATTTAGTCTTTTTCCTGCCTATGTGGTGTACAAGAGTATTGGTATATATATCTTGAAACTACTATGTACAAATGAAATTATTATTGCCTTATTCAATTTATAGTTCAATGTAGGGGAATTTTTGTCACTTAAGATAACTTATTGCTTGTGATGTGGATATGTGCTGACTACATTTCCATTTTTTGTTATTCTGAAGCTAATTTAGAACAAAAAAGTGTTCCTTGTGTGTAATACAATATGTTATGAGTGCAAGCCGTGAATAAGATTTACGGTTCAATTACATTCCCAGGTGTGTGTATTGCGTGGGTTTTGATAGTTATGGTCATGGTCTACGTGGTTGGACATATATCTGGTGCTCACTTTAATCCTGCTATTACTGTCACCTTCGCCATCCTTCGACAATAAGATTTAAGCTTTTGTTCTGATTATTGTTTTGCAGATTGGAGAATTGGAAGGAATTGTCATAGGAATGACAATACTTATCAATGTTCTTGTGGCAGGGTAATTTCTATAATTAGATTATAGAATGCAAACTCTTGTACGTGCGTGTATGTGTGTGTACGCTCGGGCTAATATGGGAGGGTTGATTTTTGAACAGGCAAGTATCGGGGGCGTCAATGAACCCAGCAAGGAGCATTGGTCCAGCAATAGTGATGCAAGTATACAAGGGACTATGGGTTTATATAGTTGGCCCTTTCTTTGGTACCATTGCTCGTGGTTTCTTCCCTTACTTCACAAAATTTCTTTTTATTTTCCCTTCTTACTTCACAAAATTTCTTTTTATCTTCTGCAGTTGACAGTGCTGACTTTATACATATTTCTCTATGGAAAGGCATATTTGGTAAGTATTATATAGCTTGCTATAAGCATTTTTTTCTCATAATTTGTATCTGTATAGATCGCCAAGCTGCTTTTCTTACATGTCCATTTTTTTTTTTCTGGTTTGGTGGTTTGGCCTGATACCTTGTTTTGGACCGAATTGAATGTAGCAAAGGATTCATGTAACCTACCCTAAAGTGATTGGAACTAAGGCTACGTTGAGTTAAGTTTGGTAGTTTAGCCTATTCTAGATTCCTTTACTGGGATGAGATATTTTACTATCATATACTTTTTTTTATAAGTAAGGATATATATTAATAACAACGACAAAAAGGAGGCACAACCATGTACACAAGTCGTATACAAAACTGAACTATGCAAGACAGATACTATTAACAAAGTCCACTAAAGAATGATTTATGATATCTGCCTCACCAGCCTCATAACACCAGTGAAACAGATAGCGCAACAGCTGGTCCTTTAATTGGTCCATTGTCCTTTCTACACTATCAAATGCCCTGCTATTTCTCTCACACCAAACAATCCACCATATACCAAGGGGGACTGCCTCCCAAACGGAATTTCTCCTCTTGTGTTTAGATAAAGGCCAACACAAAAGAAGCTCCTTCATGGATCTAGGCATCACCCATTGAATATTAAACAACCTGAACACCATATTCCAGAGATTTGTGGATTTGGTCTCAAACTTGTCTTTCGCTGGTTTAGGAACTATAACTAGAGCACCTGGACCTATAATAGGCATTGACGTCTGAAAATCACTTAACCAAACAGAGTAACAACTGTTTGGATTATGTTCTTATTTGTTCTGCATTTGTGACATGGTTATGACTGTTTGGTTTCTCTTCTTATTTCTGTCAGTCATAACTGTTTGGTTTCTGTTCTTATTTGTTCTCATTTGGAAAATGCTTTATAAGCATCTTTTCTCTCTTACTTAGTTGACCTTGTAATGTTTTTACCTAAGCTATAATGCAAGTAAGAAACGATTAACTTACCAAAAAGGGCTCGTGCAAGACTGTTGTTCTCCATGTACTCGTACACCATTAGTAATTGGTACATGAGCAGTTATTTGTGATTGTTAATATTATCCTCTAAACTATAACTTTTTTCCTTTTATAGGTAGTTGTTCACAAGGGTAGTCCAAGAGGGACACATTTTTTTACTTGCTGGACCCCGTAAAAGGGTCAGTTTTTATATTACCTACTTATGAATTTGAACTCATACAACCACACTTGTTAGACATTCACATAGGCCCTTGCTTGATATTCTTCAGGTATACCTCAATTCTGATGAAGTTCATGCTTGTATTGTGACACACGGGGGCTTATGCACTGGTCTCAACACATTGATAAGAGTAATTGAATGCAATTTGCACGATATGTACGGTGTAAAGAGAGTCGTGGGGATTGAAGTAAGTTACTTATTTATGACCTGAAGTGTAACATCTTGAGTACTTGAAGCATGTTAGACTAAACAAATTGCATTGGTGGATCTGTAGGATGGATATAGAGGTTTCTATTCTTGAAATTCAATCCCTTTAACACCCAAGGGACTGTACTTGGGACCTCATACATTCTTTGGTTGTTAAAACTGGATTTGAGGGTTACATCCTTGTAAGCAATGCTCTGGTTGACATGTATTCAAAACTGGGACACTTGGACTGTGCACTAGAGGTGTTTAATAGCATGACAGCAAATGATGTGATTTCTTGGACCTCATTAGTCATTGGCTATGCACACAGTGGCTCCCTTGCCGAAGCTCTGAAATTGTTCTGTGAAATGAGAATTGCAGGGATTGATCATGACCAAATTGTCATTGCCAGCGTTTTGAGTTCATGCGCTGAACTGACCAGTTTTGGATTTCTGACAAGTTCAAGCAGATTTCATCAAATCAGGTCTCCCCTCACCCTTATCTGTTGACAACTCCCTTGTTACAATGTATGCAAATTGTTGATCTGTAGAAGATGTTAATAAATAATATCAATTTAGAATTATTGAATTATGTATTGTAAATTTGTAATTTGTCAATGGGTCTATGGAGGATTGAACAATTGACAATTTTTGTAATATTTTGAACCAGATTATCTTTTTAATGAATACTCGTGAATGACTACCGATGTTTGGTTTATTGCTTCATATTCATATCTTATAGGGTGTATGAACAATTAGGTGTTCGGGTCAGTGTTGTAATGCGATTGGCTAGTGTAGATGGAAACATAATTGGATGTATATTATTTAAAAAAAAACAAATTTCACAATGTTTCTAAAAAAAACGTTGTAATATATAATTTACAACGTTTCTATAAAAAACGTTGTAAATGATATATTACAACGTTTTTTTTAGAAACGTTGTAAACTATCATTCACAACGTTTTTTATAGAAACGTTGTCATATAACTTTTACAACATTTTTTAGCCAATGTTGTTATATCATTTTACAACGTTTTTAACTCAAACGTTGTCTTATATTTATTACAACGTTTTTAGAAAACGTTGTGCAATGTTTTTTACAACGTTTTAAAAATGTTGTCTAATAGTTTTTGAGACAATGTGGGAGGCCAAAAACAACGTTTGTTGCAACGTTTTCAAAAACGTTGCG
Organism: Codonopsis lanceolata; assembly: GCA_013146195.2. NCBI lineage: Eukaryota > Viridiplantae > Streptophyta > Magnoliopsida > Asterales > Campanulaceae > Codonopsis > Codonopsis lanceolata. The sequence goes on along the minus strand of CM028379.1, from coordinate 142,076,333 downwards.
AAATTAAATGACCTATTACAACGTTACATTTAACAACGTTTCAGAAAACGTTGCGAACACTCTTTTACAACGTTGTAAAAAGTCATTTTTGTTGTAGTGGAACAAATTGACACTATTGCACTTCTGGTTGATGCTCTGGCTGGACAGTCTCCTATAAAGCATACAGGCATAAGGAAGAAGCTAAGGAGGTTACTGTTTGGCGAGGATCGAATGGCTTCTGGTAATTCCAAACCCTTATTTTGTACGTGCACACAAACTCATGTATCTACTGATATCTTGTTTGAACTTGTGGCATTCAAAACTTCATCAACAAGAGAAGACTTACAGCATCTATATCGTTATCTCCCTTAATCGTCGCTTTAATGAAACAGAGCATGATGTATTAGTTTCCATTTAAGCCAGCATCGTGTATCAATTCTGATAAGACTTAACAACAAGATTGCCTCACTAACTGAACATTTTTTGTTTGATTGTTTGCAATTTTTTGGATCCGTGAACAGAGCTAAAAGCAGAATCATATGGAAGATTCTTAAACTTCGACCAAATAAAAGTTGCAACACGGAATTTCAGCATCAACAACAAGCTAGGTGAAGGAGGATTTGGATCGGTTTACAAGGTGCTTCTCTTTCTCCTATAGCTTTTGTTTAGGCTTCGGCACTGATTTATCTGGTTTTTGGTTCATAACAACTGAACATACTTGGTATTAATTTCTTGGAAAGAGAAATTTTCCCAAATCCCACAACTTAAAGCATTTTCAGGATTACCTTGACCCCAGCTTCAGGTGGTCTTGGTGCTGTTATATTTCACATAATCTACAATCAATAAATTATTTTTTGTCAAAAAAATAATAAATTGAAAACATACCCGACATCAAAGCATCCAAGATATGTAGATTAACGTTTTGACACAAGTGCACATGATACCTAGATTTTACCCTCAATAAACATTTTCACTTGAATGCAGGGCATACTTTCCGATGGCACTGCAATAGCGGTTAAACGATTTTATGCAAAATCACGGCAAGAAATTAACGAGTTTGTAAATGAAATTGGTACTGTTTATGACTTGCAACACCCGAATCTTGTAAAGCTATTGGGATGTTGTGCACAAGATGGTCAATGCCTACTTACCTATGAGTACATGGAAAATAATTCCCTTCAATATGCTTTATTTGGTAAATCCGACAAGATTTTCTTTGTGAATTCTTTATTAAGTTTTTTGAACATCGTAGGTTTAAACTATAGATTGGTTGGTGTAGGTTCAGAAGAACTCAAGCACAGACTAAATTGGGCAACCAGGGTACAAATTTGTCATGGTATTGCAAAAGGTTTGGCTTTTCTCCATGAAGAATCTAAGCTTAAAGTCTTTCATAGGGATATTAAGCCGACAAACATTCTTCTCGACAAGGATCTCACAGCAAAGATATTTGATTTTGGATTCGCTAAGCGTTATAAAGGAGAGGACTCTCATATCGTCACTCAGATAGCAGGAACCACGTAATTAATGAAATCTCTCTCTCTCTCTTTGATCATTCATTTTCTTTAAGTACCGATTTCTATTGAATTATCCATCCCTAATCCTTGAGATCTTGTGCAGGGCGTATATGGCACCGGAGTATGCAATGCGAGGCCACTTAACCTACAAAGCAGATGTTTACAGCTTTGGAGTTGTCCTACTCGAAATTGTCAGTGGGAAGAACAGTGCCACTTATCTACCAGATGATCAGAGTGTCTATCTCTTGGATTTGGTGAGTTATCTCTATAAACTCTACCCCATGTGTTAGAATCCAAGCACGTATGCCTGCCCATGCCTGTCGGTTCTATAAGGTCATCAATACTTCAAAGGCAGGCCTATATATTGGGTTCTATTAGTTTAAGATAAGAGCAAGGGCACTTCTTACTCCCTCCGTCACTAAAAATATCGTCTCGAATGCACATGGAATTAATAATTTTTGGTGGTTTTGGTGAAATACGGTGTTATTAGATTTTCAAATCATCAAATTTTCAAATATTCATATGAGTTTCTGTTTCAATTTAAAATTTTAAAATTCAAAACAGTGAACTTGAGTTTGTAAATAGTGAAATTTAAGGTTATGGCGGTGGTAGTTCTATAAATGATGAGTTTTGCAAATGGGTTCCTTTGAAGGAAGAGTAAGAAATTAGAAAATCAAATCAAATCAAAAATTAATTTTTCGGTTAATGTTTTCAATTCACACACTCATAAAAATGAATGAATTTACGTTTGCTATTAAGAAAATAAGATATAAATTCAAACAACGTTTTAAATTCATTGTTATATTACAATTTTTAATAAACGTCTAATAATGTCTATCCCAAGCATATTTAAAATATTAAAACCATATTATGTTTTAAATTCAAATAAAGTTTTAGTCTCTCGACTTAGTAAGAGTATTTTTGTTATAATGAAAAATATTAGACGACATTTGTAACGATAATGTTAGGAGGGGAAATATGATTAATAAATTGACATATGCGACGAAATGAATAGAATTCCAAAATGTAGGACGTAACATTAAAATAGGTACAAGTCGAGGGATCAAATTATTATTTAAATTATTCGTGGAATCGATTAGTGTATGACAATTTAATTAATTTACTTGTTAACCTTAACTAATGGTGAATGATTTATTAAATTTGAAAACTTAAAAACATACTCTCTCCGTTCCTAAATAATTGTCCTCATCATTATTTTTGTTTGTTCTAAAATAATTGTCCTCTTTCAAAATTTTATTTTTTTGGAAAAAACACTTTTACCACTTCACTCTTAGTTTTTCTAAATACTTTAATTATGGTCACATGCTCAAAGGTATTAAAAGAAACCACACATTATACCAATATTTATTATACAATAAATTAATTTTGCTTGAATGGTGTGTCGGGGTTAAAGATGACGATTATTTAGAAACAAAGGGAGTATTGTATTTAAGACCTTACATATATTTCTAAGAGTGTCTACCGAAATATCTCTGTAACAGTCTTAAACATATATAAAGAGGTAAAACCATATTATTTTTTACATTTAAATAAATTTTTGGTCCTCCAACTTAGTAAGTATAACAAAAATATTGAATGACATTTATAATGGTAACGACGAGAGAAGGGAATCTAACAAAAAAAAAATCAACACATAAGAGAAAATTAATAGAATTCAAAAATGTAAGACGTAATTTAAAGTTACATATAAGTTGTGGGACAAAGTTATTATTTCATTGTTCATGGAATTGAATATTGAACTACCCGGCCCAATAGGCCCATGTCATGGGACACGTGCCAGGCATGTGAGTCATCCGAGCAAGCGAGCATGGAGATGATTTCAACCAAAGAAGATATCAGCGAGCTGGGGGCCTAGTCAGCGAGTAAAGTTCTTGTTACGAGCATGATTTGCTATGCTCGCTATTACGATGGCTGTTGCCAGTTGAGGACAGCTATGTCCGAGCATGAGTTGTTTCCAGTAGAGGACGGTTATGTCCGTAAAACTCTCCACTTAAACCGCTATGATTAATGGAGGAGTTAATGGGGGAGTTAATATGCCCGCCACTTATGCCACAATCATTAGTGGACGGTTAAAGGCAGTTAAGAGCAGTTATGATCAGTTATACCCTCCGGCAACTATAAATCCCAGAAAATAAAGGGAAAAGGCACAATCACACTCAAGCCAAAACTACGCTAAGCGATTACTCATTTCTTTGAATCTTGTATTGATTCTTCGGAGGGCCTGCGGCAGGAGTGCCTGCCTAGTTCATGGTTGTTTATTCTTATTGCAGAGTTGGGCTTTGAGGAATTGAGGATACGTTGAAAGCCAGGTATCCAGATTGGGCTTAACCTGTGCATCCGAAATTTCTTGGACGCATCAGTTGGTTCCATTGCCGGGAAACGAGAGTTTTTACGGTAGTATTTAGATTTGATAACTGTTTCTTCTGAAGCTTTGTCAATGGCGGAAAATAGAGTTAACGGCGGCAGTGGCAGTCGTAGGGAAGATGTGCATCCGAATCCTAGCTTTAATCAAGTAGCTGGGAATAATATTCCTCCGCCCCACGATGCACGCCATCAGCTCAATCAGAGGCGTGGAGTCGATTCATTGGCTCGGAGTGCTGAAGCAGCAGTTGGTCTAGCCCATGAATTTCGAGAGGAGGCTCTGCGTCAACGAGCCATTTACCTGGGTCAGATGCACCAGCTCAATTTACAATTGATTGCGATGGGTAAACCACCATTGCCCATTGAATTGGACCCCTTACCAGCTTTGTCAGCTCCGAGCCAGGCGGCAGGTGTTTCGCGCACCGGGGGTAACCAGATGAATCCCTTGGTCGTCTGTTCTTAACCACGAGCACAGGGATCCAAGGGGCGTGAGCAGCCAGAGGGCAGTAAAGCTAGCCACAGGGTTGTGCCTAGTGTTCATTCGAGGCTGGGACCACGAGTTGGAGAGGATTCAGTTCAATCTCGCCGTCGTTGACGTTCACCTTCCCCGCCAAGGTCGCATGCTCGCAGATTTCGTTCACCCTCGCCAAGGCGATCTCGTGCTCATAGTCGACGTTCGCGATCACCAAGGGGTTCTTATGTACACCGACGAAGAACTCCTTCGCCTAGGCGATCTCATGGGCGCCTATCTCATCATTCCCAAGGAAAAAAAGATCTGCATCAATCAGTTGAACGGTTGTTCACTGGGTGCCACAGTCAGTGGCGCGCGTGGGGTTACCCAAGCCGTTGGGGCGATGGGTCCTCCATAGGCCCTTCCTATGCCTGTGGTGCAGCCTCAGCCCGGGGGTGGTTTGCCTAAAACCATAAACATGCAGGACTTTGAGGAATTGAAACACCAAATGGAAGCCTGGGAACAAGGCAAGGCTCTAGATGGAAATTTCTTGGGCACGTCAGCCAGCCCGCTAGCTCCCTGGATTGAAAATGATCCGCCAGCACAGGGCCTTATATTTCCAAATATCAAGGAGTATATAGGCAAGACGAAGGCCAGGGATTGGTTGATGTCGTTCGAATCGCAAATTGGCTTGGTGACTTCAGATGAGGCTCTGAAAATTAGAGCTTTTGTTGGTGCGTTGCAAGGGAAGGCTTTAGCCTGGATGGGGGTGTTGCCACGGAGATCAATTAATAATTGGGCTGATCTGCGAGCAAAGTTCTTGGCAGAATTTGGAACGGCGGGCACGTTGGCTAAGACAAGGGCCGATTTGTCAAAGGTTAAACAGGGGACACATGAGTCCACAGCGAGCTACCTTAAGCGGTTTACCAAGGTGTTGGAGCAAGTTCCAGGGCTGACCGAGCAGGAGGTAACCCTGTGTTTTGAAACTGGTTTGCTTGAAGGAGAAGATGGCTTGCGGTCAGAATTGAGCATGCGTGAACCGAAGACGCAGGCGGAAATGCTCATGCGAGCACAAAAGTGGTGTATCGGGGAGACGGCAAAAAAGGAAAAGAAAAAGGAGAATACTGAAGTTGTCGGAAATTCCAAGGGAAATGGCCAGGCTGGAAGTGGAGGTTATAATAAGAGCAAGTCCCGATATGACCGCCCGAAAGAATTTCTTCGCGAGTCAGATCCGACTCCACTCAACACGCTACGTGAGGACATCATGTACGAGATAAGGAATGAACTTCCTAATCCACCTCGTATGAACCCGGCGACAGCTGGTGAAAGGGATCAAACGAAGCGGTGTGCTTATCATGATGATTATGGGCATACCACGGAGGAATGATGGCCGTTGAAGAAGGCCATTCAAAAATTGATTAACGAGGGGCGGCTTGACCGCTTCAAACGAGATGGAGGCAATAGGGGGAATGCACCCAGGAGAGAGGCCCCACCGATTAGAGGAGTAATCAATGTTATAATGGATGAAGAGCCTACTCCGACCCAGCTTGGAAAGCAAATATATTCTTTATCCAAGGTTGTGGATCGGCCTGCTGCCTTGCAGGATGGAGAGCAAGCTATCCAATTTACTCGCAGCGAGCTGGCAAGTAATGAAGCAGGCGAGCAGTCCTTGATAGTTTCAGTACTAGTGGATGGCTGGGTCGTGCATAGAATTCTGGTGGATATTGGAGCGTGCCGAGATGTAATGTATTATTCATGCTTTCAGGGGCTTGAGTTGAGCGATGATCGGTTAAAACCATATGCAGGGGCATTGAAGGTTTTACCAATCATAAGGTCCCGGTCAAAGGAACAATCGAGCTAGAAGTGTTCATCGGTGAAGGGAACAAGACGCGAGCTGAGAAGATTACCTTCATGGTGATCGATCTGAAGTCTCCTTATAATATAATCTTGGGTGTACCTAGTATGACCAAATTTCAGATGGTAGCATCAATCCCGCATCAGCGAGCTAAGTTTTATACAGAGGGGAGAATAGGAGTGCTGAGGAGCCAGCCCAGATCAGTGCTTGAATATGTGCGGGATAGCCAGAGGAAGAAGCAGAAATTGACATTGGAAGATGGCGAGCAGAAGATAACCGTCAGTACTAAGGAGACGACTCAAGTAACTGTAGGGCCGTCTGTGATCGCTATGGTGCATGAAGATCCAGAAGTGGATGCGAGCTCTATGCTGACATTGAAGTTGGGGAAGCAAGGTGAAAACGAAGTGGCTATGGGTATAGCAGCGAGCCAGATTGATAGTGAGACCAGTTCCTCTTTGCCGACATTGAAGTCGGGGGAGCAAGCTGCACAACAAGATGAATTTGCCGAAGAAGGCGTTGATAATCCTTTGCCGACATTGACGTCGGGGGGATCGGCAGAACATGCCGAGGCCATGGAAGTAGATCAGCTTGATAAGGTTGAGGATCGAGCTGAGAAGGATGAGAAGGTGGAGTGCGACACACTCCAAATGCGAGATGAGCCAGAGTTCACGGCTCAGGACGAGCTCGAGGAAGTGATCATCAATTCTGCCTACCCCGAGCAGAAAATAAAAATTGGCAGGGCCTTGACAGCGGAGGCACGGGCAAATTTGATCAAGCAATTACAAGACAGCTTGGATGTTTTTGCTTGGCAGCCAGAGGATATGCAGGGGGTAAGCGAGACTGTGGCCTTGCACCAGCTAAATATTGATCCAGCCTTTCGACCAATCCAGCAGCGACCTAGAGTCTACTCCGTAGAGAAAGACCAAGCTATCAGGGCGGAGGTCGAGAAGTTATTGAACGCTGACATAATCGAAGAGATACATTACCCAACTTGGTTGGCTAATGTAGTCATGGTGAAGAAGTCCAACGGCAAGTGGCGAATGTGTGTGGATTTCACAGATCTCAATAAAGCTTGTCCAAGGCTATCCTTTGCCAATTGACAAGTTGGTTGACAAGTCGAACTGGTCGGTTTTATAGAGCTGGTTTCGAACTTCTCAGTTTTATAGATGCCTATTCTGGATATCATCAAATGAAGATGGATGAGAGAGATAAGGCTATGACAGCTTTCCGAGCAGCAGGGGGGTTATACTGTTACAAGATGATGCCTTTTGGCTTGAAAAATGCGGGAGCCACTTATCAGAGGATGGTGAATAAGGTATTTAGCTCGCAGCTCGGGAGGAATGTTGAAGCTTATATCGATGATATGGTGGTCAAGACTAAAGGGCGTGAGCATACAGTGGATCTGGGCGAGACCTTTGCCAATCTCAGGAAGAATAATATGAAGTTGAACCCGAGCAAGTGTGTATTCGGGGTAAAGGCAGGCAAGTTCCTCGGTTTTATGGTGACTGAGAGGGGCATCGAGGCTAATCCTGAGAAAATCAAGGCGTTGATCACCATGAAGCTTCCTCGCTGCGTAAAGGATGTACAAAGGCTCAATGGCAGGGTGATAGCCCTTGGTCGTTTTATTTCTAGATCAGCAGAAAGGTGCTTGCCTTTCTTCAAAGTTCTTCGTGGAAATAAGGGCTTTGAATGGACGCCTGAGTGTCAAAAGGTTTTCGAAGACCTGGTGAAATATTTAGGAAGTCCTCCTTTGTTGAGCAGCCCGGTCTTCGGGGAAAAATTGTTTGTATATTTAGCGACTACCGCGGTAGTCTGTTAAGGAAGAGTGCAATGTCCAAAAACCTGTTTATTATGTCTCAAAGGCCCTCACTGATGTAGAGGGAAGATATTTTAATGCAGAAAAATTGGCCTATTCGCTTGTTGTTGCTGCTCGGAAACTTCGAGCTTATTTTTCTGCACATTCGATTGTTGTGTACACTGACATGCCTTTGAGAAAGATCTTTCACAAGCCAGACACTTCTGGTCGTTTACTCACTTGGTCGATCGAGTTAACCGAGTTTGATATTGATTATCAACCTCGGCGAGCAATCAAGGCACAGGCCTTAGCAGACTTTGTAGCTGAAACAAGTTTCAAGGACTCTGGCGAGGAAGAAGTGCCTGATAAAACGACATCAACGGGTATTCCAAATCCAAAACCGCGACCAGAGTATTGTTGGGAGCTTCATGTTGATGGATCGGCTAGCAGATTTGGAAGTGGTGTCGGGTTGGTACTAGTCCCGCCCGAGCAGGACGTGGAGATTGAGAAGGCTTTACGCTTCAAATTTCCAGCTTCTAACAATCAGGCCGAATATGAAGCATTGATCATTGGACTTGAGCTCGCGCAGGACGTAGGAGTGCGTTCAATGATCGTATATTGTGATTCCCAATTGGTGGTGAATCAAGTTAGGGGCGATTATGCAGTTCATCATCTGGTTTTAGTTCGATATTGTGCGATGGTGAAAGAAATTTTGAAAGATTTCGATTACTGGGAGCTGGTGAGAATTGCTCGGGAAGATAACATGCGAGCTGACTATTTGTCGAAGATGGCTAAGGATGAAATTCAGTCTTTGCATCCGGGAGTCATGATCTAGCATCTGGAGGTGCCTGTTATTAAAAAGGAGGTGATTATGGCCATTGAGCCGGCCGCAAAGTGTTGGATAGATGATCTCAAGATTTACATCGAGCAAGGGACATTGCCCGAGGATAAGAAGGAGGCTAGAACTATTCATAAGCGATCATGTCGTTATGTTATTTTGGATAACATTCTCTATCGGAGATCCTACACCCGAACTTTGTTGAGATGTGTGCGACCAGAAATGACGGAAGGAATTTTGGGAGAGGTACACGAAGGCAAATGTGGAGGTCACCCTGGTCAGAAGTCATTGGCCGAAAAAGTTTTGGCCGCCGGATTCTACTGGATAACTTTGAGGCGAGACGCCGAGATGTATGTTCGTCGATGTGACAAATGTCAGCGTTATGCAGATATACCTCGTTTGCCGTCTACCGAGCAAACTCCTGTTGTAGCTTCGTGGCCATTTGATATGTGGGGGATAGACTTAATTGGCCCATTTCCTGTTGCTCGATCGAAGTTCAAGTATGCAGTGGTCGCTGTTGATTACTTCACTAAGTGGGTGGAAGCAAAGCCTCTGGCAACCATTAGTGAAGTTAATATCATCGATTTTGTTCATGAATATATATGGTGTAGGTTTGGAGTTCCGCGAGCAATTGTGTCTAATCACGGGACCCAATTTTCTGAAAAATTCACTAAAGCGTGCGAACAGATGCGGGTGAAGCATTGGCAATCATCGGTGGCATACCCTCAAGGCAATGGGCAGGCTGAGGCTGCAAATAAACAAATTCTGCATGTTTTGAAGCGAAATCTAGAGGATAAAGCAGGCAGATGGGTAGACGAGCTGCCTTCAGCCTTGTGGGCGGTTAGAACGACAGTCAGGGGTCCAACAGGAGAAACAACTTTTTCCTTGGCTTATGGGTCTGATGCTATGGCTCCGGTGGAGATGTATCTACCTACTCATAGGGTCTTAAATTACGACGCTGGGTCCAATAACGCAGCTCGGGTAGCCGATCTGGATTTGCTGGAGGAAAAACGGTTGGAAGTTAAGATGAGAATGGCAAATTATAAGCAGCGAGCAAAGGCCCACCATGATAAAAGGGTTCGTGGTAGGTCGTTTGCTGCGGGGGATTGGGTCCTCCGTAAGATTGAGGCAACAGGTCATCGAGCTGAGTGGGGAAAGCTTTCATCAAATTGGGAGGGGCCCTTTCAGATTTCTAGGATCATTAAGGAAGGCACTTACATGTTGCGAACAAAGGATGGTGACGAGCTGAAACATCCATGGCATGCAGATCATTTGAAGAAGTACTATTGGTAATTGACTTCAGTAACATGTAATTCTTTGATCTTTCCTTATGACAAATGATAATGGCGAAACTTGATTATGTTTTCAAACTTTGGAGTTGATGTTCAAGTTGTTTTTACTGCTTTCTCGATTATTCTCTTTAGCGAGCAGGAGTTTGTTCTTGCTCGATTCAAAGGGTTGGTGTTCGAGTTGAATTTTCTATCTAGATTATCATCTCTTGCAAGCATAGGTTGTTTATGTTCGCGAGAAGAGTTGGTCTTCGAGATAATTTTCCCCGTATTCGATTATTCTCTTTTCTAAGTACAAAGGGCTTTGTACATATGAAAAGGGTTGATGTTCGAATGGGGAGGTAGTGATTTTTCACTAACAAAAGTTAGCTTTGTTAGAAAAAGGAGCTATGTATTTAGAGTCAAAGAAATGGAAGCATTTAGCGAGCAAAGAAGGCAAGTAGCACCATATTACAGACTTTAAAAATAAATTGTTTGTGGGATCAAGGCACGGAGGCCAGAAAGGCACGTAGGCCAGAACTGTGGTTTCAAGCACTTGGAGCAGCGTTGCTATTGTTAGTAGTTGGAGTTGGTTCGTTTGTTCCTTCGGTTGTTGCTTCTAAGATGGTTACTTCGTCCTCAGCTTGGTCGGGAGCATTCTCATCTGTTCATGGGGGAGCTTGGGACCCCCAGATCTGGGTCATTAGCTCGGTTACGGTGGGATTGGCGACAGGAGGAGGATTCCACGGAGACAGACCCTTCTCTGCATCAGCTTCAGCCAAGGATTCTAACTCGTCCTCAGTGAATGGTACGAGGGCATGGCCTGGTCGGGCAGACGAATGGAATAGTGGATTGGCACCCCACTCGGCTGCTCAGTCGGATCTCGTCATTGCAAGAAATCATCTTAAGATATGGTTCATACCTTGCAGGAAGAACGGATATGCTTCGCCTTCCACGCAACTCGCAAAGTTGTCAGAATTCTTGTAGTCCTCGATGATTTTCTGCTTTTGCTCTTCGCTCGTCAAAGAGTTGGTCTCCATCAGTTTCTTCTCGAGATCAGCAACCATGGCGTTGGCAGCCTTCAAGTCACCCTGGCAAGAGCGAAGCTCTTTGCGTACCCCGGTTATATTGTTCAGGGCTGTTTCCTCAGACTTTTTGGAGAGGGTTAGCTGGGATTCCAGAGTTTTCTTCTCGGCCTCGAGTTGGGAGAGCTCAGTCACCTTGCTTGTGAGGGATTCCTCGGTACTCTTGAGTTCGGCTCGGATGGAGTTGATTTTCTCCTCCAGTTGATTCTTCTCAGTGGTGAGAGTGGCATTGGCGGTGAGGTTGGTTACCAAGCGCTCATACATCAATATCGATTTGTTGGCAATCTGTAAGAAAAGATGTTGCTTAAGAGAGAGAGAGAATGCAAGGAAAATAGGGCTGTAGGAAGAAAGCATTACCTCAGTCATACACATTCCCATTTCGCCGATCAGGACAGAGCTCGCTTGATCGACATACTTCGTTTGGACCCCGCTGTGATGGAGTCGTTTCATCAGTCCAAGGCCTGCAGTGGCCTGAAATCCACTCTGCTTGTTTATGTTGATATTGTTGAGATCAGGCACGTTGGCAAGCTCTTTAATGAGGGCAGCAGCTTTTGGCTGGTCGTCAGGCATGAGGAAATTCTCCTTCTGCCAGGATGGGATGTAAGGAGCATCTTCCTCGGCCACAGCTTTTTCCGCTCGGCGCCTCGTCCTCCTCGGGCTTTCGCTTGGTTCTATAATGATGACAGGTGAAGGGGCCGGGTCAACCTTTTGTGCAGTGGAAGTTGGGATAGTAGCTGTGGCAGGTTGGCTGGACTCAGGTTGATTGCGTTTGATCCCGCGGCTAGTGGGGTTAGCTGGGACAGTTGGAAGATTGGTGGCAGGTTGGGTCGAGAGGTGCTTAGCTCGCTTGTTCGAGCTCTTCTTGGCAGCTTGCATAAATTTGCTGACGTCGGTTAATTGTTTCATGTCTACACAAGATAAAAAGAGCGTTAAAGAGAAGAAAACATAGATTTGCAAGGTTATTAAAAAAAGATGCAGTTGAAGTGTAAACCATTAAGAGAGAAGGGAGGTCTGCAGAGAGTTCCAGTGCGAGCACATTCCTCGCATTCATTAGGGAATTTTTTCCCATGACATGGGCCCTAGTATGGATGAGGAATTTCAGGATCAAAGACAACTCGTGGTTCAATTCCTTCAATGGGCAGGTAGGAGATTCCAGCTAGTCGAAGAAGAGTGAGGTCGGAGGTAAGAGTTCGCCAGTCAAGCACGAAGTCTTGTCCAGCTCGTCCTTCTTTCGCTCCAAGTAAAGCCCTAAAAGCTTTAGCTATTCGGGGTTCGCCAGCCCGGTAAGTGTTTTTGTCATGCTCGGGGAGTCCATTGTCGGAGAGGTAAGGGGCAAAAGGCCAGCCGATACTCGATTCAACGAGTAAAGCTTTTGAGTCCCAACCATCGACTTTGTTGGGTCCTTCATTGAGAAGTTTGGAGTAGTTGTGGTTTGATCGACTGCTGATACGACCAGACTTTTTGTCGAGGGAGAGAAGGAAGAATTTTCGAAACAAGGTCATGTCGGGCTCAAACCCGAGCAACCTGCAAGTAACGGTGAAGGATACTAGAAATCTAACGGTAGTTAGGGTTAAGTCACAGGGGAGAGTATTGGAGGCGTTCAGTAATTCTACAATAAACGGGTCAAGAGGGAGACGAAGCCCGACCAGAAAGAAATCAAAATAGAATACCATGTTATCTCCTTGGAAATTGTGGCCTTTGGTGTCGATATCTAAATCGAAGGCACGAACTCGGTAATGCTTGGGGTCAATTCCTAAAGAATAGAACCAAGTGCTAACCTCTTCTTCGGAATTCAAATCCTCCCATCTGATTGAGGGGGGGAGTATGGGGTGACAAGAGTAAATGAAGTTTGGTTTGGCCCGGGTAGTTGACTATTTGGGCAAGGAGGATTTTCTGCTCACGCAATTTCAGAGGGGTTACGAGAGCCACTGCTCTTTTCTTGCTCGCCCGATTGTGCGGGCCTTCGTCGGCGAGGAATCAATGCGGCTTCCTCTTGCTCGGACTCCTCAAAGCTCGAATGTGACGATGGTGGAGCTTCTGGTGGTGCTCCCTGATCGTAACTTCGGCCTTCGATTTCAGATACAATGTCCTCGCTAGACATCCTACAGGAAGAGGAATCGAGAAGTGTGTGTTAATCATTGACTGGGATAAACATGATGACAAGTGAAACTGAAAATTTATGGCAAGCAGGTTGTGAGATCAGTGAACAGGGCACCGATCACAAATTTCTCGATTCCCTTGGTTTGGTACTAATTAATAGATAGAGGAGGCAAAATAAGTCAAAGAAGGCGCTTTTATATCCACAAATCGGGTTAATTCGTTGAAAGGGGTTTTGGACACAGTTAGAACCCTAGTTCAAGGTTGGAAAGAAAGAAATGTGATGAGGAGGATAAAAATGGAAATGTGAAAGTACCTGGTATTAGCGTGGAGTTTCGATTTTGTGCTTGAAATCGTTGTTGAAGATTGAAGCTTGATCTTCGCCCTTGATTGAAATTTGCAGACTCGTCAATAGTTTTCTTAAGGTTTTTGAAGAATTTGTGGGTGATAAAAGTTCTAAAGGAAATGAATTCTGCCCTTTTATACCGTCCAAAACTGGCGCTTAAGGGACGCCTATCATTGGGCTCAGATAACGAGGTCCAGGTAATGAGGCAGCATTTAATGCGATATAGGAAAACGGGCCTGTCTTTTCACAGTTGGCGGCGGACGGTTTGGCTTTTTGAGTACGCTTCCTCAAAACGCCTTTTGGAATAACCGCCCATTTCAGGTTTTGGCTCCAAGATTATTTGAATTGAACATTTGAAGGATTTGATTATTATGGAGGATGTTCTTTGAACTTTTGAATTCCTCCTCGTCACGAGCATGAATACTCGGTGGACAAGGAGTAAGGGGCTACTGAACTGCCCGGCCCAATAGGCCCATGTCATGGGACACGTGCCAGGCATGTGAGTCATCCGAGCAAGCGAGCATGGAGATGATTTCAACCAAAGAAGATATCAGCGAGCTGGGGGCTTAGTCAGCGAGTAAATTTCTTGTTACGAGCATGATTTGATATGCTCGCTATTACGATGCTTGTTGCCAGTTGAGGACAGCTATGTCCGAGCATGAGTTGTTTCAGTAGAGAGGACGGTTATGTCCGTAAAACTCTCCACTTAAACCGTTATGATTAATGGAGGAGTTAATGGGGGAGTTAATATGCCCGCCACTTATGCCACAATCATTAGTGGACGGTTAAAGGCAGTTAAGAGCAGTTATGATCAGTTATACCCTCCGACAACTATAAATCCCAGAAAATAAAGGGAAAAGGTACGCGCAATCACACTCAAGCCAAAACTCTGCCAAACTGATTACTCATTTGCTGAATCTTGTACTGATCCTTACGCCGGAGGGCCTTTGCATGGAGTGCCCCTGCCTAGTTCATGATTGTTTATTCTTATTGCAGAGTTGGGCTTTGAGGAATTGAGGATACGTTGAAAGCCAGGTATCCAGATTGGGCTTAACCTGTGCATCTGAAATATCTTGGACGCATCAAATATGTTATACAAATTTACTTGTTTATCCTTTATTAATGGTGAATAATTTATTAAATTAAGGGTTATTTATGTCTATACATATTTTCTACTTATAACAAATTTACTTGTTTGACCTTAATTCAATGTGATAAATTGACCTCTTCGACCTTATTTTAATTGTGTATAGTTTATGAGGTGTAGAGACACTTTTGTCTATCAATTAAATTCTAAGAAACAAGCTTGACTTTTATAGGTAGAGAGATTTACTAATTTTTACCTTTGACACATATCATGATCTAGTGTGAACTTTTGAAGTTAAATGTGGACATTAAGGATACGTGTACTATTAAAATGACACAAAAATCAATTTTTGTTAATTTTAGTAAAAAATAGAAAATTGATACTCATTTAGGTACAGATGGAGTAGTATTTATATGAACAATGGGGGTAAAGATAAACTTTAAATTGGTTTTATTTCTTTCATAACAAATTTAAACTTGCAGGCATTTTTGTTACAAAGGGAAGGAAGTCTCATAGAGCTAATAGATCCAGCCTTGAATGGTGACTGCTCATGGGATGAAGCTAACACAATATTGAATTTAGCATTGTTATGCACTAATCGATCATACACACTCAGACCAAAAATGTCTGAAGTGGTGAAAATTCTAGAGGGGGGGATAACGATGGATAACTACATTAACTACATTAACGTAGAGCATTATTTCGATGGATGATTCTTCAATGGCAAAAGCAATAGCTGGTCTCTCTCAATCAACTAAATCACATGCGCAGGGATCTCGGAAAACACGCATACTCGTCCTGCCACTAAAGAAACTGAAGGATCTAATGTCTCTGCTGATAATGCCTCGGAAGTTGTCAGTGGAAATGGCGGTGCATCAGGAAATTAAATACACATCTTCTACTTAGAAACTTTCAGTTACTTGGACCAAATTAGTACTTACTGTTGCCTTTTGGGAATTCTTTTGAGTGTTGTTGTATGCTAAGCTAATTGATAAACTTATTTCTGTTGCCTTTTGGGTATTCTTTTCGAGTTTGTGTGGAACTAAAATTAAACCTAAACATTTGTATGAAAGCTATCTCTAATAATGGGGCAACTCCTTAGCTATAAGTCACCCTAACAAAATTACTCTCTCTCTCTCTCTAACATTCATTGGTTGAGTGTCACTCGTGATCGAGGCAAAAAATATTCTTCCACTAGTCCTTGGACTTTGACTTGTCCCCCTTATCTTGACATGGAGTAAATATACACGAAATGGTTCTCGGCTGACTTTAATCTTATGTCCACCTCCCCCATAGTTGAAACTGAAATATCCCTGATTTTGATAATATTATATTTTTTTATTTTAATTATAATTAGGTTTATATTAGTTTAGTTATCTTGGACCGATATTTATGATTTGACCAAATTTGAAAGAAATTAATATTTAGGCCTATTAGTGAATCAGCAGTGAGCCCACTTAATTTTAGTACACAATTGAGTTATTTATTTGTAATTGGGCTTGAGCCCAATTGATGGTTCATTTGATAAATATAGCAATACTACTACTACTACTACTACTACTACTACTACTAATAATAATAATAATAATAATAATAATAATAACAATAATAATAATAATAAAACAGTAATAATTAAATCAAGTTATTACCATTAGTAATTACATTTATGGCATGTTAATTAGGGAATAGGGCGAGGGGGAGGGGGGTTGTTGGCTGCCGATCAGGAGAAACGGTGGAACGCTTCTTTTGTAACCCATGTTGGCTGCCGAATTTTGAAACTTTTGTAACCCATGTTTGACTTTTTTTGAAATATCAATCCGTTGGAAAAAATGAAGTACATATATTTTGGACGTTTGACTTTATTTGGAACTCCTCCGTGATCACTAAGTAAAATAAATTATTGCGTGGAATATGTAACATTTGTGAAACAAAGAAATTATTTGACACCACTGGACATGTGGTGAGGTTATCCGGATATATCTTCAGGCCCATTGCGGGTTTAGGCCCATTGGGGCAGTTAGTCAGGTCGAATTGACCACTTAAGTGATCATGGAATCTGCGGGTGTTCTTTGTTTCCAACTGGAATGGGACAGTTAGCGACAATTGAATATCTCGTATTTGTTTTAAGCTTTATCTTTCATTTGGAATTCCTAATTAGCATTGTATTTGATCTTATTATTTCTATATCCGATAGATGCAGTTATTGATCTTGTTAAATTTATTTGACCTTTGGCGAAATATAATTTTTTTGTGGTCAACTCCTCCTTAGAAACCGGAGGGGTTGTATATGAACTTGTTGGGCATTGTTCGCTCACCCTTTTTTCTATTTTCTTCAGGTCGTAAGTAAATTTGAAATCCTTTTGGGATCAGGTGGACCATTTAAAGGGTGGCTCGGACATGATTAATTTTCTTAGATTTGGCAGTTGTTTTTCTTAAGGAATAAACATTTGTTTGGGATTTATGGTGTCTATTATATTTTGGAATTTGTACTAGACCGTTATGTATTTTGAATACGAAAATTTGAATGTTTTATTTTGGATATTTTGTGGGTTAGTATTTAGAAATGGTAACGTGGCCAAATTGTGGAACCGCGGTGTCGGTACCGAGTTTGGGGCGTTGCTGAGTGGTATCAGAGCTTAGGTTAAGATCCTGAGGGTTATAGGTTCTAAGAGTTATGAAAGTAATAATGAGATGGTAGAGATAAGCATATTATCAAAATTTGGGTTCTTTTAAGGACTAATACATCGGTGGTTATATGTAGGAATGGCACGAACCCGTCAGACAACGAGGAAAACCTGTACTAACCAGTCTCTCTCGGTTCCTAGGGGGTTGTTTAATGATGTACGTGCGAAGTTGTACCGTTCCCGTCGTGCCTTCCAAAGGATGAAGGACGCGAAGGATGAGCTTGCGGTTCACTTACGTGCCCACATGCAAAGCAGCCAAGGATGTTAGGCACGTGCTTGATTTAGTGCGCGCGAGCCTAAACCAAACCATTAATGAAGCTCCCGAAGACGGGTTGGGGTCTTTTCTGAACCCCATACAAGTTGACTCGGAGGATGACGGGGCGGATGAGGAGACGGAAGAGAGCACATCGGAGGGCACCAAGTCCGAGGGCTCCGAGTCTGAGGACTCCGAGTCTGAGGACTCCGAGTCTGAGGACTCCGAGTCTGGCGAGGAAGTGGGGGCGATAGCCGGGATGGCACTCACTAATGGTTGGATAGAGTGACTTGTTGATAATCATTTTCTTTTGTGTTTAAGGACGTTATCAGCTTTTTTTGTTGTGGGTTAAAGTCCCATGTTTTCGAACTTATTTTTGGATGTAATGGAAAATTTTCTTGAGGTTAATATAGAAAGCTTTATTTGAATACGTATAGTTTGATTTGTCTGGTACCCTAAATCCTCTCAGTCAATGTTAAGGAAAATTTTGTAACCATGGCATAACCATTTAAGCCTTAAGGGTTAAGCATTAAATCGAAAGATGTTAGAAATGTATCTCTACTTTATGTGTGTGTGTGACACTTTTGCTATCCATGAAACAGTAATAGATGGCTCGTAGAGGTCGTTCGGGCGCTAGAAGGCGTGGTCGCGGGGGAAGGGTCAGCGAAAACTCTACCTCCGGGGTTGCGGGTGAGGAGTAGCCGGAAGTCAATGTTAATGGTCCTGGTCCCTTGGACCCAACACTTATGGCCCTCCTTCATACTCTCACTCAGGCCGTCCTGGAAAATATGGGCCAACTAGGGCAACAGCCACCACCACCACCACCCCAACCGGAGCAACAACCACCACCACCACCCTAGCCACAGCCACAATTCCAAAACCAGGCATCCACTAAGGACCCCCTTGAAGCTTTCCAGAGAAGGAAACCTAAAACCTTCACTGGTGCGCTGGGCACCGAGAAACCGGAAGAATGGTTGAAGAATATGGAAAAAATATTTGGAACTATGACTTGTACCGACGAGCAGAAGGTTTGATTTTCCACGTTTATGCTGGAAGGGGAGGCTTGTGAGTGGTGGGAGTCAGAGGAGAGGACTGCCCAGGCAAGCAGTGTGGCCATTTATACTTGGGAAATTTTTCATGAAGCTTTTAACAAGAAATATTTCCCTCGTAGTGTACGAGAACAGAGATTGGTAGAGTTTCTCAACCTGGAGCAAGGGACAATGAGTGTGGATGAGTACAATGCTAAGTTTACGGAGTTGTCGAAATATGCTCCTAATTTCTTTGAGGATGAGGATCAGAAGGCGAGGAAATTTGAGAGAGGACTCAACAGTCAAATCAGTTTCAGGTTAACAGCTTTGAAGTTGCCAACTCATGCGGAGGTTCTGGATCGGGCTCGGGTGGTCGAGCAGGAGTCGACTGAGTACCATAGGAAAAAGGAAGATAAGAAGAGGAACTCGGAGGAGGACGGCTCGAGGGAGGTGCAAGGGACAATCGGTGGTCAAGTGGTGGTTACGGTAATAAAAGAAGGGCCACTGAGGATAACCGTTTTAAGGGGGGAGCTCAGTCGTCAAGGAATCAGTCTCAGAGTCAGTACCAAGGACCAAATGTTAACCAGAAAACAGACGACACGTGCGGTACTTGTGGGGGTCTGCATCCAAACAAGCCTTGCTACCGAGGGACAGGGGCATGTTTTAACTGTGGTAAGGAGGGGCACATGATCAGGAACTACCCGGAGCCACTCAAAAATACTTTCAACAAAGGCTCAGGGAGTGGGGGCCAGGACAAACCCAAGGCACAACAAAGAATTTTTGCTATGACAACCAGAGATGCTCGGGCAACCAATGATGTGGTGGCAGGTACTGTACATCTTTATACCCGCAATGTGTATTCTTTAATTGATCCTGGTGCCACCCACTCTATTATTTCTGCTGCTTTTGCGCGTCGCATGAAACTATCTCCCCAAGATCTAGATGTCGAGTTGATCATAGATACCCCAGTCAAGGAATATATTCCGGTAACTACAGTGTTTAGGTCTTGCCCTCTGAAACTCGGGGATAGGGAGCTGCCTGTTGACTTAATACCCTTAGACATTCAAGATTTCGATATTATACTTGGTATGGACTGGTTATCTGCTTCCCATGCTAGGGTGGATTGTTTTGAAAAAGAGGTGGTGTTTTGCATTCCAGGTGAGCCAGAGTTTAGGTTTAATGGTTCCAAACCGGTGGGCGTTTCGGGTCTTATTTCTTTCCTAAAAGCAAGGAGACTTTTGAGGAAGGGTTTCCAGGGATATCTAGCTTCCATCACTGACACACGTAAGGAAGGAGTTAGCCTTGAATAACTTCCAGTAGTTAATGAGTTTGGGGATGTGTTTCCAGAGGACCTACCCGATCTACCACCAGAGCGGGAGGTAGAATTTATGATTGACCTAGTGCCTGGGACGACACCCATCTCTAAGGCATCATATAGGATGGCCAGGCATAACTTAGAATTGAAGGAGCAGTTGCAAGAAGCTGTTGGAAAAAGGGTTAGTTAGGCGAGCGTTTCACCTTGAGGCGCTCAAGTGTTCTTTGTTTGTAAAGAAGACGGATCTATGAGGTTATGCATTGATTATTGGGAGTTGAATCGAGATTCTGATGAGAATAGGTACCCTACCCAGAGAATTGATGATTTGTTTGACCGATTGCAAGGTGCCCGTTACTTCTCCAAAATCGATCTCGATCGAGGTTACCATCGAGTTAAGGGTTAGAAATGAAGATATTTCTAAAAGCGGCGTTTAGAACCGATATATGGCCTTATGAGTTCGGGTTATGCCATTTGGGTTGACCAATGCTCCAGCCGCATTTATGGACCTGATGAATAGGGTATTCAAAAAGTTTCTTGACCGTTGTGTGATTGTGTTCATTGATGATATCTTAGTTTACTCTAAGACCAGGGAGGAGCATGAAAAACACTTGAGAGATGTCTTTGCAAATCTTAAGAGAAAAGAAATTATATGCCAAATTTAAGAAGTCGCAGTGGTTTGAGGGTAGCTTTCTTAGGGCACGTAGTATCGAAGGATGGAATCCTGTGGACCCGACTAAGATTAAGGCGGTAGTGAATTGGGAGAGACCAACAACTGTCACGGAGGTTAGAAGTTTTCAGGGGTTGGTCGGTTATTATCGCCGATTTGTGGAGGGTTCTCAAAGATAGCGGTACCCTTATCTAGATTGACCCAAGAAG
>CM028379.1:142000413-142055380 GCA_013146195.2 Codonopsis lanceolata | reverse complement strand
GTTTAGTCAATTTCTAACACCACAGCACTACCAATCCTAGTCCGCAGCGAACCTCTTGATCACCAATTTAGGGTACGGCTAAATTGGATTTCAAAAGCTTTCGTTACAAGGATGCGAGGGTTATGAGAAAAATCTTAAGCATCCTTTTACTACGGATCTCACATAATCATACGGTGTAATCATGGTATATTCTGGAGCATGAGAATCAGATTTTATCATGCTATACTTTAAACAAATTACATTGCTTACTAATGCATATAAGCTTGTTCTCAAAATACAACTATTTACATTGGACATTTTTATTACCCTTGTAAACCATGTCTTTTCAACAAAATGCATCTATCATGCATGCTCATACATAAGGATCATACATAAATTTTTCCTTTTTTGAAAATAATATGCCTTAGGTACAAAGTTATGTCTATACTTCATAATCACAAATATATTTTACTCATAATTTTAATCATCAGCGAAATGATAAAATTCCTATCATTAGTAATTGTCGCATGTACACATGTATATCATGCAAAAATGCGATAAATAACCAAGTATCATCATACATCATCTCATATACTCCATGTAATTCCCACGATTCATAATGCATAAAACTCATGTAACTCGTAACCATGCATACGACCGCATCAAGCAATTACTATGTTATGTGTAATTACTAATCAATCGTATATTCTCATAAAGTTCCATCGTGCTAATTTTACGAACAATGGTAATTCTAACAAATAACAAGGTTTGTATATTCACTATACTCGCCTAACAATACTTTCGTAGTAACTCCCAAGAAAAGAGGTAACATTCACCCAGTACCCATAACCGTCAAGACTCTGAAAAGTCTTTCATTACCTTAGTCCCAAACCTCATATTCGTCAAAACACACATGAAATACTCGCGAGCAACGACACCCCATTAATCGCGACTTAGCGGTATACTTGCTTTCGTAATAACCGCAATCCATCTCGGAACCACTAAGTATCGATCGATGCGATTCAAGCGCATCCCTACTCGCATAAAAATCACACAACAAAGTATAATTATTTTACTATACACATATCTCTATAGAGCATACAAATTTAACGCACCACTAGTATTTACCACTAGTAGCATTATCACATATTCAATATACACATACTTATAACATCGCCATCCATATAGGCTTACATAACCGTATTACTTTCTTTGTGATCATTTGTCTGACAAATCAAAATTTCAACCAAAACCGTAAACCAATCCCATATGCAGGGACATCCTCCTCAATAATATCCATAAATCGAGGAAAACAAAAATAATTCAATCTCAACACACAATGCAATGTATGTATTAATGCATATGAGCTACCGGATACAACGTGCACTCATAATAGCGATAATAGCAACCATAATATCCGTATAATGAATTACCTCCTATCCAGGTAGGTCTCAAAACTCCGCAGTGGCCAACCGCCACGTGCGCAAACAACCTCAAACCCTAGCTCGTCTATAACCATTTCCCTTAGCGTCACTAGACTGCTCATTAGCGCTTTTAGAGTCATTAATCCTCAATTTAAGGCAATCCATTCTAATGTGATCACCACCATAAACTAAATACTTGTCTATATTGCTCCAACACCTACACTTGGTGTCCCATTTCTCAAACGAAATTTATACAACAATTTATCACCTCTTCATCTATAACTTTAGGTAAAAGTATCACTCCGCTTACTAGTCCACGGATTTGCCTACACAGTTTCAGGAGGTATCTACTATCCTCTAACTACATCATCAACCTTAATATTCCCTGAGGTCCTCTCTCAGGTGCGTTCCTTAACATTTAACTTTTTCTCATAAGTATAAACCCAGGCCTCGAAAATCCTTAAGGCGTATCGAATAAATTGCTGTAACACCTCATCCTTAATCCTTAACTCTTTGACAATTTATGGAGTCTTCCTAGTCTCATTCGGTACTAAGTACTCTTACTCTAATGAGCTAATTTTATGAAAATCCATAAATATTGAATCACAATATCATAATATTTGCCACCAATTCTCCGGTGGATTCCCAATCATGGATACTACTAGTATCACCTTATACTTATCAACATTGGCACCTTTACTAGTGCTAACATCCATTCTAGTTCAAACATCTTAACATACTATACTCTCGACGTTAAGATATAACAAATCACACAAAACCAACCCCCAGCCAAGGAACCTATCGGTGAAAGCTAAATTTATAATCATAGCTCGATACCAAGCGTGACGACCGACCCGGATCCCAAGACGAAATCCCAAGGTCGTGCCACGAAAGCAAATAACAACAAACAAGTAACAAATAATGGGTAGGGCCATAACGGCGATACACCGACAACTCAAAACATACGCGGAAGCAAAATATAATATAACAGGGCGCCAGAGCTAACAAGCTCAAACTAAAACAACCAAAGAGATAGTTAATCTCTCGGCCCAAAAATTCGACTCGCGTCGCAACATTGGGCACGTAGAACAAACTCCCCGTTATGCAATTCAAATATAGCACAATATAAACCAAGTCATCGGCGGCTACAGAACCCAACATTACACTAAGTCTAAGACTCTAGTCTAACAACTCAACGGCTACAAGCATGCCGGAGGACAAGCATAATACTTTAACTAGCAATGTAACATGCTAAACATATTCACCAATTTTACCAAGCGCGACTAATACAAGTCGGCTACCAATAATACATGTACTGAAATGATAAGTACCAACAACAAGTAAGCATATGGAATCATAACCATAAATATACACCCAAAGACGACTACTACTGCCGGCTACCAAAAGAATAGGCTAAACAACATAATTACAAATATCACAATTCACATTTAGGTTGCTACCCAACATGAAGTTTACATAACTTCATCTTTCCCAACGACCTCACCAAAACAAATAAACTATCTAAGTAGCAACCTTGCCAGAAATAATACTTCGTCAATGCAATCTTCTTGATTTACTTGGATCCGCACGCTCGGCTCGGATCTAGGGAAAACAACCAACAGATAAAAGTAAGTCACAAAGACTTAGTAAGTTACTAACCGTAACTTCCTATCATGGCATAATACTCAATCATAAATTACATCATGCTATCGTCATGAAATAACCTTATATAAAATCATGTTATGGCATCCATGCTCAACATTAATAAAACATGTTATCATTGTAGTATAACATCACACTAAAACCCATGACAAGGCATTTTATGCTTAACGATCATAATTCTTGTTATTGGTGTAACATAGCCTTCCAATGATTTACATGTCAAGGCATATAAGCTTAGCAACAATAATTCATGCTTCGGGCATAATACCACATTCGAATAATATTCATGTTAAAGCCTACTAGCTTAACACAGTAATTCATGTTATTGTTATAACACAGCCTTCCCATAATATTCATGTCAAGGCATATAAACTTAACAACAATGATCCATGCTTTTGGCTTAATGCATCATTCAAATGATTTTCATGTTTAGCATCATGCTTAACAACCTTAAACAACATGTTATCTATAAAGTATAACATTTATAAAACCGAAAACAACCATCATATCATATCCAAATCACCAAGCACATTATTCACATAAGCACTTGTGAAACAATTCATATAAACGGGATATGATACCATTACCAATTCTTCCGCGCGTGTCGCTCCTGCAAAAACACGTGCAAAACCTTTATGTGCCCTCGATATCCTCTCGTAGATATCGGCGTCCCGAGAGCGATCTCGCTCGAGTTCCATAGTTATCAAAGTCATGTGTATTACTACAACTAAGATAAACTACTTCCCCACCGTGGCCATCGATGGAGGGGTGTGTGCAAACCCGGCACGGCGATCCATCACGATCACGAATCCCACAATTCGTGAAGACGATGTATCGTCCCACCAAAACTCAACAAACCGACTCCAGCTGGACTCGAAACCCAAGCACAAGTAATATATACTCATATGCTCAAAACAAGTAGGTAAACACTCTACTATCAAACTAGTCATGCATTTCATCCACAACTAGCATAAACATCACAACCGAGAATCATATAAGTTCTCATAATCAAGTGTGCTTCACACACTTCAAAACTTCTTGGAGGCTCAACCTCCATGAATTCTACCCAAAATTCCGTAGGACTTAAGATTATAGTTCCTAGGATTCATTCTAACCCAAAGGTTAACTCCGTTGAGTTCAATCTAAGTTTTCCGAAAATTCAAGGAATAGAAGCTTAGGCTTCATCATTCCCATAAGTTCATAACTGTCGCCAAAACCATAATCCCAATATTCAATAAACTATCATAAACCCCACAATTTACTTAACAATGCAACTGAGAATAAATTGGCCATCTTGTGCATAAATTCATTCAAGTCACCATACCAATCATAATTTTCAAATCATGATTAAATTATACAACATGGTTTAATATACTCTCTTAAACATGTATAATTCAATAACTAGGCTTACAACCATGTTTAACAAGCCAAATCACAATTTGGGGAAAATCCCCTTCCAAGCATCTTTGTCATTTAAGCTCAATACACGTAACCGATTCATATAGCAAAGTTTAATATACTCTATTAAGCATATAAAACATAGTAATCAAGCTCACATCATCTATTTGCAAGCTAGAACAAAATTAGGGCAAAGCACCCTCCAAGTATCTCAACCAAATCCACATCAATACTCATGGATAATCAACACAACTAAGTTCAATAGACTCCACTAAACATGTATAACACAATAATTAGGCTTACCATCATGTTTAACAAGCCCAAACACAATTTGGGGAAAATCCCCTTCCAAGTATCTTTGTCATTCAAGCTCAATACATATGAACAATTCATATAGCAAAGTTTAATAGACTAATTGGCATATGAATTTCATAAAAATCAAGTCTCACATAGGTTCACCCATCTCTAACAATAATTTGAAACCTAGGGTTCATGAGTTTCTACAAACCCTAACAATGGCATCCATTGACCTCACATAGCATAAATGGTTGTTTCCCTAGGGTCAATGGAGCCTAAAAATCAAAGGAAGAGAGGTAGAAACTTACTTGTGTTCAGCCCCCTTCAAGGTTGAATCCCGAAATCCATCATGTTGGGGGTTGTTCTCTTCAATCCCTTCTTCAAAACTATGGTGTACCTTGAGAAATGAAGCTCCCAAGCTATGTCCTTCAAGATGGAACCCTCAAGAACCCTAGAATTTGACCTCTCAAGCTCTCAAATGTGCCTCCCACGTTTTTTGAGGAGTGAAGGCAGAAACACAAAGGCTGGGGCTGAAATCTGTGGCTGATAAGAACTAGAGAGTAAGTTGGGTTTAGATTTAAGTGGGTGGATTAATTCCCCTAATTAATCCACTAATCAACCCCTAAAACCTCTAATAGATGTTTAGGACAAGCCTTAGGCTAAGTAGAAGGGTTTAGGTTAAGTTTAAATTGGGTTTGGTTGGGTACAAGTCGGACAAGGCAGAAAAATTGCAAAATCCCGTAATCTGCCCCAGGACCCCTTGCGGTCGCATGGGCATGTGGTAATGCGAGCGCATCACCCAGCTTTCAGCATTCCAAGGTCTTTTGCTCCCTTGCTCGATCCCGGACTCTCCCGCATGCGTCCTCGAGTCCTTCCAAGCCAAAAAAGGTCTACAATTCAACCTTAATGTCCTCCAATCTATAACCAAAGGAATCAAGTCTCAAAACCCAACAAAACATGGCCAAGAACTCAGGCAGAATTCTCCCGAACGACAACCGTAAAAGTCAAACTGAGAAGGGTTATCGCTAGAATCAAACTAGCAACCAAACCGTCGATGCAACTAGCATCTAACCAACATCCAAGGCATGTAAATGATGTTTTAAATGCCCTCTAACAATTATCCATGAAGTTACAACATAAATCACAAACCCGAGATTCCACGCATCTCGTGAAAGAAAAATGCATACGTGCATCTCAAACAACGTCAACGAACATGCTATTGACTCCAAACATATACGGGAGCTAAATGAACATATTTATGATGATAATAAACATATGAATCCATGCATATCACAAGCAAGCCATAAATCAGGGTTTTACATGTGCTAAGCACACTATTTAAACCCCCATTCGCCATCGTTTCTTTACCCACATTAACTTAACCCTAAAAGCCTATACACTTTTAGCCTACCCTTTGAGAGAGTAGGATTGGGTGGGAAATTGATTTCAGGTGGACCACTTCTTTTCAGTTAGGCTATTTTTCAAAAGGCTTCTTCTTTCCGTCGTCGAAAACAAATATATATATATATATATATATATATATATATATCATGTGTCGACGAAAAATGAAACGGAAGAAGAAGAGGATAAACAAAAGATTCAAATGAAAGCATAGCTTTCAAGAGAAAATATGTTAGAAAAATTCTGCTGATTAGAATAGTGATATTTTTAGAAGAATATATTGCCCAAAACAAGTTTGGGGGAAGAAGAAAAGTGAAAAGTAACACAAAGCACCCCTCCACTTGTGGTCTTTGCAGGTCCTAGCCTAAATAGGGAAAACTTCCTTTTGCTTGGAAGTATGAGGGATAAAGGGTAGTCTTACTCTCTCACTTTGAATTCCAATCCCTTTTCATCAAATCCCCCAACACCTTGGCCTTACATTACAAGCTTATAAAGTCCTAATGATCTTCTTGCCAATGCTTATGTTGTTTTTACTGTCAAGTGAGTAACATGAAATTGATCACACACTTCATAATCATTATTATTCACCTTAAAGCTCACTGTGTTAGCATAATCTTAGCTATTACAAGTCATTGGGATAGGAGAGCATTGTATGTCATACATAGAAGTGCATGGGATGGATGTATAAATCTTTTGAATCCTTGGGACCTTTTCTGTCTGTAACTGACCGGGTTAGGATGGTAGATCTCATACTTTTTAATGCATGATTTTCTATAAAACTGTGATTTTCATATGAATGTAGTGTTTAGCTCAATAAAACTGTTTTAGTTAAGATATTCTTTAAGACTGGTGATCACACACACACGGAGAAATTAAAAGTAGTAGCAGTATTAAAAAAAGACTAGTTGGTTTTATATGACTAAGCCTGCATATATGTGGTGAGCACCAAACTGAGATTACATGCATGCCATACACTTATAACTTGAGGATGAAACCAAAAAGATTTTATGTTTTAATTATGTTTTATTTGTAGTTTTATTTTAGTTTTATATTTATCTGTTTTTGTATTTTTCTGCAGAGTCGAGTCACTCGAAAGAGTCTCCTTGAGTTTGTGGGTTTATAGAGGAGTGTAAATAGTGTCACCCTCACAAAAAGATTTTAATTTTTGTTATTTATATGCTTTTGTATTTATAAGTTTATTTGTTTACTCGTGGACGAGCAAAGTTCAAGTTTGGGGGTATTTGATCGATGTATTTTATACATCGATTTTATATACTTCTATGACTTAAATTATTCTATTTCACGAGTCTTTTAAGTACTAATATATGTTTTCGGTAAGTTTTGTAAGTTTCAGGATTATTGTGAAAATACGCGAAACTCCAGGGTTTTAAGTGCAAATTACAAGGAAGAGAAAGATTGAAGAAAAATAAAGGCTCGGACACCTTGCGACCGCAAGGGTAGGCGACGGTCCTCGAAGCCGGCAATCAAAGAAATCAAAAGCCACCCACACCGGAGACCTTGTGGGCGCAAGGTATCCAGCACCTTGCGACCGCAAGGTAGGCAGAATGCGACCTTTTCGGATTTTCACACAGTCATTCGATCCAATCACAACTCCCGAGTATATATAGAAGTCAGATGCCGAGCCTAAGCATAAGGAGGACGGCTGGAAGCTCTCTTTACATAGATTTTAGGTAGTTTTAGATTGTATAACATAGTTAGGTTTTGTAATTTCAAGTATTGAAGATCAAATCATGTCTCCCATCATCTTCATGTGCTGTTCATCGTCTATGATGAACTAAATCATCCCTAATCTAGGAGGTGGGAGGTAACTTGTATCGAATTTATGTTTTGATTCATATATATATGTCTATTCAATGCTTGTTGATTGTGTTGTTTATCAATCCCTATATTATTTTGCTTTGAACAAATGAATGTAATCGCAAATAATAAAGGCTTAGAGGTGCGGATAACTGCATGACCAAGTGCATATGTCGTACACTGGCTCACCAACACAATAAATTGGACCTATCGATGCACGAGAGTGATAAGTTAGGACCAGGTTCTTACATGATCTAGGTGACAGATAGATCATAAATCTAGGTGACAGCTAGATTGATAGTTCCTGTGCTTAGGATATAGAATGGGTGAATTTTGCGGGGATGGAGACTGAACCAATTGTTCAACAGTCTATATCTATTTTTAGTGAACGAACCCAAGACATTGAATGACATTATTATGAATTGGACATAAAGGAGATATAAGTGAAACCCAGAATCCTAGATTTCCACTCACCATAAGATCTTCATATCTGTTATTATTGTCTAATTAGTTAAACATCTATAACTAGTAGATTAGAGTAGAATTAAACATAAAAACCCCCTTAGGTTAATAATTTGCTATCTATAAATCGCACTGTTCGTGATCACTTGTCTCTGTGGGTTCGACCCTTGCTTCCGAGTCTATTCTATAATAGTCTTGTCCACTTGCAAGGAAATAGATAAAATAAAACATCGATCAGCAACCATGCAAAGTAAACTAAGTAAACATGCTCACAATCAACAAGAAAGCATGAAGGCAAGCACACAATGCACATGCAAGAATCCGTGGTGTTACAAATGTAACCCTCTTACTAAAGCAATCAACCAAAGCATGATAAGCGCATAACCAGTCCATACCAAGTATCACATCAAAATCACAAAGTGGCAACACTACCAGATCCGCATGCAAGACATGTTCATCCACAAGTACATCGCATGCTTTATAAACTTCCGAAGCCAATAAACTTTCCCCAAGCGGGGTAGAAACGTCAAGCACGTAAGGCAAAGACTGAGGCAATACTCTCAAATGGTCAACAAAATGTGATGTAACATACGAATGTGATGATCCTGGATCTATAAGTACTCGTGCTTCACTATCAAAGATAGAAATGGTACCTCCAATAATTGCGGTCGACTCAGGTACTCCTCTCTGGTCTAAAGCAAATACACGTCCCTGCACCTTTGCTTTCCCATCACTATCTCTCTTAGCCCCAACAGTAGGCTGGCTCGATCCTCCTGGCTGATTACCCTTCAACTTATGGCAGTTCCTCTTCACGTGCCCCGTAGCTCCACAGTAGTAGCACTCCATCGGTGCCCCACTCTTCTTCCAACATTTATCTTCCGTGTGCCCCGTCTTCGAACAATAGGAGCATACCACTATCATGCCACGATCTCCCTGACTCGGTGTAGAAGCAGCTCCTCTACCACCTGACTGATTTCTCGCCTGCCCTTCAAGATTAAATTTTCCATTTCCCTTCCTACGATCATTGTGCCCATGAAAATTCCCTCGATTACCTGATCCATTTCCTCGCCCTGAAGACTGTCTAGGCTATGAAGAAAAACCCGAATTACCCATGACACGATGTTCCTCGATGTCCCTCTTAATCGCATAGGCTCTATCCACTGCCTTCCTATAATCCACGAACTGATGAGACAACAGATGTCTCCTATACTCCGTCTTCAAGCCCTTCACAAATTTCTGTGTTCTCTTCGCCTCATCCGGAATCAAATGAGTGCAATAGCGTGCTAGCTCCGTGAACCTCGCTGAATACTGCGATATAGACATACCTCCCTGCACTAGGTCAAGGAACTCCTTCTCCCTTCTCTCCCGAACAACCTCCGGCACATATGAAGCTCTAAATTCCCAAACAAAGTTAGGCCATGTGTGGGGAATCCTCAGCATGTCCCAACTCTCTCTTAGCACTTGCCACCAGTGCTCCGTAGCGCCCTCTAGCTTAAACACTGCTAGTACCACCTTCTGCTCATCGTCACACCTCAACGGTGCAAATATCTTCTCTAGATGCTCGATCCACAACTCAGCCTTCGAAGCATCCGGTTCCCCATCGAATTGTCTTGGTTTCAGCTTTGCAAACTTCTCAAGCATCGAATCCCCGTGGTGTCTCGCATCCTGTACCGGTACTCCAACCTGCGGTGCTGGCTGCGGCTGTGAGAACCCAAACCCATTTCGTGTTTGTCATCATTATATCATGTTTATAATATGTCTTGACATATTTGAGACTTCATTTCATTCATGTCTTGTTGGCATTGAGTTGGTTGAGATCATAATAGAGTAATGGTCTTCCATGCGTTGCATGCCTTGTTGTTGTTGTTGTTTCGGGTGTTCGTATTAACGTGTTATCACCTTATTAAGTCTCATGAGAATCTTAGTACTTTGCATCTAAGGTTAATTATGTTCATCTTAGTTGTTGTGTTCTTGGTTGGGAGTTTAGAAGCTTCGTTGCTTCGTTTGTGTTTTGCGGTTTTACATCATTGCTTGTATTGCCTTCATTTCGTCTCGAGAGAAGTTCGGTTGAGTTCTAGGCCTTGAATACAAGCTATAACCATGATTAAACAAGCCTAATACATGTTCATTCTATCCTAGATTAAGTTGGGATTGACTCGTGTTTGATTCGTTGGCCGTTTGTGGAGTGGTTCCAGCCATGTTCTAACTTGTTTCGGATGTGTTTCGGGTGATGTTCGGGCCTGTTCCGATTGTGTTTTGAGTGTTGGTTTACCCCCCTTGAATTTCTTGGGTTGTTTGGGGTTGATTCTAGGCCAAATTTGAAGGCTTTTCAACCTGGAGACCTTGCTATCGCAAGGTGGTTTGGTCTTGCCCTCGCATAGGAGGCAGCAACTTGTGGATGCAAAGTTCTGGAGACCTTGCGGAGGCAAGGTGGAGATGACCTTGCGACCGCAAGGTCATCAGTACTTCACTTACGGGATTTTTGTTTAAGTTTTGGTTGAAGACCACTTAGCCCTTGCCCCTTGGCCGCCCTTGGAGACTTAAGCCCTCATTGTTGACTTAGTCCAAGCCTCCTAAGCCCTTGGATGAGATCTATCAATGGCTAGCAAGCCATTTAACCCCCTACACTTGGATTGAGGTTTAGTTTGAGGTATATAAGCCTTTGTTCAGCCATTGTTGACCACAAAGCTCCATTGTTGGCTGAACATATCTCCATTTTCGTCCTTGGGAAGAAGCCCAACTTGAGAGACCATTTCCCGGAGATCCGGTGGTCCGATTGAAGAGCCGAAACCGCCAAATCGAAGAGCTTGATCTTCTCTTCTACAATCCTCTCTTTAATCAACCTTTCATCCATTAATCATAGGACTAAGGTGAGTGACAATTCCCTGAGATTTCCATGTTAAATAAAATAGCATGACCCCTTCATTATAGTTGTTCTATTAGTGATTGTGAACATCTTTTGTGAAGACAAATCCTTCAATTCAACATATAAAATATGTGTATGATTTTATGAAATCTCTATGAAGTTATGATTTTGACATTTATTAAAGCATGAATGTTGTTTGTATTAAGCTTGGGAATAACTCTTGTGAAAGAATTCGGTTCAATTCAAGGTTTAACAAAATCGCCGAAACTAGGGTTTGAAACTCGAGATTGTGCTTAAGGCTAGTTTAAGAACATGAACGGCTTAGCTATCAAGTTCTAAATGAGCGGAGAACCTAGAAAAGGGCAATGTGATACATATAGTATCAATACTCTTCTTGGTTGAAATGTAGCAAAACTCACCGGAGTTGAAATTAGGGAGTTATGAACAATAACGACTCCACAATCAATCCCTACGATGAATGTAGTTCGTTAGACTAATGAATTAGCTTACGATACTTTGAGATGGATTGATGAGTATGCCTTGATGTATGTGTGCTTGTAAGACTCAATTGAGTTCTTAGGCGGTTTATGTGATCGTGTGGAGTAAATGCATGATTGAGAGCATGTTGTGGAATAATGTATCTATTTGACATGTTGAATTCGCTCTTGTCGAATTCTTGTGTGATTCCTTAAATGAGTAAACAACTACTTGTTGAATAAGTTCGCTCTTGTCGAACTTGTTCCTTATTTGAGATTATATGACGAGTAAACATCTACTTGGCATTGCATGAGTCCAGCTGGCATATTTGATTGAGTCGTTGGTGTGACAATGCATCGCCGTCACGAGTTATGGGACTCATGATAGTGATGGGTTGTTATACCGGGTTTTTATCACACACGCCTCCACTGTTGGCCACAGTGGGGAAGTAGCCCCTTTGCTGTAACCAAGAGAGCACATTGGCAAGTCTAATAACCGAGTAGAGAGCTCGGTACCCGAGTAGAGAACTCGGTACTTTGATACACTCATCACGGGTATCATTGGCACGAATGTTAACGCTGTGTATTGCAGGAGCTACGTAGCGGCACCGGTTCCATAACATATCCTCCTTATATGTGATTTACTTTATAGCACTTATGTGAAACAATGTGCTACCATGGATATGTGATTTAAGTGTTTATTAAATGAACGCTTTGATTGACTTGATATTAAAAATGATATCTTGATATGTATGCCGCATGATGCCATGACATGCATAATTGTTAACTCACAAAGTCTTTATGACTTACCCCATCCCTTTTACTGCTTTAGATCCGAGCCGTTCAGGTACCGCTCGTTGAGGTGTAGCAGGATTCTCGCTTGTCCGTGACCGCACGCGACGAGGTTGTGGTTTTTAGATGTCCTTATTTTGTTCTCTTTTGTAAGGACGTTGGGTCTAGCAAGTCATTTAGACTTTGCTTGGGAATTTGGTTTATTTGGATTTATGTCTATACTTGTAGTTCATGTATCCTATTTTTGAGTGCCGGCGCATGTACGCCGAGCCTTGTATAGCTGTATTATGGTTCATCTGTTTTGAAAACTTCCGTTGGGCATTACTTTAGCTCTTATTTAATTATGTTGTTCTCCGGCATGTTATAGCCGTCGAGGTATATTTGCATGAACTGCGTAGTGTTGGGTTCCGGTAGTAAAGTCGCCGATGAATTGATATACTTGTCTTAAATTGCTATATCAGGTTTAAAAAGTTTTAAAAATTTCCGGCCTTTTGGTGCCGAGTCGCGCTTCATCTGAAATGTTGCGTCACGTCGTTTTCTACAATTGAGACTTTGCTTGTATTGTTGTCCTATTTGGACGACTTGACTTGTGATTCCATCTCGGTCGGGTCGTCGCCACAGGCGTCGTGGTCTGGCGGTGGTTCGGCCCTACCAAAGACCCTCTGATTCATCTCGTTCATCATTGTAGCCATCGCTTCGAACTGCTCCTCTGGCGTCCGAAGTGGAGGAACCTCTGGCTGGTGGTTCTCATTAGTCTCCCTACCAACATTTGTGCCTCTACCGGCACTACCTCCGGTGCTAGTACCAGCTCTAGTGTCAACCATTTTAACCTACAAGAACACTCTTCGTTAAGATAGAACTATCACACAAAACCAACCCCCTAAGCCAAGGAACCTATCCCGGCAAATAGCTAATTTATAACATAAGCTCTGATACCAACTGTGACGACCCGACCCGGATCCCAAGACGAGACCCCGAGGTCGTGCCGCTTCAAAAAAGGCACATAACAAAAACAAGTAGCAAATAGTGGGTAAGGCCATAACGGCGGTACGCCAAAAACTTTAACACATGCGGAAGCGTATAATAATTAAACAGTGGCGCCCGAGCTAACAAGCTCAAACTAACACAACCTTAGAGATAATGAATCTCTTGTTCAAAAAATAAAATCATGTGACGCAACAATAGGCACATATAACAATTTATAGCAATTATATATCAAGTCATCGGCGACGCTACGGCCAGAACCCAATATTAAACTAAGTCTACAACTCTAGTCTAATATGCTTAACGGCTAAAACATGCCGGATATAACAAACATAATAAACAAACCAATATATGGTTAAAACAACTAAAGCATGAGCATCATAAAATACATAAGGCACGACTAACATATGTCGGCTCTCAAAACATTAAGTACTAATAAACATAAGTACTAATAATTAAACACACAAGTCTTGCTACACCACATAAAGTTGATATAGCTTTATGTTCCCGTCGTCCTTGCCAAAATAAAAATGTACTAAAATTAACAAGGTAGCAACCTCGTCACAAGCTTCACCAACGTATCTTGATAATCACTTCGAACCACTTGCACGGCTCGGATCTAGGGAAAACAATCAAAACAAATAGGAGTAAGTCATAAAGACTTAGCAAGTTACTAACATAACTTCTTGTCATGGCATCATGCTTAACAATAATAATTCATGTTATTGCATAATATACATTTTATAAATGATCATGTCAAGGCATTCATACTTAACAATCTTGAATATCATGTTATCAACAAGTATAACATTTCATTAATTCAATCAACCATCATTTCATATCATATCATATTCACGTAGCACATTATTCACATATAAGCACTCGTGAGTCAATTCATACAAAAGGGAGGTGATATCGTTACCCTTTTTCCGCGCATGTCGCTCCTGCAAAAACATGTGCAAAACCTTTATGTGTCCTCGATATCCATTTCGTGGATATCGACGTCCCCGAGACATTTCCCCGCTCGAGTTCCGATAGTTATCAAAGTCATGTTTCCATACTACAACTAAGATCAACTACTTCCCTACCGTGGCGATCGATAGAGGGGTGTGTGCGATCCGGCGCGGCGATCCATCAAAATCACGAATCTCACAATTCATGAAGATGATGCATCGTCCTGCCCCAAAGACTCAACAAACCGACTCCAGCTGGACTCAAACTTCAAGCACACATAATTCATATTCATATGCTCAAATAAGTAGGCAGGTACTCTACAATCATCTAGTCATGCTTTTAATTCACAACTAGCACATAATCACATTAGAGATAAATCAAGACTCTAATCATCAAGTGTTCTTCATACACTTTAAAATGCTTGGAGGCTTAACCTCCATTAATACTACCCCAAAATTCGTAGGACTTAGGCATATTACTCCTTAATGTCATACTAACCCAATGGTCAACTCCGTTGAGTCATAATCAAACTTTCAAAATTAGGGTATAGAAGCCATTGGCCTCAATACTCTCCTATGTCCATACTAACGTAATTAAATAGGTTACTAAGGTCATTAAACCCATAAAACCCCAATCAAACAATCAAGTATGAAACATAGAATCAAAGTCACAAACTAGGCATATACATTCTTGTCATTTCATCAAATATGCACCCAACACTTAAACAACAAGGTAGGGTGATTTATCATACATTACCACACATAAATAACATCAAAAACATGGTTTATAACCTGTTTATAATCTGATCATACAACCAAAAATATAACATTTAGCATATACGTGAACATAGCATCTCTACAAGCCTAACTATTTCACCGAACATGCTCCCAATGCTTAAACAACAAAGTAGGGTGATTTATCATACATTATCAGTTTTCACACATAAATAACATCCTAAACATGGTTTATAACCTGTTTATAATCTGATCATACAACTAAAAATGTAGCATTTAGCATATACGTGAACATAGCATCTCAACAAGTCTAACTATTTCATCAAACATGCTCCCAATGCTTAAACAACAAAGTAGGGTGATTTATCATACATTATCACACATAAATAACATCCTAAACATGGTTTATAACTTGTTTATAATCTGATCATACAACTAAAAATGTAGCATTTAACATGTACGTGAACATAGCATCTCTACAAGCCTAACTATTTCATCAAACATGCTCCCAATGCTTAAACAACAAGATGGAATGATTTATCATGCATTACTACACCTAAATGACATCATAATCATGGTTTATAATATGTTTACAATCTGTTCATACAACCAAAATTCATCATATAGCATACTCTAGAACATGGCATCTCTACAAAGTCCTAAGTGCTCTCATTGACCTCATATAGCAAGATTGTTTTCCCTAGGGTCAATGAGGCTAAAATAAATAAGAAGAGATGTTGAAACTCACCTTAAACAAGCCCTACAAGTTGTACAAAACGTCCATGCAAGGGTGGTTATGTGTTCTCCTTGCCCTCCTCTTCACTTCTACGGTTCGGTTTTGGAAATGGCTTCTTCAAGAGTTCGCCACCATTGATGAACACTCAAGAAGCTTTAAGAACTCTCTATAACTTGAATAAACTGATCAGCCACGAATTTGGAAGATGAAGACTGATTAGGATAGCTTAGTGGAGGTATTTGGTCACACAATGGCTGAAGTGGGGTGGGGGAAGGTGTCCAATGCATGGCTTTGCATGTTGGAGGTATTTCTTTGCCAAGTGTTGTACATGCATCCAAATCACCCAAAACTTGTCAAGCATGCAAGGGAGGATACTTAGGACGAACTAGGGTGGTTTAGGGTGGGTTAGGTTGGGTTTGGGTAGGGTTTAGTTGGTCAAATGTTGACAAATGCAGAAAATTCCCGTAATCTGGAAATCCTTCAATGCGGTCGCATGGTTCTAGAACCATGCGAGCGCTTCCTCCTGAAATCCCACTATTCCCAATTTTGCTTCCTTGCTCGGTTTAGGTCTCGCCCGCATGCAACCTCAAGTCCTCCAATGCACAAAATGGCCTAGAATTCAACCTTAAAGACCTCTAAAACATAACCAAGGCAAATCAAAGTTCAAACCTCAATCAAACATGGCTAAGAACTCAGATAGAACACTCCCGAACAACAACCGAAAAGGTCAAACGAAGAAGGGTTAACCCTAGAATCAAACTAGCAACCAAACCGTCGATGCAACTAGCATTCAACCAACATCTAAAGCGTGTTAATGATGTTATGAGTGGTCTCTAATATTTAACCATGTGTTTACAACATAAAACACAAACCCGAGTTCCAAAGCATCTCGTGAAGGAAAGGTGCATACGAGCATCCCAAACGATGTCAATGAACATGCTATCAACTTTAAACATGTAAGTGAGCTAAGTTAACATACTAATGATGATTATGAATGTATGAACTCATGCAATAAACACGTAAGCAATAAACTAGGGTTTTACAATTAAGCCTAATACATTTGATAAAAGTATTAGTGTTATATGCTTGCATAGTAGATTAATATACTATGTACATGATATTGATTGCCATACCAATTTGTGAATATATTATATGTGCATGAGACCATGATAAAGAATGCTTTTATGTGATTTACAAACACCCTGCATCGTATACGATGAAATCTTTTGAAGTTACTTCAGAGGGCCCCTGACTTGATTATCAAGAGGTCTTCGTCGGAGAACTAGAATGGTATGATATAAGATAGGAATTGACTGAACCCGTTACCAAATGGAATGGAATTGAAAATGGTGTCTTGTCCTACTTGTGCAAATATGTGCAATTTGTGTATGAAATTCATGCTATGAGTATGATATCTTGATGTATGTTGTCTTCAAGTCCATATTGTTTTGGAACGATGAAATTTGCAATGCTTCCTTAGCAGAGCAATCCTTAAATGTGTAACTTGAGTATGACCCTAAGGATTTGAGATATAATCGAAGTAATATGTTAAGCCCAGAGAACTTTTGTTTTTGAGAATTTGTTAGTTTTAATGAAATTATTGCACATGAATATGATTTTGTGTTATGCAATATGATTTTCTTTCTTACTTTTGATTGAGAGGCGTTAAATCTCGACATCCACGTTTGAACGGGTTAACGGAGGTTGCTCCTATGTTGTTTTAACCCGTCAAGAGTCAAGAATGACTCGACTTTAGAATTGATTGGAGTTGATATTTGAGTATTTATCCCTCACGTGCTATGGGGCACACCAAGGTGGTCGTCTCGACTTCATTCGTAGGCCAGAGTATTGAACTTTTGGTTGTTGTAGGATTGTGAATTTGAGGACGAATTCTTTTAAGGTGGTGAGGATGTAAGACCCTGAACCTTCGTGTATTTGACCTTCTCGTTTTGCGTGCCATTTAACCGTAACCTCACTTACTTGACTTGAGGGGAGAACCTTGTTATGTGTAGATAGTCTATCTAGAAGCCAATAAATTAGTTCTATATGTTCCATAGACTTTAACTTGTTAAAGTTACAAGTCGTAAATTGACGTTGTTCGTTACTTGACTCGGTTAAGAGTTCACTCACGTAATTCTTCCCTGTGACCTCGGTTATACCCTAGGTCATTCCTCCATTGTCTTGAGGTTTAGTTGAGCTTCCTAAGGCCTTAGTACACATTATTGTTCTTAATTGTGTTGACTTTGCCCTTTGTGTACTTCACTTTAAGTGTTGGACCTTCTTAGCCTTGTTGTAGACTTGCATCCTTGTTCAAACCTAACCACCGAACATCTTGGGAAACATTCAGCCAGCCAAACAGAACATCCTGGGAGATGTTCGGCCAGCCCAATCAAACATCTTGGGAGATGTTCAGCTAGCTCACCCGAACCGTTATCCCGACATCGGCTTTGTGCTGGTTTGACTTTTGACGTGAAATTCCTATCCTACCCTTATTTAACCCTTGCCCCTTCGCCAATTTGAGGGTATTTTAGTCCTTAAACCCCCTTATAACCCCTAATACCCCTTCCCTTTCTTTATTTGTGGCCGTCTTCAGCCAAGAAAGAGAGAGAGAGATAGTGCGTGCGATTGAGTGTGAGATTAGTGTCGCACCCTAGACATTCATATGCTTGACTTCATGTATTCATATTGTTTGTGAGCATGTTTACTTAGTCTAAATGTGTTCTAGAATCATTTATAAGGCATTAATGATGCTCTTAACATGCTTAGAATCTTATTTGCATGCTTGTTGAATCATTGGTTTGATTGCTCGTTTAGTTCTCCTTCTTTCCCTCCTTCTTTTGGATTGTTCGAGTGTTGTTTGAGGGTGTTTGGGGTGAGTTTTAGACTCACTTTGAATGAGGTTTAAGCCTCATTGATTTTGGCTAAGTGTTTGGGGGTCTTTTAGGATACCTTTTAAGCCATTTTTGGGTTTGTCGGGCTTGCGGTCGCAAGAGGAAAAGGCCTTGCCTTCGTAAGGTGTCCAGAAGATTGAGGTTGGAAGGCCAGAGAGGATGCGGCCGCATGCTTGCAAGCCATGTGACCGCATGGTACTCCGATGTTGTTTTACTCTGTTTTGATTATTTGATGAATTGGTGTATTCAAACCCTATCAAGACCCTTCCTAAACCTAACCTAAACCTCCCTAACCCACCTTACTACTAACCTAACCTTCTTACATTATTATTAAGTGGGATTAAGTTAGATATTTAGTGGATTAAGAGAGCCCAAACCAGATTTTAAGTAACCACATTATAGTGACACTTGCCCCACTAGCATTTTGACCACTCTAACACCATAAATCAACCATTTGTGACCTCATTTCACTCCCTCACTCTCCAAAAATGGTATTGCTCTCTCCCAAGGTTCCTCCATGAGTTCTTGAAGGTTCCTCCATTGTCTTCCATGATTCCTTCCTCCATTGTTCAAGCCAACTCCATAGAAGTAAAGAGCTTGAAGAGTAGAGCATTTCCAACTGAATAGTTTCCCCATTTGATTTCTTGTGTATAGCTTACAAGTAAGTTACTCTTCTTCTTCTTGGTTTTAGTACTCATTGATCCTAAGGAAACAAAACCTATGATTTTTGAGGTCAATGAGTACACATACTTGCTTTGTATGCCTTCATCTTGTGATTTTAACATGTGAACTTATTAGGAGCATGTGTAGGATGATTTTATGATTATTGAAGCATGTTATTATCCTTCATCTCATGTATCTAGGATTGTGAGCATGTTAGAAGTAATGCCTACATGTTTATTAGATATGGTGTTAAGTGAAAGTATCCTATATGTGGCTTACTTGGTAAAATGGTGAATTGTTATGTGTTGTAGCTTATGTTTGAACTCTATAGTGAAGAGGGATCACATTGTAGTATTTTGGTATACTCATAACCTTGTTGGACTTAGTAATGAACTAAGGATGGTTTGAGAAGCACATAGCTTCAAATCCCCAAAATTAGGAATGTGTAGTAAAGACTCAACGGAGTCGACTCTAAGGAAGTTTGGAACACTACTTTTAATCCCTACAAAGTTTGGACACCGTTTGGCCACGTTTACTTAATTATAAGTTGAGCCTCTTTAAGTGCAATTAAGTTTGTTGTGATTGTTGGGTTTTGAGCAATTAATTGCCTTGTCATGATTTATGGTAGAGATTAATAGCCTACTTGATCGGATGAGTTCGCTCTTGTCGAATTCGATCCTTATTTGTTTATGACGAGTAAATATCTACTTGTGCATCACATTGAGTCCAGCTGGCATTATTTGGTTTGTTTTATACGTCATGGTGGGACGATGCATCACCTCCACGAATTGTGAGATTCGTGTTCGCTATGGATCGCCGCACCTGGGACCTCACACACGCCTCCACTGTGGGCCGTAGTAGGGAAGTAACCCCTTTGCCGTATCAATACGTGCCGCATTGGCTTGCTATTTAAATCGAGGCGGTTCTCGATACAAGTTGATGCATTCACAAAAAAACATCGATGACACGAACCAGTTAACACATTTTATTGCAGGAACTACGTAGCGGCCGGGCCTATATCATATCCTACTTGTATGATTTATTTTCCGTACTTATGTGAATAATGTGCTAAGTGCTATATGATGAGCATGTACTATAATTGTGATAAATGTTATGCAATGACATGATCATGCATTTTTAGTAACTTACTAAGTCTTTATGACTTACCCTATTTGTTTGTTTTGTTTTCCTTAGATCTGAACCAAAGAGAAGGTCCTCGCTAGATTTATTGTATTCGAGCTAGATAGCTAGTGAGCTTAGAGGTTGTACTTCTGAGACTATGTATAGTTAGTCTTTTATTTTGGCAACGACGATAGGAAGCAAGTCACTTAGACTTGACTTGGGTTTTTGTTTTGTTGTATAACTCTTAGTTATGCTAGACTTATAATCTTTTATACGCCGACTTCTATGTTGAGCTTGTTTATATGTTATGGTTCACTACAGCTTATACCACTTATTACTCTTTGAAAGTATTATTGTTGTCGTTATCTCTGGCATGTTGTGGCCGTTGAGGTTATTATATGCATGTGTTATAATTGTAGGAGTAGTTGTTGGGTTCCGACTGTAACGTCGCCGAAGAATTGTTTACTTTATGTTCTTTTCCGGCCAAGTGTAGCCGAGTTGTTATTCGTATGCGATGTTGCGCCATGTGAAATTTTATATTCCTACTTGCGCATGCTTACTTGTGTATATTTGGGCGGCCTGACTTGGGATTCCACATTGGAATCCGGGTCGGGGTGGCACAATTAGTGTGTGTTTCGTCGATTCCCGGAGTTCTTGCCATCCGTTTGACGATCCGAGACCACCATCGTGAAGCCCTCACCGAGTAGATCATTTCCCCTCGGTTTGTTTTCTCCTTCCTAGTTGTTTGTGACTCGATTAAGGTACGTTACCTAAACCCTAGTTTCTCTTTCTAACTTAATATTGATGTTAGGTTGTTAGAGACTTGTTCATCGTGATTTATCGTTGTTTTACATGTTGAAATTATATTTTATTGGTGGATATCAATATATGTTAGTTAGGGTTTGAATCCAAATGATATTTATTGGGTATATTGGAATTGTTATAGTTTAGGATTCATTGTTATAGGGTTTAGAAACCCGGATGAATTGTGAATCCTGAATTTATGCCTTGACCTAGAATTTGAGACCTTGTAATTTGACCCAAATGGAGTCAATTAATTATAAATGTTGTGATTTGAGCCCTAGTATAAATTCCTATGACCTTTCATGCTCGTTGGGTCGCAATTTTGAGAACTCGATAATTCATCGATAAGACCAACTTGGTGTTTTGGTATTGGTTTAGGGCTTAAGACTCTAATCGAAGTCCTTGGATAACGTTAAATGTGAATTTATCGCTAGTCGTTGGATTGAGGATGCTCGGGTCACAAATGTGTGATTCGATTAAAGGACGTTTGAAATAGTCAAATTATGACCTAAGATTATTGATATTTTGTGTACTTCAAATGAAGTCCTATGTCTTGTAAGAGTGCAATCTAGACTGTAGTGAACTTAAAATTGAAATTGGAGTTTAATATGATAGGAATCCCAACTCACGAGAGTCGTCTTGTGAGCATTTTTTTTTTAAATTTTGTTTTTATATTATAATATCTTTTTTTTCTTTTTTTTTTTAATGCCTTGAAAGGCTACAATTATATATATATATGATGCCTTTGGTGTGGCTCGAACAAATGGTGCCTCTGGTGAGACTTTGAACACCCGACCTCTCGGTAGAGAGTAGTTAAGTCTCAGGGTGCGTCTGGTAGGGCTTGAATACTCAACCTCTCTGTTAAGATAAGTGAGTAGCTAAATGGGGCCTTTGGATAAGGCTTTAACAACAACGATACCTCTGAAGAGGCTTGAACACCCGACCTCTCTACTGAGAGTTGTAAAGTCCAGGGTGTCTCTAGTGAGACTCGAACACCCAACCTCTCCGTTAAGAGAAGTGAG
Organism: Codonopsis lanceolata; assembly: GCA_013146195.2. Classification (NCBI taxonomy): domain Eukaryota; kingdom Viridiplantae; phylum Streptophyta; class Magnoliopsida; order Asterales; family Campanulaceae; genus Codonopsis; species Codonopsis lanceolata. The sequence continues at coordinate 142,032,895 of CM028379.1, read as the reverse complement.
CAGTACCAATTGAGTTAAAACTCGTTGGTCGTCTTGTGAGCATGAACCCACCTTGACTCGCTATAAATCTTTCTTGAGAATCTTGTCAACATCTTTAGGAATCCACGATGGTGAATTAGAGAATTCGTCTACGGGGTGATTTGGAATTGGGATGTTATATACCTTAGCACTCTACATTTAGAGTCTACTAAAATGTTGCGAAGAGAACTAAGTTATTTTCTAAGACACACTTGTATTGCCTCGGTCTTGCAAATTAGTATCGACCGGGCACCTTAATTAGTTTTGACTGCATCCTATGAGTTTATCCTTTGAGTGTATTTCATGGCCCTTATCGTTTAGAGAACTTCAATAGAGTGTCGTAGTGTTACAACATGGTCTATGTTTGACCCTCAAGGACTAGAAGGTGGAAAGAATAGCTTGTGACGTTATTGCTTGGTAAACCTAGACAATCTAGGTAGCCTCGAGGATTATGTGAATTGTGAGTATTAAGTTATAAACTTAGCTTGTATTGTGCTAGAAATAACCTTCCATGTCTATTTCAATATTATGACTTATAAGACGTAATTATATCAAGTCTTGACAATATAAATTCCTACTTCTAATTTACATTGTGATATGAGAAAGCTTGACCATGATCCTTGTTAATGATTGAATTCTTCTAACTTGTTTTACGAATATGATTTAATTAGCATATTTCATATTGTGAGTGCCCCGTTTTTAACCGAATCCGCGCCACTGAAAGGCGGGGTGGTTTTGAAACATTAAAGTGTGTGGAATACGCTCGGCCTCAATTGTGGACTCAAAATATGTATAACAGAGTCACCATCTTTATTTTTAGGAGAAACAAAGAAAAACCAAACATACCAGATTATATGGGTTCGGGGGCTAAGTTATGAGTTAGGAAGGAGTTAGGCACCCAACTCGCCCTTTCGGTCTCACAATGAGTTTATCAATATGCTTGTTTTATTTTACGCACTTTGGCTAAAAAAACATTTATATATAAAAAGGAATTAAAAAGAGATTATTTTACATTTATTAAAGAAAAGAAAACATGATTACAACTGAAAGAATACAACTTAGAGAATAATTATAACATTTTTACAAGCTATTTTAGGAATAAAACATTTATACTAATAACAAACATTATTTACATTACACATAAAAGTATGAAAGAAACTTATTAACTAATAACAAACATAACCATTTCTATATTTAATGTATGTGCAGAAAAGAAACTAATTAAACTGCAATAGATAATAACTACTTTACATTAAAATAAAGACATAAAAGAAATTAATTAAAATAAAAGGAAAATAAAACTATTATTACATCTAAATAAAAGATAGAGAAGAAACTAATTAAACAGAAAGGAAATATAACTATTATGACATTTAAAGTAAGACAGAAAATAAACTAATATAATGAAAATGAAATATAACTATTATTACATTAAAGTATGAACCGAAATAAAACATAATTAGATATTTATATTTAAGTTATAGATTATAATAAATAACTACGGGGACAGAACTTACCTCCCGAAACGTGAGTGTCTGAACCCGGTATGCTTTGGCTTAAGTCCACTAGGCGGTTTACATGTGCTTCCCCTGTCCTTTTCAGAAAGGAAGTCTTTTTTTTGCTGTTGCTTTGTTGTTGCGGAGATTTTGGCAGGGTGACTGCTCCGATTAGTTACTTTTTGCCTCAGAATTCGGGCGGCATAACTACTTGCTTTTGCTGGTGTTGTTTGCTTACTTTGCATGCTTTTTGTGCTTGTTGAATCTGAAATCGGGCAGAGCAACTGCTTGCTTTTGCTCGATATTGGGTCTTGAATCGGGTAGAACAACTGCTTGCTTCGGCTGGATTTGACGTCTGGATTCGAGCAGGGCAACAGCTCTTTTTGGGATTTTGGAACCGGTGAAATAGGGTGGAAATCTAGTTGGGTAGTTAGGGTTTACTTTGGCCGGAGAGTTTTAGTGTTTGGGGGAGATTTGGCAGAGCTTCGGGGCGGGATGGGAAATAACATCGACGTTCTCTCGGGAGAACTTTCACAAACTGATGCGTGAAGTGTGTGAAATTCTAAAGCTGGGAGCCTTTATTTATAGCCGAGGATTGGGGATTCCTTAGCAACTGTCACGACCCGACCCGGATTTCAATGTGAAATCCCAAGGTCATGCCGCTGAAACTAACATAAGAAGAAGACAAGCACTTATTAAACAGTAGTGCGAGTCGAACAGTTGAGCCAAGAAGCTCTAAACATGAACAAAAAGCCATACTAAAATATGTGATTTCAAAAATCGAATTAGCGGAAGCAATAAAGAAATGAAGTCCCGAGCTATGAAGCTCAAAACTAAAGCCAAAGAATTCAAGAGAGACATTATCTCTCAAAGGGGGGAAAACAAAACTCGCATGCCGCATCATTGCAGACGCTGAACAAACCATCGGCACTCCAGGCCGGCATTTCAACAAAGAACCAACCTGATATAAAAATTACCCACGGCTGAAGCATACCGGGGTTAACCAACAACTATAACAATTTAGAATAAAGAAAAGCCCTAAAGCTACTACATGCCCGGGAGACAACTGAAATAAATACTAAAACCACGAACATGGCACGACACAACACGTCGGCCCAAGAAATAACCAATACAAATACCCAAGTATCTACCCGACCGTAAAGTCTAGATAACTTTACAAAATCGATCACACAAGAATAGCAAAGTACATAATGTCTGTGACGATGCTAAAAAGAAATAGGACTCCACAAGCTACTACTCAAAGAAGTCTGTTGCTACTAGTACCAACCACACGATCTAATCTCAATCTATCGATCAGCTACACTCTGCTACAGTCACGATCTACTCAACCTCAACGCAGCTACCAATTTACTGCAACTAGAAAATACTGTACGGAATGAGCCATAATGAGCCAGTACACTACTACAAAATACATGTAACATATAATTATGTATCATAAAAATAATCGTGGTGTCATTTTACAAATGACAGAAAACCCGTGAAGAGGCGTCATATCGTTTTTATAGTGATGCTTTGTTAGAAGGCTTGGGTTGCGTGCTTATGCAGAACAGGAAGGTTATTGCTTATGCTTCTAGGAAGTTGTCACCATATGAGCAGAATTATCCTACACACGACCTTGAGTTAGCAGCAATGATTTTCGCGATTCACAAGTGGACACATTACCTTTATGGGGCAAAGTTTTAAGTGTTCACGGATCATAAAAGTCTGAAATACCTTTTCTCACAAAAGGTGTTGAATATGAGACAAAGGCGATGGATGGAAAAGCTTAAGGATCATGATTGCACTATCTTATACCATCCGAGGAAAGCGAATGTAGTTGCAGATGCTTTGAGTATAAGATCCTACATGCCTTGTTTAATTACGGGTACTATTGTGGTTGGTCTGTTAGACCCCCATCATGTTATGGTGCACCTTTCATCTAACGAGGATCTAATCCGAGCCCTATCTCGGGTGTCTCACATGATACAAACATCTATGTATCGCTCCTTTCGTTGGACATCTGACTTCACTTTTAAGCGTGATTGCACTCGGGTTGCTGTTTGGGTTAAGCTACATCGGCTTCCCTTAAACTTTTTCAATCCGTCTTTCCTACAACGTATAGGGAACTCATTTGGCTGCTTCCTTAGGGCGGACGAGAAAACCCTAAATCTCACTAGGCCGATGTTCGCTAGGATTTGTGTTGAAGTGGAGGTTACTGCTGCTTTGCCTTCCAGAATTTGGATTGGTATTGGTAAAGATAATGGCTTTTGGCAACCGCTGGATTTTGAAGGCAACGTTAATTTTTGTACGGGTTGTGGCTTGTTAGGTCATGTAAGAGAATTTTGCCGTAAGGGCCTGCGCCGAGGGAATAATACTACTAGAGGGATGAAACAATCTGCTCCTCATGGTCCTCAGGTTAATGAAGGAATAGAAAACACAAACAAGGTAGGGACATTGCCCATAGTTTCTGTTCAAGAGCCTTGTAATCCTTCTCATGGTGGAGGCTCAGACGTTACGACTTCTCAAGTACAACAGACCCAGGGAATCTCTAATGGTTCAATGAAGGAGGTTGGAATAGGTAACAAGAATAAAACTGTGAATGAATCTGTTGTTCGCAAAAATGTGCAATGGGTTCCAGTCAATCACACTAAAGCTAGTCATCTTGGTTCTACTTCGAGTGCAAAGGATGCTAATGGTACTGCTACGGAGGCTGAGGTCATTGATGTTGTGGACAAAAGCCCTACCGCTACAGGCTCAAAAGGAATTTCGATTTTACGACGGGAAATAAACCACAAGACAGATGTTCCCACGTCCAATGCTTTTGATGTCTTAGATGGTTTGGATGAAGACTCAGGTGGTGGCACAATGGGAGGTTTGGAGACTAAGTCTGGCTGCCCAAATTCTTCCATCGAAAAGGAGCATGAGGATAGTACGGAGTGGGCTGTGGCTGAGTTGAATTCCTTATGGAATGATCTTTTGAATGCTCCGTTAGGTGATCATGTTAAAGCAAAGTCAGTTGAGGGGGATGATCAATCAGGTTTACATGACCTACCTCATGAGCCATTTTACACAGATTTTGATATTGATTCAGTCTCTCTCAGATCTGATTTCAAGCAATATTGTGACAAAGTTACATCTAAAAGCCGCATGAATAAGTCGGTTCGGGTTACTAGGGCAGCAGCAGCTAAAGCCCAGGCAACACTTTCTTCCTAATTTTTTATGTCGATCCTTATTTGGAATGTTAGGGGTGTGTGTAACAAAAAAACTATGGACCATCTGTGTTTAATTAAGCGTCAACATAGTCCTCGGTTGTGTGTTATCTTAGAGCCTAAAGCTTCTGGAGCTCGTCTTGGTAAACTTGGGCGTTGGTTGGGTTATGCTAATACTCTTCATGCTAATCCTATTAACATGCATATTTGGCTCCTTTGGGACAATAGTTTGAATGTTTCTTTGCTTGCTTCAACTAATCAATTTATCTCAGTTACAATTAATAATGGGACTGGTTTCAATGCTACGGCTTCATTTGTTTATGCAAAATGCACTAGGGAGGAACGACAGGATTTATGGGCAGATTTGGTTTCCTTTTCGGGTCAGTTTTCCAGCCCTTGGATTGTCGGAGGGGATTTTAATGCTATTTCTCACCCTAGCGAAAAAATTGGAGGAGGTCCTTGCGATGTCCATTGTATGGATGATTTTAATAGATTTTTGATACAAGCTGGTTTGGATGATGCAGGTTTTGAAGGTAGTAGGTATACTTGGTGTAATAATCATGCTATTGGTAGGCGGATTTGGAAACGTCTTGATAGGGTGTTAGTTAATGGTAACTACAAGGCAATCTTTCCTGACCTGCGTGTCCAGCACTTAACTTCGACTGTGTCAGATCATGTTCCCTTGCTAGTTGGTTTTCAGAAAGAAGTTAAACGCAAAGGAGTCTTTAGATTCCAACGTATGTGGTTAGATCATCCGGATTTCTTGTCTTTTGTCAAAGGGCACTAGTCTACTTCAGTTGAGGGTCCTTCGTTAGAAACTCTCTTCAGGAAATTACAAACTTTGCGGTCAGCTCTTAAGTCATGGAATTGGAAGGTTTTTGGCCATGTACAATACAAATTGGCAGCTCAGAAGGATGAAATTATTCGTCTAGAACATGAGTTACAACAAGGTGGCAATACCGATACTGATAGGCTTTTGGTTGAAGCTCGAGCTGTCTTTGATCAGTTAGTCAAATGGGATGCGGAGATGCTTTGGTTGAAATCTAGACAACGTTGGTTGGTGGATGGTGATAGGAACACTTCCTATTTTCATGCGAGCATTAAGGATAGAGCCCGTCGTAATAAAGTTAGCCTTCGTATGGCAGATGGCACTCTTAGTGATGATGCAGCAACAGTTGGTCAGATGGCTGTGGACTATTTTAGTGACTTGTTTGCCACGAAACCCCATTCGATTGATGGTAATTTATTTAGGGACATGCCTTCTGTCTTGAGTGCTTCTGATAATTGTGCTCTTCAGTGTGTGCCTACAGAGGAGGAAATTTGGGATGCGGTCAAGGCTTTAGATCCCGGTAGTGCTCCAGGTCCGGATGGCTTCACGGGTTGGTTCTTTCAAGGTTGCTGGGAAATTGTTAAATATGAGGTCATTGAGGCTGTGAGGGATGTTTTTCGGGGCTGCTCTATTCCAAGGGGTATTGCTGCTACTTCTTTGATTCTCATTCCCAAGGTTGATCGTCCAGAAGGTTTGGGGGATTTGAGACCTATTAGCCTGTGCAATTTTGTCTGTAAAGTCGTCTCTCGGGTTTTTGCTTCACGTCTCTCTCAATTTCTTCCTAAGTTGATTTCCATGGAACAATCAGGCTTTGTTAAAGATCGTAGCATTCAAGAAAACATCTTGCTGGCTCATGAGCTTGTTTATCGTATTGATACGAAGGTTCGCGGGGGTAATGTGGTTTTTAAATTTGACATGTCCAAGGCATACGACCGGCTGGAATGGGATTTTCTTTTGAGTTCTTTACAAGCTCTGGGATTTAATTCAGAAAACCGTGATCTGATTCTCTGGCTTTTGTCTAACATATGGTATTCTATTAATATTAATGGGGAGTCTGTTGGCTTTTTTCATTCTTCCAGAGGTGTTCGGCAAGGAGATCCTTTGTCCCCGCTTCTTTTTATTCTTGCCCAAGAGGTCCTTACATATAACATCAATCGAGCAATCCAGCGAGGTTTGATTCTTCCTTATCATCACGGGCGTGGGGGTGTTCTAGTGTCTCATCTTCTTTATGCAGATGACATGTTAGTCTTTTGCAATGCCTCGAAATCTTCAGTGCAAGGGCTGCGGAAAACTCTTGCTGCTTATGAGAGTTCTTCTGGTTAATTAATTAACATTAAAAAAAGTGGCTTTTTTGTAAGCAAGAGATGCAGTAACAGTTTGGTTAGGCGGCTGGTCTTATGGTCTGGATGCTCACAGAAATTTTGGCCCATGACATATCTCGGCATTCCTTTATTTAAAGGCCGAATGAAGCAAGCTTATTTCGCAGATCTGATTTCTCGTGTGCCGGCTAGAATTAATGGGTGGCGATCTCGGTTGTTATCTTTTGGAGCAAAATTAACGTTGGTGAAATCAGTTCTTGGGAGTATCCCGATTTATTCCTTGGCTTCGATGGCTGTTCCGAAATCTGTCATTGCTCGCATTGAGAAAGCTATTGTCGTTTTCTTATGGAGTGCAAATGGAGAAGATAGAACTCATTGGGTAGCTTGGTATCTCGTTTGTCGTCCAATGGAGGAAGGAGGGTTGGGCATCCGTCCGTTACAACAAGTTATGGTCTCTATGCATGCTAAGCTCGCTTGGAATGCATTATACGGGAATTCTCTTTGGGCGCGTTTCTGTAGGCTGAAGTACGGGATTGATCACTCTATTTCTGCTCCTAGATGTACGTCTACTCCTTGGAAAGCAATTATGTCCCAAATGGATAATATTATGGAGTGTAGTCGATGGGTAGTGGGCAAAGGTGACATTTCATTTTGGGACTCTAATTGGTGTGGTACGCGGTTGGTCGGCCCTCTTCCTATGGATCGAATGCTTACAGTCCGAGACGCTGTTCCTATTCTTTCGGAGCTGTGCAACCTTATTGATCATATTCTCCATACCGACATTCGTCAGCTCTGTTTGAGTGAAGACCCTGATCGTCCTGTCTGCTCGCTCACCAATTCTGGAAGCTTCAGTTCGGCAGCCTTCTGGCAGTTTTATCGCAGATCTCAGCCAGTGCTTCATTGGGCAAGGAAAGTTTGGCAACCTTGGATTCCAGTTAAAGTGAGCGCTTTTATCTGGAGGCTCTTCCATAATGCTATCCCAGTTGATGTTAATCTTCGAGCCAAACGCATCCATTTAGTTTCCAAATGTCGCTGTTGTCAGCTTCACCACCAGGAGGAATCTACTTTCCATTTGTTCTTATTTTCTGAGGTCGCCAAGTGAGTTTGGAACATGTTTGCCTCTCTTTTTTGCAAAGTCCCCATATATTCTTCCATATCCCATTTATTCGATACTTGGTCCCATGGTTCTTTTCGCAGTAAGCTTGGAGCCTGTCAGCTTGGAATTTTTATGTTTTCATGTTGGGAAATTTGGAAAGCTCGTTGTGTCGCTATGTTTGATGATGCGCCCATGAGATCTGATGATATTTTTCCTAAAGTTTTGCATAGTGTTCGTGATATGTTTTATGTTTTTAAGCCGAAAGCGGCTTGTGGTCCTCGAGCTTCTTCTATCTTGCAGTGTCTTGGTATTCCTATTTTGTCCCCCTCGATTCGCAAGGGTTTGTGGCTGCGATGGCATCCTCCAGATTTTGGTTTTGTGAAACTTAACAAGGATGGCTCCTCTATAAATGGTCAATGTAGTGGTGGGGGCATAATTCGGGATCACAAGGGTGATTTTATCAGTGCGTTTGCTTCTCATTTTTTGCAGGGTTCAAATATGAAAGCTGAGATTATGGCTCTGAGGGATGGCTTACTTATGTGCCGTAATTTGGGGTTCTCTCATGTGGTTGTGGAATCAGATTCACAGGTGGCAGTTAATGTTTTGGTGCATCATCATTCTGTTCCGTGGCAATATGCTTATGTCCTTCGTCAGTGTAGGCACTTGTCTGCTAATTTCCAGTTATCCCATGTTTTTCAAGAGCAGAATATTGTGGCTGATCGTTTGGCTGCAGCAGCCCACAAGATTGGTAATAAGATGTTTTTGTCCTTTGTGGATCTTCCAGCTGAGGCTAAAAAAGCTTGTAAGATGGATTCCTTTGGTTTCCATTCCTTTAGGAAGGGTTGATATTTTTAGGTTTTCCTCTTTCTTATGTATTTCCTTTTCGAGGTTAGGCTCCTCTGTCCTCCCATTTATAAGGGCAAGGCTGGTTGTCCCCCTCAAGTTTGTACTTTTTTCTTCTAATTAAAAAATTGCGCAGGTTCCGCCCCTGCTTCCCTAAAAAAAAAAGTATTTTCTATGCAAGCTTTGAAAATGCGCATTGAGTCCAGTTTAGTGGATAGTGTAAATAAGGCATTAGTGGATCTGTTAGGGGCACTAAGCTTGTCGTATTTCCCCCAAACCTGCTGCACCCCCTCCCCCATTGAAAAGAACAAAAAAAAAAAAAAAAGGAAAGAAGAGGCTATATTAGCTTATATAATATGTTTCGACCAGCTTCACAGAAAAAAATCATTTCATTATAAACAATTATGAATAAGATCGTGGTATTGCCACCAGTTTCTGCATCATAGGGGCTCTTTTCATAGAGCAATGGGTTAGAGCATGTATTAATTTTGAACGCGTAAACTTCAGGTTAAAATAGAGCATCCTTACGGTTATGCGAAACTTGCCTTTTTAGTTCGTAAGATGTATATCATATCTTTGTTCTTGGTTGAATTGATAACAAAGGTATTTGGACCTTGAGAACATTAGATTGGCATATTAGACATTCAATATGTGCTTTCTGTGCCTATATTCCACCACCGTTGTCAAGTGAGATCAAAACAAGTTCTCCAACAAGCAAGGGAAAATGGGGCATTTAAGTAGTCTCCTTACTTGTGTGTGTGTGTGTGTGTGTGTGTTGGGGGGGGGTTGTAAGGTTATTCAATAATCAACCATCTATCATATTTTTTTGTCTACAAACATTGAGTTATGACAATATGAAGTTTGTGTGAACTTTGAATTGGTTTGATCAATGATCAGGTCGGTTTAACAATTTTTTTGCCAACCTGTTATATATTATCGAATATAAGATGCAACATTGTATTCATAAAATAGCATACCTAGGCAACTAGTAAAGTATGAAAAACTCAAGATCATATAAAATTAGTTGTCACATGCAAACCCATAATTAATTAGAACTTGACAAAATTTCAAGAGGTTGCACATTAAAAAAGTGCTCCATAAAATTGCTGAAAAATGATTAAAGAACAAGTTAAAAAATCAATAATATGATTTATGGTTAAGAAGTTATAATAAAACTAAGACCATCCCCTTGAACATAAATAGTTAAATCCCATAATACGATTTAGTCGACAGATAGCGGAGGAGGAGAAGGGAAATTACAAAAAAAATACAATCTCGAACAGAAGATAGCATTAGCAACTCCTTTTGACGCTTTTTTGGGGTTTCAGGGAATTTGCAAATGAATGTGTCTATGAAAGTTCTGATAGGTGGAGTTTGTTTCTTTAAGATTTATATTCGGTGGTTTTTGAGAAATTAAAGGTGTGTTCGATTTTCTATGTTCTGGGTGCATAGGAGTGGAATTTCCTAGTTTGTTCTATACTCCTTTTTCCTTCCGGTGAGTTGGGAATCAGCAAGAATAGGTGATTTGAAGTTATGCTCTGCTTCAACATTAATGTCAGATTAACATGGATTTTTGAATTGGTTGTATGTTGATTCATTAATGTTGAAGCAGAGCTCTTACATTCAAAAACTGCACAACTGCTTTTTTTTTTTTTTGGTTCTTGGTAATGTGTTTGACATTACTAATCTGCAGCATTAACTATGACAGAGGAAACGAGAAACATAAATTGAGATGAAGCGGGTATTAATTCTTGAAATATATGTCATTCTTTTCTAAGGTGACTAATGGTCTTAGCCTTTGTCATTCAAATCATATTTGTTCAATGGTGGGGTATTTTGTAGATGCAGAGGCTTAATGCAAAATTTAGACAGATCCACGGGCAACTTAATTTGCATCAATCTATTTAAAGGCCATGACTTGCAATGAAGTCTGTGCTAAGATCTTGGTTAGGCGACATCAAATTCTATCATCTCAAGTAATGTAAACATTCAATGTGTGAGATATAATTATTTCCTTATTCCTCATTTTTTTGGGATAAGTTCTTCATTTGGTCATGTACCTGATATTCCTATATAACAGTAGAATGGCGGTTTTAGACTTAATTGCACCTTATTTTACTAAATGACACCTTTTAAAAACATGGGGTGCAAAACAGGGAACTCTGCTAGAAAAAACAAAGGCATGGCAAGATCAAGATTAACTAGCCCAACGCCCACTCATCAAAAGTAGAAAACAACTCGAGAGGGGGTCCAAGGTGCATACATTGCATCTAATGTATTGCGCACAAAATGGTAACATGTAAACACTAACCATCCATCTCAAAGTATCAACATGACACTTATGGAGGTTATGACTTGTATTTAAATTCTGGTTGCAAGGGAAAATGAGTTGAATGAACTTAGCATTGAGAAAGAGGAAAAAGAGAAACAATTCAGTGATGAACAGTGCTAAGTTTTGCCAGTCTCATTAAGGAAAAAGGTTAGCTACCAGTTGACTCCCCACATACTTCTTAGCTTGCTAGCCTCTGTGAAGTGTTGCTTTTCTGCCAAAATAGCACGCAAATTATGCTTAGCTTGTGAGCCTCTGTGAAGTGTTGCTTTTCTGCCAAAATAGCACGCAAATTATGCTTAGATTGCTAGCCTCTGTGAAGTATTGCCTTGTTGTCAAGAGTACAAATTTCTGTGATATGGTAATTAGTTTCTCCAGGTGGTTAGTGCTAGGAATACTTATTTGTGTAAGAGAATGCCAAAATCTTGATATGTAAGAGATGCTTCATAAGCCACAAGATCAAATTATAGTTGCTTCATAAGCCACAAGATCAAATTATAGTTGCTGCTGCCACTGTCAATTAAACAGCCAATATATCAAGCCTAATAGTTGTTTAGTGTGCATCCAAATATATAATGTTAGTATCTAAGATTTTGGTAATAGAAATATAAAATGGTTTACTTGCCTATACAAAGGGTTTCAACATAATAAGTTAATTGGCTTCTGATAATATGAAATAATAAAAAGATCATTTACTATAGGTGTTCTCGAGTCAAGAAACTAGCATTTCTTCCCATTATTAAATCTCGACACAAATCAATGGCGGCCTCGGTGTTATATAGTGCCAGCATTGATTCGAGCTCTAGGTTCAACCAGACTTGCACGATTCCTTACTCAGTTGATGTTCTAAGAGAATGATGAACTTAAGCTTTAGGTTAAAAGTAGAACCATCTATAATTAATTTATTTTGATTCTACAACATGCTATTTAGTTGAATTAAGAGATACTCAGATACATATGCTGAGAATCAACATCATCATCAAAATGGTACACCCAACAATGAGTTAGAACACAGCTGGCCAAATAGAAAATATGTGATATTGCTAAAATAATTTCAAAAAACTAACGTGAACATGAACTGAAACCTTGAAATTTGCTTTACCCATGAAGCCACCAGATGAAATAATTGTCTGTTTCTCCACATGATCATGATGTTAATTAAGTATAGTATAAATCTTGGTTGAGTTCATGTAGCATCATGAATTTGAATAATGTGTATCACTCTGGGCAATGTTCAACTTAAGCTCTTTGGGAATCTTGAAAGTCAGAGATTCATGTATTCATGGAGTACATGTGCTTTTTATATTTTTTTAAAACATCTTTTTGATTCTATTAGACTTCTTAATCCTTGTTATTGGTATATTTTGAATTTTCTCCCTTTTTACATTTCCACTGCCCAAATAGGTCATTTATTACTGTCCAAAACAACATTTTGTGGTAAAACGTCAGTTCTCCACATCATGTTTACATAGTTTAGTTTTTCCGTTTCTCAAAAAATGCAATAATGTTATTTGGCTAGTTTGTTGCTCCTTCCATCCCTTATTTAGTGTCACCTTTTCTCAAGTCAAACCATTACATAGCTATAGTTGTAGTCGTACATTTCTAAACATCAATTACTTCTATAAATAAAATTAGTTCTTGAAGAGTTTGAATTTCACCTATTTCTTCCTATTGTTATTACCTGCCAAAAAGTAAACATTTGTGTGGCAGTCTTCTACAATATTTTAAAATTGCATATGTTTGTCATTTGCTCCAGCCAATTGCTTTTAAGCACCCTTGTTTCAGTCTCACTGTAAGCATAGGCATACTCATACTCATATAATTATGATTTCTGCATTCATTTTCCATGTGTATAAAAAAATTGCAATATTTTGTTTTCTAATTACGCTTTTTTTTGTTTTGAAAGTATAGCTTTTCTTTCTCTTCATTCTCTGCTTTTAATTTGCAGGTACCAATACCTGGGATAGGTTTGAGCTTCGTGTCCACAAGTGCGTGATTGATCTGTTTAGCTCCCCTGCTATAGTTAAGCAAATCACGTCCATTACCATAGAACCTGGTGTACAAGTACAAATATCTTTATGGTCGTGTTGCACCCCTCGTATATGATTTTCTGCATATGATGGGTCGTGATGTCATTCCAGTTGGATTGGGGGATGTATTTAGTTTAATATTTGTTCTCCATCTTGAATATAAGCTGAGTACTGGCCTTTATATAAGAACCTAATTTTATTAATTTTGTTTAAAATATCATTTACAACGTTTTTTTAAAACGTTGTAATATATCATTTACAAGGTTCTTAAAATGTTGTGGAAACTGTTGTGCAACGTTTTTATAAAACGTTGTAAAATAGATATTACAACGTTTTTTTTATAAAAATTTGTAAAATAGATATTACAACGTTTTCTAAAAACGTTGTAAAATTGAAATTACAAAGTTTTTTAAAAAACATTGTAAAATAAATATTACAACGTTTTTTAAACGACATTGTAATATCCATTTTACAACGTTTTTTTTCAAAAACATTGTAATATCTATTTTACAACGTTTTAGAAAATGTTGTCTATCAGAATTCAAGGGTTTATGGGAGGATAAACAACAACGTTTTTTGCAACGTTTTTAAAAACATTGTGAAATAAAATGAGCTATTACAACGTTGGCTATGACACCATTTTCGAAAACGTTGCGAAAGACCTTTTACAACGTTTTAAAAACGTTGTAAAACCCTTTTTTTGTTGCAGTGATAAAGTTGTACTAAGATACGGGTTTACAAAAAATCGAAGATGCGCAAGCATTAACCAAATGAAACCCCGAGCTATGAAGCTCGAAACCAAAGCCAAAGAAATCAAGACGGACATTATCTCTCAAAGGGGGAAAAACAAAATTCGCGTGCCGCAACATTGCAAACGCTGAACAAACCATCGGCACTCCAGGCCGGCGTTTCAATAAAGAGCCAACCTGAAATAACAATTACCCATAGCTAAAGCATACTAGGGTTAACCAACAACTATAACAATTTAGAATAAAGAAAAGCCCCAAAGCTACTACGTGCCCGGGAGACAACTGAAATAAATACTAAAACCACGAATAACAGCACGACACAACCCGTCGGCCCAAGAAGAAACAATACAAATACCCAAGTATCTACTCGACCGTAAAGTCTAGATAACTTTACAAGATCGATCTCACAAGAATAGCAAAGTACACAATATAAGTGACGATGCTAAAAAGAAATAGGACTCCACAAGCTACTACTTGGGAAAGTGTACTGCTACTAGCACGAACCACATGATCTAATCTTGATCTTTCGATCAGCTGCGCTCTGCTACAGTCACGATCCACTCGACCTCAACGCAGCTACCAATTTACTGCAACTAGAAAACAAAGTATGTAATGAGTCATAATCACCCAGTACGCTACTACAAAAGATATGTAACATATAACTATATATCATAAAAAAAATTATGGTGTCATTTTACAAATGACAGAAAACCCGTGAAGTGGCGTCGTATCGTTTTGATACTCCACAAGATAACCATTTATTCGTACTGTTGGTAATTGGGCTTGTGGTCCGATTATTTAGTCCCGCCCACATGGAATATATTTATATTATTATTAATTGGTTAATTAGACTCCTAATCCAAATGGGTTTAGGATTGAATTAACCTACAAGAAATAGGTTTCTTGGTAATAATATAAATAGAGCAACAAAAGGGATAAAACCCTAATACACACATTGGAGAACACGTCTCCCTAGAAGTTGCCTCCCTCCTCTCTCCCTAAAATCTATCTCACCAAAATACTCCTTCTAGCCTAACCATCAAGAGGCGTGGATTTGCGGTGTGAACCAGTATTGGTATCCGTGCTCCGTGATATCAATCCGACGAGAGAGATTTGCAGGTTTGTAGATCTTGGTATACGAAGATCGTAGCTCAAGCGAAATTCTTCCGCTTCGCACAAGGTAATTCGTGATTACTGTTTTGATAGTGAACTTGTATGATATATGTTTAGAAATATCCTTCATTGGTATCAGAGCCAATATGCTTGATTGCTCGTATTGTTATGCCATGAATCGCATTCTCTTGTTTTTGGGTTTGTTTAAAAGTTTTACCTTATAACGAAACAAATGGGTTTTATTATTTTATGTGTAAAACTTTAAAATTTTCAAGAAAAATTTATATGTCTGAGTTCCCTACGACGAGGCGAACAACATACTAAATTATCGTTCAATTCCGTTGGATGTTAATCAAAATATCGCAAACTCAAGTTTTGTTGAAAATCGATTTTTCTGAGACTTTGCGTGCTGTTATGACCTGTTTATGTTCTGTAAAATCGTGATTTTTTGGACTGTACTTGTATTACTCTGCGAGAGCTTTCCAACGACATATTATATGCTTAATTTGGACTTAAAATGAACGTTTTATGACCTCGCGAAGTTGGCACTTCGCGAATCTATTTTTTGGGTTAAAAATCGAGTCAAAAACGAAGCCCACACTCGGCCTCAATACACGTGCCGTTTGTGGCACTTCTTTTGAGGTAAAAAGGACACCACTCGAAAGTACTCGATGAGACGAGTCCAACGCCACCTTCCGTGAGGTCATCGGACCACCAGAAGACGGCGCGTGAAGCTCAAACGCCGGCCACGCGTGGAGGAAAGCGTGGGAGGATGACTAGTCAACCATTGACTGGTCAATGGTCAACGCATTGACTGATGATGTGTCTGCCACGTCACATGCCACGCCACCTGCCACGTTAGTAGTGGGGCCCACACCAGTGACTCAGAATTGATGATGTCATCAGTGACGTCATCATGACGTTAGCCCTTGTCACGTCAGCTGCCACGTCATCGATGACGTCAGCCCTATGCCCAATCAACGTACAGTCAGCTTCTTCAGGAAGCCCACACGTGCAGGTGGCGCGTGAGGGCGCGTGCGGCTTCTCCACAACTCCGATTGAAACACGGCCGACGCGTCTGGCTATGTTTTGGCCGTCTGAGTCCAATGGTGGCCTCTATTTTGATCAATTCAGCCTGTAATTTTTTTTTGTTTTTTCATTATATAAAACCTATTTTTTTATTTTTAAAAAATACAAAAATAATATCCAGGGGTTGTTTTTGTCATTCTGTGACTGTTTAGGGCTGTTTGGGACTGTTCTGAATTTTTTTAAAATTCTTTGTGAATTTTAAACTATTTTAAAGCTATTTTTAGCATATTTAATTGTCGTTTTTGGCTCTAAAATTGTGATTGGGACTATACGAGAGCCAATAAATTTATGTTCAGTAGTGAAAATATTTATGTACGTGATATGTGCTTGATGGATCTGTTCTATAATATTTCTTTTGTTTAAATCATCAATTTATGAATATTTTCATGTTGTGCATACTTTGGTTGTGATTACGAGCCTCGCGGATTTTCTCTCCTTACGTGTATGATGTGATTATATTTAGTAATTGATTTTTTAAAAAAAAGTGAATCGAAATATATATATGCTTATGTCTTATTTTTGCAATAAATTGTAGTGAAATGGCTCCCCAAAATGTAATCGCTGACCTTAATAAGGGTGAGAAATTAGATGGCTCAAACTATAGTGTTTGGCAAAGGAAAATCACGTACTTGCTAAACGAGCAAGAGGTTCTGGACAACCTTGATACTGTGATGGTAGAACCAGAGATGGGTACCTTGACCATCGCCCAGCATCGCCAGAAAATGCAGGAATTCCTTGACTGGAAAAAGAAAGATCGATGTGCACGCTTTACTATGTTGAGTAGCATGCATAATGATCTGATTGGCGAGTTAGAGGATTGCATGACTGCTAAACAAATGTGGGACCAAATTAAGCGCACTTATGGGAATACTTCTGCTACAAAGTTAAGGACTATGACTTACAAGTTTGAAAGCTATAAGATTGATCAGAAACGAAACATTCTTGAATAACTACATGAGATGTCTGGAATGATTCAAGATCTTAAAGTTGCTGGTTCTATTTTATCTGATGAACAGCAAGTTCAAGCGGTGATTCGTTCACTGCCTGACTCTTGGAGTGGTTTGAGGTGTATCTTGACTCATACAGACTCCATTCAGACTTTTACAGATGTATCTCGCCATGTTGAGCTTGAGGCTGAGTGTCATGAATCGAATCGCGCGATAAGTGCTGCAACTCGTGATCTTGCTCTTGTTTCCCTTGAGGGTCCGCGCAAGCCACACGGGCAACGCAAGAAACAAGCTAAAGGCAAGAAGACGCATAATTTGGCCCCCAAAAGTGACAAGATTGCTCAACACCGTAGAGGCAAAAAGAATATTGCTAAGCAGAAGTGCTACAACTGTGGTACCTTGGGTCATTTTGCTCGGACTTTTCCTGAGCCCAAGAAGGTATCACTTAATCCTATCTCCATGCAAAGTTCTGTTTGCTCTCATGTTTTATTGGCTAACTCTCTCCCTGTGTGGATTGTAGACTCAGGCTCAACCAAACATGTGACGAGGGATAGAGAAGGATTTGTAGATTATCGAAAAGTTCCTGCGGGTACAAGAAGAATTTTCATGGGAAACAGTTCATCTGTTGAAGTCAAAGGAGTTGGCTCATACCAACTTCAATTGCGGAGTGGACGCACATTGACTTTTCATGAAGTTCTTTATGCACCTGGAATTCGACATAATCTATTATCAGTAGTACAATTGCTAGGACATGGATATTCTTTTAATTTTAGTAATGATCACTTGGATATTTGTTTTGGTGATAAGGTTTTGGGACATGGTTCTTTGTCATATAATTTCTTTAAATTAGATTTGTTGGATTCCCATAATTCTTCTGTTAATTATTCTTCTTGCATGGTTTATGATGATTCTAATTCTGAGTTATGGCATGCTAGACTTGGACATATAGAAAAAGATAGGATGACTAGATTGGCTAGAGAAGGCCTACTGGGGTCTCTCAGCAAAGTCAACCTACCCTTGTGTGAATCTTGTTTAGCAGGAAAAGCTTGCCGAAAGCCTTTTGGTAAGGCAAAAAGAGCCACACATCCATTAGAGTTAGTCCATTCAGACATTTGCGGACCAATGGATGTTAAGTGTGAGAACCCAAACCCCATTTCATGTTTGTCATCATTATAACATGTTTATAATAGGTCTTGACACATTAGAGACTTCATTTGATACATATCATGTTTGCATTTAATTGGTTAAGGTCATAATAGAGTAATGGTCTTCCATGCGTTGCATGCCTTGTTGTTGATGTTTCGAGTGTTCGTCATGGCGTGATAGCACCTAAATAAGTCTCATGAGAGTCTTAGTACTTTGCATCTAAGGTTTATAATGTTCATCTTAGTTGTTGTGTGCTTGGTTGGAAGTTTAGAAGCTTCGTTGCTTTGTTTGTGTTTTGTGGTTTTCATCATTGCTTGTATTGCCTTCTTTTCGTCTCGAGAGAAGTTCGGTTGAGTTCTAGGCCTTGTATACAAGCCATAACCATGTCTAAACAAGCCTAATACATATTGAAGTTATCCTAGATTGAGTTGGGATTGAATCGTGTTTAATTCGTTGGCCAATTGTCGAGTGTTTCCAGCCATGTTTTAACTTGATTCGAATGTGTTTCGGGTGTGTTTCCAACTTGTTTTGAGTTGGGTTACACCTTAGGATTGTTGCCTTTGAGTTTGGAATCATTTAGGACAAGTTTAGAACATGTTTAGGGTCTGAACCTAGCGGTCGCATTGAGTTTTGGTCAGTGGCTCGCATTGACATGCTGAGAGCAAGTGAAAATGTTCAGAATCTGTGAGCAGAGACCATGCGCTCGCATGGTCATATTTTGATGCGACTGCATCATCCTCGAATCAAGATTGGTGAGTTTTCTTGAGTGTTTTGGTTGTTGACCCTTGTGCCCTTGCCCTTGGCCGACCAAAGTGAGTCAAGCCCCTCTTTGTTGACTCTCCTACAACCCTTCTAAGCCCTTGGATCATCCCTTATCAAAGGCCATCCTCCCTTAGCCAATTAGAAGGCTTATAACCCTCTTCACTTGGATGGTGGTTTACTTGGCAACTGAAATTGAAACAGAAAATTGAAACAGAAGTTCATCTGTTTCAAAAACCATTGCAAAATTAGTCGGCATTCTTCCCTCCAACTTTTCCCCCGAAACAGGATGCGACAAAATAGGTTTCCATTGCAATATGAGTTGCAAAATTAATTATGCACGTCAATTTCGCTTGAGTACTTTTTACACTGAAACTGATTTCAATTCTGTTGCAAAATTCCATTTCAATTGCCCTGTTTTCTTGTAGTTACGTCTAGTCTTGACAATATGAATTTCCATTTCTAATTTACGTTGTGATATGAGAAGCATGACCATGATCCGTGTTAATGATTGAGTTCTTCCTTCTTGTATTATGAATATGAATTAATAAGCATATTTCATATCTTGGCTCAAAGCATAATTTACTTTGGAAATATCCTATTGAAAGTTGATTTATGTACATGTATTGAACTTGGATTCCACTAATAGGTGGAATGGTGAACTTGTTGAACTAAGGATTCTTATTGAAATACAAACCTAGATATACGTGAACTGTGAACATGGAGAAGGGATCGAAATGCATATAGCATTTGTATTGTATTTGGGAATAATGGTAGCAAAGACTCAACGAAGTCGAGTTAAGGAATGATTGGACCTTACTAGGATCGTGGTGAGATCCTTTGACACTTAGAAATCCATGTGACTAGATTACTAGCCTTTGGAACATGAATAACATTCGATGGACAACTTGACACTTGTATTTTCGAGACTCAATTGAGCTCCTATGGTAATGTATATGATTAATCGTGAACATGTCGTGGATAACATGCTTGCTTGTCTTGAACGAGCTTGCTCTTGTCGAGCTCGCTTCCTACTTGATTTAATATAAGTAAACATCTACTTGACATGGATGAGTTCTCTCTTGTCGAGCTCGATCCCTACTTGATTTTAATGCCAAGTAAATATCTGTTTGTCATTCCATTAGTCTAGCTGACATACTTGTCTTCTCTCGATGGTAACGATGCATCGTCGTCACGAATTGTGCGATTCGTGGTAGTGATGGGTCGCTGCACCATAATCATGCACCCACCCTCCACTATTTGATCACAGTGGAGAAGAGTACTTTGTCATAACCATTAGGGTGCTTAGAATAATACTATCGTGTGATAACCATTTTCATTTCAGGATCTACGTTGCGGCATCGGCTCTATAACATATCCTCATGTTATGTGATTTATTTGAAGAACTTATGTGACAACAAAGTGTTAATTGAGACATGGGATTGAAAGTGACCATGTTTATCTTGATTGTGCATTATTGAATTTCATGGTGTGTATATCTGTAGGTATACATACTTAATTATACTTGATAATTTCATGAATGACTTGACGTGTATATATATAAAGTTATACATACTTACATGTAATGTTTTCATAAGAATTACTTTCTAATTCATTTGGTTTGTGTTGAACAGGGTGTCACGACCCGACTCGGATTTCAAAACGAAATCCCAAGGTCGTGCCGCTGAAACTAACATAAGAAGAAGACGTACAAGCACTTATTGAACAGTAGTGCGAGTCGAACAGTCGAGCTAACAAACTCTAAACATGAACATAAAGTCGTACAAAAATACGAGATTTCAAAAATCGAATTAGCGGAAGCAATAAAGAAATGAAGTCCTGAGCTATGTAGCTCGAAACCAAAGCCAAAGAACCCAAGAGAGACATTATCTCACAAAGGGGAAAAACGAAACTCGCGTACCGCAACATTGCAGATGCTGAACAAACCATCGGCACTCAAAGCCGGCGTTTCAACAAAGGAACAACCTAATATAGCAATTAGCCAACGACTAAAGCATACCGGGGTTAACCAACAACTATAACTAATAGAATAAAGAAATGCCCCAAAGCTACTTCGTGCCCGGGGGACAACTGAAATAAATACGAAAACCACGAACAAGGCACGACACAACACGTCGGCCCAAGAAAGAACCAATACAAATACCCAAGTATCTACCCGACCGTAAAGTCTAGATAACTTTACAAAATCGTTCTCACAAGAATAGCAAAGTACATAATATAAGTGACGATGCTAAAAGAAACAGGACTCCACAAGCTGCTACTCGGGGAAGTCGGCTGCTACACACACGAACCGCACGATCTAATCTCGATCTATCGATCAGCTGTGCACTACTACAGTCATTATCTACTCGGTCGCAACGTGGCTACCAATTACTGCAACTAGAAAACAAAGTACGGAATGAGTCATAATGACCCAGTACGCTAGTACAAGAAATATGTAACATATAATTACGTAACATCAAAGAAATCATGGTGTCATTTTACAAATGACAGAAAACCCTTGAAGAGGCATCGTATTGCTTAGATACTCTACAAGATAATCATTTCTTCTTACTTACTAAACCGTCTGAATGAACCAGGGTGTAATTCCCTATTCAAACACAAATCAAATAAATTAGAAGGTAGTTCCCATAAAACATCATATACAAGTATATATAGTTGTATATGTACTAGTCAAGTTACTCATAGAATCATCACGTGTAAGGGTGCATATTAATATATATACACCTATATAAGTATGTATATCTCTATATATACATATAAAATCTCTCATATAATCATCATGTATAAGTGTGCATATATATATATATATATATATATATACACACACATCAAGTTTTTCATATAACATCAGCCAATACAAACATGGTCAATAAGATCTCATGTTCAACTAACACTTTGTTATGACATAAGTGCCCATAGTAAGCCACATAAAGGATAGAGAAGGTACCGAATCAATGTCGTTGTGTCGCTCCTGCAATCACAACTGTTAATCATATCGTGCCAGTGACACCCGTGATCGGGTATCAAAGTACCGAGCTCTCTTCTCTGGTCCGAGCTCTCTACTCGGGAAAAATAGCCCTAGCCAATTCACTCATTTGGTTACAACAAAGGGGGCTACTTCCCCACTGTAGCAAGCAGTGGAGGGGTGTGTGAACGGAATCCGATACGACGATACATTGCAACCATGAATCCCATAATTCGTGAAGACAATGCATCATCCCACCATCAACGTAAAAACTCAAGTAATGCCAGCTGCACTTATATGTAATGCATAAGTAGATGTTTACTTGAAAATTCTCAAGTAGATATACAGATCTACTAAACTCATACGATTATGCACATTGTTACAATAATCACAAAACAACAATAGGAGCTCATTTGAGTCTCTAAATCAGAAGTGTCAAGTTGTCCACTCAATTCAATCCAAGTTCCAAAAGCTAGTAATATAGTCAAATGGAATATAATTATCATAGGATCTCATCATGATCCTCGTAAGGTTCAATTGTTCCTTAACTCGAGTTCGTTGAGTCCTTACTACAGTTTCATCCAAATAGGGTATAAATGATATATCCATTTCTAGCCCTTCTATGTTCTTGTTTAAGGTATACCTAGGTTCTCGTTCCATTTACGAACCCTAGTTCACGTATCAATAAGTCAAGTAGAAGATAGAAGCCTAAGTTGATTAATATCAAATCAAGCCCTAGTTCAATTCAAGTTCATAATCCCACCTATTAGTGGAATCCAAATTTCAATGCAAATTAACAACCCAAAAGTAGAACATGCATGAAGGAAAGAAACACTATATGCTTTATAAGTCATATTCATCAAGTATGGAGAATCAATCTTTAACAAGTATCACAATTATGCTTTCATAAGTCATAATATCTAATAAGCATAGATGTTTATTTCTTGTATAAATACAAGTTAAGTTCTTAACTTAACAAATACTAAATCACACAATGTCCAAGACTACTGTGTTAGTCTATGGTCATTAAATCATTTAGATTATAAATAATAAACGTATCCTAGAATGATAATTCATCCTATTGTCCAAAATCCATATTAGTCCATGAATTAAACAAAACTATCCTTAACAAGTTCAAATATTACAAACACTACAACAAAAAGTGTCTATTAGGACCCCTCACAGAGGACACTTTTAAAAAATCGTCCTATAAAAGTCTCAATAGGGCGCTTAACTCTTTGGGTCCTATTATGGCACCGCCTAGTAGGACGCCTTACTTTTGGTGTCCTATTATCATAAGAGTTAATAATACGCCCTTTCAATGTCATCCTATAAAAAAGTTTAAAAGGACGCATAACCCATTGAGTCCTATTACCACGATGCTAATAGGACACATAACTTTAGGGCCCTATTACAATAAGGGCTAACAGGACACCTTTTATGTAAGCGTTTTATTAACTCATTGAGACCTACTAAGGTTGTGATTGATAAGATGCCTTTCTATAGGGTCCTATTATTATAATACCTAATAGGACACGTAACTCTTGGGTCCTATGACGGTAAGGGGTAAAAGGACACCTTTTAGGTTGGCATCACATTAACTCATTGGTTAATAGGACACTTAATAAGTAGACATCCTATAAAAATGCTAAAATCATTACAAGAAAACAATCATTATCAATATTCCCACACTTTTTTTTCATCTGCCTCTAATGGTTACTATCCAGACTTTTCATCTACCAATTTCTTCAAAAAATCATAATTTCCTGTCAATATTCATTAGATCCCGTTAATTTTTGTTATATTCCATTAAGTCTCTTAGCAATTTTTTTTTTCTTGGGATTCAGTCATAGCTTTTGTAAAATATGACTCGCCTTATTAATAGAATATAACGAAACCTAACAAAATGTGATGATTTATTTTAATCATAAATGGGTATAAAGGGAAATTTAATCAAGTTCTTAAAAAAGTGCTACGTTTAGCTTACTATACGTGCTACATTGTGTCAATTCATTTTGCTATATTTAAAAAAAAAAACTGAAATATTTTATCTTTTAATACTGCTAGCGTATCGATTGCAAAATGTTAAGACACGGTGACCTCCATGTCATTGTTACTCCCTCTCTCTGACCTCTCTTGAAACAGGTAAAGAGATTTCAGATTAGGGTTCATCTCAGTTATCACTACTTAAGGCAACATTCTAATTAATGATTCCTTGTAACCCTTTCAATCCTAATCGGGAATTCTTTATATCGATCGATTTTAAGGATCCACCAAAGAAAATTGAGATATTGCGACTCCTTGTTTGCAAATTTTTCCTAAAGACCTCATAAATTGGTATATTAGGGCATTTGTTGGTGCTTCTATATGAAATATCAAATACTTTTGTAAATTAAGTCTCCTAAAATAATTTGTTAGGGCTCTTGTCGGAGCAATTTCATAAATAAAAAAATTGCCTACCAGAAAAAAAACCCGACATAATGAGACACAAATAATGAGACACGTACATTATTGATGCGATAGAGAATTTAACAAGGCACCACATTAATTAGCAATTCACGAGACCAAAAAATAAGCAACACTGATATATCTTGGTCAAAATGTATTGTAACAAGAGTCGGTCAAAGGTTTTGTTACTTCTTCTTTCATGTATAAACATGACGTAGGTTTAGATACGCATTTTAATTTTACTTACTCCCTCTGTTTCTAAAAGTGTCTTATTTGACTTGATGAATAGATTAAAAAGAGAATAATTGACTATTAAAAATATATAGGTACTTAATGCAACACTTTTTGAATATTTTTTTCTACCAATTTTCCTTTTGTTCAATTTATAATTGAATGAAAAAAAAAACAAGATTGGTGGTGGAGGTGGGCGTGAGGTGGTGGGGCTGGAAGGGAGTTGGTTTTTAAGTAAATGAAAAAAAAAACTATTTTTTTGGGTGGAGATGTAGCGGAGGCCGGGGATGTGGTAGAGGCGGAGGGGCGGTTGGGTGGGGGAGGGGTGTGGTTGGCTGGGGTGTAGGCTAGGTGAGGGAGGGACTAGGGGAGGCCCAATCAGTGTGGGAGGGACTGGGTGAGGGGCATGCGGGTGTGCTGGGGCTGGGGGAGGGATTGGGCTTGGCCCAGACATTGTGGGAGGACTGGGTGAGGGCAGGCGGGTGGTCTGAGGTTGGGGGAGGGACTGGGCATGACCAGGAGCATTGTGGGAGGTGGGGAGGGTGTTGATTCCTATGATTAGATTTGGTTGAGTCATCTTCGATTCTATTGTTCAAGAGGCTAAAAGGTCTGCAACGTCGATTAGTGTGTAACTATTTGTCTTAGAATCATTTTGTTTAGAATAGTTTCTAATGTTAGTTTCTCTAGCCACCCTTGAAGGACAAGCAGACTTTGAAGTCTGCTCAAATAGCGGAAAATCAAATTTGGCCAAAATCAAGGAACAATGACACGTGTACACCTATTTAGATATTTTCGAAAATATCTAGTCATTATGTCTTCACCAGATTATTTTTCAAGAAGTCAACTCGCATCATGACAAGCTGCATCGGCCGAATCCTCGAAAAATCAGAAGACATTACCCGCTTTGGCTAAGAAGACTTTCCAAGGCTGCAAAGCACTCTGAAACATTACTCTGTTTAGTAATGTCTTCTCTGCACACTGCATCTCTGATGACTGTGGCTGTTTCTTCCCCCAAAGCGCCGAATTGCATTCAATGCAAAGGAACGTTGGACTGATTTATCTCTGATTTTAACCCAACGGTCAAAAGGTCTCTTCCTGGTATATATTCAAGTTTTGAAGATCTGAAGAAACAACTCTTGCGCATTAACCCTCAAGCTTCATCTTCATCACTCAAGCATTCAAGAGATCAAAGGACAAGGGCTAACACTTCACCAAACTTTAAAGGCTGCAGATCTGCCATCTTAAATTCTTTCTCAGCTTCATTCTGTTTGTCTTTAAACTGTTCTTAATTTCTGCACGTGTGGAGAACAATTATTCATTGATTGTCTCTCTCACCTTTATACACTTGGTTAAAAACTACTTTTGTACACGATCCATTAGAGATCTAAATCATAAACCTAGTGGATAAAACAAGTGCACTTTTAAAATCCAAAGCTAACCACTTTGGTAGTGGATGTAGTACTATTCACAGTACGAACCACTTCAAATTCCTGTGTGCAGTTCAGACTCTTCTTATCTTTCACTTTAACTGTTTATGTTTAACTATTCCAGATTCTGCGCTGCCTTAACAGCTCCCTTGATAATCTTAGAATCTGATTTGTTCCGCTGCCCAAGCACTTCTATTCAAACCTTTTATAAATCTTTAAGAAGTGCTCTTAAAAGAAAAAGTTTTATAAAAACATAACTAGGCTATTCAACCCCCCCCCCCTTCTAGCCTAGATTGAGCCTATTTTGGGACCAACAGAGGGACTGGGTGAAGGGTAGACGGGTCGGATAGGGCTGGGGGACGAACTGAGGGAGGGGCAGGCAGATGGGTTGGGGCTGGGGGAGGGACTAGGCTTGGCCCAGGCGGTGTGGGAGGAGTAAGGGTGGGGTTGGGGGCTGGGCAGGCGGTGGGTGGTGGTCCGGTGGCGATGTTCAATTTTTTTTGTTTTATTTTTGTTAAGGGTAATATAGTATTTTTATAACAAAAAGTGATGTATTAAATATTTTATAGGTGTTGTATTAAGTATTACCCTTTAAAAATATTTAAAGTAGCAAATAAATAAAGTAAAATAAGAAAATAACTTTCTAAACCGAAAAAATTAAAAGTGATACATCTCATGGAACAAACAAAACATGTAGATCAATTGTGTTTTAAGATGAGCGTGTTGGGGAGTGTGTTTATTAAGGGTAAATTCTGGTCGGTCCCTTTTGTCAAGTTTATAACCCCTCCATTCCCCCCGGGTTTTTTTTTAATGGCTAAAGTTCATTAAATGTCTAGATCGTCTCCTTCCACGCTCGGCCAACATTTTGGAGTTCGCAACAAAAACGAGGATTGGCTTTGATTAGAAAAAAACGAGACTCGAGGGGTAATAAACTTGTGAATAGGGATGGCCGTAATTTCTCCTATTTTAAAAAATTAATTTTACAGCCGCAGCCTTAAGCCTTGGCGCTTAATGAAAAAAACGCATTTGGGCGGGTTCTCAATTTTCATCGCGCTCTCTCTCGCGCCAATTTTCAGCTCTCTCTTGTTCACGCCGCTACCAATTCATCAAAACCCCAAAATATTGCATTTAGGGGAAGAGTTGAAGACCAGGTTTCCCACACCCCAAAAATTTGCATTGAGGACTACACAATAGAGAAGATTCACTGTGGAATTGAAAGGTATGCCCTAGTTGTTCAAAAATTTCTCACCTTGTGAATGGTAGCCAAGTGATTAACAATATTCTATTCACTAATGTTTCTAATAAACAATTGCTCATAACTCACTCCATTTAACTATATGCCCTAGTTTTTGGATAAACAATTGCTCACTTTGTGAATGATTTCCTTGTGATTAACAATTTTTTATTCCCTATTTTTTCATAGTAAACCTTTGCGGATGATAATCATGTGACTAGCAATTAGTTTATTCGTCTTAATACAACCCTAATGTGTATACATACTTTTTAATTTTATAATTTTATTATGTTGCATCTTAAGCCATTATTCAGGGTAATTAACATTACCGACCATATCTTCTTGGTCTTAATTCAACCCTTATGTGTATACATAGCAGCCATTGGTTTAACTCACCTCTTCTAATGTTAATTACAAAAAAAAAGAGTGACATATGACGAGTAGCCCAAATTCTCACCTCGAAGACCCCTTTAAACAGCCCCCTTTTGTGTATACATAGCAGCCATTGGTTTAACTCACCTCGAAGACCCCTTTAAACAACCCCCTTTTGAGATAGAATAATCTGCCCAACTTCTTTGTTTGGTGACCGAAATTCAAAGAACCAACTTTAAGAGCATGTACCAGCCCAACTAAGAACAACACAGACCAAACTACATAGGCGAACAATGGACCGAGCAAGAACCAACTTTAAGAGCATGCAACAAACCATTGACCAGAAGATGGGGAACATTTACATCTCCATCTCCATTTCATACTCTCCTTGCTTGTCATGATGCCTCTTAAAATCACAGCCCAAGCCTTCGCTTCTTCACTGGACAACAATTTTACTTGCCTTGGATTCAGCCTGAACTCTTCATAAGAAAAATCCTGTATGGTGGTGCCTTTTTTGGTCACAACATTCCCGTCCCCGTTGTTTCCTTTCAAAACAATTCCAAACTTTTCATATAAAAAATTCTGATTTGTTGAAATTGAATCTGTGTTGTTTGAGTTGAATTCTCTGAACTTGCCTACCATGACTCTTTTTTGATGATCCCTTCGCTTTGTAGCAGCCCCAAGTCCGCAGCCCCAAGTCCGCTGCCATCCTTCAAAATTGTTTCTCCCTCGATACTCTCATTCGAAACAGTCCCTTTTTTTATGTCTTCTAAACCAGGCCTAAACCGTGATAGGTGAATATCCCAAACAGCTCCAACACTCTTGTCATCCACCTTGCGTATAGGCCATACTTTTGTAAGCAAAGTAGCTCCTAATTCAAACTCTAATCTGTTTGCATTTGTCTTTATTATTTCTAGCAGCTCTTTGGCCAGAAGACTTGTCCCTTTTGTTTCTTCTTTGCCTTTCATTAACCAAATGATTGTCCGTAAGAAAGCAGCCCACTCCATTACTTCCTCTTGGCTTAATAACACAAGTTGATTGGATTTTAGACCAAACTCTTCAAAGAGCTAAACAAGCTGTCCAAACTCTCTAATTAACGAAAGCAAATACAAAAATAATCTGCACAACTTGTTTATTTAGGCACTTTGGGTTTATTTTTCATGAAAGTTTATGGAACAGTAGTACACAACTTACAGCATAAAAACAATTAACTTGGGAGGTCTTGTTAGCCGAGGGATGTTGTGTATGCTTATGGATGATAGCTACTTCCATTGAGCACAAATCATATCCATGTGCTTTCTTGTGGGCTAGTGGTGGGTCACATAGGTTAGACAAGGAAGTGTTAGTTGTTTTAAGTTGTCCTTTAATGCACAGTTCATTGCTTCCCTAGCCTAAGTAAAATGTTGAACCTTTAAACTGAAGAAAGTCAAATAAATTAATAGAAGTCCATAATTTTTAAAGTACTTCATTGAAAAAATAGCCTACATGAAAGTAGCGCCGTTACTGTACACCTTTCACCATTTATGTTACATGGAGGCTAGAGCTAATATCTGACTGTTTGTATCAGCCTCTTTTCCATCTAAAAATATGAAATTTTCTTTGCGAAAGAAATTGTAATTTTCGTGCACAACAGGCAGCAGGTGTAAAGCGTGCCAAGTGCAAGGTATGTTATAGATGGTAAAATCCGTCTATTTTTTCCTTCAATTCGTTACTTTGTTGTGACTTGTACCATTGTAATGCAGAGTAATTTCTTAATCTGCAGCATTAAGATCAGTGGAGCACCATCTGAATTTGGAGAAGCTTTATGTACTAGGGACTAATTGTGGTAAGTAGAAAGTAGAAACTTTCTTCTACTTCACTTTAATTCTTTTGTCATTAATATGGTAATTTGGCCCATTTACTAAAATACTGCAACCAGTAACTTTTGAGTTCATATGAAGCATGTGTAATGACATGGAAACGAGGTGTATCATATAGAGATTGGCCACATTGATAGTAAATTGAGCTAATCTCTGTTAGTGGACTCCTAGTTCTCATTAACTGCGTGGGGTGATACACCTTACATGTCAATTGAAAGATTTATATCCATTATATTGCTCCCAAAGCCTCAGTTCAATTGAATGGTGCTAGTTAATATGTCTTTTATGATATATCATTAAGAATATATGAATTCTGGTATATTGTACCAAAAAAGCAATATAAATATTCTATTTTGAAATTACTAATTGCATCATTCCTCTAGAAAATATAAACAAAAACCTATCTTTCTGGTAGAAAGATTTAAGTTGAATATTTGTTAGGTTTACTTTGCAAGAATGGTGATTAAGTGGCAGGTGTTACTAATTTTGTTATAAATACTTTTAGTCCTTGATAGTAGAGATGAGGATAAATGATAATGACTGAGAATCTTCCTTCATTCGATCGGCGCCAGAAAGTTGATTCTTTTTAGAAACCAGGCACAGGGCACTTATATAAACATGATACTATAAAATCCAAATTTTGAAAGTTACCATAAGTGTGCTATTCCAAAATTCATAGCCTTCAATATGTGACAGAATCAATGGAGTTATCTTTTTCACTATATGTCCGGTTCAAGTACAACATTATGCAAGCATTTAGTGACCAACATAGCCAGTGAAACCTTAACAAGTACCATAAGGGAACTTGTTTGCAAAACCATAAAATACATATTTATGCACATAGTTCGATTTGTAATCACAGAAAGTATGATCTCCTTACTCACTCATGTTATCTGATGGTGGACTAATCAACTTCTAATAGGTTCATTTGAAGCATTTGGATGGCCACACTGAAGAGGTACAAGTCCTTGATATTTTGTATTTGGCTTTAAGTCTTCGGCATCTGCTTCCTCAAACTTTAAATTTAACTAAAAGCGGGTTCCCTATTTAGTCTACGACAAATGATTTAGTAGATGTTATCGCACCATCTTGCTACGTAATCTAGTTAGGTTTTCAATCATCAAACATATTCCAAATGTCACGGTTGTATAATTCTTGCGAGTCTTTGATCCTATCATAACTTCTTTCTTTGTCGAATATGTTTTTCAATATTTTGTTGACTATCATATCATGGAGGTAAGGATCTAGCATATTTGCATGAAGAACTTGTTTGTATATACATTGTTGGGCCCTCTACCAACTTTAGCTTTTAGATGAGTTGGTAACTTAACAACAATGTTGCTAGACACCTCTTAAAACCCTCTAATCTAAAGTGCCTCTAAAATTTATGGCAATAAAATGGAAGGAGGATGGGTAATTAGTTATACCATGAGGTATTGCCCAGGGCCTGATGCTGCCCAAGCGCAACAAATCATGACGTCTTTGCCAGTTGGTCGTTAAAATACTTAAGGCAAGTTATCGATTACTGGTTTCACCGAGAAAATAATGCTACATACCTCTAAATCGAGGACTTCTTTCAAATTTGTAAGTCATATAAACTTTCCACACCAGCATTCGTGTTGGGGTATCTGTTCTCCCTACTTAAATCCTTGGATGCTTCCCGAGTTAACATGAATTTGCTGGCTCGATTGTCACTCAAACTTTTCCCACTCTTTTAATGTGGGATTTGGGATATCACAGTGGTATCGCCGTATCGGTTCATTTTTGCTAATTTGAGAATCCAATTTATGCGTCTTTGTGATATTTAGGAGAGTGAGTTGTCCATCCCTATGATATAAAAATGTAAAAATAAAATAGTTCTGTGTCTTTGCTAATATTTATGAAATCGACATAGAAGCTATTATTTGGGTCATTGGCGCTTGATCCAATTCAAATCGGGAGTTATTTTTTATTTAATTTTGCCCAAGTAGGCAACATAAGAGGGTTGTGCAAAGTTTTCCAAATATCTACCAAATAAATAAATTCTCTTGGTTTTTCAATTATCATCTTGAAGATGCTATTTTTAATTAAATTGTGATCATATAGTGAATAGGCTTTTCGCTCTAGTCCGTCATGTAAGTGAGGGTTTAGACTTATCTTTCTTGGATGATATTCCATGAGTAGCACTTGTTTGGACTTTTGTGAACTTCCCATGAATTGGCTTTACTGAATCTTTAAATTAGTGGTGTCTTAACAATGGTTCTCTTTTACCTACTCGATCGGCTGCATACATTTCAACATGTTGCAACAAAAGGTTTAACATATACTAATTAGCATAGTTTCTTTGAAAGAAGAAATCAGTTGATCTCTTTCTTTGTATTTACTTTCAATATATACGGGGATACAAAAACATGTACAAGAGTCCTATGTAAAAACACTACTATGAACTAAGTTGCCTTCATATAGAAGACTAATGCAACAAGGTACCTTAATTACTAGTTACAGGAATAATAATAATACAACAATAAATAATTAATAATTACACGCTAGCAAAAAGTAACATGAGCTGGATTACTTCTTTCTTGATTAGTTTTTCTAGTTAAAAATATAAATTGTTCATGTTACGTGACAAATTATTTGTGAATCTTAAGATGAGCTTTCACATATATATTTTTACTTATACGAGTTAACTTAACTAGCTATTACTTTGCTTGGCAAGCTGCCACTTCAATAACCAATCATTTACTTGTACTTCAATAGGTATTTTGATTTATATTTCCTATTACTTCTACATGTGGCATATATATGTACTATTTGTTTTACTTTTTTTTTCCCTTCTGTTAGACTGCTATTTATTTTATATTGGTTGGTTGTAATCTGCCCTAAGAGAATTGCTTATATTTTTACTAGTCAAAATATGCCACTAACATACCACTACTTGCTCATGTTAAGGAATAACATCATGGATAGG